>OZ024837.1:44533131-45133131 GCA_964016985.1 Anodontia alba
AAGAAACGTATTCTCAAGTAGGTATAACGAGTAAATGTCGAAAGTTTTATTTGTTCTAAGCTAACTTGCAAATTTCAGGCCCGTGGTTTGGTTTGTGAACTTACTGATGAAGGGTGCTCCTCGTTTGGCTCTCTTGTCAACTAGGTTATCTAAGTGATAAGAAAGAAAAGATTCAAGTAAATAAAATAACTCAGAAACTGATACAATCAAGTTCTAAACAACAAAGAGAAAGACAGACAAATACAAGTAAACAGCCATAAAAAGAACAGATGACAAGTTGACACCCCTTTCCCAAACTGGTGACAACTCTGTTTCCTAAACTTAAATTAATATATCGTAAACTTAAATAATTGTTAACAAAAAAAAAAAACCCAAAAACAAACAAACAAAAACAAACATCATTAGTAAGTGAAAAATTACCTGACATTATGAAATAGTAACAAAATAAAACAATGAAAGTGTAAATGTACCGCCTTAGAAAGGTCTGTCATAGATATATATGTGTGTGTGGGGTTTGTGGGGGGGGGGGGGGGGGGGGGTAGAGTAGGGTGTTGAAGCAAGCTTTACGCGATCACAAAGCTTGCCCTCAGCTTCCTTAGTGATAAAATATATATTTGTTCGGTCCGCGTTGAAGTCTTCTAACTCATCCATGAATCATAACGAGCAATAAATAAATCACGGATAAAGCCTATAATGAAGCAAAGATGAGGACTCGACAGAAACAACACTTGGAGATCTCTGGGTGATAAACAACACCACTGGACTACTAGAGCAAGCGAAGCACACCAGCTGATTCCCCACGGGCCGAGAAACAGACATAAATAGACGTCAGACCAACCCTTTCATTCTCTGTTTCTGTAGTGACTCTTTCATCCTTGTACGCCGGTAGTGGACATGCCTACTTATTGCAAATAAGGGATTCAGTCTAAATAAACAAAAATTAACAAAAACGGCGAGACAGTGTAGATCCTGATAAAATAACTCATTACGAGCTGTCTCATCTGGATCTACATTCTTTGCAAAGTTATCTGATTTGGTCTGCCGGGCTGAACGGGTTAAAACGAAAAAAATGGTTATTTCCGAAACATATTCAGTTACAAACTGTTTTCAATGAGTATACGAATACATAGGATATAAATAAAGCAACAAAATACATATAGGTGAAGACAGGCACCTAAACAAACTCCTTTATTTGTTAACACTTAGCACTCTGGGTAAAATTTTCAGCAAATGACATTTTGAAATATTTTTCTTATTTTTCTGAGAAAACAGGATTTGACACTTCATGCAAATTGTCTCCAATGGAGACAATTTGCATGAAATGTCAAATCCTGTTTTTTTCTGGAAAATAAGAAAAATATTATCAATTTGCCATCTGCCAAATTAGCCAAGAGAATGGTAAAGGTTAAATGTAAGCATTGTATCAATTCAGATAGAGGTCTATGAAGGCATGAAACAATGCTCATATTGTAAACATTCAGTTCGCTAAACGCTTCCCCATTGCAGGACACATAGAAAATTTGACCGATGAATAGGTTGACTTTCGAAGAGTGCCCTATTCTGACCTTGTGGAGTCCGTCTCTTTATCCTTCCATATGCCCGTCCGTGGTCAGTTAGCGAAAATACCATAGCGCTTAATGCGTTGGGAATGTATTGATAATTTTTGGCAGTGTAGATACCGACAAGAGGTCTAGCCAATGTATCTTTTGACAAGGGCAACGCCAAAGCCAAAAAAAAAAAAAAAAAAAAAAATGGGTAAAACTATGGAAACCTTTCGAGGCCGAAATGTGACAGTTAGCGAAAATACCCATAACTCACGAAACCTTAGGAATACTTTGATATTTTTCGTACACAGATTGCTAACGAAAAAATCTAGCCAATGAGTTTGCCGAATGCTAATTTTCATTGACTGTGGTAACGCCGAGGCCAAAATATGAAAATAGCATTAGGTCTCCAACAATAAGGAATATTTTGATGAATATTTTGATAAAGTGTTGTCTACACATTTGTATTGACAAGATCAAGCCAAAGGAACAGCCAAAATTCCGAGGTTAGGTAGAGGCACAGACAAGAATGGGGCGGGTAGGGCACCTTACCGCTAGTTGATTGCCGTATGTCTGTTGCTATACAGCATGCCATTAGCGACGTCTGACTTCTTACTTTTGTCTATATAATTACCCTTACTAACTAGTGGATCAACAGAGAAACTAAAAATAATCAAATTCTTCACACAATAATAATGAATCAAACATTCCTCCTATTTCTGTATGGGCCGCTCCATGCGAAAACGTGCCGTCTGATCAGGGCCTTCGCTGCCCGCATACAGAATCATTGGATACTACAAAATATTTCCAAAGAGAGCAAATGCCAGGATGAGGTTTTCCGTATTTTCAGGATGATGTGAATCCGCACATTTTGTCGTGCTCGTCGGACTTTTTTCGATTGTCGCGGCTTATTATAGAAGTAAATGTTCCAACCTGCAATGGATTTTCCGTTTTAATCTTCTTGTCTTCCAGTCTGTTTTCTAGCATCTGCTGTGGCTACAAGCAGAAATATACATAAAAAATAAACTTTCAAACCTGCAATCGAATTTCCTTCTGATTTTCTGTCAGCCTGTTTCCTAGCAGCAACTGTGGCTACAAACAGAAGTATACACAAACCAAACACCAGGAACACATTCATCTCCGAATTAACCTTTAAAGACTAGTACAATGGAAGTCGGAGCGCTACTGATACATTAACCAGCAGAAACTTCTCCTGAAAGGACAATGCTTTTAGGTTATGCTAATGTATTACGCGAGTTAGCAGTAATTTTACAACATATCTATTTTGTTATGGCACTGTTATCATCCCGAAAACACGGCTATATAATTTTGACCCCCTTAAACCCCGTTTTTATATAGTAAAACTGGGGTTTACAGGGGTATACATTATTTTTCTTATTTTGCTCAAAAACATAGATTGTGGGTACTCGTTAGAACCGCCTCGCCGAGGCGGTTCTAACGAGTACCCACAATCTATGTTTTGAGCAGAAATATGAAAAATATTAGAATTTTTTATCTGAAAATTTTCATTTTTTTTGGTAGTGAAATTTTCAATATATTTGAATAGGCGTGTTTTCGTAATGTTTTCTAATAAGCTGCCGAATTCAAAAGTGATTAAACGATTTAGTTGTTTCCCGAATAATGTACATAAGATCTCAACAACATAAATATTAAATTTCGTAAATTAATCTGCCTGACTCGGTGTTTGTAATATATCTAAATTTTTGCTATATGATCCGTGACACAACATTTCCTACAAGATTACATGTGCGCCAAGGGAAGATCTAGGTCAGCCTGCGCATCCACACATTCTAAGCAGGTCCTCTGTCGGCCGTCTAACGAACGCTTGGATTTTTGGCTACTCATAGAGTGCAAAGACATGACTCAGATCAGCCTTCACATTTGGGCAGTCTGATCAGAGTTATTGCTTTACGCTCTATGAGTAGCCAAACACCCGGGCTTTCATGCAGTTTGATCAGACAAGGTATTTAGCTGACAAGCTTTCTTGTAGGAAATGATATGCCCCGACTCATATTATATACGTATCCATTACGAAAACATGCCTATTCAAATATATTGGAAATTTCACCACCAAAAACTCAAAACTTTCCGATAAAAAATTCTGATATTTTTTACATTTCTGCTCAAAACATAGATTGTGGGTACTCGTTAAAACCGCCTCGCCGAGGCGGTTCTAACAAGTACCCACAATCTTTGTTTTGAGCAGAAATAAAAAAAATAATATATACCCCTGCAAACCCCAGTTTTACTATATAAAAGTGGGGTTTAAGGGGGTCAAAATTATATAGGTATGTTTTCATAACTTGATGTCACATGATGTGCGGTTTTAAGTATGAAGTTTACGCCTGCTGTATTTCAATACATAAATTCTGTACAGTAAATGTTCTAAAATTTTGAAAACTTTTCGTCTAGATTTTGTTTCATTTTGCCGAGGCCCAAAGAAATTACTTGTTGATTTGAATACTACTGGGCGAATACAAAAAGTGCACACCCTGCTTAAAAGAATGAGGCGTCAAATATTGCCATTACGAAAACACGCCTATTCAAATATATTGAAAATTTTACAACCAAAAACGGGAAAATTTCCAGATAAAAAATTCTGATATTTTTCAAATTTCTGCTCAAAACATAGGTTGTGGGTACTCGTTAGAACCGCCTCGCCGAGGCGGTTCTAACGAGTACCCACAATCTATGTTTTGAGCAGAAATAAGAAAAATAGTATATACCCCTGTAAACCCCAGTTTTACTATATAAAAGTGGGGTTTAAGGGGGTCAAAATTATATTGGTATGTTTTCATAACTTGATGTCACATGATGTGCGGTCTTACGTATGAAGTTACGCCCGCTGTATTTCAATACATAAAATCTGTACAGTAAATGTTCTAAAATTTTGAATACTTTTCGTCTAGATTTTGTTTTATTTTGCCGAGGCCCAAAGAAATTACTTGTTGATTTGAATACTACTGGGCGAATACAAAAAGTGCACACCCTGCTTAAAAGAATGAGGCGTCAAATATTGCGTCTTCACTGTTTGCCAAATGTTAAATGAGGTAATCAGTGGGCTACAATGGGATGATGCGATCGCATGGATAATCATCAAGTGATGCATGTCCTCTAACCTATGTGTTTTCCGAAATGGTGATCACTTCAATGACCTACACTTGATTTTTGTGATTTATTTGTTGCGGATTGAGCTTTCGCGCGAATGAAATTGATCTAAGCCACCGGTAGTGAAGTCAATGCCAGGTTTGCCAAATCCAGTGCAGCATTTGGCCGACAACATGGAAGTATATGTGATCGAAGCAGACTTGACACAAGGCTGAACGTTTACAGATCTGTTGTGCTGCCAACACTTTTATACGCATGTGAAAATTGGACAGTTTACCAACGGCATGCCAAATGACTGAACCACATTCATAAAAACTGTCTGGGAAAACATTCTAAAGATTAAGTGGCAGGACAGGATTTCAGACACAGAAGTCATGAAAAAGGTAGTGATGCAGAGCGTACATATTCCTCTAAAACTGACACAATTATAATGGACATGTCATGTTACCAGTATACCTGATGAGCGTTTGCCATAAAAAAAAAAAAATATATATATATATATATATACATATATTGTTATATATACAACTGCGTTAGGGAGTCGACTCTTTGGCTCAGTGGTTAGAGCATTGGATTTTTAACCGGGAGGACCGGGTTCGATTCCCACGTCAGGCGTGGAAAATGTTTTCAGCTATGCTTCATTCTTTTGTTACTGCTTTCATGTCGTAAGATGGGGGCTAAGCCGGGATCGGACTTTACTTAGCCAAAAATGGCTTCACGTCATCATAAATGATGACTTCCTTGAAAAGGGGGAGTGTTACGGCCTAGCACTCCTACCTTCGATTATCTGCCTCTGCAGATTACGCATAGCTTGTAGGTATATATACAATCTCTGACAACTGCGTCAGGGAGTCGACTCTTTGGCTCAGTGGTTAGAGCATTGGATTTTAACCGGGAGGACCGGGTTCGATTCCCACGTCAGGCGTGGAAAATGTTTTCAGCTATGCTTCATTCCTTTGTTACGGCTTTCATGTCGTAAGAATATATATGGAGAACTACAAGTATGAGAATGCTCCCATGTCAGACAGAAGAAGCGATACAAAGACAAGAACAAGCCTCCCTTCAGGACTTCAACATACAAAGAGAGTCCTGGGAACAAGTCGCACAGGATCAAGCAGAGTGATGAAACGTCATAAGAAGGGGTGCAGGTGAATAAAAAGCAATTAAAATCAGCAAAGCCGAGCAGAAATGTGTTCAGCGGAAAGCCAGTGCTACGGAATCACCAGCAGAGCTTTCGTCCTCAAATCTCTCTTGTTCCATCTGCAACCGACAGTTTAGAGCTAGGATTGGTATCATCAGGCATCTGGAAACATACAAACAGTAGCACTTCACGCATTTGATTAAGATTTGTCATTGTCAGTAATGACAGAGGAACTATTATCTACGAAAGACCGGTAGTGATATTTCAACTACATTAATTCAAGGTTTCAACTTCATGAATTCACGATTTCAGCTTCACGCATTCACGATTTCAACTTCACGAATTCACGATTTCAACTTCACGAATTCAACTTCACGAATTCACGAATTCAACTTCACGAATTCACGAATTCAACTTCATGAATTCACGAATTCAGTTTCACGAATTCCACTTCACGAATTCAACTTCACGAATTCACGAATTCAACTTCATCAATTCACGAACTCAACTTCACGAATTCCACTTCACGAATTCAACTTCACGAATTCACGAATTCAGCTTCAAGAATTCACGAATTTAACTTCACGAATTCAACTGTTGAATTCGTGTAGTTGAATTCGTGAAGTGGAATTCGTGAATTCGTGAAGTTCAATTCGTG
The DNA here is from genome assembly GCA_964016985.1 of Anodontia alba. Taxonomy (NCBI): domain Eukaryota; kingdom Metazoa; phylum Mollusca; class Bivalvia; order Lucinida; family Lucinidae; genus Anodontia; species Anodontia alba. Next base: position 44,539,604 of record OZ024837.1, read on the forward strand.
AATTCGTGAAGTTCAATTCGTGAAGTTGAATTCGTGAATTCTTGAAGTTGAATTCGTGAATTCGTGAAGTTGAATTCGTGAAGAGGAATTCGTGAAGTTGAATTCGTGAATTCGTGAAGTTGAATTCGTGAATTCGTGAAGTTGAAATCGTGAATTCGTGAAGTTGAATTCGTGAATTCGTGAAGCTGAAATCGCGAATTCGTGAAGTTGAAACCTTGAATTAATGTAGTTGAAATGACACTACCGGTCTTTCGTAATTATCATATTTCTGTTACTGTCCACGTAATACATACATAATGGCAATTTATGCTCTCTCGACTTTAACTGATACTGTAAATGTGCATCAATACCCGAAAAGGTAATTCGGATGTATGAGCCAAACGAAGATCCAGATCAACATGCCCAGATGGCACATGACGTTAATACAACGTCTCCTCAACGTCGATGCAACGTCATGACGTTGCATCGACGTTGAGCCGATGTTGTATACACGTTCTGTGCCTGCTGGGTGTGCATTCGCGCAGCCAGGCCAGAATCTTCACTTGGCGCATTTTGTATAGCCAAGCATGCAATGTGTGTATATGTGGCAACAAAGACTCTGATCAGACTGCACAGATGTGCAGGCTAAAAATTAGGGTCTTGGTTGGGTACACATAGTTTTAGACAGTCAATACTGATATGATTGTGTCCTGTCGGCCAGTTTATTTACCCGTACTTTTCGTTGACATGCTTAGTCCTCTAAGCGGCTAACCAGTACCTATGGGCATACTTTCGTCATTAAGTGATAATTGTTCCTCTTGAATCAGTGGAAGCGGGAGCACATGACCGTAGAAGTTATGATCCGTCGCCGTGAATATTATGTGGCGGAGCTGGGAATTGAACTTGCGAACCCCTCCAACGCCTACCTCTTCACCAATACTTGCCTTTATAAGAAGGAAAGCATAGCTAAAATATAAAATTGTCAGAGAGAGTTCGCGATCTTTCACCGCTTCATCTACATTTTGCACAGTTGACAGTAAAAATAAATAAATAAGTAAATAAATAAAAAATATTTGTATTCTTCTCAGTACACAGTTATCCGTAAAGACGTGATTAAAAAAAATGATGTCAGCGAGGAAAGCGGGATACAATCCCTAAAAAGCGAGGTACGTTTTCTGACATGGTGGTTCATATATTACTTTCATAGGCGTAGCGCTCATTACGCACATACGCAAGTGCGTACCATGCGTAAGAATTTTTTTTACAATAAAGTGGCATTAGCATAAAATATTTGGCTCTTTACATTAGGGGCTGCTCTTAAAGGAAAGAATTTGCTCCCTCTGGGAGCAAATTCTTTCCTTTAAGAGTAGCCCTAATTTAGAAGTGCTTCCAGGTATACATTTTCAAGAGTTTTCCTGGATTTGCGTACAAATAATTCCGTTCTAGCTACGCCACTGACTTTATTAGGATTACCGTCTACTCAGATGACCAAACAGAACATAATTCAAGCCGGCGATTTTTGATTGTTGTACAGGCGGCTGCTTTCTTTGTTCCTCGTAACTCCTTCTCTCAGTGCCTTAGTAAGAACGTGCTCCTTGATATCTTCGCATAAAATGTTCCTTCCAATTCGATTTTGATTTAAACAATATGTTATTTCTAGCAAACTTCATATACAATTACATATTAGAAATGATAAATAGGATCTGACGGTAAGCCAAATGGCTTATAACTGCCATCTCCTGAAACAATTGTGTAATTTGCAATACATTTCAATGGTATTGTTGAAGGATAGAACAAGTCTAAAAAGAGAATAGTATCAGCTCCGAAATTCTGAATAGCTTCAGTTTCGTAGGCTATACCTAGGTGTTGCTTGTACAGAAGGTGGGACGAGATCTGAGAGGTTGCCGGGAGTAAGACCTTGTAAGATGTTTAAGAGTACTATTAGTTATTGCTTATTCCAACGACATTGGAGGGACTCCCATCCGAGTTTAAAGAGCTTTTCAACGTCTCACAATTTGGTTGTGCCACTTATGATTCGAGCTGCTTGACGTAATTGTATCCAGATATTCTTTTTTTAATTTCTCCAGTGCAACTGTCCCAAACGGTGTCACCAAAACAGCTGACTCTTTAAACAGCAGAATACAGACACTCAAATACAGACCTGGCTTCATCACTGAAATAGAACACCAGTTCATTTAATTCTTCATTTGAAAAAAAAAGACGTGTTTACTTACATAGTTAATAAGGGTTATGGTATGTGTTTTAGTTGTGTGTCCGTACGTTTTCCATTTGCCTATTTGATAAGATATAAAAGAAGTCGCATAGTCAAGGGCACAATCACTAAACACATTCATGCCGAGACACAGAAAGAAGAAACGATATGGAACAGACATTATTATATAAAATCTGCACATTCACATTAACCGACGTAAGAACAAAGAATTTCTGCAACAGAAGAACCGCTATAAATCGGTCAGCAGAAAACTACTTGAGAGCTGAAACAAGTTATACTCGCGCGAATTCTCGCACATAGAGCTACTGAATCTCCTAGCTACAAATCTACAAAAAAATATTCAATCGCTGTCGCGGTCCGCTTTCTCATCAACGAAGAAGGGAAATAAAATGAGTACAAACATAAATGTAAATACCCAGGGTATGCCGCAGTCACGAAGCAAAGCCTTTCCACGGTACCCAAAGAAGGAGAGACGAGGAACATATAATGACAAAACAAATGCCACGTGTGAAACCACAGGCACACAAATTATAACAAACTGCAACAGAGGAACCACACTGGAACTCATATAATCGCAAACAAATGTGTATATATCGAGGGTTGAGCGCAAGACTGGCGTAAGTCAGATGGTTGTTTTTCCCCAAACCTAATCTCCTCACCATGAAGGCATTATGAAGATTACAACATTTCTTTCTGTAAACAATGAAAATTTAGGTGCCATTGCTCGTATGAGCAATGGCACCTAAATTTGCATTGTTTACAAAGGGGTCCAAGTTGCCCCTAAACAAGGGTTCCAAAAATATGTTTGAGTTACTTTAGTCTTGCGCTCAACCCTCGATATATATATATATATATATATATATATATATATATATATATATATATATATATATATATATATATATATATATATGAAACAAAACAGAATCACGAATATGTCTGCAAGCAGTTGAATGAGTTGCAAAAAGGACAGATGTTGATCAGACGCAGCGTTCCAAATACAGTATAACCTCAATGGCTCGAACACGGATGGCTTGTTTACCGTGGATGATTCGAACTCGTTTTTCAGTCACTACAAAATTCTTCTAACAGCTCAAGAAAACAAATATTTAGGGATTTTTTTTTTATTTTATCATGGAATTGTATGTTGTGTGTACTGTTTAGAATCGCCTCATCGAGGCGATTCTAATGAGTACACTCAACATACAATCGTGTAGAAAATCGAAAAGATTTTCCTAAATTATCGCTGTTTGCCTCCTGAACTGGTGCCATGATTAACCCTCAGTGGCTCGAACTACCCATGGCTCGAACAAATTTCCATGGTCCCGAAGATGTTCGAGCCATTGAGGTTCCACTGTATTTTCATTTCCTTTGGGACCATTGGGTCCAATATGGTATCTTTGAAAATGGAGTTCTGCCCATGTATACGCAATAGTGCTTAAGAAGTGTAGCAAACTTTCATTACTGCATATGAAAAGTCTCAATAAAACTGAGACTCCCAGTTTCTAATCTTTAGTGTGTTATTTGTGTTTCCAAAGTCAATCTTTTTGACGTTTTTTTTTTATGAAGACTGATAAAATGGTACAATGGAATACGATTTGCAACATAGAAGCAGAATACACAGAAATTTACTACATAATACATCTTCTATTGTCCACCTTTCTACTAAATAAGTAAGCTTCGTGGCTACGATCTGAGAACAGATTCAACCACCTTGCGGCCAATCTTGACCTTATCTCAGCTACCAAATTTAACAGTTTTGAATACCCACATCCATGACCTTTCTTCAACTACCAAAATAAAATTTACTGAATGCTCACATCCATCCACACATGACTACTGAATACATGTGCAAGCTTCCCTATTTTCTGCGATTGTGACTATTCCTAAACATCTATACTATTTGCAGAAAATACGGGCATTCTGGTCTTGGAAGAGATAACATCAACAAACGCATAATACAAACACATTCCCAACATTTTATTTAAAGAGTAATAATTATTTGTATAATTTACGGTCATACTAAATGGAAACAATAATTAAAAATATTTACCTTTTAGGGATTTTAATTTCTGTGTAGTTACGTTTTCTTTACCAACGAAGTGGTTCACATGAAAACATCATCCTGTTAAACTCTTTCGGTGCCAAATTTCAGACGACATTTGTCGTCTGCATTTTTTAATTTATCAAACTATCGTTTGGAAAGACGTTTATATTTAAAGTTGAAAGACTAATATCAAACAGCGTAGATCCAGATGAGACGGCTCACTGAGCCGTCTCATTTGCATCTATACTGTTTGCAAAAATCTATTATTATTGCATTGCCTGTGGCAGTGAAGGAGTTAACACTTTCATCATAAAACTTGAACCAATCACGTGAAAACAGACACAGACCTACTATCTATAAAGAAATCACAGTTTTAAAAGGTCTGCATAGATAAGCTGCAGCAACCTTAATATTCGGTTTCACTGCATAAAGCTGAGTAGCAAATATCCAGACTATCCAGACAAATCTAGTGCTTCGCTCTTCACTTTATAGTCGGCGAAAGACAAAACCTACAATAAGCAGGTCTGTTGTGGTGAAGGCTGAAAGCTGTGGAATAGGAAAGACTCACGCAGGTCTGTTGTGGTGAAGGCTGAAAGCTGCGGAATAGGAAAGGTTCAAGCTGGTCTGTTGTGGTGAAGGATGAAAGCTGTGGAGTAGGAAAGACTCACGCAGGTCTGTTGTGGTGAAGGCTGAAAGCTGCGGAATAGGAAAGGTTTAAGCAGGTCTCTTGTGGTGAAGGCTAAAAGCTGCGGAATAGGAAAGGTTCAAGCAGGTCTGTTCTGGTGAAGGCTGAAAGCTGCGGAATAGGAAGGGCTCAAGCTGGTCAGTTGTGGTGAAGGCTGAAAGCTGCGGAATAGGAAAGGTTCAAGCAGGTCTGTTGTGGTGAAGGCTGAAAGCTGCGGAATAGGAAGGGCTCAAGCTGGTCAGTTGTGGTGAAGGCTGAAAGCTGCGGAATAGGAAAGGTTCAAGCAGGTATGTGTGGTGAAGACTGAAAGCTGCGGAATAGGAAGGGCTCAAGCTGGTCAGTTGCGGTGAAGGCTGAAAGCTGCGGAATAGGAAAGGTTCAAGCAGGTCTGTTGTGGTGAAGGCTGAAAGCTGCGGAATAGGAAATGCTCAAGTAGGTCTGTTGTGGTGAAGGCTGAAAGCTGCGGAATAGGAAATGCTCAAGTAGGTCTGTTGTGGTGAAGGCTGAAAGCTGCGGAATAGGAAATGCTCAAGCTGGTCTGTTGTGGTGAAGGCTGAAAGCTGCGGAATAGGAAATGCTCAAGTAGGTCTGTTGTGGTGAAGGCTGAAAGCTGCGGAATAGGAAAGGTTCAAGCTGGTCTGTTGTGGTGAAGGCTGAAAGCTGCGGAATAGGAAAGGTTCAAGCTGGTCTGTTGTGGTGAAGGCTGAAAGCTGCGGAATAGGAAAGGCTCAAGCAGGTCTGTTGTGGTGAAGGCTGAAAGCTGCGGAATAGGAAAGGTTCAAGCTCGTCTGTTGTGGTGAAGGTTGAAAGCTGCGGAATAGGAAAGGTTCAAGCTGGTCTGTTGTGGTGAAGGCTGAAAGCTGCGGAATAAGAAATGCTCAAGCTGGTCTGTTGTGGTGAAGACTAAAAGCTGCGGAATAAGAAAGGTTCAAGCTGGTCTGTTGTGGTGAAGGCTGAAAGCTGCAGAATAGGAAAGGTTCAAGTTGGTCTGTTGTGTTTAAGGCTGAAAGCTGCGGAATAGGAAAGATTCAAGCTGGTCTGTTGTGTTGAAGGCTAAAAGCTGCGGAATAGGAAAGGTTCAAGCTGGTCTGTTGTGGTGAAGGCTTGAAGCTGCGGAATAGGAAAGGCTCAAGCAGGTCTGTTGTGGTGAAGGCTGAAAACTGCAGGACAGGAAAGGCTCAAGCAGGTCTGTTGTGGTGAAGGCTGAAAGCTGCGAAATAGGAAAGGTTCAAGCTGGTCTGTTGTGGTGAAGGCTGAAAACTGCAGGACAGGAAAGGCTCAAGCAGGTCTGTTGTGGTGAAGGCTGAAAGCTGCGGAATAGGAATGGCTCATGTAGGTCTATTGTGGTGAAGGCTGAAAACTGCAGGACAGGAAAGGCTCAAGCAGGTCTGTTGTGGTAAAGGCTGAAGCTGCGGGACAGGAAAGGCTCAAGCAGGTCTGTTGTGATGAAGGCATAAATCTGCGGAATAGGGAAGGTTCAAGCATGTTTGTTGTGGTGAAGGCTGAAAGCTGCGGGACAGGAAAAGCTCAAGATGGTCTGTTGTGCTGAAGGCTTAAATCTGCGGAATAGGGAAGGTTCAAGCATGTCTTTTGTGGTGAAGGCTCAAAGCTGCGGAAAAGGGAAGGTTCAAGCATGTCTGTTGTGGTGAAGGCTGAAAACTGCGTAATATGAAAGGTTCAAGCAGGCTGTTGTGGTAACGGCTGAAAGCTGCGGAATAGGAATGTTTCATGCAGGTCTGTTGCGGTGAAGGCTGAAAGCTAATGAATAGGAAAGGTGCAAGCTGGTCTGTTGTGATGAAGGCTGAAAGCTGCGGAATAGGAAAGGTGCATGCTGGTCTTTTGTGGTGAGACTGAATGCTGCGGAATAGGAAAGGCCCGAGCAGGTCTGTTGTGGTCAAGGCTGAAAATTGCGGAATAGGAAATTGTCAAGCGGGTCTGTTGTGGTGATGGCTGAAAGCTGCGGAATAGGAATGGCTCAAGCAGGTCTCGTGGTGAAGGCTTAAAGTTGCGGAATATGAAAGGCTCAAACAGATCTCTTGTGGTGAAGGCTGAAAGCTGCGGAATAGGTAAGTTTCAAGCGGGTCTGTTGTGTTGAAGGCTGAAAGCTGCGGAATAAGAAATGCTCAAGCTGGTCTGTTGTGGTGAAGGCTAAAAGCTGCGGAATAAGAAAGGTTCAAGCTGATCTGTTGTGGTGAAGGCTGAAAGCTGCAGAATAGGAAAGGTACAAGCTGGTCTGTTGTGTTGAAGGCTAAAAGCTGCGGAATAGGAAAGGTTCAAGCTGGTCTGTTGTGGTGAAGGCTGAAAGCTGCGGAATAGGAAAGGTTCAAGCTGGTCTGTTGTGGTGAAGGCTGAAAGCTGCGGAATAGAAAAGGCTCAAGAAGGTCTGTTGTGGTGAAGGCTGGAAGCTGCGGAAGAGGAAAGGTTCAAGCAGGTCTGTTGTGGTGAAGGCTTAAGGCTGCGGAATAGGAAAGCTTCAAGCAGATCTGTTGTGGTGAAGGCTTAAAACTGCGGAAAAGGAAAGGTCCAAGCTCGTCTGTTGTGGTGAAGGCTGAAAGCTGCGAAATAGGAAAGGTTCAAGCAGGTCTGTTGTGGTGAAGGCTTCAAGCTGCGGAATAAGAAAGGCTCAAACAGGTCTGTTGTGGTGATGGCTGAAAGCTGCGGAATAGGAAAGGTTCAAACAGGTCTGTTGTGGTGAAGGCTTCAAGCTGCAGAATAGAAAAGGCTCAAGCAGATCTGTTGTGGTGATGGCTGAAAGCTGCGGAATAGGAAAGGTTCAAGCGGGTCTGTTGTGGTGAAGGCTGAAAGCTGCGGAATAGGAATAGTTCAAACAGGTCTGTTGTGGTGAAGGCTTCAAGCTGCGGAATAGAAAAGGCTCAAGCAGATCTGTTGTGGTGAAGGCTGAAAGCTGCGGAATAGGAAAGGCTCTAGCAGGTCTGTTGTGGTGAAGGCTTCAAGCTGCGGAATAGGAAAGGCTCAAGCAGGTCTGTTGTGGTGAAGGCTGAAATCTGCGGAACAGGAAAGGTTCAAGCTGGTCTGTTGTGGTGAAGGCTTCAAGCTGCGGAATAGGAAAGGCTCAAGCAGGTCTGTTATGGTGAAGGCTGAAAACTGCAGGACAGGAAAGGCTCAAGCAGGTCTGTTGTGGTGAAGGCTGAAAGCTGCGGAATAGGAAAGGTTCAAGCTGGTCTGTTGTGGTGAAGGCTGAAAACTGCAGGACAGGAAAGGCTCAAGCAGGTCTGTTGTGGTGAAGGCTGAAAGCTGCGGAATAGGAATGGCTCATGTAGGTCTGTTGTGGTGAAGGCTGAAAACTGCAGGACAGGAAAGGCTCAAGCAGGTCTGTTGTGGTAAAGGCTGAAGCTGCGGGACAGGAAAGGCTCAAGCAGGTCTGTTGTGGTGAAGGCTTAAATCTGCGGAATAGGGAAGGTTCAAGCATGTTTGTTGTGGTGAAGGCTGAAAGCTGCGGGACAGGAAAAGCTCAAGCAGGTCTGTTGTGGTGAAGGCTTAAATCTGCGGAATAGGGAAGGTTCAAGCATGTCTGTTGTGGTGAAGGCTCAAAGCTGCGGAATATGAAAGGTTCAAGCAGGCTGTTGTGGTAACGGCTGAAAGCTGCGGAATAGGAATGTTTCAAGCAGGTCTGTTGCGGTGAAGGCTGAAAGCTGAGGAATAGGAAAGGTGCAAGCTGGCCTGTTGTGATGAAGGCTGAAAGCTGCGGTATAGGAAAGGTGCAAGCTGGTCTTTTGTTCTTGAGACTGAATGCTGCGGAATAGGAAAGCCCCGAGCAGGTCTGTTGTGGTCAAGGCTGAAAATTGCGGAATAGGAAATTGTCAAGCGGGTCTGTTGTGGTGGTGGCTGAAAGCTGCGGAATAGGAATGGCTCAAGCAGGTCTCGTGGTGAAGGCTTAAAGTTGCGGAATATGAAAGGCTCAAACAGATCTCTTATGGTGAAGGCTGAAAGCTGCGGAATAGGTAAGTTTCAAGCGGGTCTGTTGTGTTGAAGGCTGAAAGCTGCGGAATAGGAAAGGTTCAAGCGGGTCTGTTGTGGTGAAGGCTGAAAGCTGCAGAACAGGAATGGCTCAAGCAGGTCTGTTGTGATGAAGGCTGAAAGCTGTGGAATAAGAAAGGCTCAAGCGTATCTGTTGTGGTGAAGGCTGAAAGCTGCGGAATAGGAAAGGTTCAAGCTGGTCTGTTGTGATTAAGGCTGATAGCTGCGGAATAGGAAAGGTTCAAGCGGGTCTGTTGTGGTGAAGGCTGAAAGCTGCAGAACAGGAATGGCTCAAGCAGGTCTGTTGTGATGAAGGCTGAAAGCTGTGGAATAAGAAAGGCTCAAGCGTATCTGTTGTGGTGAAGGCTGAAAGCTGCGGAATAGGAAAGGTTCAAGCTGGTCTGTTGTGATGAAGGCTGAAAGCTGCGGAGTAGGAAAAGCTCAAGCAGGCCTGTTGTGGTGAAGGCTGAAAGCTGCGGAATAGGAAAGGCTCAAGGAGGTCTGTTGTGGTGAAGGCTGAAAGCTGCGGAGTAGGAAAAGCTCAAGCAGGTCTGTTGTGGTGAAGGCTGAAAGCTGCGGAATAGGTTATTTTTAAGCGGGTCTGTTGTGGTGAAGGCTGAAAGCTGCGGAATAGGAAAGGCTCAAGCAGATCTGTTGTGGTGAAGGCTGAAAGCTGCGGAATAGGAAATGCTCAAGCTGGTCTGTTGTGGTGAAGGCTGAAAGCTGCGAAATATGAAAGGCTCAAGCAGATCTGTTGTGGTGAAGGCTGCAAGATGCGGAGTAGGAAAAGCTCAAACAGGTCTGTTGTGGTGAGGCTGAAAGCTGCGGAGTAGGAAAAGCTCAAGCAGGTCTGTTGTGGTGAAGGCTGAAAGCTGCGGAATAGGTAAGTTTCAAGCGGGTCTGTTGTGTTGAAGGCTGAAAGCTGCGGAATAGGAAAGGTTCAAGCGGGTCTGTTGTGGTGAAGGCTGAAAGCTGCGGAATAAGAAAAAGTCAAGCGGGTCTGTTGTGGTGAAGGCTGAAAGCTGCGAAATAGGAAAGGCTCAAGCAGATCTATTGTGGTGAAGGCGGAAAGCTGCGGAATAGGAAATGCTCAAGCTGGTCTGTTGTGGTGAAGGCTGAAAGCTGCGGAGTAGGAAAAGCTCAAGCAGGTCTGTTGTGGTGAAGGCTGAAAGCTGCGGAATAGGTAAGTTTCAAGCGGGTCTGTTGTGGTGAAGGCTTAAGGCTGCGGAATAAGAAAAAGTCAAGCGGGTCTGTTGTGGTGAAGGCTGAAAGCTGCGAAATAGGAAAGGCTCAAGCAGATCTGTTGTGGTGAAGGCTGAAAGCAGCGGAATAGGAAATGCTCAAGCTGATCTGTTGTGATGAAGGCTGAAAGCTGCGGAATAGGAAAGGCTCAAGCAGGTCTGTTGTGGTGAAGGCTGAAAGCTGCTCAAGCAGGTCTGTTGCGGTGAAGGCTGAAAGCTGTGGAATAGGTAAGTTTCAAGCGGGTCTGTTGTGTTGAAGGCTGAAAGCTGCGGAATAGGAAAGGTTCAAGCGGGTCTGTTGTGGTGAAGGCTTTAAGCTGCGGAATAAGAAAAAGTCAAGCGGGTCTGTTGTGGTGAAGGCTTCAAGCTGCGGAATAGGAAAGGCTCAAGCAGGTCTGTTGTGGTGAAGGCTGAAAGCTGCGAAATGGGAAAAGCTCAAGCAGGTCTGTTGTGGTGAAGGCTGAAAGCTGCGGAATAGAAAACGCTCAAGCAGGTCTGTTGTGGTGAAGGGTTAAAGCTGCGGAATAGGAAAGGCTCTAGCAGGTCTGTTGTGATGAAGGCTGAAAGCTGCGTAATATGAAAGGTTCAAGCAGGTCTGTTGTCGTGAAGGCTGAAAGCTGCGGAATAGGAAAGGTTCAAGGAGGACTGTTGTGGTGAAGGCTGAAATTTGCGGAATAGGTAAGTTCCAAGCGGGTCTGTTGTGGTGAAGGCTGAAAGCTGCGGAATAGGAATGTTTTGTTATGCTTGAAATAGATTTCGTGTCCGCTCTGTAACTCAAAAACCCGTTTGGAATATTTTGTTGGTACTTGGTAGAAATGTAAAACATGACTAGACGACATGTCCCGCCGAGGTCGGCAACATTCTTTCGTGGAGATTGATCATGAAATATTTTCTACGGTCATTCTCTCCCTTCCGCTGATTCAAGAAGGGCAGTTGTCAGTTTCTGGCGAAAGAATGTGCACAATACTGGTTAACCGCTTAGAGGACTAAGCCTGCCCAGTAAACGTGTGGTTAGGCAAACTGACCGCGCTCGACATGACCCCACTGGGTTGACTGGGCCGTAAAACCTCAACACAAACAAAAGACGACATGTTGTTTGTTAGACTCTGTCTTTCTTACTTTTGGCGTTATCTCTCTTTGTTATCTTTGGAAGTGATTATGCATTGATTTCGTGTCTGCTCTGTAAGTGAATACCTTTTAGAATGTTTTTTTTTATAATACTTGAGAGAAATGTAGAACAAGACCACACGACGTGTCGCGTACAATAACGACAACTCTGCCTTTTTTACTTTTGGCGTTATCTCCCTTTGTTATATTTGACAGTGATTATGCTTTGATTTTGCGTCTGCTCTGTAAGTAGAATACCTTTTGGAATATTTTTATTATACTTGGTAGAAATGTCGAACAGGACCAGACGACGTGTCGCGTACAAGAATGACAACTCTACCTTTCTTACTTTTGGCGTTATCTCCCTCTGTTATATTTGACAGTTATTATGCATTAATTTCGTATCCGCTCTGTAAGTCGAATACCCTTTGGAATATTTTTGATACTTGGTTGAAATGTAGAACAGGACAAGACAACGTGTCACGTACAAGAATGACAACTTTGGCCTCCTTACTTCTAAAGTAATCTTTCCTTTTTGTGTTTGAATTTGGATTAGTGTTCGCACTGTAACACGAATACCCTTCAAAATATTTTTATGATACTTGGTAGAAATGTAGAACAGGACAAGAAGACGTGTTGCGTACAAGTCTGACTTTCTTACTTTTGAAGTTATCTCCCTTCTATGTTTGAATTCGATTTCATGTCTGCTCTGTTTCTCGAATACCCTTCACAATATTTTGATGATACTTGGTGGAAATGTAGAACAGGACGAGAGATGTGTCGCCTACAGTGATAACAACTCTGACGGGGTTGGGGGACATGTTTTTTTTTTTTTTTTTTTTGTTTTGTTTTGTTTTGCTAAAAAAACTTGTTTTGCTAAAAAAAAACAAAAAAAAAAAAAAAACCTTTTCTAGTTACTGCTTTGCAGTAAGAAAGAGATACAGTAGATTGATTCTTTTGTGCAAATATCTAAAGAGTGCTGCCAGCAATCCAACAGATGATCTTATCCCCAAATGAGGCGCAGTAAAATCACCACTCATTGACTTTTCAGACCCTGTTGCAAGAACTGACATTTACAAGGGCTTATTCTTCCCTCAAACAATCAAAGGTTGGAATGCCCTAGATTCGATTCCCAGTCAGCATTCTACGTAAATCTATATCGGGCCGCCATCGGCCCGTCAGGGTAGCTGACGGGCCGATGACGGCCCGATGTAGATTTACATAGAATGCTAGCTGGGTTATTACCTCTACTAAAGGTGCAGAGGATGGTGTGGCTAGATTTACCTCTCTGGTGAAAGCTAGGGACTCACTTCCCATATCACAGGTCCCGGCGAATAAATGTCATTAGATATATCACCAGTACAAAACGATCTGATTCTGTAAAAAATGGTTTGCTTTGAGTTTTAGGGCCCAGTCAACACTGCAAAGGTCATATCAAGCCGGTCAGTCAGCCTACTCATACGCTTCCTAGGTAGGCCAAGCTGTATATGGAGATACTTAATAAAACCGCCTCCTATTTTCATTCTATGTGTTTTTGTTGTCTTTTTTTTTTTTTTTTTTTTTTGTTTTGTTTTTTGTTTTTTGTTGTTTTTTTTTTTTGTTTCCGAAGGCAACCTTTTTGTATTATTCCTCTAAGCGATTACTCAGTAATTGCATTGCACACCTACTTCTGCCAATAAGTAACAACTGTCCTTCACGAATCAGCAGAAGTGGGAGAATGACCGTAGAAATCATTTCATGATCAATCTTCTAAAATGAGCAAGCGCATGACAAAACCAACGAAATGGCATGTGTGCCCAGACCAGCCTGGGCATGAAGAAAGCTTGGGTCCTTAATTACCTATTAAGCACACAGCGAAGACTCATCAGACAAGGCGGATGCCCAGGCTGACCTGAGTCTTCGGTGGGCGCACATGCCATTTGTTGATTTTGTCATGCGCAGGCTCATTCGTGGTTGGCCTCCAAGGTGTCTACTTTTTTAGAGTGGTCACTATTTCAGAAGGGGATAAGTGCGCAGGAAAAGGGCAGGAAATAAAACACGTTTTTTTTTTTTTTTTTTTTTTTTTTTTTTTAAAGTTGTGTCCCTTATAAAAATGCTGAATAATCTACAGTCGAACTTCAATAACTCGAACACCAACGGCTTGTTTATCATGGCTCATTCGAACTGGATTTTGAGTCCCTACGAAATTCTTCCGATAGCCAAGAAAATAAATATTTAGAGGATTGTTCTATTTCTATCATTAAATTGTATGTTGTGTGCACTCATTAGAATCGCCTCATTGAGGCGATTCTAATGAGTACACTCAACATACCATTTTTGTTAAGAAGATAAAAAGATTTCCCTAAATTATCACCATTTGCTTCCTGACCTGGCGCTATGATTAACCCTCAGTCGCTCGAACAATCCATCTCTCGAATAAATTCCTTGGCCCCAAGGATGTTCGAGGCATTGATGTTTTACTGTGCCATGTGCATCAAATCAACCTAAGAATACATCAAAACAAGATACGTACCTAGAAGTTTATTACAGCCATTGCTGGCACTAAGTATAGTGATCAGTCATCAAGTCTGTCAAGTGAGAGCTCTTCGAAAAGGTAGAGAGATCCCTTTTGGGACTCAATAAATTTGTAACTTGGAGCTGCACTAGAGCTGAGGGAGCAGATTCAGTCGAGTTCGTTTTTTATTTATTTATTTATTTTATTTTTTTTTTATTCTTTTTTTAATTATGATTTGGGTTTTACGGCCCTTTCAAGAATATTTCACTTATATTGAGCCGATCGTTCATCTAAGGTGGTCGAAAACCGGAGAACCCGGGGAAAAACCACTTGACCATCCGTAAGCAGAACTTGGCTTTCCTACATGTGACTCGAGCGAGGCTCATCAGTCGAGAGCGCATCAGTCGAGTTAAACTGATCTGGACGCCATCAGTCGAGTTAAACTGATCTGGACGCCACTGATCAAGCGCTTCTACAGTAACGTGATCAGGTAGCCTAGCCACTAGGCGTAAAAACGATTAATATTGCAACAAAGCCGTCTACTTGCATTAAAAGAAACAGTATGATATTTTAGCTCAGCTAGTCTCCTTTCTCAATTTAACGATAATACATAGCCATTATGCATATTAGAGACTCTACTAAATAGACTTGCCAACATTAAGAAGATGACTTTTTTTAATAAAACAAAACTGATCAGATTCTTATTATCAGACTAGTCCAACCCAGCAAACACACAACGTTGCAACAACGTCGTTACAACGTCGCTGCAGCGACGTTGTACCGACGTTTTTGCGACGTTGTGTGTTTGCTGGGAATAGACTTGTTCCAACGTTAGCACAAGTATGGCAAAAATGTCCCAATATTTGGGTAAATACGGTAGTGCTACTTAATCAGTGTAGACCTAGATAAGATGCCACAAAATGACGTGTCGGCCTCGGTGGTTCAGTCGGTTGCTCATCAGACTAGTGATCAAGAGGTCGTGGGTTCGATCCCCGCCAGGTCCGGTAACATTCTTCCGCGGAGTTTGGTCATGAAATATCTTCTACGGTCATTCTGATTCAATAAGGACAGATGCCAGTTTCTGGCGAAAGAATGTGCTCAGGTACTGGTTACCCGCTTGGAGGTCTAAGACTGCCCAGGAAAGATGTGTTAGGAAAAACTGGCCGGCTCGACATGATCTTAATAGTGTTGAGTAAACCGATAAACTCTAAACCAACTTACCAACAATATATGTCTGATAAGGCACTTTTAACCAAACACTATTTTATTTCAAAACAATCCACGAAAACGTTCATTCATGTTTGTTTGTTTGTGTTGAGATTTTACGGCCCAATCAGCCCAATGGGGTCATGTCGAGCGCGGTCAGTTTACCTAACCACGCGTTTACTGGGCAGGCTGTCCTCTAAGCGGTTAACCAGTATTGTGTGCATTTTCTTTCGCCAGAAACTGACAACTGCCCTTCTTGAATCAGCGGAAGGGAGAGAATGACCGTAGAAAATATGTACTCATTAGAAGAGCCTCTGTATATGTGGGTAATCAGGAGAAGCTCCTTGGTCAGGCATTTCTGATGAGTAATCCAGGACATTTTCCTGGAGAAAATGTGTGTTTTACAATAGGGGCGTATGCCGCATTGCAAACTACAGTGTTGCATATGAAGAGACTCAGTCAAACCGAGTCTTCGATATTCTTGATAATGTGTGTTCTTTGTTTCTAAAGGCAATCCTTTTTTTTTTTTTTTTTACTCTACTGTAGCTTGTGTTGTGCCGTGAGGCGGCCGCAAAAAGTCTCCCCGTACATCATCATAGTGCAGGTTATAATTTATTTCCTTTGAGATCATTGAGCCCATCCTTGTTATTTTGAAAATCGAATACCGCTTAAGCCGGCGTTACGGGGCGTATGCAGCCGGGCAAATTAAAGTGTTGCATATGAAGTATCTATTAAATCAGATATCTTGTCGCTATTTGTGCAGAAAATGAGTGCGGTAGACCATAACAATAAAGAGCAGAAAATCTCCATGACAGAAATGCAGCAACTAGAAACTGTGCCAGCCTAATTCAATTATAATCGACCTCCTGCAGTGATAAATCACACTGCCGTGTAAACGGTATAGATGATGGAAGACATTTAGCATGCTGAATTTTAAAATGAAACAGACATTTAAGTCTTTCTTACTTTGACTTTAAACAAAGAGCTTGGTATTTCATTTTTCTTTGCAATTACAACATTTCTTTTGAAAAGTGTTCCAAGTGACCTCTGCCTTACCTTCCCTACATAAATCAAGAAAGGTATATGTGTGCAATCTGTATTTTTGTTTTTTAAGCATGCTAAATGTGCCATTTACATACATAAGAATGAGGAGCAAGAAGTCCCTTATTCTCCTATCTACGTATTGAGAGGACACAAAGCGAAATCTTTGTTGATCCATTTTATTGTATAGCTGAGAGTCAACTGCTCAGTGTTGTAAAATTTACAACATTAACAAGCAAAATTTACATGTAAGTAGACTGCAGTCTGAACTAAGGAAGAACACAAACAAAACAAAACAAAAGAAAAAAAAATTTTTTTGTCTGGCAAATTAGCCTACATCATGGTAAACGTCAATAATATTTTCATAGCAGTATGTCTGAAACAGCTAAATGACCCTGTAACCCGAAAACAGCAGTGTGTTTAGATAAGCAAATCAAAACTTAATTATTTCTCTCAGTTAAAACAGTGCCAGCAAGAAGCGACAAGTCGGTTATTGCATGTTTTAAATTTCTCGCCTCACGGCTCGAAATTTAAAACGATGCAATAACCTATACTTAATTCTGTCAGTAAAAACAAATAGGTTGTTGAAGTGCTTTAAATTTAAGCACTTCAACAACCAATACATATGGCAAGCTGTTTCACTATTTATTCTGTAATAAGTATAGGTTATTACATCGTTTTAAATTTCGGGCCGTGAGGCAAAGATGGGCTCAATGATTTCAAAGGAAATAAATTATGCTGCATTTCTGTCATGGAGATTTTCTGGGTTTTTTTTTTTTTTTATAGTTTTGGTCTACCGCACTCATTTTCTGCACAAACAGCGACAAATAAGTTTTGATTTGCTTAACTTAATACACTGCGGCTTTGGGATTACAGGGTCATTTAGGAGTATCAAACACACTGGTATTAAATTATATGATGTAGGCTACATTGTCAGAAGAGGGCTGTGTATTTTGTTTGTTACGTTTGTTTTCTTGTCTAGTTTCTTCTGTTTTTGTGTTAACTTAAAAACTGAGAAAAATCACAAACGCAGCGTTACGGGCCTCTATGGGAATTTTCTGATATATAACATTTAAATGTTAAAGTCAACAACATAATTGAAGCAAATATGTTTGACATTCAACTAATAAGCCAATGTTATATTCATTACCATTAGTATTTGAAATAAATAACCACTGCGTTAACTCTTTCGGTGCCAAATTTCAGACGACATTTGTTGTCTGCCCTTTTTGATAAACTACGTTTATATATAAAGTTGTAAGACTGGATGTCAAACAGCATAGATCAAGATGAGACGGCTCACGGCAGTGTTGTTTGCAAAAGCCTATAATACGAGGGTCGTGCAAAAAGTTCTGTCACTAATAGGCTTCATAAGTTTTATCCCAGGTATATTTTAAAATGCTTCACTGCACTTAAATGGTGTGTTGAATAGCTAACGATACCCGTTTATTTCGTGCAAATTGCTTTCCAACTGACCGAGTTATTTCTAATTGAAATAGATGCAGTCATAGACACTGACCAATTTACTTGTTACATTAGAACATGGACCAAGCAAAGGATGGTCAGGAGTCCACCTTTTACATGACAACTCCTCCTCTCATAAGTGTGAGGTTGTTAAGTCTTTTTTTTTTTTTTTTTTTGGCTTCTGAAAAGGTGAAAGTTTTAAACCATCCACCTTATTCACCTGACCTGAGTCCCTTTGACTTCTTTTTATTTCCAAGGCTTAAGAAAATGCTTTCTGGAAATAAGTATACGTCTAGAACTTCTCTTGGCAGCGCTATTTATCAGTGTCTCCAACAGATACGGAAAGAAGACTATTTATCTGCTTTTCGCGACTGGGTAAAAAGGTTACAAACATGTGTTTCAGTAAAGGGGGAATACTTTGAAGGTTTGTTATAGAAATATATTTGATAAAACGTAGCACTGAAGTAATCCGAACCCAGTGACAAAACTTTTTGCACGACCCTCGTATCGCCTCTGACAGTGAAAGAGATAAAAAAAAAAACAGCAACAAACTATATTTGAATATCTTGTAGTCAGCTACTATGTAAATTTTGCTTGTAAAGGTGGGAAATTTTATAACACTCAGCAGTTGAGTTCCAACTATACAGGAAAAAGGATGAATTATAATTCAAATTCAATTCAATTCAAATTTTATTAAGACTGTCAAATACATGCCAAATACGTTTTAGCGCATTTCACATAGAACATATACAAACACTTGAATACTCTTACATATACTAAACTAATGCAATATTTAAAGTAAGCATGGCTATATTCTGGATATCTTACAGCATGTATGATTGATGAAACTGGCACCCATTTTTTATGTATCAGAGATCAGTTAACTGATAATTAGAGTCCAAATGTTGTATATCCCGACCGAACAGCAAATGTTGTGCAGTTAGATCAGGGTCTACGGCATTTGTCAACATTCGTCCCACATGGGCTAATATGAATATATATTTTCAAGGAGCTTATGGGGTCCATTTTTTCAAAGGCCTGGTATATGAATGGGGTAGGTTTCGAAATTCTGGCTCGCACACCTGTACCACAATTACCCCCAAGTTACCCCTACCCCGCCCCGAATACACCAATTACTAGTGACTAGTTCAGCCTTTATAGCAATGATATTTTTTTTTATTATTTTAGAGAATTATCAAACAGGACTATAAGAATAACTACCCAGCGGGCACATGACGTAAATACAACGTCGCCTCAACGTCGATGCAACGTCATGACGTTGCATCGACGTTGAGGCGACGTTGCATTTACGTCATGTGCCTGCCGGGTATTTAGTCATTGGAGACTGGGACTATTCTAGCTGAAACACTAAAATCTAATTCTGATGAAAATTTGGCAAGAAAAATGGTCTATTTGTTGACTGAGCATTGATAAGAGGGTATAGGGGTTAATTAAATGATATTTGTCTACACCCACGGGCGTAGACAATCTTAGTGTTTGCTTTTGCTCCAGAAACTTTATGAAAGGTAATGGACTGACTCAAAGCTGTTTACCATGGCCTGATCAACGTTTCTATAACCAATATTGGCTTTCACAAAAAGCTTGGTCTACGCTAAGCACACCTGTGGGCTAGCATACATTGTGGGCTAAGCGAATACCAGGCTTTTTGTGGAAGCTAATACTTGTCTACACACAATGTGTTCTAAGCGTATACCAAGTTTTTTTTTTTTTTTTTTTTTTTTGTGGAAGCTAATACCTGTGCACTGAATAACAATTCTGAACCTTTGAACTGAAAGGTTTTCTCCATCTTTAACCCATTTATACAGAATTGACTCTTCTGCCTCATTTCTTTGGACAGATCCATTTGTAATAGAAGGAGTGCCCGGTTTTTTTTTTTAAAAAAAAAAAAACACCTTGATTTACAGAAATTCCTGTCTTTTATGTAAACAGTGTAAACTTTGATCAGACGCCGTGTTATGCGGCATCTGATCTGGATCTACACTGTTTGTCAATGGCTTGGCTAAACTGGGTTTATTCTTTAAAGTTCAGTATCAGCAGAATACAAATGCAAATATTTTCCTTCTTTTTATATTTTTCCAAGAAAATGGATTGACACTTCATGCGAATTGATTTAAGGAGACGATTTGCAGGAAATGTCAAATCCTATTTTTTCGGAATAATAAGAAAAACTATTAATTATTTATTGTTTACTATATCATCAGCGTGCGAAGAGATAATCCATTTATGCCGAGTGGACTCTTCTATGATCACTCTTTGCACAGGTCCATTTCCAATATAAGGGGTGTCGGGTTAGTTTTTATCATTATCACCTTGTTTTACAGAAATTCCAGTATTTAATGCAACAGTGTAGACTTCTGCGGCGTCTGATCAGGGTCTACACTGTTTGCCAATATCCCTTTAATGGAACACTTGGCATAAATAAATAAATGGGTTATCTCTTTGAATTTCAGTATGAGCAGAATGCAGATGCAAATATTTTCTTCTTTTTTTTTCTTCTTTTTTTTCCGAAAATGGAATTTACATTTCATGTTTTGTTATGCCATCTCACCCCCTTTCCTCCCCTCCGCCCCTCCACACCCTTCCCCCCTCACCCTTCACCACCCCCCCCCCCCCCCCCCCGCACCCAAACAACTTTATCAGATCATTTACCTAACGTAGCGGCCACATGACGTTTGTACAATGTCGCATCAATAATCACGTTTCATCGACGTTTTATAAACCTCATGTGCCCCTTCCCGCTCTGGGAAGGGGTTATGGGGCTGTAAGAAACACCATCTGCTTGGAATATCTACAGAGCTGAATCTGTTATCGCATGTATGATGCCAAAGCATATTAAACTACCTTACATTAGAGGCACGATGTGGGAAAAGTAACAATAGCGAGGAGTGAAGATCTAAACCAGGCTGCGCTGTTCCTACTATATAAGTTCCTCCTGGGTTTTCCCTCTGTGAACAGTCGGAACAGCAGCTACCCAGACCAGACTGTGCGATAATGCTGCTGATCCTTGCCTTTGTATTTCAGATTCTCCGGCAAAAGAAGGTTATAGTTAAAATGAAAATATAGACTTGCCAAAGTCTGTTCGTTGATTTCCTTTTTTTAGATTTATTAAAATTAAAAAAGATCAAACCATATAGCTGATCTTACTGAATGAATTTTCAGAGACAAAAAACTAAAGGGGCTGTTACAATAGTTTTGCTCTTAAAGATACATTTCGAAAAACAAGGAGAGCAAACTTGGGCAGGTCTAACGAAAAACAGAGATGCTTATTTTCCTACACCGAACCTCATTTATTTTTGAGAGCTTTCTACGTCAAAAAGCTCTCTAAATCGGAAGTTAACTCTTTCCACTCTCTTGGCTAATTCAGCAGACGACAAATTGATTATGTTTTTCTTATTTTTCCAGAAAAAGGGACTTGACATTTCGTGCAAATTGTCTCCATTAAAGACAATTTGCATGAGATGTCAAATCCTGTTTTCTGGCAGAAATATAAAAAATATTCGAATATATGCCGTCTGCTGAAAATTCTACCAAGAGTGCTAAGCGTTAAGAGATATTGCGCACATCAGACACAGAGTAGTTTTACAGACTTATCATAACTTAGGAATGTAAACAAACGGATAACATGAAGTATCAGGATCTTTTTCTGTTGTGTTTCATACTTCCTTCAACTTTTAGTGTAAATATATTGGAAGAACCTGTAAAACCAAGAATTAAAGGTTTGGCACAATCTCTATAGTTTCAGTAAAACCTAATCCAGCGGGAACACAACATTCAAACAACGTCGATTCAACGTCGTGACGTTGAATTAACGTTGTAGCGATGTTGTATCATCGCTGTATGCCTGCTGGGCAATGACTCGAACAGCGATGGCCCGTTTACGGTAGCAGATTCGAACTCGATTTTGATTTCCTAGGAAATTCTTTATAAGCTGAAGAAAACAAATATGTGGGATGTTTTAGGGAATTTTTCTTATTTTATCATGAAAATGTAAGTAGTATGTACGCATTAAAATCGCCTAATCCACGTTGAGTACACTCAACATACCTTTATTTTATAGAAGAACGAAGAGACGTTCCTAAATTATCCTCTTCTCTTTCCTGACCTGGCGCTATGATTAACCCTAAGTGGCTCGAATTACCCATGTCTAGAACAAATATCTATGGTCCCAGACATGTTGGAGTCGTTAAAGAGTGACTGTACATTTGATAACCAGACACATTAACTCCTTATTTTATTGTCCTTCAACCTTTTGAGTAAGTCAATTCGGTCCCATTTCGTCTATTCCCATTTCGTCTACCACTTTTATTCTCATTTCGTCTACTCCATTTCTGAAGGTGATTTCCATTTCGTCTATTTTTTTATTTTTCTCTGTAATGACCAAGATCCCAGTAAACACACAACGTCGCAACAACGTCGTTACAACGTCGCTACAACGTCGTGTCGTTGCAGCGACGTTGTGTTTGCTGGGTCTAGTCCAAAATAACCCGAGATTATCTGGCTGTGAAATTTAAATTACTTTTCTACAAGGCCGCCAAATCAGAAAGTTAAATAAAGCTTTTTCAGAGAAGGTTCGGATTAGGACCAAAACTGATCAGACATACTTTTTATGATCAATATTGATACATTCTTAAGTCTGACCTGAGTCTACTCTGGTTGATTTGCCCTATTGCTAATTTTTCGTACAAAACTGATGAGGATTGATAATAAGAAAAAAACAGGAACAGCAACCGGGTAGAACCAGACCAACTTCCTGAAGTCTGATCTGTGCCTACATTGGCTGTTTTGCCTGATTTCCATGTTTTCCATAAAAAAATATGTGATACAGGTTTATACACCATTGTGATCTTAAGCAGGCTGCACAGATGTGAAACTATCCTAAGTAGAAGAAATGGGAATGTGTGAGTAGACGAAATAGGAAAAAAAATGTGAAAATAGTAGACAAAACGGGAATACATGAAATGGGAATAGACCAAATGGGAATTCTACTATCCGATGATGTGTCTAAAGTGACTCAGACTTGTATTTCCGCCCACCTAGAATTCTTTATAAATCTACAGCGGGCCGTTTTCGGCCCGTCAGCTACCCTGACGGGCCGATAACGGCCCGCGATAGATTTATAAAAAATGCTTACTGGGCGAGCACTAAAGGTATAAAGGTTTTGTTTGTGTTGAGATTTTACGGCCCAGTCAACCCAATGGGGTCATGTCGAGCGCGGTCAGTTTACCTAACCACACTTTTACTGGGCCGGCTTAGTCCTCTAAGCGGTTAACCAGTATTGTGCACATTCTTTCGCTAGAAACTGACAACTGCCCTTCTTGAATCAGCGGAAGGGAGAAAATGACCGAAGAAATTATTACATAATTAATCTCCACATTAGAATGTTGCCGACCCAGCCAGGGTCGCACCCGCAACCTCCTGATCACCAGTCGGATGCGCATCCAATTGAGCCACCGAGACCGGCCGGTATATACCGTAAGTATTCGGACAGACAGGGGTTAACAAACAGTGTAGACACAGATTAGGCGCCGCAGAATGCGGCGTCTCATCAGGGTCTACATTGTTTGCCAGTCATCCAGCAACTTTTGGACACCAGGCCCCGAGGTTATAAAACTTTTTTCATGCTCAACTCAGCTGAGCATGAAATTTGTTTTGTTTATAAATCTTAAAATACTGACAAAATTTTGAAACTACTTTCATGTTCAGCAAGCTCATCTGAGTTGAGCATGAAAAAAGTTTTAAATGTTTGGTATTTTTATTTTTATGATCAAATGAAATTTCACGCTCAACTGAGTTAAGCATGAAAAAAGTTTTAAATTTTTGGTATTTTTATTTTTATGACCAAGTGAAATTTGATGCTCAATTGAGTTGAGCATGAAAAAAGTTTTATAACCTCGGGGCCAGAACAGGTTGTAAATTGTACTTGTTCAAAATTTAGAACAAGTATGGTGAGAAGTTAGGGTGTCCAAATACTTAGGGTAGATACTGTACCTGGGGTAGGAGGGGCGACAAGGGGATGTTAGGAAGGGCTAATAATATGTCAGTTTCTATAGCTGGAAGAGGTATTTGAATATTTTGCATAAGTAATCATCATATGTTGCAGTTATTTATCTTAGAACCGTTACGTCCGTCCGACTGGAGACCAGGAGGTCGCGGATTCACCCCCCCCCCCCCCCCGCCGAGATCGGCAACATTCTTTCATGGAGATTGATCATGGAATATTTTCTACGGTCATTCTCTCCCTTCCGCTGATTCAAGAAGGGCAGTTGTCAATTTCTGGCGAAAGAATGTGCACAATACTGGTTAACCGCTTAGAGGACTAAGCCTGCCCAGTAAACGTGTGGTTAGGTAAACTGACCGCGCTCGACATGACCCCATTGGGTTGAGTGGGCCGTAAAACCTCAACACAAACAAACAAACAAAGAACGTTAGAAAACGGACCTTCGGAAATGAGTGCCCGGCGAAGATTCAGATTAGCCTGCAGCATGATCACAATCTTCAATGACATTACGAAAACATGCCTATTCAATTATATTCTGAAAATTTGAAATGAAAATTTTCAGATAAAAAAAAACTGATATTTTTCATATTTCTACTCAAAACATAGATTGTGGGTACTCGTTAGAACCGCCTCAGAGAGGCGGTTCTCCGAGGCGGTTCTAACGAGTACCCACAATCTATGTTTTTGAGCAGAAATAAGAAAAATAATGTATACCCCTGTAAACCCCAGTTTTACTATATAAAAGTGGGGTTTAAGGGGGTCAAAATTATATAGGATTGTTTTCGTGATGGTTCATTTTTCGATTGCCAAGGGTTCAAAATTTATTCATGCGGACAACGAAGACTGATTAGACTGCGCACATGCTCAAGCTAATTTGGTCGGCCGCACATGTCAGAAGGTGAGGCTAGTATAGGGGTTTTAGGGAGAAGGGATATTTGTTTTTTTACTTCAAGAGATATGGGATATTTGATATTTTACTTCCAGGGATATGGCATATTAGAAACCCAGTTTGGTAATTCTTGGAATATTTAAAAGTTAATAATGGGGATATTGCACGAAATGTTTAAAGCCGACTGTTTACTTGCAGGGATACAGGATGTTGATGTCCAGTTTTCGTTTTTAAACATTAAAGAAAAAAAAAAAAAAAAAAAAAAAACAGGAATAAAATGACTGTCCCTTGTAATTCGATTATTATTATTATTATTATTTTTTTTTTTCTTGTGTTTTTCATTTTGGCTTGCAATTCAATTGCCCACCAAATTCCCATTAAATAATAGAAGAAAACAATTCTCTGACTTCATTCTTTATTTTGAAAACATCATATGGGCCAGGCCATGCGAAAATGTGTCTTCGGGCATATGCGGACAGCGAAGGTCCAGATCAGCCTGCGCATCCGCGCAGTCTGATCAGGGCCTTCGCTGTCCGCTAACAGAATCATGGGACGCTATAAAATGTATCAATGGAGAGTAAATGCCCGGATGAGACTTTGCACGTGCATGAGATGATTCTGAATCAGTGCATTTTGCGCATGCTCGAAGACACGTTTCGAGTGTTGATCGCAAGACTGTAGTATAACTGGAACATATTTTTGAAACCCTTGTTTAGGGGCAATTTTGACCCCTTTATAAACAATGCAAATTTAGGTGACATTGCTCATACGAGCAATGACACCTAAATTTTCATTGTTTACAGAAAGAAATGCTGTCATCTTCATAATGCCTTCATAGTGAAGAGATTTAGTTTGGGAAAAAACAACCATCTGACTTACTACAGTCTTGCGCTCAGCCCTCGATTTTCGCTTGGCGGGGCCCATATGTATTTTAGAGATTCTGCCATGCATAGTTGCTCTATTATTATAAATAATATTTTATAGTCTGATTCAGTCGTTATTTACACAAACATTATATTTTGTAGCTATCTTTAAAATCTATTTCTCTATTATTATACTATATTATGAATAACTTCACGGCTACGTGACGTTATTAAAAACAGAATGGCGTCCTACATCATTGAAAATGACAATTCAAAAATAGTGGCGATTTTCTGACTCGCCAGGAAAGTTTGAAGCTAGCTAGCTAGCTAGCTAGATAGATAGATAGGTACATTCTTTTGTTTAAAGGTGTTCTTGACAACCACATACTTTTTGCACAAGAATCTAAAATGCTTAAAATGCATGTGCATAGAAACAGTGAATAATAAAACTAACCCCACCCAAAATGCACGGATGCACAAGTAAATCTTGACCATCGCTCGTTTCATGTGCATTGAATTTCCTACAGCTGTCCTCATATTATTAAAGTTTATGTTTGGTCCAGTGGTTTCAACGTTTTGTGCCCGCTGGGTAAAGACAGCATGTGCATTTGCACAGGGCCATCGAGGTCTACGTATGTATGATCCCACTGGTTTCGATTTTTTTTTTTTTTTTTTAATTTTCTTATATATAACGTTTTCTTAAAACTACAGAAACGGATCAGACATGTTATAAAATATAAAATAAAGCAAATAAGAAAACAAACGTATAAAAATGAATAACAGAAATTCGGACATAAAGGGGCATCTAAATGGTTCCATTGTGTCCAATATCCCATTGTGTTCGATACCTCTGGAAACGATAAAATGTGAATAGGTTGTCAGAAGGTACGTTTTCTCGTGTTGAGGCTCATTGGATACCGTAAATATAGTATATACAGTGAAACCTGTGTAAGAAAGCCACCTTTGAGATTGACTTTAGTGGTTGATGTGAAAAGGTGGCTGTCTTATAAAGGTACGTCATGTAATTTTGCTAGCAAAATTACATGACATGTACCTTTATAAGACAGACGTTTTTTCACATCAACCACTATATATAGAGTCAGTCTCAAAGGTGGCTCTCTTACACAGGTTTCACTGTAAATAAGGTATGTAGAGCGGTTATTGAATGGTCCAAAGGTTTGGTGACTGGTTTCAGTGATTCGATCAATCTGATAACGATATAATATATAGAGCGATTATTTTGCAAAGACCATTATCAGATTGGTCGAATCACTGGAACCAGTCACTAAATATTTGACTTAAAAATAACCTCCTCTCAAAATACTACATCTATATACTGTTTACAGATGTTTAAGATTTTGTGACTGGTTGCTGTACGTCGAATTTGCTGACTGATCTGCATCTTTACAGTTCGTTTTTACCCAGGAAGTATATTTCATATCGTGCAGCTCATTTTTTCTTACAGAATGTTATGGAACCAACATGGGATTCAGTTTCTCCGGAACACACGAGTTCCACTACGAGTCACTGCGCAGGCGCTACAGCGGATGCACGTACGTCCAGGGAAACCTAGAGATAACGAACCTTAACAACGGAAACGTGACCTATGACCTTGACTTTCTTTCCACCATTCAAGTTGTGACTGGTTACGTTTTACTGGGACTTTTGAACACAGAAAGAATACCATTAACAAGTTTACGACTGATTCGGGCAGATAACACCATGAAATTAGTGGGTGGAGAATATGGTCTGGTTGTGGCCTTGACCTCTGAGGGCATACCTACAGAAAATAACCCACATCCCGGATTAAAGGAGTTACAGTTACCGGAATTAAGAGGTGAGTATAATCTGCTTTGCACGTTTCAATAACTGATAGAGTTTTAGGTTTGGTAAGTTACCGTATTTACTCTAAGTACTGGGACAGACAGGCCTGCGCAAACAGTGTAGACCCAGATTAGACGCCGCAAATGCGGCGACTGATCAGAGTCTACACTATTTGCACTCATCCAGCATTTTTAGATCAGCACATGAATAGGCAGTAAAATGGATCGTTGAAATTTTAGGACAGGTATGGTAAGAATTAATGGTGTTCCAATATCTATGGTAAAATATGGTAATCTTTGCAACTTTCTTTACGAAAGCTGTTCCTACATTTAGACAGTTTAGCATTTCACACAGAGAATTACAGTCCGTGAACAAGTCTAATGTTAAATTCGTGCGAAAAACTAAAATCAAAGCATTCAGAGTACTGATGGAGACGATTGCCTGAAATTCTGTGAGCCTGTTATCCCCTTTTCGGTGTTGTTAAAATCTTCTTTCCATTGCCAAAAGCCATTTGTAAATTGTAATATAATATTTTTCGGTACCCAATGGCCCTTTTCGGTGGGAAATGTCCATTTCGGTGTTTAGTAGGACCGCGGTTCGAGTTACACGTTTTACCCAACGCTGCAGATTTGGCGCATTTACTAGAGTATTCAAATTCGTCCGCCGATATTGTACTCAAAATGATTAAAATCTTATTTCTTCAAAACTTTGAAGTTTTCTTTGGTTTTGTTTATTTATTCGCTATTTGTATATGACTAATATATGAATACAAAATGTAGCGTTATCAGCGTTAGTAGGGAACTATTTGCTAGGTAGTTATTAGGTTGGTATAGTCCGGTTACAAGTACTTGACTGGACGTGGTCTGAATGTGAGGAAATGGCATTGCCTATCACTGTCAAAATGGCCAAGTTTATCCATAAATTTGGTTGAACAGAGTTTCTATTACGTTGCACTCTCACTATTAACATATTCGAAATGAATGACTACGCCTGGTAGACGCAGTCGGTTGTACATTTTGTATATGCATTTGACACAGATGTCTCCGGCATTTTTCATCGTCGACCTCGACCATATAGCTTAAACCGCTTACACAAGTAAAATCTTCTTCCTTATAGATTGGACAAGCTCATTTCTGATTTTATTCTCTTTTTGTCGGAAATACCTTATTTCATGTGCACAGTGTAGGTCCTGGTCAAGCGTTTAAGGTCCTTTTTAGCACCAATTGCAGAACTCAGGACCACACGATTCCGGGTTACACATTAGAACTATCAATTACACAACCAAATATAATACAGAAAGAAGGAAAGAAAGCATAACAAGAAGTTGGAGGGGTATATTGCATTTGGGTCGTTCGTCCGTCCGTCCGTCCGTTCGACACATCTCGCTAACAGATAGCATCTTGAAATTTTATGTGTGGAATCTAGATAGAAAAAAGGGGACCCGTACTTTTCCGTCGGACTTGTAGCTGCAGAATATTGCCCTGTTTTCAACGGACATAATGGAATCTAGTCAGCATGGTATCTCGAAAATTGTTTGAGCTGGAACCTTGGAACTTGGTATGCTGAATGGAAGTGATGTGTCTTTCAATTAATTTACCTGATTAACTTTTGAAAAACAAAATCCGATTTTTTACGGGTATATGCCTCTTGTAATATAGTGATAATGAAGTTTTGTCAGCAAGGTATCTCGAAAACTATTTAAGCTACCGTTACGTAGGGCCTTCAAACTTGGTGTGCTTATACGGTATGATGAGTAGATTACCAGACCGGCCCGACCTGTGCCTAACCATGCTAACAATGTTGACTGGACCATAAAACCAATTCAAACAAGCAAAGAATCTAAACGGAGTGACAAAAGTACAAAATGCTTCACAAGAGGATCCAGGATTCTTGGGAAGGTAAATTAATACACTTCCAAGAGAGATGACTCTCGATGTATAGAGTTATCCTCCCAAAGTCTGACATTATACCATTTGCACAATCAAACGTACAATAATAAAGAAGGAAGAAGAAGCGTAGAAAGAAATCGCAAGACTGGAGTATGTTCATCAAGCAATGCGCACAAGATTACTCCAAGCTAGCTACCCTGACGGGCCGATAACGGTCCGCTATAGATTTATGTAGAATGCTTACTGGGCTGTCAGTCGGGCTGGCTTTATTCAATTTCAAGAAGTATTTAGTACATCAAAATATCGATTTAAAAATGAATGCATACTTAATCTCCTCCCGGTCAAGAAGAAAAAATAATAGTATAGTACTAGGAAAACGGATTTTCGAAATATGGTATTCCAAACTGGTATCTTTGTTGTAACTATCAGACTAATTATCATTGTCACTATCACCCCTCCCTATGAACACTGAATTTTAGTATTGGGATATGTACTAATTATTTGCCACCTTGTCCTGTAGTTTTTTTTTTTTGTTTTTCTTTTATCATCACATGTCATAACTGATTTGAGCGAATAAAGAGTATGTTCTTTTCTTTTAGAAATCTCCCAGGGGCAAGTATTATTTAGCCAGAACCCACTGTTGTGTTACGTGGACACCATAGCCTGGGATCTTATAGCTCCGGAATCCTTCTTCCCTGTGAGTTTTGAAGAAGGAACAAAGAAACACTGTAAGTCACACAGATTTTGCGGAACACCGTATTTCCCATAAGTATTCGGACACCTGATGTGTCTTGAATTGCTAGTTGAGTTGCATACAGTGTAGACCCTGATCAGACGATGCCGCATTTTGCGGCGTCTGATCAGGGTCTGTACTGTATGCTTATACATATATGTCCGAATACGACCATAACGGAAACATGCCTATTCAAATATATAGAAAATTTCACCTCCAAAAACTGAAAATTTTCAGATAAAAAAACTCTGATAATTTTCATATTTCTGCTCAAAACACAGATCGTGGGTACTCGTTAGAACCGCCTCGGTGAGGCGGTTCTAACGAGTACCCACAATCTATGTTTTTGAACTGAAATAAGAAAAATAATGTATACCCCTGTAAATCCCAGTTTTACTATATAAAAGTGGGGTTTAAGTGGTCAATATTATATAGGCATGTTTTCGTGATGGGAATCAAAAAACACTGCAAGCAAACAGGTTTGGAAGAATACCGTCCTGATTTCACTGAGTGGTCGGGAACATGATTATAAATTCGCTAGATGAGTGGCAAACAGAGTACATTGACCCTGATCAGACGCCTATACTGATTACTTAGATTTGTCTGTCTTAATACCTCCCTATTTGCGTTTTTGAAGGAGCAAAGAAACACTGTAATTCAAGCAAAATTGGTGGAATATCCTTACCATAATTACCCTGAATGTTGAACAAGTCCATTCTGTTACTTGTTGATGTGTCTATTGCCACATGAGTTATCGCTATATTTGCGAGAGAGAAACAGAAAAAAGGTCACAGAGAGACACACACGCTAAAGAGGGAGGCGGCCAGAGAGAGAGAGAGAGAGAGAGATGACCAGAAAGAGAAAGACTGCCGTACAAAAAGAAAAAGAAGGTCAGAGAGAGAAAGGCCGCCGGAGAGAGAGAGACACAGAGAGAAAGAGAGAGAGAGAGAGAGAAAGAGGATCAGAAAGAGAAAGACCGCCAAAGAGAGAGACAGACAGACAGAGAGGGTCAGAAAAAACCGCTAGAGAGAGAGAGAGAGAGAGAGAGAGAGATGGCCAGAAAGAGAAAGACTGTCATACAAAGAGAAAAAGAAGGTCAGAGAGAGAGAAAGGCCGCCGGAGAGAGAGAGACGCGGAGAGAGAGAGAGAAAGAGAGAGAGAGACAGAAAGAGGATCAGAAAGAGAAAGACCGCCAAAGAGAGAGAGAGACAGACAGACAGAGAGGGTCAGAAAAACCGCTAGAGAGAGAGAGAGAGAGAGAGAGAGATGGCCAGAAAGAGAAAGACTGCCATACAAAGAGAAAAATGTCTGAGAGAGACAGACCGCCGGAGAGAGAGAGAGAGAGAGAGAGAGAGAGAGAGAGAAAGAGGGTCAGAAAGAGACAGACCGCCGGAGAGAGACACAAAGAGAGAGAGAGAGAGAGAGAGAGAGAGAGAGAGAGAGAGAGGGTCAGAAAGAGAGACAGACAGACAGAGAGGGTCAGAAAAAAAACGCCAGATAGAAAGAGAGAGGAAGATCTATGCTACATAGATAGAACAGTTAAATCTAAATGGCACAGGCTCATTTAAACCATATCCACTTTCAAATTGATATGCTATAGTTAACCTGCTACAAATAGGAAAAGAGGCTTATTTTTCGAGTTGGCGGCATTTTCGAGTAGAAGAGTTTCAGTGCTGCCAACATTTAAGCGCAGATATTTCCTCATTACTGTCCGGCCGGATGCCAATAGATCAGTCAATCACATTTTTATGGTAGCCGGGCAACAGAATTAAATAGGGGCTATGCCGGCCGGACGCAATCGCGGCTTTGACCTTATAAGGTCAGAAATTAGGTCAAAGGTCAACGAGTGCAGAGTTTAATTTTGGTAGCAATTTATTACTTTTGAGTGCATTTTAAGGACCACTGATATTCCATATCGAACAATTTCCCATGGTAAGATGTTAAAACAAATATTTAGTCATTTTTTATATATGTTGGTGTATGTTTATGCGTTCGTCTGTCCATCCAACATGGCTAAAACAAACAAATAAAATACACAATAAAATAATCCTGTGGGATAAATCATCAGACATTTGGCGGCTATAGACCCCCAGGGGGAATTAGTACA
The DNA here is from genome assembly GCA_964016985.1 of Anodontia alba. Classification (NCBI taxonomy): domain Eukaryota; kingdom Metazoa; phylum Mollusca; class Bivalvia; order Lucinida; family Lucinidae; genus Anodontia; species Anodontia alba. The sequence continues at coordinate 44,571,403 of OZ024837.1, forward strand.
CTGTGATTTTCTGAAACCATCTGCATTATATAAGAAACAAAATGACATAGGTAAGCCTTCTGGCGGCACGGTGGCAGCGTTTGCGTGAAACAGCCATGTTACAAACGTTACCCTCAAAACAATAAATACATTGGGGTAAATACTAAAGTGCATGTATCTAATTTCTAACTTACTAGCATGCTATTAACGCATCTTGTTTATGTAGAAAGCTATCGAAACGTGTTGAACTGAGAATGTCTTGTATATAACTGTTATGTGCGTTACTAATAGTAGTAAACCTCACAGCTAAGTTTCATGATACAACTGTGATATTCTATAACCGGTCAGTGACTAGAAATTTAATCTAATGCCGTTCTACAAAAGAATGTCCCCATCCGTACATCAAAAAAATGGAAACAAACCAACTTTACTAAGCAAATGACATAAGGAATGATAGTTTTCGTAAAACAGCTTAAACTTCTTTTCTGTAAAGTATCATTATTTCAAACTACATAACATTGTGTATTTTGTGGTTGCACTTAGTTTAATGTATCCAACTATTATGATTGGTTTTATTCATTATAGGTTTTTAAAAAATGCTTTATGCATTTCTTTACATTTTCTATGTTACGTTTTAGTGCTTCTTTGATTACATTGCATAAATGGATGTTGATAGTTCGTAAATAAATATAGTGGGAAATCAGGTTTAAAAATTCTGTTAGTAACAAAAACACATTACTGCATAAAAAGCCGTGTCGCACGTCATTAACAGCCGTGCATTAACCGGCGAAAAGCCGTGTATTAACAAGGCAATTCACGCGCTGTTAATGCACGGCTACGCAACCTTCAATATGCCTGTACCGGGGCCACAGAATTGCTGTCGTCCTGAGATGTATACTGACCGGCCCTAGATCGAGCATAGTCCGTGGAAATTGCGTTCACGAGACATCAGTGAAAAGGCGAAACAAATAGTGCAAAACAGTGCAAGAAATAACGCAAAATGTAGCAACTGTTTTCAGTTTTTATGCAATGATAGCGATCGAACATGGTTTTTCAATGCGTTAACATTCGCCAGGTCCCTTGGGAGGTGTTGTAAACCGCGGCCTTCGGTCTCGGTTTTCAACACCTCCCACGGGACCTGGCGAATGTTAATGCATGAAAAACCATGTTTGATCCCTATATTAAATAATTTCTCATATATCTTTATACACTTTAGTATACTGAGTTAAGTGACCAAAATACCCTTGTCAAACTTCTACAGGGGCACACGATTGATAAGATTATCTTTTAAAGAGCAAAATGTAACCTATAACAAATATAGAATTCTCCCCTTTTCATACATACTTACATTATGAGCTCTTAGTTGCTTTAGTTCTATATATAAAGCGGATGTTCTAAGACATAAATCCGTCTACACTGCCTGCAATATTGCACACTTCATAACACACGTCATATGCCAGTTTGAGTGCTGTGACAACAGAACACAGTTGCCTACGGTCAGTGTTTTCAGGGAAATCTCTTCAATGCATCTTCATTAATAAAACAAATACTGTATAGTCTCCTAATATCTACAGAAAACCATGAATTAAAGTGGAAACATACAAAATTCTGAGAGCACAAATGTTCAAGGGGAAGTATTTCATCATTTGAGTTTTACACACACACACACACACACACACACACACACACACACACACACACAAAAAAAAAAAAAGAAAAAAAAGAAAAGAAATTAAATGCAGTTGTAAGCAAGATGATAATAACATCACGTATGCATCAACACTACAATATCATCTGAGATGCAGCAAAAATGCATAGCATGCACACTCGGACACTTTTCTGTTGCCACAGTGACTATAATGGTAAAGGTTTTACACTGGCTTGCTTCAACAGAAACTGCTATTTTATGAAATACCATGTAAACACTAACGCATATAGATCAGCCATTAATATAATAGCAAACGTTTATTTAATTTGTTTGTCCTCAAAATTTGAGGACAAACAAATTAAATAAACGTTTGCTATTATATATTATATATACACTGATAAGAAAACCATTATAGGTATAAAATTATACAAAAGTTTTGTTATGTAAGTAATTAGAGTAACACACAACAGCATTCATCTTATGAGTTTCAATGTGCTTTGTTACTTCAAAATGGACCTCCAAAATGTGTACTTGTCAAAATTGTCATAGTATAAAAGTAACTGATAGGATTAGTTGTGTCTCTGGATCTTATATGCATTAAGGCAGAGTCTGCGTTAGATTTAACAGCCAAGAAGGTATAATGATAACAATACCTCTCTACCCCTGATACACCATTTATTAATAGATTATTCTGCTGCCAAGGTAAGATAAGGCATGTCGTTGTTTCCTATTATTCCCAGTGCAATTTCAGAACTTGCTGATGTTCAATGATTTTGTTAAGGTGAATAGTTAACTAGCAATATAAACTACCATTACCCGATATTATCGTTTACCTGACATGTCAAATAACCATTGTAACACAATTATAACTGCTAATGTATCCTTAGACTGTTACCACTTATACTGTGCTTCTAAAACCTACCCGAATTAGCAAACCAATATACAGTCGACTCTCGTTATCTCGAATTCCAAGGGACTCACTGAAATACTTCGAGGTATCCGTACCTCGACATATCAGAGTTGAGAGAGTGAGGAAAACAATAAATTGAACAATCACATTTAACAAATGAATGTGTAATTTGACTCCTGAAGTTAGAAATATATATATAAAATAATGTGGAAAAGAGGAGAAATTGCTCCTTAGGAGCAATTTCTCCTCTTTTCCACATTATTTGGTTACCTGTTGTCATAGTTTCATGTTAAAATAGGGACCAGATTTTCACTTCGAGATAAGCGGTAATTCGAAATAAGCGAGTTCGAGATAACGAGGTTCGACTGTACTTTCATTACTATTATTAGTAATAGCCCCGTGTTCTTTAAGGCTAATTTTCATATTTGAGACATACTCTGGTGCTTAGAAAACAATATATGCCCTTAAATTTGAATACATCCATTTTATTACCTGTGAATATGTCTAAAAGCTGCTCCATGTAAGGCAAACAGTGTAGACCCAGATCAGACGCCGCATTCTGCGGCGTCTGATCTGGGTTTACACTGTTTGCTCAGGTCAATCTGCCTGAATACTTGTAATAAATATGGTACATTTATGTTGGTTTCCAGGTAAACCGTGTCCCGAAAACTGTAAAGATGACGATGGTGTCCGAAGATGTTGGGGACCCAAACCTAATCTCTGTCAACAAAGTGAGTAAATCAAAGCATTGGGAGTGCTGAAGGGGGTGGTTGCCAGAAGTTCTATAGGTCTTTAGAACTGACTGGGATTTATGCTGAAATTTAAGTCCTTTTCGGTACCCGATAGCCCATTTTCGGGTCCTTTTCGGTGTCTAGTAGGACCGCTACACTCAGGCTACACTTTTTACCCAACCTTGTATATTTGGTATGTTTCACTGGCGTATTTTTATTTGTCCGCCGATATTGTACTCAACATGATAAAAGAATTCTACAGTTTGAAGTTGTCTTTATAGTTTTAGTTTCGCTATTTATAAGCATCAGGGTATATGGCTATTATGTTTGAATGCAGAATTTAGCGTTATCAGCATTATAGAAGGGAACTATTTGTTACGTAGTTATTAGGTTGGTAGTAACAGAAAAACGAATTGTCGAAATGTGGTGGTATGTTGAATCTGGTGGCGGTTTCGCAGCCGCCTTATTCATTTGAACCTGGCGTAAGAAATAAATTCTAAAAAAGAATAACCCTTTCCCGCAATGAACACGCTCACAAAACTGAAACCAGATTTTAGTGCCAATTTTTAATGGGCCAGACTATAGCTAGTTTCGGTCAGTTAGCCCTCACCAATGATCCTCTTACAAGTTTTCAAAAATCTTGAAATGGGCTCAGTGATCACAAAGGACCTGGCTCCGAGGTTATAAAACTTTTTTCATGCTCAACAATGTTTCGCAAGAAAGAATCAGCAATTATTAGCAATTTGATATTCATTAGCAGGACGAATTTCATGCTCTACCGAGTTGAGTATGAAAAAAGTTTTATAACCTCGGGCCCAGAAAATATAAACTACACTATAGTGAAGTACGGGGAGACGTTTTACAGCCTTGAGAGTGATAACATAAGAAAATTCACCTTACTCAATGTTGCCCAGAGAAGAATAAGATCATAATGCGCAGTCTGATCAGTCTTCAGTCTTCCTGAAGAAGTCAAGGATCATTGGCTATCGAGAGCTCGCCCAGCGAATCGCGCCGGTCTCTTAATATAGCTTTGGATTTTTATGTATGGAGAAGTGTTCGATTAGTGCAGAGCGCAGTTTGGTAAGGTTGAATATGACCCGCAGTCCATCTTTGGTAAGTTTGACTATGACCTGTGGTCCATACTTAAAAAGTTCAAACATATTCATATCTGACGCATGCTAAAATAAGCTTCTAGATAAGATCTGGTAACTTATTTAAGTTCTGGCATTTTTTTTTTTTTTTTTTTTTTTTTTTTTTTTAAATAATAATGTACAATCTCGTGGAGATCACAATATGACTAGGATTCACAATTCAGATATTGCTTGATCAAGAAAATTCATAAAGCTTAATAAAAGCATACATTAAAGAATCACATTGTTGTTTTTTTACCTATTACACCGAAAATTTATTAAACATTAGTATACCCGTGTCCCATATTTCTAAGTAAATATGAACAAAATTTACGCCGGTATTTAGACGTTTACGTCTAAATATTTTGTCTTGTGGTTAAACATAGCGCCAAGTCAGGAGGCAAATGGGGATAATTTATGGAGGTCTTTTCAAATTTCTATAAAATAATGGTATATGTTGGATGTATGAATTAGAATTACCTCGATTAGAAGATTCTAATAAGAACATACAACATGCAATTAAATGATAAAATAGGAAAAATTCCACAAAATATCCTGAAATATGTTTTCTCGAGTGATTGCGGGAATTTAAAGAGACTCAAAATTGAGTTCGGATCAGCCACGGTAAATGAGGCATTTGCTGTAAAGTTGTTTGATCAAAATCATCCTTTTTTAAGAATCTAAGATGTCTAAATATTTTACCATTGAGCAGGAATCTTCAGGTAATCTCAGATTCAAATCGTCTATTAACCCATTTCAATCAAGTGGAATTTTCTACCACAACTCATTGGACCGATCTGTTTCCAATAGAAGGTAGTCTGGTTAGTTTTATTATTATTATTACTATGTTTTACAGAAATTTTATTGAAACATTGGTGCATAAAAATTGCAGAGGGAGAGAAGCGCTGGTTTCATCTGAGTTAACCTTAACCACCCTGTGGACAAACTAATACTTTTTTTTAATTATTTTTCTCAGAAAACAGAATCTTTTTTTTTTTCTCAGAAAACAGGATTTGACATTTCATGCAGTTGTTCTCCAGTAGAGACAATTTGCATGAAACTTCAAATCCTGGCCTGGAAAAAAAATAATAAAAATAAATAATGAAAATATTTCAAAATGTCTTCCGCTGAAAATTTTACCCAGAGTGTTAAGCTTTAATATGAAGTTATATTTTTTTATAGTGGAACGAATAGAGTGTGACCTGTCATGTCCCGGAAGATGTTTTAAACCAGGAATGCTGGGATGTTGTCACCCAGAATGTGCCATTGGCTGCCATGGTGGTCTTGATACAGAATGTGAGGTGAGTGTTTATGCCTATTAACCCAAGCGAAATTGTAGCTGACGATGATTTTTAACTTTATTTTTTTTTCCTTATCCACATAAAAAAGATATTAACATTATATATATTTTATTGCATAAAGTGTACTTTATCTAATTTTTCAGAGAAAACAAGACACGATATTTCATCGTCTTATTTCAAGTCTCATTTTCTCTGAAAAATGATAAAAGAATTTCAAAATGACATTACAAAAACACGCCTATTCAAATATATAGAAAATTTCACCTCTAAAAACTGAAAATTTTCAGATAAAAAAATCTGATATTTTTCATATTTTTGCTCAAAACATAGATTTCTGGGTGCTCGTTACCGAGGCGGTTCTGACGAGTACCCACAATCTATGTTTTTGAGCAGAAATAAGAAAAAATGTATATCCCAGTTTTACTATATAAAAGTGGGGGTTAAGGGGGTCAAAATTATATAGGTATGTTTTCGTGATGATCTGCTGCAGTTGTGATTGGAACATAGCATATTCACTGTAGGTGTTCAGGCAGTTATGTATCATACTTGTCCGGAAGTTTGAACATGTCCAATTGTTTGGGTGGAGGTTTTATGGCACTGTCAACCATTAAAGTCATGTCGAGTGCGGTCAGTTAACCTACCCACCCTTTTTCCTGGGCAGGCTTAGTCAACTAAATGGTTAAGCAGTACTTGTGTACATATTTTTCACAGTAACTTGCATCTGCCTTTCTTGAATCAGCGGAAGGAGAAGAATGAATGTAGAAACTAGTAACAGTGTTTTTAGAGAAAACAAATGCCCCTCAATGCGAATTTCAGTTTTTCTACAGCTGTGACCTTGAAAATTAAGTTAGGGTTACCAAAAACTTATCAGTTCTTTATTATGTCCTAATTATGTATCCATGAAAATTTGGTAAGAATCCAACCACTAGTTCATAAGATAGTGTACAGACAAGAAAGTGTCACGCCAACGCCAACGGGATCTGCACCAAAATCAATATACCCCTCGCCCCATAGTTGGGGGGTCATAATGATTTCATAATCAATCTCAATGAGAGTTATGTGGCCAAGCTGGGGTTCGAGCTTGCAACCCTTTGGTCTGCACTTTGACGTGCTACCAACTGCACTATGGTGCCTGGCTACAAATCGAGGGTTGAGCGCAAGACTAGCGTAAGTCAGATGGTTGTTTTTCCCCAAACCTACTCTTCTCACCATGAAGGCGTTATGAAGATTACAACATTTCTTTCTGTAAACAATGGAAATTTAGGTGCCATTGCTCGTATGAGCAATGGCACCTAAATTTGCATTGTTTACAAAGGGGTCCAAGTTGCCCCTAAACAAGGGTTTCAAAAATATGTTTGAGTTACTATAGTCTTGCGCTCAACCCTCGAAATGTAGTTTAAGGGAAAATATAATTCAAACCTCAATGGCTCGAACAGCCTTGAAACCATGAAAATTTGTTCGAGATATGGGTTGTTCTAGCAACTGAGGTTTAATCATGGCGCAAGGTCTGAAAGCAAATAACAATAACTGAGGGCATTTTTTGATCTTTTAGGCAATAATGGCGTGTACTGATTTGAATTGCCTCGATGAGGCAATTCTAATGAGTACACAACATACAATTTCATTATGAAATAAGAAAATTTCCCTAAGTATTTGTTTTCTGGAGTTATCAGAAGAATTTTGTTGGGACTCAAAAATGTGTTCAAATTAGCCAGGGTAAATGAGCCATCCAGGTTCCAGTTACTGAATTCTTTGACTCTATTTGGTAGACTTTCTGCCAATTTTGACAAAGGAGTCAGCATTAACATTATTGCTTGCTTTCCTGTACAACAGGCTCCTTCAGAAAAGGGTCTATCATTACGAAAACATGCCTATTCAAATATATTGAAAATTTCACATCCAAAAACTGAAAGTTTTCATATAAAACTCTTGATATTTTTCATATTTCTGCTCAAAACATAGATTGTGGGTACTCGTTAGAACTGCCTTGGCAATGCGGTTCTAACGAGTACCCACAAACTATGATTTTGTGCAAAAATAAGAAAAATAATATATACCCCTATAAACCCTAGTTTTACTATATAAAAGGGGGGTTAAAGAGGGTCAAAATTATATAGGTATGTTTTCTTGATGAGTGCTTGATTGAAGTTCTTAATGACATGTTAACTCTTGTGGGTCATTTTGTTATATCCCAAAGGGAGCAAATTCTATCTTTATTAGAGTAGACCTCTTTTCAGAACAGAGGCACTTTTTTTTTTTTTATACAGAATCCTTTTATTTTACAGATATGCAAGCATTTTTGCTATGGTCATAAATATGTTCCTATGTGTCCAGAAGTCACTTATCTATTTGGCCAGGAGTGTATTGACTTCTAGATCTTTAACCTTTACCACTCTTTCGGCTAATTCAGCAGACGACAACTGATGATATTTTTCTTATTTTTCCCAGAAAATAGGTTTTGATATTTCATGCAAATCGTCTCCATTGGAGACAATTTGCATGAAATGTCAAAACCTGTTTTCTGGGAGAAATAAAACAGGATTGGCTCCAATGGAGACAAATTGCATGAAATGTCAACACTTGTTTTCTGGGAAAAAATAAGAAAAACATTTGTAATATGTGATCTGCTGAAAATTTTACCCAGAGTGCTAAGCTTTAAAGGCTCCATATTCTTCAAAACTAGACATTTTTTTTTTTGTCCGAGAAAGGTTTAATAAATTGATACATGGCATTAATACAACCATAAAATGTGGCATCTGACAGCCAGTAAAATTTGAGTTAGTCTCTCATTCATGAACTGGATCAAAAATGAAATGATTTTTTTTTTATTGTATTTCTGAATTAACCCTTATCCTGCTGAATAATTTAATTAGCCATGCCCATTTCTGACTATTAGCCAATCAGATTACATCATATAATGTTTCTGTTCAATTTCACAAACTGAATGACAAACAGTGTAGATCCTGATCAGATGGCCATCTAATCTGGATCTACACTGTTTGCAAAGGTAGGGGTTGTTGTGAACAGCAGGATAAGGGTTAATGTTGGTAACATTAATTCAGAGATACGGAAAAAAATAATTTCAGATGGAGCCTTTTAACAGTCCTTCATTTTGTTTATTTTACAGATGTGCAAGTATTTCCGCTATGGTCATAAGTGTATTCCTATGTGTCCTGATGATACTTATCCGTTTGGCCAGGAGTGCATCGACTTCTAGAACTTAAAACCAAACCTGTCACATGCAGAATGACATTGGTTAAAGCCACAAGAGAAACCGGGGTTTTGATAGAAATTCACATATTTAATGATAAACAGTGCAGATCCAGATCAGTTGGCTTCTAGCCAACTGATCTGGATCTACACTGTTTGCTAAGACAAGGCATGTTGTGTTTAGCAAAAGGGAAAACAGGGGTTCATCACAATGTAAGCCTAACTCTCTGACTGCAGAGTAATTCAGGCTTTTATTGTTTGCATTTTCCTACCTTTTGCCTGACATGATTTGTTAAGTTGTCATAAAGAAACATAAGTTTGTTACCTTCAGAATATTTTTTGTTTCTAAGAATGTATAACAGTTTTATATAAATCTACAAATTCATATCGCTTCAATAAGTTTTCATTGCACCAATACTGACTGTTGATTTGAATATCAACCCATTTCATTGCCTCTTCTGCACATAACAAGCTAATGTTGAGTTTCTCATTACTCATTTCTCATTACCCCCCAGCCTTTTAGGAAAAAGTGGAGGACATAGTATTTGCACTTCTATGGTTCCATCCCCTCTGTTAGTACATACATTGTGTGGGCAACTCCTCCCTCAAGTTTAAACAGATCTTTTTGAAACTTTGCAGGCATTTTCAGTATGGTCTGAAGACGTGCAGACATACATGTAGTCCTCAAATTAACTTTTTTTTACTTTTTTCCATGAGTGAAAGTCCTTTTTTGCCTCAACAGTTTTCATACAGTGGGTGTCTTAAGTTTCCAACTCCTTCTACAGGTTTAACTGATCTTTTTGAAACTGTGCAGGCATTTTCTATATGGACATAAAGGTCAGATAAATTTTCGTCACTCTTTTTTCTTTTTTTTTTTAAGAAGGGATTCAGATAACAAGGAAGGAAATTCTTTTTTGCCTAAGTAGCCTCCCTTTGAAATGGGAGGCAAATCTGTTGGCATAGGCAGCTTCTTTCTTTTGTATCCACAACCAAATTCCCAAGAAAGTTAGGCTAAACATTTCTTTCAAATAATCTCCAACTGAGACTAGTGGAACAAAATGTCCAGCTTAAGAGGACTTGATACACTCCGGTAGATTTCCGCCATTTGTAAAGGGAGACAACTTATGTAGATTTCCTGCACACCAAGCCCCTTCTGAAAAGGGATCTACTCTTAAAGGGAAGAATTTGCTCCCAAAGGGAGCAAATTCTTCCCTTTAAGAGCAGATCCCTTTTTAGAAGGGAGGCAAAAGCAATTCTGACAGAGTTCTCTCCCCTGAAAGTGTATCCGTTCCCCTTAACTGCTGAATAAAACTAAACATGTCCGAAGTACACAAATGCCCGTTCTTTCCTGTTTGTCCATATGGCAACAACATCTGGATGCATAAAATTTCAACAAGTATTTTCCAAATGCTCAATCTGATCTGTTATACATTTTGACCTCTAGTCCCACCCAAGGGAATGATCCAGGGACAACCCTAGTACATAACTGAAGTTTAGTCTGGGTAAGACTTAATTAGCATTTCAAATTTCTACTTCCTAGCATTAAAGATACCAGTTATAACCTCCAAGAGAAATGCACACACAAATGTCAATGTAAATTTGAATGTAAACTTAAAACATTTGTTAGACTTTGGTTATTGTTTGCATTGCTGTTTTACAGCCCAGTCAATCCTATGAGGTCTTGTCGAGCGCGGTCACTTTACCAAACCACACTTTTACTGGGAAAGCTTAGTCATGTAAGGGGTTAACCAGTGTTGTGCACATTCTTTCGCCAGAAACTGACAACTGCCCTTCTTGAATCAGCGGAAGGGAGAGAATGACCATAAAAAATATTTCATGATCAAATCCCCACGAAAGAACGTTGCCTCTGGTTACGAACGTGACATACATATGTACTAATGTAAAATCATGGCAAAATGCCATATGCCCCACTGCTGCCTTTGGCAGGCAGGGACATAAATAAATACTGTATTGGCCACAAATATTCAGATGAGCCAGACCAAACAGTGTAGAACCAGATAAAATGCTGCAGAACACATAGCTACAGATAAGAGGGGGTATCCACATAATATTTTTTTCTTATTTCTCCACAAAAACATATGTTGTGGGTACTCATTAGAAGCGCCTTGCCGAGGTGCTTCAAACGAGTACCCACAACATACGTTTTTGTAGAGAAATAAGAAAGATATCAGCATTTTTTGGATGAAAAAAACGCCCTATCTGTTGCTATGAGAACATATCTGATTAGGGCCTACACTGTCTACAACTCATCCAGCAGTTCATAAACACATGTTCAACAGGTACCATATTTATCCTAGTTATTGGGACACCTAAATTCCTTACCATACTTGTCCTAAAATTTGAAAAGGTCTATTTTACTACCTGTTGATATGTCTACAATAGTGTTGGATGAGTGGCAAACAGTGTAGACCCTTATCAGATGCCACAGACTGTGGGGTCTGAACCGGGTCTATATTGTTTGCCGAGGCCTGTCTGTCCCAATATTTAGGGTTATTAGGGCAGTCAAACATACTTGTTCTATACATCTAAATTTTCCAACAAGGTGTCTAAACACTTTAAACAGGGTAATGCTGTAGATTAAAATGTAATTAGCTGATATTTAAAGATATTTAAATTTAGTCGGTCAAAAGTTAAGTAAAACAGAAGAGTTCATAAAATTTTATTGCAAGTTATGATCAGTGATGAAAAAAAGTTCACAGGATGGATAACAAGAGCTGTCATAGGACAGCATAGCCTGAATCACATTTTAAGTCTAAAAACTTTAACCAAACATTTACACAATTTTGTTCTAAGTCCCTGTCCTTGACCTCAAGGTCACCGATGTGGGTTGGGACGGTACAGTATAGAACTTCTGACCAGTATCTAACATCAGGGCAAGTAATAACTACTTCCATCCAGATGCCAACACAGTGGTGATTGCTATAACTTTACCTATACTTTATTATAGGCAAGCTAAAAACTAAAATAAAAATAAAAAAAAAAAATTTTTTTAGAGTCCCCAACCAGGGCCCAGATGTTCAAAACTAACGATGTTGTTAGTTAACATACCGTTAAAACTTTGACCATTAAATATGGCATACAGGCTAATATTTTTGCTGAAAAAATGTGAGTAGCTTTTGCAAAATCTACTCACATTTTTTCAGCAAAAATACCTGTGAATTATCTATTGTACTTACTAGAACAGTTAAAGTTTTGACCACTAATGAGCTTGTTAAGCTAAATAGGCTTTGAAAAACTGGGCCCAGGTAAATAAATGTTCATATATATACTGGCTAAACTTTGTGACATCATTTGTTGTGTTTGAATCTTATCAGCTCTAAAGCCTATTCCAATGTTGTATCCCTGCAAGTTTGATGAAAATTTTACAACTGGGTCAAGAGATATTGCATACCATAGTTTTTGTTCAGACACTTCTTTCAACAACAGAATGTATTAATAATTTTCTTATTTCTCAATGAAAACATATTGTGCGGCTATTCATTAGAAGGGCCTCATCGAGGCTCTTCCAATGAGTATCCACAACATATGTTTTCATGGAGAAATAAGAAATATATTTATCTGATATCTGCAGCTATGTGCACAGAAGAAACTGTCAAGCTGACACCAATGCCAATACTAACGCTACAAACAAGATCTGGACCAAAAATATGTCTCCTATCCCTTCGCTTCAGCAAGGGGACAGGGCAGCATAAAAAAAAAAACAACATAAAAAACCAGGTACCAGTTAAACCTGAGAAAAGCTATACACAGCTTAATCCAGTATAACTAGCAACAGATAGGGCACTTTTTTCATCTGAAAAATGCATATATCTTTCTTAATTCTCCACAAAAACATATGTTGTGGGTACTCATTAGAAGTGCCTCGTCGAGGCGCTTCTCATGAGTACCCACAACATATGTTTTCCTGGAGAAGTAAGAAAAATATTATGTGGATACCCCATCTTATCTGTAGCTATGAGTATAGGGTGTAAATGTTTATTTTTAGACTACAGAGCTATGTATATTTCAGTCCTGTATGTCATGGCACTGCCTCTGAAATTTGAAAGAGTTAAATGTTTAGGTCTGGGTAAGTAGCATACCAAATTTCAACTTCCTAGCATAAAAGGTATCCAAGTTATGACCTAGAGAAACCTGACATAGGCATCTGCGCACGTACTGATGTAACATCATGGCAAAACGCTATATGCCCTAATCCTGCCTCAGGCAGGCCAGGACGTAAAAAACTCACCAAGAACCAGATACTAGCTACAGCTGAGGAAAGCAATACACAAATTGCTAAGTCCAGTATAGGGTGTAAATGTTTATTTTTAGACTACACACATAGAGCCGTGTATATTTCAGTCCTGCCTGTCATGGCACTGCCTCTGAAATGTGCAAGACTTCTACCTGTTTTAGACAACTGACATGTTCTCTTACCATAAACATTGCCTTTATCACTGTGGGCTAATTCAGCAGACAACAAATTGACATCTTTTTTTCTTATTTTTTTCCCAGAAAATAGGATTTGACATTTCATGCAAATTGCATAGGTTTCAAAGCCTATTTCCTGGGAAAAATAAGTTAAAATGTCTGCTGAATAACAGAACGTTTTACCCAGGATGCTCAGAGCATAAAATAAATAGCACACAAAATGTCCTGGGTCCAAGTACCATATTAATTCAAAGCATATATATTCCTTCCCAACTTTTCAGATTCTCTTGCTATATTCATGAGTAGAAATAGAATGACATTTTTTTCTGTAAAATAATGCTTGACCTTTCATTTAGGAGGATTAAATTAAAACCACAAGCCCTATTTACCACATTTTGAAAGACCAAAGCAGAATTCTGAATAAGGTGCTTTTTTCACCCAAATTATATTTTTTTATAGCTTCACATAAGCTGTTTTTTCCAGCCAAAAAGTACTGATATTTTTCTTATTTCTTCAAGAAAACATGTTGTGGGTACCCATTAGAAGCACCTAGGTGCTTCTAATGGGTACCCACAGTATGTTTTTAGGGCCAAATAAGAACAAGAGGGCCATGATGGCCCTGTAACGCTCACCTGAGCAACATAGCACTTTGAGAGCCTGACCTAGAACTGATCAAAGCAAACATTCTGATCAAAGTTCAAAATGATTATAACAAAGTTTTCCACTGATTTGGCCTGGTGACCTAGTTTTTGATACCAAGTGACCCAGTTTCGAACTTGACCTAGAACTCATCAAGACAAACATTTTGTGCAAGATTCATGATGATTGCTTGAAAAATGTGACCACTAGAGTGATAACAAGATTTTACGCTGATTTGGCCCGGTGACCTAGTTTTTGACCCCAGGTGTTCCAGTTTCGAACTTGACCTAGAAATCATCAAGACAAACATTTTGAGCCAGATTCATGATGATTGTTTCAAAAATGTGACCGCTAGAGTGTAAATAAATTTTTCTGCTGATTTGGCCAGGTGACCTAGTTTTTGACCCCAAGTGACCCAGTTTCAATCATATCCTAGAACTCATCAAGACAAACATTTTGAGCAAGATTCATGATAATTGCTTCAAAAAATGTGACCGCTAGAGTGTTAACAAGGTTTTCTGCTGGTTTGGCCAGGTGACCTAGTTTTTGACACCACGTGACCCAGTTTCGAACCTGACCTAGAAATCATCAAGACAAACATTTTGAGCAAGATTCATGATTATTGCTTCAAAAATGTGACCGCTAGAGTGTTAACAAGGTTTTCTGCTGATTTGGCCCGGTGACCTAGTTTTTGACTCCAAGTGACCCAGTTTCGAACTCGACCTATAAATCATCAAGACAAACATTTTGAGCAAGATTCATGATGATTGCTTCAAAAATGTGACCGCTAGAGTGTTAACAAGGTTTTCTGCTGATCTGGCCAGGTGACCTAGTTTTTGACCCCAGGTGACCCAGTTTCGAACTTGACCTAGAATTCATCAAGACAAACATAATGAGCAAGATTCATGATGATTGCTTCAAAAATGTGACCGCTAGAGTGTTAAGTTTTTCTGCTGATTTGGCCCGGTGACCTAGTTTTTGACCCCAAGTGACCCAGTTTCGAACTTGACCTAGAAATCATCAAGACAAACATATTGAGCAAGATTCATGATGATTGCTTCAAAAATGTGACTGCTAGAGTGTTAACAAGGTTTTCTGCTGATCTGGCCAGGTGACCTAGTTTTTGACCCCAGGTAACCCAGTTTCGAACTTGACCTAGAAATCATCAAGACAAATATATTGAGCAAGATTCATGATGATTGCTTCAAAAATGTGACCGCTAGAGCGTTAACAAGGTTTTCTGCTGATCTGGCTAGGTGACCTAGTTTTTGACCCCAGGTGACCCAGTTTCGAACTTGACCTAAATTTAATAGAGGCAAACATTTTGAGCAAGTTTCATCAAGATTGGGTCAAAACTATGACCTGTAGAGTGTCAAGTTTTTCCTTTGATTTGACCTGGTGACCTAGTTTTTGATCCCAAGTAACCCAGTATCGAACTTGACCTAGATTTCATAGAGGCAAACATTCTGTCAAGTTTCGTCAAGATTGGGTCAAAACTGTGACCTCTAGAGTGTTAACAAACTAATTGTTGACAAGGAACGACGGACGACGTACGACGGACGACGGACATATTGTTTGTGTTGAGGTTTTACGGCCCAGTCAACCCAATGGGGTCATGTCGAGCGCGGTCAGTTTACCTAACCACACGTTTACTGGGCAGGCTTAGTCCTCTAAGCGGTTAACCAGTATTGTGCACATTCTTTCGCCAGAAACTGACAACTGCCCTTCTTGAATCAGCGGAAGGGAGAGAATGACCGTAGAAAATATTTCATGATCAATCTCCACGAAAGAATGTTGCCGACCTCGGCGGGGGTTGAACCCGCGACCTCCTGGTCTCCAGTCGGACGGCGCATCCAACTGAGCCACCGAGGCCGGCACGACGGACATAGGGTGATGACAATAGCTCACCCTGAGCTTTTGCTCAGGTGAGCTAAAAATATTAAATGGATATACCATCTTCTCTGGAGCTATGTATTTTTCTTACTTCTCCACTAAAACGTATGTTGTGGGTATTCCTTAGAAGTGCCTCGGCAAGGCGATTCTACCGAGTACTCACAACAAACGTTTTCATGGAGAATAAAAAAAATAAAATTGATACATATCTGAATTCCCATTTATCTAGAATTCTGTGCTGAGGATTAGCCAACAGATCTTCTCTAGGAACTCCAATTTTTATTTTTTCTTTCCAGTAAGTCCAGCACCAGCATTAAATTTAATGTATAAAATGTCTCCGTCTTCCACAACGTACTCTCGGCCTTTCTGTTTATACTTCCCTGCAGCCTGAAAAAGGACAGTGCTAAGGTTAAAGTTTTCTTTTTGTTTTTAGTTGGTTTTACGACCCAGTCAACCTATTAAGGTCATGTTGAGCTGGTCAGTTTACCTAACCACACTTTTTCTGGGCATGCTTAGTTCTCTGAGCTGTAAACCAGTGCCTGTGTATATTCTTTCTCTAGAAACTGACAACTGCCCTTCCTGAATCAGCAGAAGGGAGAGACTGACCAGAGAAAATATTTTATGATCAATCTCCAAGAAAGAATGTTGCTGGACCCAGCAGGGATCAAACCTGCAACTTCCTATCACCAGTCAGACGCCCATCCAACTGAGCCACCAAGACCGTCAAAAATAAGGTTAGACCACAAGCCTTAAAGGAAAAGGAATTATCAATAAGGATTGCACCTGAAATGAAAGAGCTTGTCAACCAATGCATTTCGATGCAAAGTTGATCAAAATCGAATGAAAGGTAAGAAAGTTATCAAAATTTCAAATTTTTTACAGGTGCTGCCAATTTGAATGTTTAATGAGAATTTATGACATCACACCTATTGTAGGCAACAAAAATTATTTGTGTTATTCTGCAACAAATCACTTGGTAGAAGAGCGTATCACAAAGAACTGTCATTTGGTGACCTTTTTTTAGTAAATGCATATATTACAGCCAAGAAAGTTGGCAGGTTTTGTCGAACAATATCAGAAGGTTTGGAAAATCTGAAGGAATAACCAGCATTTTTGTCAATTTTTAGTGTGTTAGATTTGTAATAGAACAGCTCTAGTGCTTGAATTGTTGAGTAATAAATCATAGTCGGTCAGTTGTAGTAGATAAATCACATGCTATGCCCTCGTGTTTTGATCTACATTACAACTGACCTCCAACCTCTGATTTATTACTCAAAGAGTCAGAGCTGTAATATTTCTTAACTTAAATCTAAATAAACAATAGTTGCAACAAAGATACTTGCAACAATATTTTACACCTATATTTGTGTTTATACTGTATTCGACCTAATTACCACACATACCCCTATAAGCGCACAGTCAAGCAATTCTGTAGTCTTCAGATTATAGCCAGTACACAATTTGCCTATTTCTTTATAAAGGCATATGTTGTGGATACCCGTTTGAATTGCATTGACAAGTCAATGCAAATCAAATGGGTAACCACAACATATGCCTTTATAAAGAGAAAAATCAGAAAAAAAAAAATACAAACACATTGCATAAACATCATTAGATAAGTCCTTTGCTGATCTTTTTTTAAGTGTACTCTTAGTATAGACAGATACATATTTTACCACAAGTTTTCCCAGTAATTTTGAAAAAACTTAAGCACAGAGTGCGGTAATTTAGTTGAATACAGTAGCTTCTTTTGTAGACAAATATTGATTTTGTTCGAAATCTATACTGTTTTCTGTTAGGAAGATGATTTTATTGAATGTTTTGAAATACTTAGTGTTACTGAACATTCAAAATGCAGCACCGTTGACAAAACTTAAGAAATCTTTAAACGCTTTTCATTTTATTTTCTTAGTTCTTATCTGATTTTGATCACATTTGCACCAAAAGTAGGGATGAAGAGTTTGAACTAGAGGGCCATGATGGCCCTGTTACGCTCACCTGAGTGTCACAGCACTTAGCGAACCCGACCT
This sequence comes from Anodontia alba, assembly GCA_964016985.1. Classification (NCBI taxonomy): domain Eukaryota; kingdom Metazoa; phylum Mollusca; class Bivalvia; order Lucinida; family Lucinidae; genus Anodontia; species Anodontia alba. The sequence goes on from OZ024837.1 coordinate 44,589,305, forward strand.
AAAAATGATTGAGGCAAACATTATGACGAAGATTCTTGATGATTATACAAACAAGTAAGACAATGTAGCATGCTTAATGGACCTTGAAATATAGGTTATCAAATATGGATGACTGCATTGAAGATGCCATGCTCAGATGTATTCAAACGTTATATATCACTGCTGTAGGACCAATAGTTACTGAAAAACTGACCTAAATGGAAAAAAATTGAAGAAAGTTACTGGATTGTAACAAATCATCAAGACAAACATTTCAAGCAAGATGCATGATCATCATTTAAAAAATGTGACCTCTAGAATGTTAACAAGATTTTCCTTTGATTCGACCTGGTGACCTAGATTTTGATCCCAAGTGACCCAGTCTCGAACTTGATCTAGATTTCATAGGGGCAAACATTATGAGCAAGTTTCATTTAGACTGGGTAAAAAACTGTGACCTCTAGAGATGAGCTATGAAAAGCAGGGATAGGGGGTCCAGTTTCAGATAAAGAATATAATATGCAACCATTGTTATCTCTAACAACAAAACAGCATTACAGCGGAAAAGTAACGCCAAAATAAACTTAAAAAAAAAAAAAAAAAAAAAAAAAACAGAATTAAGACTGAGTTAAACATATTTTATAAAGTTTGTGACTCTACTACTCATAAAAGCTTGATCTTATTTTTATGGACACTGAGTAGGCGAAGAAAAATATTGCAATTTTAATCACTTTAGGCATTTTTTCATCAAAAAAGTAGGGATAGTAGAGCATTTTTTTTTAAAGTAGGGCTAAGCAGGGAGAAGATCCAACATGTTGGTAAAAAGTAGGAAAAGTAAGGCCCAGTTGAAAGCCTGCTATAACAGTCACCCTTGGGAAGGCATCAAACTAGCTGTTGTAGAGAGGTGCCTGTTGTGGAGAAGTTAAATATACAGTAAAACATAGCTCTAGATAAGATTGGGAATCCACCTAATATTTTTCTTATCTGTCCACAAAAACATATGTCGTAGGTACTCATTAGAAGTACCTCAGTGAGTCACATCTTATGAGTACCCACAATATATATTTTTGTGGACAAATAAGAAAAAATACTGGTACATTTTGGTTGAAAACAAAAAAAGATTTGTCTGGTGTTATGGTAAACAACACATCATAAGAGTGGCTGTTATATGGAGGTGGCTGTTGTTGAGATGTAAGGGTTTATGGATTGACTAGATGTGTCCAAACGACATGGATGCCCCCTCCTGAAAAACTTAAACGCAAATTGCCAACACCACTTCAGACACGGAGGGAGATGGACGGACAGACAGGAGTAACACTATATGCCCTTTCCACCATTCTTCAAGTGGCGGGGACATAAAAAATGCTTTATCTGGTGTTATGGTTTAACAACACATTTAAAAAACAAAAGAGTGGCTGCTATACAAAGGTGGCTGTTGTTGAGATGTGATGGTTTATGGTGGTTCCACTATACCTTGTGGTACTATCTAGAGCCCTGCCCATAGCTCTTGATAAGGTGCTTTTTTCAATCAAAAAGTATCTATATTTTTCTTATTTCTCGACGAAAACATATGTTGTGGGTACTCATTAGAAGCGCCTCACCGAGGCGCTTCTAATGAGTACCCACAACATATGTTTTCGTCGAGAAATAAGAAAACTATTTATCTAGACCTATGCCTGCCAATCATACTTACTTTACAGGCTGCTTCTGACCCATTTTCTTTGAAATCATTATATGCCATTGTTTCCGACATGATAAAACCTTTCTCCATATCAGTGTGTATTCTGCCAGCAGCTGCGGGGGCTTTTGTTCCAACCTGAAACAAGAATAGCTAAATCTGCAATAACTAGAAATGTGTCCACAGTAAAAGGATGCCCCCGCTGTGGGGTACCTGACTATATAACTGCAAAATTCTACCTGGTATAAATGTCTTAACCGGAGTCTAACAGTATGTACGCACGTACGGAAAACCCAAAACTATATGCCCCCGGCATCATCCGATAAAAACTGAAAGGCTGACAACTTAAGTCTTAATGATTTCTACCTGACCATTTTAGTTCAGAACACCTATATGCTAATTACTGCTTGAAAGAAACTACATATTTCAAAAAAACAATCCCATTCCCACCCCTTCCCCCACAAAAAAAAAATAAACACAATAAGAAAAAAAAAAAAAAAATACAGAAAACAAGAGGACCAAGATGGCCCTGTATCGCTCGCCTAAGTACCAGACAAGTTTAGAGTCAATTGGCCTTTCAATTCAGAAGATCAAAATAGATTTTCAAGATAGCAGCTGTGGCAGCCATCCTGAATTTCTAATTGGAATGATTTCCGCTATTTTTGCTTTACAAATCACACAGATACTTCCTACCAAGTTTCCAGTCTATTGTGGCCTTTTGGTTAAGAAGTTCAAAATAGTTTTGCAAGATGGCAGCCATCCTGGATTTCTGATCAAAATCATTTTAGCTGTTTTTGAACTGAATTCTTTTTGCTAATTTTTGTCGACAAGTTATCTCGATACTTTCTACCAAGTTTCAAGTCAACTGGCCTTTCTATTCAGCAGAAAAACTTCAAAGAAACATTTTCAAGATGTCGGTGGTGTCGGCCATGTTGGTTTTCCGATCAGACCAATTTTAGCTATTTTTTTATCACAAAGTCACATCGGTACTTCTTATCAGGTTTTGATTAACTGGCCTTTCAAATCAAATAGATTTTCAAAATGGCGACCATGACAGCCATCTTTGATTTCCGATTGGAATGATCTACAAGTTTCCCCCGATATATAAAACCAAGATTTCAGTTAGTTGGCCTTTCAGTTTAGAGTTTAAGTTTAAATAAAATAGATTTTCAAGATGGCAGCTGTGGCAGCCATCTTGAATTTTTTATCAAAATGATTTCAGCTATTTTTGATCTACAAATCACTTTGAAACATGCTATCATGTTTCGAGTCAACTGGCCTTTCTGTTCAGAACAAGATTTCAAAAACAGACTTTCAAGATGATGGTCATAGCCGCCATCCTGGATATCCAACAGAACACTTTTAGCTACTTTTGTTCTACAGGTCACCCCGATACTTCCTACCAAGTTTCGAGTCAATTGTCCTTTTTGTTCAGAAGAAATTCAAAATAGATTTTCAAGATGGCGGCCATGGTCACAATCTTGGATTTGCGATTAGAGCAATTTTAGCTATTTTTCAGTTCAGGAGAAGAAGTTTTAAATAGATTTTCGAGATGGTCATTATGGCGGATATTGTAAATTTCTCATTCGACCAAATTAAATTTTTGATCTACCAGTCCCTCCAATACTTCCTATCAAGTTTTGAGTTGATTGGCCTTTCCGTTCAGGAGAAGAAGCTAAAAACAGATTTTCAAAATGGCGGCTGTGGTAGCCATCTTGGACTTTTGATCGGAATGATTTTAGCTATTTTTGATGTACAAGTTACCCCAATTGTTCCTACCAAGTTCTGAGCAAATTTTTGACAACAAATGACAGACTTTGACCAACAACAATAGTTCATCAGGTGAGCTAACTAGAGCTGTCAGAGAACGAGACTATAGCCCCGCTACAGTGCCATCAGAGGAGTAAGACACTTGTGTGTTGAAAAATTCTGATATTTAAAAATTGGAGAGAAAGATGGGATGAATCTGTTAAAGTGTGGTATAAGTTTCATCTAAGTAGGACCAGAAACAAAAGTTATTAAGCAAAATGCATTATGATTTTTTGAAAACCTACCAAGGGACATAACTGCAAGAGTTATGAACCCTTTGCCCCTATTCTGGTAAACTTGATACATCCAGTCATTTTCCATGTTTATAGGAACTTTCAGCTTTCTTAGATTCTAAGAAATCTGTTTTCAAGAATGGCAAAATTTGAAAACATTCAAAGGGACATAACTCCATGAGATATGGGCCCTTGGCCACCATTCTGCAATTACATCTTCCTTACCTTAGAGACCAAGTGTGGTATAAGTTTCATCGAAGTAGGACCACAAACGTTAAAGTAATTGAGCAAAATGCATTTTCATTTTTTGGAAACCTACGAAGGGACAGAACTCCAAGAGTTATGGCTCCTTGGCCCCTATTCCGGTACACAGGATACATCCAGTCATTGTCCATGTTTATACAAACTTTCAGCTTTTTTCGCTTTCATAGTTCCTGAGAAATCTGTTAGGAATATTTTCAAGAATGGCAAAATTTGAAAACATATCAAGGGACATAACCCCAAGAGATATGGGCCCTTGGCCACCATTCTGCCAATACAACTTCCTTACCTTAGAGACCAAGTGTGGTATAAATTTCATTGAAGTAGGACCACAAACATAAAAGTTACTAAGCAAAATGCATTTTAAATTTTGAAAACCTACCAAGGAACATAACTCCAAGAGTTATCGGCCCTTGGCCACTATTCTGCGACTACACCTTACTAACCTTAGAGACCAATTGTAGTATAAGTTTCATTGAAGTAGGACCACAAACATAAAAGTTATTAAGCAAAATGCATTTTAATTTTGCAGTCATGGAATCACGGAAGGACATGGAAAATCCAATATAGCCCCACTTCTTCAAAGCTGGGCTATAATAAAAATGTGAAAATTTGCTGATCAGCAATCCCAAACCACATCTCTACAATATCAATACACATACCAAGCTTGGTGAAAATCCATTGATATTTTTATCAAGTTATCATCCAGAAATGAAAATACAGACGAGTGGCTGTCAGATAATTGTGTCACAAATTGATTAAATATGCCCATTAGCAATCCCAAACCAGAACTCCATATTATCAATGCACATATCAAGTTTGGTAAAAATCCACTGATATGTACTAGTTATCATCTGGAAACCAAAAATGGTCATGTGGTGGGCAGATCACAAATTGATGAAATTTGCCCATTAGCAATCCCAAACCAGGTTTCCACAATATCAATGCACATGCCAAGTTTGGTGAAAATCCACTGATGTTTACAAATTCATAAAATTCCATTCATGAAGAAAAAGTTATCTTCCAGAAACAAAAAACATCCTGTGGCGGGCAGATCTCTCTGCCATAAATAGATGAAATTTGCCCACTAGCAATTCCAAAGACTGATCAGACTGTGCAGAATAAGAGTCTTCATTAGGCACAGGTCATACATCTTCTTATGCTGCAGCTCATTTTCTGTAGAAATAAAGCTTTAAACATTTGAAGTGCAACTCAAGAAATTGGTTCTATTCTCATATGTGGACAATGAAAGCTCAGATCAATGTGCACTTACACTAATGCCAACATATTTTGACATTTTCTTACACATCTTACCTGTATAGTCCAACATTTCACTTCATCTTTACCACAGGTGAAAAAATAAATTAGTTGGAGAGCTTTATAACCATTTACTATAATCTTCTCTAGTGCACTGGAAAAGAAAGAGATTTTTCATCAAAAAGAGTTTTTACAAAAGCATTTTTTCAGCCCAAATTTTAATTCTACTAACCCTTACCCTGCTGAATAATTTGAATAATAATTTAATTAGCCACACCCATTTCTGACTATCAGCCAATCAGATTATATCATATAATATTTTCGTTCAAATTCGCAAACAGTGTAGATCCTGATCAGATAGCCATCTGATCTGGATCTACACTGTTTGCAAAGGTAGGGGTTGTCGTGAACAGCAAGATAAGGGTTAAAGGCTTGTGCTCAAAACCAATTTAAATATGGGCATGTTTAGGCGTTAAATGCGTAATATGATTTCAAAATTTCTTCTGGGAATGATGCTTTATAAATCAGTTTGAATAGTACTAGTACACGCATATTTGAGCCAGCACATGAAAAAAAGGGACCTTATGATTTTCTGTTTTTTTGGCTCTTCAAATGCATGCTTATGCACAGGCTTGTCAGAGCCTTTGCTGGTTGCCTATGTGATGAGTAACCTATTTCTTGTATGGTGGAAACGCTATACATTAAGCAAAATCATTTGACAATAAACCGAATTGCAGTTTTACAGCCCAGTCAACACATTGTGGTCATGTCAAGCCAATCAGTTTACCAAAACAAAACTTTTTCCTGGGCAGGCTTATTCAGCTAAGCGGTATACCAGTATTCAGGGTTCATACATTTAGGATTGACCTAAATTCCCTGACAATTCCCTAATATTTTCTTAACTTAAATTCAAATTTCCCTGACAATATCCGAGTCGGAAATTTGATGAATTTAGCAAGAAAGATACAATGGGACCAAACATCCCAGCTTCATCAGGCTGAAATGTAAAATTCCCTGACATTTCCCTGATATTTTTGCAACATTTCATTTTCCCTGACACATTATAGAATTCTCTGACAATTCCCTGACTTTGAAAAAAAAAAATTTCCCTGACATTTCCCTGATGTGTATGAACCCTGGTAGTTGTGCACATTCTCTTGCCTTGGTGGCTCAGATGGATGCACATCCGACTGGTGATCAGGAGGTTACAGGTTCAACCCCCCCCCCCCCCCTCAACCCCCGGGGTCTGCAACATTCTTTCGTGGCAATTGATTGTGAAATATTGTCTATAGTCATTCTCTTCTTCTGCTGACTCAAGAAGGGCAGTTGTCAGTTTCTGGCGAAAAAATGTGCACAATAATGGTTAACTGCTTAGAGGACTGACTAAACCTGGCCCCAAAAAAGTGTGGTTAGGCAAACTGACCGCGCTTGACATTACCACATTGGGTTGACTGGGCCATACCCTCAACAAAAATAAACAAACTCTGGCCTGAAACTTGACAACTGCCCTTCTTGAATCAGCGGATGGGAAAGAATGATCATAGAAAATATTTCATGTTCAATCCCACGAAAAAATTTTTTTGCTGGATCGAACCCGCTACCTCCTGATCACAAGTCAGATGCACATCCAACAGAGCTATGGCTCCTGTGGAACACCATTTTCAGAGATGATAATTCTTCACCAAAACATACAGAGAACCCTCTTTATACCGACACTCGATACAATGACAAAATTCGTTATAATGAAAATTTGAGTGTCACGAAACCTTTGCTAAAAAGGTAACAATTAGTCACAAATTATGCTAGGATATTGTATTTAATACTTTAAAGAAACATATGTTTTGGATATTTGTTAGAATTGCCTTACTGAGGCAATTCTAACAAATATCCAAAATATATGTTCTTTGAGGAAATAAGAACAAAACAAGATCTGCTTTCTTATATATCAGTCTGCTCATTTAGTATTCTGTACAACAGCAAATTCGTTTTAATGGCAACGTCTTTGGGAACAAATGCTGTCATTGTAACAAGGGTGCACTGTATCTTCTTGGTATTCATTGGCATTGCCTCAACAAGACAATTCCAAAGAGTACCATCAAGATCTGCTTTTGTGCAAAAATAACAAAAAAAATCTTAGTACCGTATTCGACCTAATAACTGCACATATTCCAATAAGCGCTCAGTCAAATAATTTCCGAGACATTAGATTACAGCCCATCTACTTTTATCAACTTCTTTTTAAAATCATATGGTGTGGTTACTCATTTGAATTGCCTCGTATTGTAATTCAAATGAGTACACACAACAAATGCTTAAATTATAAAAGAAAAAAAAACAAAAAAAAAAAAACACAAAAACATTGCATAAGCATCATTAGAGAAGTTGTTCGCTAATCTTTCTTTTTAAAATGTACCTTAGTTTAGGTGGATACATATTTTACCACAAGTTTTCCTAGTGATTTTGGAAAACCTAAGTGCATGGTGCAGAAATTAGATTAAATACTGTAATCACTGCAATTCATAGCTCTAGAAGAGAATGTTGTCTGGTGAATATTTTTCTTATTTCTCCACAAAAACATATTGTGGGTACTCATTAGAAGCACATTTACAAGGTGCTTCTAATGAGTACCCACAACATACATTTTCGTGGAGAAATAAGAAAAATATCAGTAGTTTCCTTGTTAAAAAAAGCACCTTATCTGGAGCTATGTAAATTTCATTTTATCTGTGGCAATGACAAACTCCATCTTTCACAAAACAACATGAATACTAGCCAACCTTTGTGAACCTCGTTCCTTCAGATAAGCATCTCTGTCTTCTTGGTTTTCAAACTCTTGTAGTAATTTTAATTCCAATTCTCCACTGAATAAAATTACCAAGGCCCCAGGATCATTTGCGTCAATCCAATCTTTTATACTCTTTAACCTGAAAAATACCCACACTTCTGGTGAGGAAAATATTTTTTTTCATAAACAAAGCGTTTTAAATGCTAATTAAGCCTAGCCCTTTCAACCCTGTGTTTCTGGAGTAGAATCTTCCATCTTTGAATGTGGACATGTCAACTGTTGCTATTAGGTAGTGTTCAAAATAGGCCTGAATTTTTTTTTTTTTTTTTTTGAAAATTGTGTTAGGGTTAAAGGACACGTCAGCCCTTGTGGATCATTTTGTGTCTTCTACCAGAGAAAGGGAGAAGAGAGATAGCAGAGGAGATGAAAGACAGGAACAGGGAAGAAAGAGGAAAATGAATGAAAGTGAAGAAACAGAAGAAATAAAAACATTCCCTCTTTACCCTTACTTGCTACAAGGATAGCAGGCCTTGCCAAAACTGTAAGAAAATATCATAAGATACATGACACCTTTGCTACACTCTACCACCCCCTGGAAATAGGCCTGATTTTCATAGTCAATCAACGGCTGTAAAATCCTTTGATCATTGACTTATAATCGACTTATAGAAAATAAAGTCATTCTTATTTTAGCCAACTCTATAAGAGCGGTATCCAGGTTTTTTTTTTTTTTTATTTTTCCATGAAAACATTTGCTATGCAAGCCAAGCACTTCTAATGAGTACCCATAGCATATGTTTTCATGGAGAAATAACAAAAATATCAGTACTTTACGGTTAAAAGAGTGTATTATTTCAGGCTATTTAATCTATGTTCTTCGCTTTACTGACCAAAAACCTAAACCGACCCAAATACACAGCATAGTATTTCTTGTTTTTTTTTGTTGTTGTTTTTTTTTTTTTTTAACAATGTACCTATTAAAATAAAAACAAATTACCTATTAAAATAAAAAGGGAGAAAAAATATGTTTCTAAAAATAGAAGTTTCTGATTACCAGCAGTCGACTTTAAAAATTCTTTCCGATCATCAGCGCAAGAGGCAAAAGTGACTGTTGATCAATAACAATTGATCATCAACGGCAACACCACTACAGGGAGGTGTCATTTAGAATGGCAAACAGTATAGATCCAAATGAGATGGCTCTTCTTGCATGTTGCTGCTCATTTATCAAGTATTCTAGAGATTTACAACAAAGCTCAAGATCAGGCATTTTTTTTTCAACAATAACATATGAATATATTCTTATTTTTCCACAAAACATATGTTGTAGGTACTAATCATAAGGCACTTATAATGAGTACCCATAATGTATGTTTTCTTGAAATAAGAAAAATATCAACCTGGGTCACATTGTTCAAAGTATCGTTAGCTTAACAAGCTTGTTTAAGACAAACTCTTTAACTATTGTAGTAAGGTATTTTTAAATACACTGATATTTTTGCTGCAAAAATGCGAGTAGCTTTTGCAAAGCAAAAATTATCACATTTTTTTCAGCAAAACATATCAATGTTCTTGCCATATTTCAAGATAGATTTTTTAAGCATTTTTAACAATCAAAATAAGAGCACTAATTTTAAAACAAATAGATTCTAAAAAGAATGGCCTTTAAGAGCAATGAACACACTCTCACAAAATAATGAAAATACTGTCAAGTTTTCTGGGACACACTACTTTTGGCAAATTAGGCCTCATCAGTGATCCTCCTAAATTTTCAAAACTCTGGGAATGGTTCAATGCTAAAAAAGGATCAGAAGATATATTAACTACACCAAGACCTTTTCCCAGCTTTAAAAGACGTAATCAACTGTAATCTTACCACTTGTTTTTCTTTCGCATATAATCTTTCTCGGATAAATTTACAAGGTATATCACGGGTTTGGCTGTTAAAAACAAATGTTGATTTAATATATCCACCTGAAAAGAAAACAATATAGGATGAGCTACATTAATACTTAGCGCTCTGGGCCCAGTTGTTCAAAGCTAACGACATCGTTAGTTAACGAATCGTTAAAATTTACATCAAGTGATATGCAAATATGCTGAAAATTTTTGCTGAAAAAATGTGAGTAGCTTTTGCAGAGCAAAAGCTACTCACATTTTTTCAGCAAAAAATATCAGAATATTGTACATTGAATCTGCTAAAACAGTTAAGGAAATGACTCTTAACGAGCTCATTAAGCTAACAACGCTTTGAACAACTGGGCCCTGGATAAAATTTTCAGCAGGCTACATATTAAAGTATTGTTCTTATTTTTGCGAGGAAACAGGATTGACATTTAATGCAAACTGTCTTCACTGGATTAAAAAACCTGAAACCTAATGGCAAAGAGTGGAGATCCTGATGAGACAGCTTCTCATGAGCTCTTTGCATTAATTTTTCTTATGTATCATTATTTGTTTGTTTGTGTTGAGGTTTTACGGCTCAGTCAACCCAATGGGGTCATTTCGAGCGTGGTCAGTTTACCTAACCACACGTTTACTGGGCAGGCTTAGTCCTCTAAGTGGTTAACCAGTATTGTGCACATTCTTTCGCCAGAAACTGACAACTGCCCTTCTTGAATCAGCGGAAGGGAGAGAATGAAACCTTTAAACAGATAAGCAAAAACTTTAAGCAAACTTTAGTAAAATGAGCCTCAATTTAAGAACCCGTTCTTTCGGACGTGCAACCAGCGAAGATTCAGATCAGCTATGTATTCACACAGTCTGATCACAATCTTCACTGGGAGCATTCTGGATAGCCAAGGATGGAGTTTCTTCTTGCAGACATCTAAAAGACTTTGATCAGACTGCACAGATGTGCTGGCTGATTTGAGTCTTTGCTGTGCGCACATATTGAAAGGTATGTTTTCACAACTTGTTGCTTCATTCTTTACATATGCCAAGTAAATCGCATCCCAGAATATAAAGGAATAACACAAAAAGAAACTACAGTATTGGACCTAATTACCGCACATACCCCTATAAGTGCACAGTCAAGCAATCCATAGTCTTTTTACAGCCAGTGTAATTTTTTGTCTACTCCTTTATAAAGGCATATGTTGTGGGTACCCATTTGAATTGCATTGATTTATCAATGCAATTCAAATGTGTACCCACAACATATGTTTTAATAAAGAAAATCATGGGAACACAAACAAATGCATAAACAACATTAAGTCATTTGTTGATCTTGTTTTTAAAACATACATTTAGTAGGTGGATACATATTTTCCAAGTAATTCTGAAAAAGCTAAAGGCACAGTGCAGTAATTAGGTCGAATACGGTATATATCCCTCACATACATCACTGTTATTTGGGAGATGATTCAAATGAAATGTCAAGCCCTGTTTTCTAAAATGATGTTCGTATCATATCAAGATTTTGATTTTGACTGAATTGAGGTTTTAGGATCCAGTCAACCCATTAGGGTCATGTCGAGCTAGTCAGTTTACCTAACCACACTTTTCCTGGGCAGACTGTCCTCTAAGCGGTTAACCTGTACTCGGCACATTCTTTCCCCTGAAAATGACAACTGACCTTTTTGAATCAGCAAAAGGGAGAGAATGACCACAAAAAATATTTCCTGATCAATCTCTACGAAGGACTGCTACCGGACCAGGCAGGGATCAAACCCGCAATCTCCTAACACTAGTCGGAAGCGCATCTGACTGGGACACCGAGGCCGGCATCATATCAAGATGATAAATGTGTGATAATAAGCCTCTGCGCAATGAAGCACCATACAGTCATGAGCTGAATTCTGCTTCAAGTCGGATTTGAACCTGGGACCTCATGATCTGAATTCAGGAGCACTAACAGCTCTGCCACCTGGATGCTTCAAGTTGTTGAACACCGAACATTGTGATCTGAAATTGGAAGCACTAACAATCATTCTGATGCTTTCCTTATATTTTCTTTAAAAAAAAAAAAAAATAAATAAATAAACAAAAATCAAAACTACAAAGAAAAAGATACTGTCAAACCTGTCTAAAAAGCCAGCTGTATAAAGTAACAACCTGTATTAAAAGACCACAATTCCAGGTCCGATTAAAGATAAAGAAGTGGAAATTTACTTGTATTAAGCAAGCACCGTCTTAAGCAACCATTGTTTGGCTTTCACATAGGTGCTTGGTTTAAACAGGTTTGATTGTATTATAAAATGCTCTTTGCTCAAATTTAAAATGGCACTTTAAGGGTTAACCCTTGTCATGCTGAATAAATCAAGGTGCCATAGCCACTTCTAATTGTCAGCCAATGAGATAACTTGATCCAGGTTGTTAATTCAAATTCACATACTGAATGACAATTGTGCAGATCCAGATCAGTTGCAACTGATCTGGATCTACACGGTTTGCAAAGACGGGGCATATTCTGGACCAGCAGGACCAGGGTTAAGCATGAAGTTTACTTTGATATTAAAATGGCTACCTAACCTCTTTCGCATCCCACATGAGATTTCTGACCCATTTTTTATCATTCAAAGAATCTTGAACTTTCTTTAAACATTCCTGAAAGAAGAATTTAGCAACATGAAAATACACCACAATCTTTTAATAACATGATTGTTGGGATCCAAACCAAAAAGGATGTTAACTAAACAAGCGTGTTGTATCAAAACAAAAGCTAGAGCTGTCAGAGGATCTGACAAGCCCCCTTGCAGTGCTATCAGAGGAGGTATTTTTTAAGTGTTCAAATATTTTGAATTCTCGCTTAACACATAACATCACTGTAGAACATGGTTACATGGCATTGTAAAATATATCAAGGGATTTAACTCCATGAGTTATGTGCCCCTGGCTCTGATTCTGGTACACAAGATACATCAACCCACTGTCCATGTGTGTACAAGGTTTCAACTTTGTAACCCTTACGGTTCTTGAGGAAAGTGCGACAAAATTTTTTCATTAATGGCAAATTGTAAAACCTATCAAGGGATGTAACTCCAAGAGTTATAGGCCCTTGGCCCTGATTCTAGTATACACTATACATCAGCCCACAGTCCATGTGTGTAACAAGTTTGAACTTTAGAGTTTTCATAGTTTCTGAGAAATCTGTAATGAAATTTTTTTCATTTATAATAAATTGTAAAACCTATCAAGGGATTTAACTGCATGAGTTACGGGCCCTTGGCCCTGATTCTGGTATACAATATACATCAGTTCACTGTCCATGTGTGTACCAGGTTTCAACTTTTGTAACCCTTACACTGACAAGTACACTTCTTGAATCAGCGGGAGGGACAGAATAACCATAAAAAAATTTTTCATTGTCAAATCTCCCTTGGTGTCGGTTCCACTCCATTAAAGGTGTATACATGTACATACACTTTCAAGGAAGTAACTCCTTCAAAATGATTCTGTCCCCTTTTGAAAAAGGGTCTTTTCTATAAGGAAAGAATTTGCTCCCACCCGCAGGGAGCAAATTCTTCCCATATGGAGTAAACTGCTTTTCAGAAGAGGACCGGTGACAGGAAAGCAAACAAGGTCACAATAATACAGCATATTGATCTACAATAGGCTCCATTTATTTCAGCATTAAAATAGTAAGTCCAGTTCGCATTTTTGGTAATTTGGGTTGTTTCAGTACTTTGATTACTGTACCAACTTGTAAGGTCATTTCAGTACACATGTCCTTTGAGCACTGTAAAGGATTGGTTCCAGGCTTATATGTAGACATACTGAAAGTGTTTTGCACAGCTGGGTCCCAGTGCAACAGCCTCTTTCTGACGACAGCTGATTGCTGCAGCAAGGAAAAAGTTTTCAGTCCAGTTTTTTGGCAAATTTTTCAACTTTTTGAACATTTCAAGCCCAATTTTGAGATTATCTTGGTGCCTCCATAATCATGCCACCTAGAAAGAGGGCTAGGAAGGGTCAGGCTAGGGGCCAAGCAAAACAAAATCAGCAACAAACAGCAGCAAATGAGCCATGCCCTCAACCGGGGGCAACAGGAACACCAGAAATTGTAAGGTTATGTGGTGATGGCGGGGTTCAACAGTCAGGTAACCAAGTGTCATACTCACCTGAGATTAATGCTACAGGGTCCAGTATGTTAAATACTTGGACTAGTGCTTTGGGGGTTCAGGGGACCCCTCTAGCACAAACAATTGCACAAAACACTCAGTCTGACTTTCAGATGCCGGATGTACGTTGTGCTGATGATGATATTGCGATGCATGTTCCGCAAGATATTTGTATTAAGATATGGAAAAATGAATATATAAATTTGGCTTCTCTGTTAAAGAAAAATCAAAAAAGGCGTGGGGAGGAATCTGGTAATTTATTTATAAATGAACATGGCCAAATTCAAACACGCCCTAAAGTATTAAAAGAAATAACCAATATCAGGGAGTGGACAGATGCTTTTTTAATATTCATGACTATATATTTGAAAAAGTATCAGGATAAAGTTTTTGAATTAATTCAGTACCTGAGCACCATCAGAGAGGCTGAAAGCAGGTGTCAAAATTTAGCATGGCGAGAATATGATGCTGAATTTAGGACAAGGCAAGCTTTAAAACAGGAGCCGTGGAATAAAATTTATTCAGATTTGTGGCTTAAATTAATGACAAACACAAACAAGCTAGAAACAACTACCTTTCAATCTAAGCCTAGCTTTGCTGGCCACTCAAATCAGTCTCGTCTTGCATTTGGCGTATGTTTTGATTATAACAAAGGCAAATGCTATTTCAAAAATTGTAGATTTTCTCATGTTTGTTTGGCATGTAAGGGGGACCATTCTGAAAACCAATGTCCCAGACACAGTCAAAATTTACAACAGAATGCATTCACTGCAAATAAGAACACTGAAATAGATCACACTCAAAGGTCCTCCTTTCGTGGTCCATTCAAACGGAAATAAATTTGAGCTCGGCTCCACTCCTGTAGATTTATCTGCCTTTGAGAAGGAATTGCAAGAATATCCAGACAGACAAACAACGGAAGAGTTGAAAAATGGGTTTAAAAATGGCTTTCACATTAACTTTGAAGGTCCTCGAAAATTGGTCATATCAAAAAATTTACCTTCAGCAAATAAAGCCCCTGATATTGTCAGGCAAAAAATCACGAAAGAATTGGAAGCAGGAAGAGTTGCTGGCCCTTTTCAAACTGTACCTTTCACTGATTTTAGGGTTTCTCCTCTGGGTTTGGTACCCAAAAAACAGCCAGGTGAATATCGTTTAATACACCATCTATCATATCCAGAGGGGGATTCAATCAATGACTATATTGACCCTGAATTTTGCAGTGTCCAATATACTAGATTTGATCAAGCTGTTAAAATGATTCAGAAATTGGGAAAAGGTGCTCTGCTAGGCAAGGCTGATATAAAAAATGCATTTCGCCTAATGATTATCTCCCCAGATGATTTTCCCCTGTTAGATTTTATGTTTGATGGTCAATACTTCTTTGACCGTTGCTTACCTTTTGGACTTTCATATTCATGTGCATTATGGGAGAAATTTGCCCATTTCTTACATTATGCTGTAAGAGAATCATGCACAGTGGGTGAACTTGAACATTACTTGGATGATTTTTTGTTTGGGGGTGAAGCTGGCACAACTGACTGTCAAGAAATTATGACTTCCTTTTTCAAGACTTGTGGAAAAATGGGCGTGCCTGTTGCAGATGAAAAGACAGAAGGGCCTCAAACAATCATCATTTTCTTGGGATTTGAACTTGATTCAATTCTTATGGAGGTACGAATTCCAAAGGACAAAATTATGAAACTACAAAGTCTTATTGAAGAAATATTACATAAGTCCAGTATTACACTGGAGGTTATGCAGTCTCTTCTTGGCTCACTGAATTTCATGTGCCGGGCTATCGTTCCTGGTCGTCCTTTTTGCCGCCCGCTGATAAATGCTACAAGGGGTATTACAAAGCCTTATCATCATATTCGGATTTCCAAGGCAATGAGGTTAGATTTGCAAACATGGCTGACATTTTTCAAATCGTTTAATGGTGTCTCTGTCTTTCATGACAGGTTTTGGCTGTCAAATGCTGACTTATGTTTGTTTACGGACAGTTCAGCAAGTTATGGTAAAGGCTTTGGAGCTTATTTTCAGGGAAAATGGACATATGGTCTGTGGCCTGCTGAATGGTTTCACCGCGGTATTACTGATGACATTACAGTACTTGAATTGTTCCCCATTTTTGTTGCTCTTGAAATCTGGGGTCAGCATCTCAGCAACAAAAAGATTCTATTCAAATGTGACAATCAGGCAGTTGTTCATATCTTGAATTCGCAAACGTCAAAGGCAGAGTATGTCATGGTCTTGGTCAGAATCATTACATTAAAATGTTTGCAGCTGAATGTTGTTCTCAAAGCGGAACATTTATCAACTTCTCGGAATGCCGTGACGGACAGTTTATCTTGATTGCAGATGAATCGCTTTCGACAGTTGGCCCCAGAAGCCGAACCAGAGCCAGAGCCTGTTCCAGACCATCTTTGGAGCGTCTTCAATCAGGAGCCCACCAGCTTGTGACTGCAAGTTTGTCAGTTAATACCCGTCATGCATATGCTACTGCATTGGCAAACTTTTCAACTTTTAGATCTAATTATGCTCTCCCTTTGCAGTGGCCAGTACCTGAAACTCATATTCATGCTTATATTACTTATCTTTTCCACAATGGTTATGCCCCATCAACAGCTGCCATGCACATATCTGCTATTAGCTTTCAACATAAAATTAACCATAATTTTGATAACACTTCCACTTTTGCCATTTCAAAAATGCTTGAAGGCTACAAGCGTCTTAGAGCCAATCCTGATAACCGTATGCCAATTATGTATAATACTCTGGTTGCTATTTGTAAAATTTTGGGGAATATCTGCATTTCTGAGTATGAAACACTTTTATTAAGAGCAGCTTACCGTTTGGCATTTTTTGGTTTGTTCCGTGTTAGTGAGTTGGTATTTACATCGTCACAGCAACCTGATCAACCATTGCAAGTATCTGATGTATTATGTACCACCAAAGCTGGGCAAAATATTTTACGAATCCGCCAGCGTAAGGCCAAATGCAATCAAACAGGAAAACCATATATAATTGACATTCCAGCTATTGAATCTACAGAATGTCCATTATTGGCCATGGAAGCGTTTCTCAAAATTAGACCTCACAAATCAGTATATCTTTTTTGTCATATTAATGGGCAACCTCTTACAAGATATCAATTTGGGGCAGTTTTAAATAAAGCTATAACTGCTCTGAATCTACCAACAACACATTTCAGAACGCATTCCTTCCGTATTGGGGCCGCTTCGTGGTTAGCCAGCAAAGGCGTATCGTATGAGACTATCAAGAAAATGGGCAGATGGCAGTCCAATTCATTTCTCAAGTACATAAGACTATAAAGCGGACTTGCTCATTGCTCCTTAGCCCTATTGATAATTTGCATCATAAATTTTGATTTCCAGATGTATGGTTGGTAGGGGACTCCTACAAAAATAGATTAGCAGCCCGAGCCAGAACCAGGCAGCTTGAAAGTACGGTTGGCGCTTCCAAAGTTCAGAAAGTCAAGTGGATGGGTCAGGGCGGCATGAAATGGCAACAGCTTCTACCAAAGATTCAGTATGCTGCTCTCCATAATGCTGCTCCAAAGGCAATAGTGGTTCATGTTGGTTCCAATGACTTAGCTTATCAGAAAGGGGTGGTCTTGATCCATAATATGAAGGATGACTTAAGTAATCTAGTTCAAACATTCACTAGCAGTGCCATTTTCGTTTCTGCTATGTTGCCTCGTATTGTATGGTCAGGAACACAGGTTCCAGACAAAATGGAATCCAAACGAAAATTCATTAATAGAGTGATTCGTCGCTTTATAAAATACAATGGTAGGGGGGTCTTTATTGATCATCCAGAAATTACATCTGACACACCGGGCTTATATAAACCAGATGGCGTACATCTATCTGATATTGGTTCTGATATTTTAATGTTAGACATTCGGGAGGCTCTGCAGGATCAGTTGTGAACACCAGTTTTGTTTGCGGTGGAATTTTGGGGCAAACCAAATTATTGGTTTGTGTGGCGGAAAATTCCGAAGGGATGTGATTCTGACTGAAATCTTGTTATATATTTGGGAGCTGCTTTCTCATCCAACAGTTTGCTGGTAGATGTGTATGTACCATTTACTCAGCGGTGGTGTATATGATTTAGCGGGCATTCTGTGTACATACCGGAATGCTTTGCGGAGTTTTGTTTTGGCGGGTATCATGTGTCTGTACCGTGATACTTTGCGGTGTGCTGTTTAATAGAACAGCATGTGTATGTACCATGTTGTTTAGCAAGCATCATGTGTATACACCGTGTTGCTTTGCGGTGGTTTCTATGTAGAAACCAGTGGGATAAAAAGATGAGAAAGCATCTCCTTATTGATTGCATCTCTTCGAATTTCCAACCACTGATCTGCAACCTTTACGCCACAAATTATTTTATGTGTATGTTAAACACTGTGAATAGTTATTACTTTGTTAAAACACTCAGGAAGAGTTGATAAAGGTTATTTCAACATATTCTTTGTTCTTATTTTAACCGTCTTGAAATAATACAGCATATTGATCTACAATAGGCTCCATTTATTTCAGCATTAAAATAGTAAGTCCAGTTCGCATTTTTGGTAATTTGGGTTGTTTCAGTACTTTGATTACTGTACCAACTTGTAAGGTCATTTCAGTACACATGTCCTTTAAGCACTGTAAAGGATTGGTTCCAGGCTTATATGTAGACATACTGAAAGTGTTTTGCACAGCTGGGTCCCAGTGCAACAGCCTCTTTCTGACGACAGCTGATTGCTGCAGCAAGGAAAAAGTTTTCCCGCCCTCCCTCCCAATTTTTATTCTTAATTCACTAATAACCATTTAGTATTGCAGCTAAAGAACAGTAGCTCTATGTATTATTTCAGATGGTTAAAATAAATAATTATGTCAATGTTTGTCATTATTCTGTGGTAGGATACTGCCGCCCAGTTTCTTTTATAATTTCAGAAAGAACAGTCATCCATGTCCTTTCATTCTCCTGCCTGGTGGATTAAGTAATGGTGTTATATTTTGGTGAAAGACAGTTATGCTGCTTTAATGTTCTACAGTGTATCATCAGATACATGAGTGTTAAGTATAAATTGCAATATCAGAAAGACTAAGCTGTTTTTAAATCTGTGGATTATTTGGATAACTCATGGGCAGGAACATTCCAGTCTAGTATGCAATCTAGCTGTTGCTGATTGGGGGTGGCGGAAAATTCCGAAGGGATGTGATTCTGACTGAAATCTTGTTATATATTTGGGAGCTGCTTTCTCATCCAACAGTTTGCTGGTAGATGTGTATGTACCATTTACTCAGCGGTGGTGTATATGATTTAGCGGGCATTCTGTGTACATACCGGAATGCTTTGCGGAGTTTTGTTTTGGCGGGTATCATGTGTCTGTACCGTGATACTTTGCGGTGTGCTGTTTAATAGAACAGCATGTGTATGTACCATGTTGTTTAGCAAGCATCATGTGTATACACCGTGTTGCTTTGCGGTGGTTTCTATGTAGAAACCAGTGGGATAAAAAGATGAGAAAGCATCTCCTTATTGATTGCATCTCTTCGAATTTCCAACCACTGATCTGCAACCTTTACGCCACAAATTATTTTATGTGTATGTTAAACACTGTGAATAGTTATTACTTTGTTAAAACACTCAGGAAGAGTTGATAAAGGTTATTTCAACATATTCTTTGTTCTTATTTTAACCGTCTTGAAATAAATGTCTCCCTTTGTCAAAAACAGCTGAAAATCTACTATCCATTCACCTTAAAACCAAGGTTGTATGAATATTTAAAAAAAAAAAAGCAATGAAATAGCACATATTAGTCAATGATTGGCTACTGATATTATATATGATTAGTACTTTTTGTGTTAAGTTACGATGTATCAGGCATAAATTAACTGGCCATCTGTCACTTCACTTTAATAAATTATTTGTTTGTTTGTGTTGAGGTTTTACGGCCCAGTCAACCCAATGGGGTCATGTCGAGCACGATCAGTTTACCTAACCACACGTTTACTGGTCAGGCTTAGTCCTCTAAGCGGTTAACCAGTATTGTGCACATTCTTTCGCCAGAAACTGACAACTGCCCTTCTTGATTCAGCGAAAGGGAGAGAATGATGCTTTAATAAATTATCTTAAAGTACCTGTCACAACTGCATTGAAAGGCCACATTCTAAAAAATATTTTCTTTAATAGAAAATAAGGCTAGAAATTTCATGTGAACCCTGACATGAAATGTCAAGCCTTACTTTCTCTGAACAAAAAATATCATGACACCTACACAGGGTTCAAATTTAACTTTCCTGACAGCTTGCTAAAATTAGCAAGTAGCATTATTTTTTACTTGCTAAACCTTTCAGCCACTTGCTTTTTCATACTTATAAACACTGTTAAATGTGGCTTTAAACCTTTGCACTCTGGGTAAAAATTTCAGCAGACATTTTAAAATATTTTTCTTATCTTTCCCAGAAAACAGGTTTTGACATTACATGCAAATTGTCTCCTATGGAGACAATTTGCATGTAATGTCAAAACCTGTTTTCTGGGAAAAATAAAAAAAAGTATAGTCATTGCTTTTGGAAAAGAAATTGCAAAACTTTAGCAACAGTGCCTCAGGTTCCACAATTAAAGAGAATCTTTCCAACTTGCTAGAATTAGCAAGTGACGGAAATTGCAGCTCGCTTTTTGAGGAAATCAACTAGCATTTAGCAAGTTAGCAAGTGCTAAAATTGATCCTTGCTACAGTAATTTCGCACGGCACCTTAAGGGTTAATGCAGTAAATTAAGTAGATCTTTTTCTGTTGTTTTAAAAGAATCATGTTTAATTCTCTTTGTACCTACATATTCTGGTTTCTTTTCTTTAGTACCGCCCCTGAGAACTGACCGTTCCAGTGTATCCATACGCTTTGAGAGATACTCTAAGTCTTTGAGACGTAACTCGTCGTGAATTATCTCCAAATCTCTAGCAGGGTCAACATCACCCTCTACATGAACAATGTCTTCATCGGAAAATGCTCCTGAAAAAGAAAATACCTGATTCTGATTTGGAGGTTTAATACCCAATCAACACTGTTAACCCTTGTCCTGCTGAATAAATTAAGATGCCACACCCACTTCTAATTTTCAGCCAATCAGACTACTTGATTCTGGATTTTGGGGATCTCTAGATTAACCCTTGTCCTGCTGAATAAATTAAGATGCCATACCCACTTCTAGTTTTCAGCCAATCAGATTACTTGATCCAGATTGTTGCTATAAATTCACATACTTAATGACAAACAGTGCAGATCCAGATCAGTTGGCTTTTTTCAGAAGCAAACTGATCTGGATCTACACTGTTTGCAAAGGCAGGGTATATCCGGGTTCAGCAGGACAAGGGTTAAGGTCATGTGACTCATATCGGCTGCTTAGTTAACCTACTCACACTTTTTCCTGGGCAGACTTAATCCTCTAAGCAGTTGTCTAGTACCCATACACATTATGTCTGTCAGTAACTCACAACTGTCCTTGAATCAGCAGAAATGGGGAGAAAGGCTATAAAATTATTTCCTGATCAATCACAAAAGCTATAAGGCCTAGCTGGGGCTCAAATTCACAACCCCCAATGTGCTGCCAACTGTACTATGGAGCGTGACTATGTTGTGGGTACTCATCAGAAACAGGACCTTCTAATGAGTAACCACAACATAGAAATTATGTTGTCAAAGACAAATATTTTTCTGACTATTCCTCTTATCAGGAGCTACATGTATTGTTAGGGCTTGTTTATTTCTTTTGTAACAGATGATAATAATGAGTGTTTTACAGTCAACCCTCTTTATACCGACACTCAATACAATGACAAAATTCGTTATAATGATAATTAGAATGTCACGAAACCTTCGCACAAGAGGTGACAGTTTTTGAGAAATTATGCCAGAATATTGCATTAAAACTTCAAGCCACATATGTTTTGGATATTTGTTAGAATCACCTCATTGAGGCAATTCTAATAAATATCCAAAACATATGCTCTATGAGGAAATGAGAATAAAGTATGGTCTTCCTTACATATCATTCTGTCCTTTAATAAGGATTCTTTACAACAGTAAATTCATTTTAATGGCAACATCTTTGGGGACAAATGTTGTCGTTGTAACGAGAGTTCACTGAACATCTCTTTCTAAGTATAAGTCATTAGGGCTGACTATCATGCCAAATTATGATTATCATGATACAATCAGAGATATCCCTATCATGATACTATCACAATAAAGGGTCTGATATCACGTTGCATCATGATACTATCACCATCTTCAAATCATACAGTATTTTAATGAACCGGACTACCTGTAAAGAGACCTAACATAACTGCTATCTCAAATATCAGCTTTGCTATCATTTTGACAAACATTTTGCAAAACAGGAATCCTTTTTGTTCTCATACTTTGTTAATTTAGACAAAAAAATGCTCCAGAATGGTATTACAGAAAACTATCAAAACTATCTATAGTTGAAGAGACTACAGGCATCAGCGATAGTTATCGATAGTTGGAAACACTATCAGGATTGCACTATTATAGCAGACACGGTCATGATGCATCTATATATGCAAAGAGCCTGTCTTTATCATCCTCCATTTGTCTCTGTATGACTTCTAGGGGTGTAACAAATAACGATACATCGATGTATCATTAATCTTATACCCCTATAAGTCATATGGAGACAAATGGAGGATGATAAAGACAGGCTCTTTGCAATGGAGTGCCATACAGAAATAAGCTGAATTCTGCCTCCAGAAGGACTCTATGATGATGAGTTGTTTTTTTATTTCTCTTTCAACATTGTTTAAGTCAATTTGATGGGAGAGTGAAACTAGAAGGCTATGTGCAATTAAGCTCCATACAGTCATGAGCTGAATTCTGCCTCCAGTGGTATTCTAACCCATGACCTCACCGAAGTCAGGAGCACTAACTACTTGGCCAACCTGGATGCTTTCAGCAGGATATGAACTCAAGACAGCATGCTCCACAATAACCATTTGGCCTAACAACAGTACAGTCGACTCTTGTTACTTCAAAGTCCAAGGTACTCTCTGAAATGCTTTGAGATATCCTATATCGACATAATCAGATTTGCTGAATTGAGGAAGAAATAAATCAAACAATCACATTTCACAAATTTCTATGTAATTTGACCACTGAGGTTAGAGATATATTAAAAATACTGTGGAAAAGAGGCAAAAAGGAGCAATTTCTTCTCTTTTCCAAGGTATTTTGTTAAATGTTGTTAGATTTTCATATTAAAACAGGGGCCTCATTTCGAGATAAGCAGTTATTCAAGATAAGTGAAGTCGAGATGACGAAAGACGACCGCATTTAAGCCATATCGAGATAACAGAACGGTGATAATGGAAGCTCCGTGCATTTGTGAGCTGAGTTCAACCTCCAGCTGAATTCTAAAATAAAAATATTTCAGAAAAACTGTCTGCAACAATTTCAACTGGCCTTTTAAGAATTAAGTCTCCAAACATGAACTAGATGATATTCTCTAATATTTTGCTTATTTTTCCACTGAAAATAAGGCGAGTCATTTCATGTGAACTGCATGCTGTGCAGACAATTTACAAGACATGTCATGCCTTATTTTCTATGAAAACAAAATGAGATTATTGTCTGAAACAATTTTGACTGGCATTTTAAAGGTTAATAATGTAGAAATTTAGCACGAAGTGTGAACTTACTAACAACATGAAATATGGCATCACATGCATTAATATTTGACAGGAAGGCATTTCCAAGACCCTTTCCTTCATGGGCTCCTTTTACAAGACCAGCTATGTCCACAACATTGAGGAAGGCAGGAACTTTACTGAAATAAATTAAGGTAAATGTTCTAAAATTTCCAACACTTGGGGGATAACTGCATTCAAATTTGTCATTTGGGAAGGTAAATCGGCAGTTTTACAGTCAGAAATTTTGTTTTACGACGCTGCATCAGCGGAGCCATAAAACGTAATTTGCGACTGTAAAACCGCCAATTTACCTCCCTAAATGACAAATTTGAATGCAGTTATCCCCTTTCTAATGCATCTATTCATTTTTTTCTGTTGAAAAAAAGTACCATTTGCACAAAGCGACAAGTGCTGTGTGAGCTGCATAAAACCACATGCCAGCCAATGAGAAGCGATGTTACGCAATGATGTCGGATTTCATACAGTATATTGCAGAATATACTGTCGCAAATTTTTGACGTTATCCAATCAGACGTCACACTACAGACGCAAGTACATTAGAATTTAATTTATACTTTTTTTGGTCAGAAACTTTGGTGTTTGAAATTTTAGGACTTTTACCATACATATTCACACTGGATAGGCGGCAGGCATGAATAAACGAGAGAATCATTAAGAATCCTGCATTTTCGACTGCCAAAATGATGGTCAACTAACACTGATTTTTTGCTTAGGATTGCAAAAAAATCATTTTTTGTTCATTAAATTGCTCAATGTTCAATGATTTTATTTTTCATTTAGGATTGCCACTTATCCGATGTGATAAAATTACCAAACCGCTCTAGATAAGGCATCTCTTTTAAACAGAAAGTGTGGATATTTTTTCTTATTTCTCTAAGTTTGTTTGTTTGATTTGGGCTTAACATTGCTTTCAACAATCTTTCAGTCATATCGCGACGGTGTCTGGGTGTGGCAGGGAGTTCAATGCTCACTTTTAGAGTGCTGCCTCACTGAAATATCATGCCCCAGACACTTTGACATGATATTCCACCCAGTCACATTATACTGACACTGAGGTAACCAGTTCTATCTCTACTTTCTTAATGCTGAGCACCAAGGGAAAGAGCAGCTAGTACCATTTTCAAAGTCTTTAGTATGACCCGGTCGGGGATTGAACCCGCAACCTCCCAGTCACAAAGCCACTGTGCCGGTATATTTCTCTAAGGAATTATTCTGTATTTATTCTAATATACACCCGCCACTCCCCCCTCTCCCCACCCCCCAACATTAATTCAGAGATACAATAAAAATCATTTCATTTCAAGAACAAGAGACTGACTGGTGTCACATTTAATGATTGTATTAATACCACATATAAATTTATTAAACCTTTCTTGGATAATAAAGTGACCAGGAATATGGAGCCTTTAAGGTCTGGTTAAGTATCATACCAAATTTCAACTTACTAGAATAATAGGTACCCACGTTATGACCCCCAAGAGAAATGCGGACATAGATGTCAATGTAAATTTGAATGTAAACTTAAACATTTGTTAGACTCTGGTTACGAATGTGACATGCACACATACATCACAGTGAAAGCCTTTATGCCCCACTGCTGCCTTTGGCAGACAGGGGCATAAAAAACAAAAAAATATTATTTTAGCAAATTATTTGGTTTCTTCATCCTTAAATATTCAACTACAATTAGAAGGTAACAAAATCTTTGCAGAAGCACAATATGTATAAGCGACATTCCACAAACTAGGGGGGGAGGGAAGGGTCAATCTAAATTTACCTGGCAGGTTTATAGTGGTCACAGAGAAATTCAAACCTGGCATCAGGTACTGGAACACGACCTGTAAATATATACATGAATTTAAAAAATAATAGATATGATAGATGATTGTGTTATGGTTTTACGGCCCAGTCAACCCAATGCGGTCATGACCGTCATGTCGAGCAGAGTCAGTTTACCTAACCACACTTTTACTGGGCAGGCTTAGTCCTCTAAGCAGTTAACCAGTAGTGTGCACATTCTTTCGCCAGAAACTGACAACTTCCCTTCTTGAATCAGCGGAAGGGAGAGAAAGACCATAGAAAATATTTCATGATCAAATCTGATGATAATAATAATTTAAGGGATAACTGTATTCAAAATTGTCATTTGGGGAGGTAAATCTGTAGTACACTTCAACCTCTTTATAACACGGTTCATTATAACACGGTTTTGGATATAACACGGTTCAAAGACAGATCCAAAAATGCATAGATTATATTGAAAAATGACCATAAATGGTCATTTTTCAATATAATCTATACATTTTTGTTTGGACATGACACGGTTGTTTAACTAACATGGTTTATGCTATGGACCCTGACAATCGTGTTATAAAGAGGTTGTGGTGTATTACAGTGTGCCCAAAACATAATTTGTAACCGTAAAACTGACAATTTAGCTCCCCAAATAACAATTTTAAATGCAGTTACGGTAAATGTCCTAAAAATTCGAACACTAAAGCGTCTGACAAAATGACATATACAAACAGTGTAGACCCTGATCAGACTGCTCCTGAAGGAGCAGTCTGATCAGGGTCTACATTGTTTGCCATTCCACTAAATATTTAAAGAAACTGCTGCATAAAAGCAAAATTTTAGCCAAAAGAGTATGGAATAAAGTGTTCGAAATTTTAGGAAATTTACCGTATCCCCATTCTAATGCATTTATTCATTTATTTGTTAAGAGAAATGTACTACATGTATTTACACAAAGCTGCATGTGCTGTGAGCTGCATAAAACCAAATGCCAGCCAGTGAAAAGGGATGTTACATGATGACCCCGGGTTTCCAACAGTATATTGCAGAATGTACTGTCGCAAAGTTGAATGGACGATTTTTTTTTTTTTTTGATTTGGGTTTTACGGCCCTTTCAAGAATATTTCACTTATATCGAGCCGATCGTTCATCGAAGGTGGGCGAAAACCGGAGTACCCAGAGAAAAACCACCTGACCATCCGTAAGCAGAACTTGGCTTTCCCACATATGACCCGAGCTAGGCTCGAACCACAGCGGTGAGAAACCTAATGGATTAAAAGTCAATTCTCTTATCCACTAGGCTACGGGGGCCCTTGAATGGATGATAATGAAAGACTGTGCGGTGAAATGCCATACAGTCATAAGGTGAATTCTGGCTCCAACATGGTTCGAAGCTAGGATCTCATAAACCAAAGTCAGGAGAGCTATCTGCTCCTGCTTACAGAATTAATGGATACTGTAGCATATGTCAACAAACAAAGATCAGATGCGCATACTGATCTGAACCTATGCAGGCTCCCTAGCAGGGTCTTTTGCAAATAAAGGGTTTTTTTTTTTTTTTTTTTTTTTGATTTGGGTTTTACGGCTCTTTCAAGAATATTTCACTTATATCGAGCCGATCGTTCATCGAAGGTGGGCGAAAACCGGAGAACCCGGAGAAAAACCACCTGACCATCCGTAAGCAGAACTTGGCTTTCCCACATATGACCCAAGCGAGGCTCGAACCATAAAGGTTTTTTAAAAAGGCTATTTTTGGTCAAATACAGGCTTTTCCGGCAAAATTTTCAATGAAATAAAGAGCAAAAACAGGTTAATACACTGCCATGAGTTCAACAGTTCATGGTCTGTTTTCTTCACAACTGGATCATCTGCTGTCTCAGATTGCTGTTTTGTCAATGGCAGACATCAATAATTTACATGATAGCAAACTAAACTGATCCTCTTTTTGGAATGTGACACAGCACAACTGAATGGCTAAAAATAAAGGTTTTCTTAATAAAGTACATCTTTATAGATTTTTCAGCTAAATTAAAAGTTTTAAAGGATTTCAAGTAAATTAAAGGTTTTTAAAGGCTTTAAAGGTTCCCCTAGGGGGGCCTGCCTATGTTGTCTTCAAATTGCATAATTTTTTGTGTGTTGCGCACCATAATTCGAGGGTTGAGCGCAAGACTATAGTAACTCAAACATATTTTTGAAACCCTTGTTTAGGGGCAACTTGGACCTCTTTGTAAACAATGCAAATTTAGGTGTCATTGCTCATATGAGCAATGGCACCTAAATTTTCATTGTTTACAGAAAGAAATGTTGTAATCTTCATAACGCCTTCATGGTGAGGAGATTAGATTTGGGGAAAAAACAACCATCTGACTTACGCTAGTCTTGCTCAACCCTCGATATTATGTACTTACTTTCATTGAGATCTAGGGTATTTCTGCATTAGCCTCATAGCTACAGATAAGAGGGGGTATCCACATAATATTTTTCTTATTTCTCAACAAAAACGTATGTTGTGGGTACTCATTAGAAGTGCCTCAGTGAGGCGCTTCTAATGAGTACCTACAACATATGTTTTTATTGAGAAATAAGGAAGATATCAGCAGTTTTCGGATGAAAAAAGTGCCTTATCTGTTGCTATGAGCCTGTTAGTCTTACACTGTATAGTCTTATAATTTAGTAAAAGTCTTATTAACCCTTAAAGCGCCAGTCACAACTATTGTCGTCTGCTTTGTCTTCTGCCGGTTACTTTAAAAGTCATTTCTGCAAACAGTGTGGACCCAGATCAGACTGCTCCTTTAGGAGCAGTCTGATCTGGATCCACACTGTTTGCCTGTATGCAAAAATAGGTTTGAAATGTTTGCGTTTTAAGGGTTAATAAGCCATGGTGCAGTTGAAATGTAGTTTATACGTACTTACTTTCATTGGAATCTGTGGTACAGAATGGAAACTTTCTGCATTTCCTTGTTTGTCTTATAGGTCCATAGTCTTATAGTACATGTACATCAGTCTTATTAACCCTTGTCATGCTGACTAAATTCAAGATGCCCAATTCTAATTTTCAGCCAATCAGATTACTTGATCTGGATTTTTGCTATAAATTCACATTCTTAATGGCAAACAGTGCAGATCCTGTTCAGAAGCCAACTGATCTGGATCTACACTGTTTGCAAAGGCAGGGCATATTTGGGTTCAGCAGGACCAGGGTTATGAGCTACAGTTGATACAGTTGAAATGTAGATTACATGATGTACTTACTCTCGTTGGGATCTATGGTACAGAATGGAAAATTTTCTGCATTTGCTTGGCTTTTTGTTAGCACATTAAAGAAAGTAGACTTTCTGAAATATAGACAAAAGAGACTAAGAAATCTGTAAGCAGTCTGTCATGAGCCTGTACATCTTTCAGATGCATAGTATTATAGTACAACAGTCTTATGAGCCTGGGAACAGCATTTCCTACAAAGACTGTGCGCACACAGCAAAGACTCGGGTCAGCCTGTGGATCAGAACAGGCTGATCATAGTCTTCATTGTCTACCTGAAGACAGTCTGCATAGCTACAGATAAGAGGGGGTATCCACATAATATTTTTCTTATTTCTCAACGAAAACATATGTTGTGTGTACTCATTAGAAGCGCCTCGCCGAGTACTTTTGATTGATTGTGTTGGGGTTTAACGACACGTCAACCCTTGAGGGTCATTTTGTGTCGTCTCCCAGAGAAAGGGAGAAAAGAGATAGAAGAGAGAGTAGAGGAGATGAAAGAGAGGGACAGGGAAGAAAGAGGAACAGGAATGAAAGTGAAGAAACAGAAGAAATAAAAACATTCCCCCTCTACTCTTACCCACTACAAGGATAGCAGGCCTTGCCCAACTGTAAGCCAATATCAGTTTTCATTGAGAAATAAGAAAGATATTAGCAGTTTTTGGATGAAAAATGTACCTTATCCGTTGCTATGAGTCTGGATCATTGACCCCTGGAGTGTCAAGCTAAGGCTCTGATCAGACTGCATCGTTGCAGAGCCTGCTCTGAGCCTTTGCTGGATGCACATGCACTACTGCATGAAATGCTGGGCATTGGTCCTTATTAGGACTAACCTACAGGGGGAGCTACATGTATAGTAAGGTTGTTTTTTTTTTTTTCCAACACAGTCATACCTCTTGATACGCACGTAGGGACTTAACAACACTGCGAAATGCTATATGCCCCACTCCTGTCTTCGAAAGGTGGGGGCATAAAAACAACAAAACAACAACAACAAACAAACTGTTTTTGGACTGACAAACAAACGAAAGAATGGATAGAAAATCAGATCACTCTATCCCTATTTTGTTTCTGCATGATAAAAACGAGAACTATTTTCTTTGCTATGAAAACACATCTCTCAGATTATCTCATTCAAACTTGCTCTCATATGATCGATCCTAGTGAGATATTATATTGTATGTTTTCATGGATTTTAAATCAAGCAGGTCAAAAGACTTCAGTGGCTTTGGACTGGGTTGTGGAATTATCAACTTTTATTACTAGTGCAAGGAAAAGTAAATGGTCAAAAATCCACTTGTACGACCAAGATTTACTTGCCTGAAATTTGATATATTTACAGTGAGGTGCTTTTAATGAGTATCACAACAAAATGTTTTCTTCGAGAAATAAGAACAAAAATAATAATATCTCAAATCTTCTTAGCTATAGCTGTGAAGTCTTTGTCCAAGGACAGATACACTGAAATTTCTTCTTTGTCCTCAGGAAAATGGGGGCTGAGAAGGGGGGTGGGGGGATGGTGCTGTTGTTATTTAACTGATGTAGACCAATGAAATGTACCTGTTACCTAAGTCTGGCTAATCAGAGCTGAAAAGATAATCGATTATCGGACCTGCTATTGCGAACGATAATGGATTAGTAATCACTGAAGAGTTGGTCATAATTTTACCTCTCAACCTGAACATGACTCTTACCATATGTTGTACTTTAGTGTATGTATTTAATCTGAAAGGCCCGAGCAAACAATGTAGACCCAGATGAGACGCCGCAAATGTGGCGTCTCATCAGGGTCTACACTGTTTGCCACTCATCTAGCTATTGTAGACACAACATTGGGTGGTACAGTACGTTGTACTTGTTCAAGTTTTAGATTAAGTATGTTAAGAAGTTGAGGTGTCTGAATTAAGAAGTTGAGGTGTCTGAATACTAAGAGTAACTGCTGCAAAGTAAAAGACACAGAAATTAAATGATCGATTATTAGCAAATCTGTAATGATAATCATTTTTTCTTGAATTTATCAATCAATTAATCGATTATCCGATTAATTGTGCCAGCCTTACTGTTATCACTACAGCTCATCCTAAGCATACCTCAGGGGAGACAAATTAATAATTATATACATGGGTGATGGGAACCTGATCAGTTTTAATTTTATATTTTCAGTTGTTTTATTTTCCTTTTCTATGTCAATTGATTTGACTGTTTAAAGAAAGTCTGGTACATACCCTTTAAGAGAAAGTACATGCTGAAGTGCCAGTCCATCCTAGGGGAAAACTAAGAAGGATAAATGAAATGTCTAAAGGTGGAGATTGGAGATATGATGTAATGAAAGTGTTCCTCACCTTATAAATTATGAATTAATGGTTTAACAGTTTTCAATGCCCATCAAGCCTGACTGGCATGTGTTTAATCTGAATAGATCTGGTTTTTTTCACTTGTCAGACTTGATGAGGCAATGTGGCCAAGAGGTTGAAGACTACGGCTGGGTAATCAGAGCTGAAAAGATAATCGATTATCAGTTCTGCCATTGTGATTGATAATCGATTAGTAATCGCTGAAGATTTGATCATACATTTAATTTTACCTGTTTGAGCATGACCCTATCATACATGTAGGTTATACTTTATTGTATGTATTTTGTCAGACAGGCCTTAGCAAACAGTGTAGACCCAGATGAGATGCCAGGGTCTACACTGTTTGCCACTCACCCAGCTATTTAAGACACAAAAGTGGGTAGTAAATTGGACTTGTTCAAATTTTAGATTAAGTATGGTAAGGAGTTGAGGTGTCTGAATACTAAGGGTAAATACAGTAAAGTAACAAACACTGGAATTAAATGATCGATTAATCATGGTGCTAGCCTTATTGAAGATGTTACTCCAGCTGCCCCTACAAACATGATCACTGACATACTAGCACAGACTATGCTTCACACTCCGCAAGTATGCGGGATAATAAATTATTTTCTCAAGAAACAGTTCATCTCTTCATTGGGAACCATGCTTCTACTTACCCCACATTTGGTAACCCCACAATACCAATTTTAAGATTGGTGCCCATCCGTCCTATCAAAGGTGGAGGCTTATTAGAGGCTCCATCATCCTTCTTCTTTGGCGGCATCTTTCACTCTGTCCTGTAAATACAATCACAGTTCCTGGTACAAAAGACAATAACCGTGGTAACAATTTGGGATACCGTAGCAACCCTAAGTATTGGTATAGATAGGCCTTTGCAAACAGTGTAGACCCATAGCTACAGATCTATAAGAGGGGTATCCACAAAATATTTTTCTTATTTCTCCACAAAAACATATGTTGTGGGTACTCATTAGAAGTGCCTCAGCGAGGCGCTTCTAATGAGTACCCACAACATATGCGAGGCGCTTCTAATGAGTACCCACAACATATGTTTTTGTGGAGAAATAAGAAAGTTTTCAGCATTTTTGGGATGAAAAAAGCACCTTATCTGTTGCTATGTACACCAAGTCAGACACCACAGAACACAGCATTTGAACAGGGTCTACACTGCTTGCCATACATACAGCAATATTTTAGACACATCAGAGGAAGTAGAATGGACTATTTGCATTTTTAGGACAATTATGGTAAGTAAATAAGTTGTCCAAATGCGTAGGGTATATATGGTAAGTTTTTTTTTGTACCAAACTTTATGTTGTGGGGTATTCATAGGTACACCACAACCTCTTTATAACACTATTGTATGGGTCCATAGCTTAAACTGTGCTAGTTAAACAACCGTGTTATCAAAACAAAAATGTACAGATTATATTGAAAAAATGACCATTCATGGTCATTTTTCAATATAATCTATACATTTTTGGGATCCATCTTTGAACCGTGTTATATCCAAAACCGTGTTATAACGACCCGTGTTATAAAGAGGTTGTAGTGTATTGCCTCATAATAGCTCCAGCTCATTTCTCCATGAAAAACATGTTATACAACATAACAATCTGTGCAATTTCAAAACTGCTTCTCTGTGTAATTTTTAAACTGTATGATAAATGCATGTCTCTCTGATATCTTTTTAAACTTCCGTATTCAACCTAATTACCGCACTGTGCGCTTAGGTTTTTCAAAATTACTGGGAACACTCATTTGTGGTAAAATATGTATCTACCTACTAAGGATACACTATAAAAAAGATCAGAAAAAGGACTTATTTGATGATGATTATGTGATTGTTTCTGATTTTCTTTATAAAGGCATGTGTTGTGGGCACTCATTTGAATTGCATCGACAAGTCGATGCAATTCTCAAATGAGTACCCACAACATATGCTTTTAAAAAGAAGTAAAGAAAAATTACACTGGCTGTAATCTGAAGACTACGGAATTTCTTGACTGTGCGCTTATAGGGGTATGTGCGGTAATGAGATCGAATACGGTATATGATAAATGCATGCTTTTCTGTGATATTTTTAAACTATAAGATGAAGGCATGCCTATCTGTGATTCTGTTGATCTACCATTGTTTGTTGTAGTAAAAGCCCTACAAAGCTTCTGTTGTGTCATGTTTCTACTTTAGATAAATACATGTATTTTGTATCTGTATCTGTATGTTTTCATGGATAAATAAGAAAAATATTAATTTTCATTTGAAAAATGCACCTTATCTGAAGTAATGTGGGGTATCAGCACAGCTCTTGAGACGCGTTTTTCAATCCCAAAGTATTGATATTTTTCTTCTTCATGAAAACATATTGTGGGTACTCATTAGAAGAGCCTCAGTGAAATTCTATTGTGTACCCACAACAGATGTTTTTGTGGAGAAACAAGAAAAATATTTACTTGATACCCAGTCTTATATAGACCTATGTATCAGGTAAATATTTTGGCATGGTGCTTCTAATGAGTACCCACAATATGTATTTTGGAGAGAGAAATCTGAAAAAATTATCTATACAATTTCATTTTTTTTTTGTTGAAAACAGTGTAATTATGGAGCTATGAGCCCCAGCAAGGTAAATCTAATGAGTACCAACAATAAGATTTGGTGCCAAAATAACCAATAACCTTTATGACAATGAAACATGATATACATGTACTAAGCATGTAATAAATTCTTGTCCGTTAAATGCTGCCCGATTTTTGTTCCATCAGTTCATATATAAAATTATGCTTCTTTCGATAACGTTCAGATTGCAGCTATTATCTCCTTTGTCAAGATTTAGCAGAGAAACAACAAGCCAAAGAACAGTCCAAATCATCCAATAAAAACATGAAATGATAATACCCCACCATTATCATGTTGTGGACAGATAATTCTGTCAAAAATTGACGAAATTTGTCAATGAGCAATCCAAAACCAGATCTCCACAATATCAATGCATAGCCTGGAAACCCATAACTCCGTTCACCTAAGGTTCAGCAATGCTGCTATCAGTTTTTTACTGCAAGAATGATTTTCTGTACATATATTTTATACATTTGACTAAATACCTATGAGAATCTTAAGATTAAAAGAAATAAAACTCACATCTTTACATTCTACAATCTTCAGAAAATGAAAGGGGGTGTTTTGGGTATGTTCTCATAATTCCGTTCACTCAAATTTCTTTGATTATCACAGGCAACTGGATTCATTCTATGCATATTATATATAATGAGCATTTAATTTAGACTATAACTGTTCTAAATTGTTGATACTATTTATATTCATTCACTTGCATGTCACTGGTTAGTGATTTTTTTTGGATATCCCCGAAATATGTAGCATTTTGAGACAAATTTTGATTTTTATGCATAAAATTGTAAGCGAAAACTGATTTTCTTCAAAATCAGCTGTAATGTTAGTTATTTCTTATTAATTTTATTGTGGCATAAATTTAAGAAAGATTTGTTTTCATATTATTCTAAGAAGAGAGTGAACGGAGTTATGGGGGTGAACAGAATTATGAGAAAAGGCCATATATCAAATTTGGTGTCAGAAAACCCATTGAGATTTACATGTACTCAAATTTATTTGTTTTGAAACTGAAATTATGGGCAAATAACTCTGTAAAAAAATTGATGAAATTTGCCCATTAGCAATCTCAAAGCAGACCTCCGCAATATAAATGCACATTCCAAGTTTGGTGAAAATCCATTGATATTTATGAAAGTTACCATCCGGAAATTAGAATACGGAGGAGTCACGGACAGATAACTGTCAACAACTGATGAAATTTGCCTATCAGCAATCCCAAACAAGATCTCCACAATATGAATACCAAGTTTGGTGAAAATCCATCAATATTTACTCAAGTTATCGTCCAGAAACAACAGGACGGACGAACGACAAATGGATGTGATACCATAAAAATTGACAGAAAATTCGGATTTTATTTTCGCTACGCCTACTTCTGCCTCTCAATTCGTATTGTGTTTTTGTTTGTGTTGAGGTTTTATGGCCCAGTCAACCCAATGGGGTCATGTTGAGCTCGGTCAGTTTACCTAACCACACATTTACTGGGCAAGCTTAGTCCTCTAAATGTTATCAAGAACTGTGCACATTCTTTCACCAGAAACTGACAACTGCCTTTCTTGAATCAGCAGGAGAGAATGACCACAGAAAATATTTCATGATCAAATGAGCTCAGAAAATACGCAAAATGTGTACTGGTAAACAGATCTGCTGTTTTGATCCTGAGTTCTAGCCCCCATGATTTTACCCAAGAAATCTTCGATCAGAGGCCAGTGCACTAACAACTGTATTACTGCAACCAGTGCTGACTGACTGATATGATTTGATGATTCACAAGCAAGCCAAAGATTGTGTCACAATAATTAGGTCTATCGGACTGCTTTCTGACTGCGTAACAAAACTGTAATAAGAGTCTAGCTCAGGCCAAAGCCAACCAATACTAAATGTAAGTTGAGAGCAGCCCAACTGAATTAGAGAACACAAACTGATCATTATTCATACTCCACCCACATCCAGCACACTTCAAAAAAGTTCTGCCAATATAGCAGCAGAATTCCAAGCTATTAGGGCTGTGAGGCACAACTTCAAAAAGCAATCTGAACATACTCACTATTTGTATAGACTTCAGATGTTTAGTTAATGAAAAAAATATTGCACAACGATTTCATAAACCGGTGTTTTGGAAACGTGTTTTACCCAATATGGCGAAATGCTTGCTGGAGCCCCATTGGACACAAATGCAATACATTCGGAAACCAGTCATACTGTCGTGCTTTTTTTTTCGGCCAAGCAGATTTGAACCCTGTTGGTTCGTACTACTGACACTAAAAATACCTTTATACCTGCGGCCACACGCACAGATACTTGGGGTCAGCAGAGCTTTCTTGCAGTTTGTATCGATAGAGCGGAAGGTCCAAAACTGATCTCTGGGATTTTTTCTCTCTTTTTTTCTCTTTATTTTTGCATTTTATTATACCTGAATAACACCTTAAGTCATACAAATGGTTGTGTCACGTCTAGAAATTGTTTGAAAGTAATCGATATTTTATGGATAGGATATAATTACAACTATATCCAATCCATAAAATATCATTATTTTCAAACGAATGACAAAAACAGTCTGATCAGAACCTACGTTATGCCTGGTACCCTTCTCGCAGTTTTCAGACACATCAATCAACAGAGAGCCAAATTGACTTGTTCAAATTTAAGAACAAGTATGGTTAAGAGTTATGGTGTCCCAATTTTAACATTTTGCATGCAGCAGATGACATTTTGAAATATATTTCTTACTTTACCCAGAAAATAGGACACCCATGCTAATATTTCAAACTGTCGTCTAATTTTACCCAGAGTGCTGAACGTTTAAGAGCCCTATTTTCGTGGTTTTTTTTTTTGGTTTTTTTTGACTGACTAGGATATTTTTGCATTCCCTTCTGACATTAAGTCGACTTCATAAGATTTATAGTGGATAAATTTTCATTATGTAAAGAATTCAAATTTGTAACTGTATCTGATATGATCTGTCAGTCACCTGTCAATCATCTGATAATACCTGTCATTCATCTTGACTACCACATTACCCAAAAACATCTGACCAATGAAATTGCACAGCTGAAAAGCTCTGCCTTCCATTTGTTAAAAAAAGAAAGAAATCTGCAAGCAAATCCTAATTAGTATTCCAAATAAATATTTTTTTTCACTTTTGCAGCATTCACTGTAAAAAAAAAAAAAAAAAAAAATATCAAAACAACAAACAAATTAAAAAAACAAAAACACAAAAAAAATCTTGTTCTCAAGTGAGTCACTGGAAGAAATAAGGATTTAAAGAGGTAAAAAAATACAGTTAAACAATTGTGATATATAGACAACACAAACATTATTGTTTGTGTGTGTGTGTGTGTGTGTGTGCGTGTGTGCGTGTGTGTGTGTTTATTTAACATACAAGTGAAATGAATTATTATAATACATAAAATTAATGATCATTTATTGGAAGAAACAATGACTGACAGAAAGAACAAAATTATTTACACAATAACAGATAAAAACAAACCTGATACACAGGTCTATATAAGAGTGGGTATCAAGTAAATATTTTTCTTGTTTCTTCACAAAAACATATGTTGTTTACTTTGAAATCAAGACACCGGCTGCGAAGGAGATTTCTTTTAAAGGTTTTTCTATATTTAGCTCTGACCACCATTTTGTTCAGCCAAGCGGAGCCATTTTAATAATTTTGGTTGAGAGCTATTGGTGGAACACTTCTCTGCAAATATTTTGAAACCAGGCCATTGGCCAAGGACGAGATATTGTTTGAAGTTTTTTTGTGTTTTTTTTAGCTCTGGCGGCCGTCTTGTTTGGTTGCACTGGAGCAGAATCATTGCGGCTATCTTTTCGATCGACACAATTTTAGGCTGTTTCGATCCAGAAGCCATCCTGTTGCTAAAGAGCAAGTTTCGGCTCAAAGCGATCTAAGGTTTGAGAAGAGATGTCGAAAAGTGATTTTCAAGATGGCGGCTGTGTTGGCTATCTTGGATTTTCTATCGGCTCATTTAGCTATTTTGTGTTTCATGAGCATCCTAATGCTCATCATCAAGTTTCGATTCAACTGGATTGTAGAGGAGATGTCCAAAATATGAATTCTCAACATTTTTCCCATATAAATATATAGGGCCCATACAAATGCACGGGGAAGCAAATTTTACCTTGCCGTAAAAAGGTCAAACGTCAACGTAGGATCATCATTTCAGCAATTTTTGGTAGATATCCTGTCCCCGAGGATTTGTGCAAAGAAAAGGCCCCAGGGCTTTTTTGGTTCTGGAGAAGAAGATTTTTAAAGGTTTTTAAAATATATGGGCATAGCAGCCATCTTGGTCAATGGACTGCGACCATTTTAGCAATCTTTCGTTCCCCCAATCTGAGGAGGCTCCACATAAAATTTGAGCAACATTGGCCCAGAGGCTTCAGAGGAGAAGTCGTTTTAAATTCTCAACATTTTTCCCATACAAATATATGGTGCCCATACTAATGCATAGGGAAGCAAACTTGACCTCATCGTAAAAAGGTCAAACGTCAATGTACGACCATCATTTTAGCAATTTTTGTAGACCTCCAATCCCTGATGATTTATGCAAAGATTCAGCCCCAAGGCATCCACTGTTCTGGAGAAGATTTTTAAAGGTTTTTACCATATATAAGCATGGCGGACATCTTGGTCAACGGACCGCGACCATTTCAGTAATCTTTCGTTCCCGCAACCTAAGGAGGCTCCATATGAAATTTGAGCAAAATTGGCTCAGCGGCTTCAGAGGAGAAGTCGTTTGAAAATGTTAACGGACGGACGGACGCACGGATGGACGGACGGACGACGGACAAAAAGTAATCACAATAGGTCAAACTGTGGCCTTATGTATGTAATGCTTTTTCTTAACAAATAGTAACTTATCAAACGGATTGCAAACTCGTTCCTGTTTAGAGTAGTCCCTTTTTCAGAAGGGAGCCAAAACAATTTTGAAACAAGAGGCCAACGGGCCACGGCTCGCTCACCTGAGTGAAATAGCCACTGCAGATATGCAGATGTTAAGATACATTTTTCCAATCCTGTCATTGCAAATAATGAAAGGCTCATCATTTGAGCAGTTCTTGATTTTGAAGAAGAAGAATGTGTTTTTTTTATCATTATTATTATCATTATTTTACCACATATGGGCATGACAGTCAGTGGAGCGTGACCATTTGAACAAACTCTCAATTCCGTTTCAACAGTAGGACTGATATCAAACTTGGTGAAAATATGAAGAAAAAACGTTTAAAAATAATTTTGTACATGTTACAGCATATGGGCAAGGGAAGATAACCCTCGCAGAATAAATTTTTGATTGTAACTTAAAGCTTTAAATTTGCTTTTGCTACTCCAGTCATATACAGTCGAACCTCGGTGGCTCGAACACCGATGGCTCGTTTACCATGGCTAATTCGAACTCGTTTTTGAGTCCCAACGAAATTCTTCCGATAGCTCAAGGAAACAAATATTTAAGGAAATTTTCTTATTTTATCGTGAAATTGTATGTTGTGTGTACTCATTAGAATCGCCTCATCGTTATCGAGGCGATTCTAATGAGTACACTCAACATACAATCAATGTGTAGAAAATCGATTTTTGTGTCTACTAGGCGCCCCGATGCTCCTCATCAAGTTTCAACTCAACTGGATCATTGTCTCTAGAGGAGATGTCCAAAATATGAATTCTCCATACTTTGCCCATATAAATGTATAGGGCCCATACAAATGCATGGGGAAGCAAATTTGACCTTGCCGTAAAAAGGTCAAACATCAATGTAGGACAATCATTTTAGCAACTTTGATAGACCTCCCGTTCCCGATGACTTGTGCACAGATTCAGCCCCAAGGCATCCTCGGTTCTGGAGAAGAAGATTTTTTTAAAGGTTTTTAATATATATGGACATGGCGGCCATCTTAGTTAACGGACCGCGACTATTTTAGCAATATTTCGTTCCCTAAGGAGGCTCCATATGAAATTTGAGCAAAATTGGGTCAGCGGCTTCAGAGGAGAAGTCGTTTTAAAAAACAGACGGACAGACGCACGCACACACGCACGCACGGACGGACGAGGGACAAAAAAGTGATCACTAAAGCTTATCCTGAGCATAGCTCAGGTGAGCTAAAAAGTTACTTCCTTGAAAATGTATCTATATGAAAATGTGTCCAGTTTCCTTAAGCAGCTCGCAAATACATTTGATTGGAGTATAATCCCAGAATTCAATAACAAAGGAACCGCAATGCAGATATCACATGTCCGCCCAGCGAATATTCAGATCAGCCTGCGCATTCGCGCAATCTGTTCAGAATCTTCCCTTGGCGCATTTAGGATAGCCAAGGCTACAAAATGTCTTCTGTGAACAACGAATACTCTGATCAGACTGCGCGGTTGCGCAGGCTGATTTGAGTCTTCGTTGGGGGCACATTTCAGAAGGTACGTTTTCTGACGTTGCGGCTCTTATGTATAATATTACAACCATCAATATATATTATGTCAAATAATAAACTCAAAACAATTTTATGAAATGAACACTGTTGAATTAAATAAAATCTATAAAGATTGCCCTTGGAAACAAAGAACACATACATTTAAAGGATGTGAAATCGGAGTCTTTGTTTTATTGAGCTTCTTTATATGAGAGCATCGCTTAAGCCAAGATACCAGAATGGTTTCGAAGATCACACGGAGAATAGAAATAAAAACTGGGGAGATTTTTTTACGGCCGCCACATGGCACTTAACACAAGCTGCAGTGAAGTCCAAATCTATGAAGTTTGTCCTTGGGAACAAAGAACATGCACAGAACGAACCTTGGAGTCTCGGTTTTATGGAGGTTCATATGACAGCAAAGTAGTTTGCAGGCTTGCAAATGGTGGACCGCATATACCCTACAGAACTCCAATTAAACAAAGCCAATTCTTCCGATACCGAGGCACCTTCTTTGGATTTGAATCTATGTATATCTAATGGTATAGTTTCCACCAAATTTTATGATAAACGGGTCGATTTTAATTTTGATATAGTCAATGGATGCGATGTCCCCCGGCGTACCTCATATGGGGTATACATATCTCATTAGATTCGCAAGAGCTTCTTCAAATCCTAGTGATTTTAACTGCCGTAATAAAGCCCTTACTGCCAAACTTCTTAGGCAGGGCTATCGTTATTTTAAACTTCGTAAGGCGTTTTCGAAATTTTATCGCAGACACAGTGCCTTGGTAGAAAAATATAGCGTCAGTCTGAAAACACTTCTGGAACAAGGTATATCGGAACCAGAATTTTACGGTGACTTAGTGTACAGATTTAGAAAAATTGTGGGAAAATCCAACTTTTCGGAGCAATTCAGAAAACTAATTAACCGTCATAAAAGAATTGGCTATAGCCTGGATATGCGGCAGACTGCATGCCTAGTTGTCAACCCAATCATTATTGATGGCTATGCTTCACTCTGTAATTGCACGACGGCGGTTCGGGCCTCAGACTCAATGACGGCCTCTTCGTAAACGTTAACCAGTGGGTTGGGGCTTGACGATATGCCTTTGGCTTGGCCCGCCGTGGTTCAACTATTGGTTTTCATTTACTCTGGCATATAGTAGAATTGCCATGAGTACTCGTCTTTGTTTATCATTGTGATTAATTTGATTTTTATGTTTTTGCTTTGATGCATTGACTGAGTTAGGAGTCTTTATGCGAACCGAATTTTTATGTATTTCTGTATTAGGAGTAGCATCGGGACCCAGGGTGAAGTTGGCTAGCTGTAAAAGTGCTTTAACCAAATTTTATGATAAACGGGTCGATTTTAATTTTGATATAGTCAATGGATGCGATGTCCCCCGGCGTACCTCATATGGGGTATACATATCTCATTAGATTCGCCAGAGCTTCTTCAAATCCTAGTGATTTTAACTGCCGTAATAAAGCCCTTACTGCCAAACTTCTTAGGCAGGGCTATCGTTATTTTAAACTTCGTAAGGCGTTTTCGAAATTTTATCGCAGACACAGTGCCTTGGTAGAAAAATATAGCGTCAGTCTGAAAACACTTCTGGAACAAGGTATATCGGAATCAGAATTTTACGGTGACTTAGTGTACAGATTTAGAAAAATTGTGGGAAAATCCAACTTTTCGGAGCAATTCAGAAAACT
The DNA here is from genome assembly GCA_964016985.1 of Anodontia alba. Lineage (NCBI taxonomy): Eukaryota > Metazoa > Mollusca > Bivalvia > Lucinida > Lucinidae > Anodontia > Anodontia alba. The sequence continues at coordinate 44,631,293 of OZ024837.1, forward strand.
AATTAACCGTCATAAAAGAATTGGCTATAGCCTGGATATGCGGCAGACTGCATGCCTAGTTGTCAACCCAATCATTATTGATGGCTATGCTTCACTCTGTAATTGCACGACGGCGGTTCGGGCCTCAGACTCAATGACGGCCTCTTCGTAAACGTTAACCAGTGGGTTGGGGCTTGACGATATGCCTTTGGCTTGGCCCGCCGTGGTTCAACTATTGGTTTCCATTTACTCTGGCATATAGTAGAATTGCCATGAGTACTCGTCTTTGTTTATCATTGTGATTAATTTGATTTTTATGTTTTTGCTTTGATGCATTGACTGAGTTAGGAGTCTTTATGCGAACCGAATTTTTATGTATTTCTGTATTAGGAGTAGCATCGGGACCCAGGGTGAAGTTGGCTAGCTGTAAAAGTGCTTTAACCGCTCCCCCCCCCCACCTCCCCCCCCCCCCCCCAACTCACGGTGGTTTATTCTACTGACCGTTCTAAGACGGTGGTCCGGTGTTAGTCTTACTCTTTGTTGTTTTGTGGTTTATTCTACGAGGCGATTTGTTTTATGTCTTGCCTTGTGTTATTTTCTTCTTCTGTTTTTCAGTCCTTTTAGCTTTGCGATTACCTCGCTTGGGGAAGAGAGAGCTAATCTTAGTGCTTTTCGTACGTTTGTTCGATTTGCGCTTGTTTGGTTTTGTCTGTTTCCTCTTTCTCTTGGTGTCTGGGAAGGGCTTCGGTTTGTGATTGTGGCACTCCCTGGACTTTTCTCTTTCTATTTTTTTTTTTTTTTTTTTTTTTTTTTTTTTTTTTTTTGCATGCATCAAGCAAAACCGGCTTAAGCGGAACTCGACTTTCCAAGATACCAGAATATGCTAAATCCTTCCAAGTAAATAAACCCCTTGCAGACGGAATGAACTCCCCCACACTATATATGGGAAGATTCTAATTTCTATTTTAGGTATGTCAGACTATGTGGTTTAGATATTCGTAGAGAAAAATGGTTAAACTATTGCAAACAGTGGAAACCCTGAACATTCTGCGGCGTCTGATCCGGATCTTCACTGTTTGCTAATACGCTTTTAGGGGTCTCCAGACTACAACTGGATAAAAACTGAAAACTGCATGTTGTGGAATCATGGACAACGGTTAAAATCCACTTGTCCAGCCAAGATTTGCTTGCCCGAAAATTGATATATATATTTTTTTTCTCTCGAAGAAACCGTATATTGTGGGTTCTTCTAATGAGTAATCTGGGCACTTCTTAGCGTGAGCAATGAAATCCTTGTTCCCGGACAAGTAAATTGAAATTTCTTACTTGTCCTGTGATGAAATACGGAGAGACGTCACCAGGTGTTATCACGTTCCCAAACGATCTCGTTAACGTTTCAACTGTGTACTTTGAAATAGGCCGTTTAGCAGCAAACCAAGAGCGTTGCAGGAGCATAGTTTCGACGTTATTGCTATGTCATTACGTTGAGGTGACGTCGACTTGACGTTGTTATGACGTTTGCTTGTTATCAGGAAACTTCTTAGCGGGAACTATAAGGATCTATCATTGGTGTGAGAGGTAGATAGAAAAATCAATCCCGAGGATCACAAGACTTGCCAAGTGATGCCAGACAGTAATCGCGAGGGAATCGCTAAGTGTTTTACAATGTATGGGCATGACGGACATCTTATTCAACCATTAAAAAAATCAATATTCATTCGACATAAGGTCCCATGTGAAATCTAGTCATTTTTTACATGTAAATAGCCAAAGGGCCAGGGTAGGCACCTCGCGAGGGACAAAATTTTGATTGTAACTGAAAAAAGTTTTTACTACATAGTAAGTTTCAGCCATTAATCTTTAATACATTTTGATAAAAATGATTTTTCAACATTTTCTGCAAAAAATGTATAGGGAAGCAAATTTGGTCTTGCCGTAAAACAGGTTAAAGGTCAAAATACGATCATCATTTGAACAAACTTGGTAGACCTTGAGTCTCCGATGCTATATACAAAGATTCAACCTCAAACTCGCTGGTTCTGGAGAAGAGTTTTACGTGTTTTTACGCCATATGGGCATGGCGGCCATCTTGATTAACAGACCATTTCATTTGTACAATATTAAACCCCCTTCGACAGGCTCCACATCCTAGGGGTTTCAGAGAAGTCGTTCAAAGGTGTGGACGGACAGATGGACGGACGACGAAATTAGGTTTTGTTTGTTTGTGTTGAGGTTTTACGGCCCAGTCAACCCAATGGGGTCATGTCGAGTGTGGTCAGTTTACCTAACCACACTTTTACTGGGCAGGCTTAGTCCTCTAAGCGGTTAACCAGTATTGTGCACATTCTTTCGCCTGAATCTGACAACTGCCCTTCTTGAATCAGCGGAAGGGAGAGAATGACCGTAGAAAATATTTCATGATCAATCTCCACGAAAGGATGTTGCCGACCTTGGCGGGGGGGGGGGGGGGGGGGGTCGAACCCGCGACCTCCTGGTCTCCTGTCGGACGCGCATCCTACTGCGCCACCGAGGCCGGCTCGGAAGTCAGGTAATTACAACAGCTAATACTGAGCCTTTGGCTCAAGTGAGCGAAAAAGGTGGAGTGAAACAGCCGAGGTCAAGGTTACAGTAAAAATCAAATTACTGACAGCACTGGTGGGCCGATCGTCTCTGAGTGTTGGCTGGGAAAATACAGTCAAACCTCGATAGCTCGAACACCGATGGCTCGGTTACCATGGCTAATTCAAACTCGTTTTTGAGTCCCTACGAAATCCTTCCGACAGCTCAAGAAAACAAATACTTAGGGAAATGTTCTCATTTTATCACGAAATTGTATGTTGTGTGTACTCATTAGAATCGCCTCATCGAGGCGATTCTAACGAGTACACTCAACATACAATTATTGTGTAGAAAATCGAAAAAATACCTTAAATTATCGCTATTTGCTTCCTGACATGGTGCCATAATTAACCCTCAGTGGCTCGAACTACCAATATCTCGAACAAATTTCTATGGTCCCAAAGATGTTCGAGCCATTGAAGTTCGACTGTAGTCCTGAACGGGTACTTAAGACTTCATAAGCAAACAGGGCAGACCCTGATTAGACGCCGCGTTCTGTGGCATCTGGTCTGGGTCTGCACTATTTGCCAAAGTCCAATCAAGGTTTTCCAGATAGTCACAGCGACAAGAATAGCGCGGCTATAAATAACCACTACCTGGATTTCGTACAAACGCGCGAGTTGGTTTCATTGGTCAATGATAAATCACGTGAACAACAACTCTATGAAATTTTGATGCTTTGGTTCAATTTAAACAAGTGGAGTAACGATGAAACAAATAACTGATGAAGTAAATACTTCAGACGTCTTTATAGAAATACGTTTTATTAATCTCTTAGTAATAAAATTCACAGGCACATTGTGTAATAATATTAGTAACAATAAAATGCCAAAACTGGAGTCACGTCCTGACCAGAAGTCAGGCTATATCTAGTCGAGACAAGCGGCTTTTTACGCTTAGCACTCTGGGTAAAATTTCTAGCTGACGAAATATTTTCCCCAGAAAACAGGTTTTGACATTTCATGCAAATTGTCTCCAATCGAAACAATTTGCATGAAATGTCAAGTAATGTTTTCTGGGAAAAATAACTTGAGAAAAATATCGTCAATGTGTCGTCTGCTGAATAATCCCAGTGGTAAATGTTAAGGGGACTGGATAGACGAGGTAGTTTTTGCAAGGTAAATAACTTTTACGACTTCCTGATTGCTTTCCTGTATGCTTAGCCTCTTCTAAAAGGGGTTATAATCTAAAAGGGAATAATTTCTTCCCAATGGGGAGCGAAATATGCCCTTTTAGAGCAGCTACTTTTCAGAAGGGGCAAAACAATTATGAAAGCGCTACCTCCCTTGAAAGTACATTGTATATCCATTCCCCTTAAACCTACATGGTCCAAACAGTAATTTAATGTATGAAAAAAGCTTAGCAAGCTGGGTTTAATTTCAGCAGACAACATTTTGAAACCGTTTTTTTTTTTTTTTTTTTTTTTTTCTTAGAAAGTAAGATTAGACAGTTTATGCAAATTTTCCTTCAGAGACAATTTGCATGAAATGTCCAATCCTATTTTCTGAGAAAAACAAGAAAAAAATATTGCAAAATGTCGTCTGCTGAATTTGCCCATGGTGTGCTAAGTATTAATGCATTGACAAGATTGTAGTAGACCCAGTCTGGTTCGGTTTTGTTTCGTGTTGAGGTTTTACGGCCTAGTCAACCCAACTGGGTCATGTCGAGTGCGGTCAGTTTACATAACCATATGTTTACTAAGCAGGCCTAGTCCTCTAAGCGGTTAACCAGTATTGAGCACATTCTTTCGTCAGAAGCCGACAACTCCTTCTTGAAGGGAGAGAATGACCGTAGAAAATATTTCATGATCAATCTCCACGACAGAATGTTGCCGACCCGGCGGTAGTCGAACCCGCAACCTCCTCATTACGAAAACATGCCTATTCAAATATATAGAAAATTTCAACTCCAAAAACTGAAAAAATTTCAGATAAAAACACTGATATTTTTCATATTTCTGCTCCAAACATAGATTGTGGGTACTCGTTAGAACCGCCTCGGCGAGGCGGTTCTAACGAGTACCCACAATCTATGTTTTTTAGCAAAAATAAGAAAAATAATGTATACCCCTGTAAACCCCAGTTTTACTATATAAAAGTGGGGTTTAAGGGGGTCAAAATTATATAGTCATGTTTTCGTGATGTGATCACCAGTCGGACGCGCACCGATGCCGGCTGAGTCTGGTTCGGGCATGCGCAGTTGGCACAAGCAACAAAATAGGTTTTGGTATGATATGGATCACATAATTTCATAATACTTATATACTGTAAAGTAAATATTTCCAGATAAGATGCTTTCCTTTTCCAACGAAAACGTATTGAAAGCAGAAATTCTAATCTCTTGGAGTTTGAAACAATGAGAGTCGATTATATCTGGAAACATCTTTTCAGGTGCTATGCAAAATGCTGAACATATATTGACATAAAATCGATCATAAATGGGCCACGCTGCCAAAACGTGTTTCTGGGCATATGCGGACAGCGAAGGCCAAGCTCGGGGTTGGGGGGGGGGGGGGCGGTTAACTTCCTATATATGGCATAGTACGGATGTGCGTGCCGAATAGCCCCCTTTTTCAGCGCTGCCAGGTATATGATTGGCCCCCTTTTTTCAACAAAAAGTATATGAATGGCCCGATATTTCTGGATTCCTATGTGAAAGGCCCCATTTTTCTGACATCCTGGTATATGCACATATTTTTCGCTCCGAGATTTTTCGAGGCTGCTTATCCTCTTGGTATTATATGAATTGACTGTGATATTTGTGTAATAACCAGCAAAAAATGGGTACAAAAAATCAAAGGGCAGTATATGAGTAGGTCAACATTTTGGATGATCAAGTATATGAATGAGTCCGTTTTTTCGAATGCCAGGTATATGAATGGGGTAGGTTTTGAAATACTGGCTCGCACACCCGTACCAAAATTACCCCTAAGTTACCCATCCCCCTCCCCACCTCCCGAGAGGCCAAGATCAGCCTGCGCTTCCGCGCAGTCTGATCAGGGCCCTCACTATCCGCCAACAGAATCACTGGACATTACAGACTGTACGAAGGAGAGCAAATGCCCGGATGATACGCTGCCAATGCGCAGGATGAACTGAATCGGCGCATTTGGCGCATATTCGAAGGCACTTTTTCGCACTTCGTGGCCCATATTATCTTGAAATATACGTCACGGATAGGCTCCTGTGACAGAGCAAGACAGAGAGCACGCACAAAATAAGCTACACCACTTCAATCTTCAGCGCTTTCACGCACATAGGGTGGTTGTTGTACGTCAATATATGCTGACTTTTTAAGAGGACAACGAATAAAATCTACAAAGATTGCCCCTGAAAAGGACGAAATGACGTAAATCGGAGTGTCTATTATATTGAGACTCTGCATATGGTATCAATGTAGCTTGTAGGACTTCATAAGCCTCTTCCTCGCCCATCCCACCTCCTCCCCTCCCATCTGCCAGACGACACTTAACAAGAACCGCAGTGGTCAAATAAAACATATAAAGTTGCTCATTGAAATACCGAACACCTAAAAAGAGCGAGAATTTGAGACTCCATTTCACTGAGACGCTTTCACTGAGACGCTTTATATAGTTCGCATTAACTGGTTTCCTGTGTTCTATAAGAAATTGCGAAGTATTGAGCTATAGGGTGAGGGAGCCAGTCAATAGTTTCCCAGCACTCCATCTAGCACCGGATTAAGCGGAACTCGATTTTCCAAATTACAATCCAGTTGTTCAAAACTTGCGATGTCGTTAGTTAACGTATCGTTAAAATTTCGATCATTAAATATGGCCATATACGCTAATATTTTTGCTGAAAAAAGGTGAGTAGCTTTATATATATTGTACTTACTAGAACAATTAACATTTTGACCACAAACGAGCTCGTTAAGTTAACGATGCATTGAACAACTAGGCCCTGGTCTCAATGATCCTAAGAAAACTAAAAATACAAACTGCACTGTGACGAAGTAAACTATGGTCAGACTGTGTGGATGCGTAGGCTGATCTGGGCTTTCGCTGTACACACATCCTTGAAGACATAGTTTACCTTGATGCAAGCTTAGCATGCTGGGTAAAATTTTCAGCAGACGCCATACTGAAATAGTTTTCTTATATTTTCCCAGAGAACAGGTTTTAACATTTCATATAAATTTTCTGCATAGGAGAAATATCAAATCCTGTTTCCTGGGAAAATTAGAAAAATATTACAAGATGTTTGCTGAATTTATTACCCATCGTGCAGGGCGTTAATGGTACTATAAATACATGTGAATGAAGTATGGTGGCTTTTAACTAAAACAGATATCTTAACGTGCTATACCATTACGAAAACATGCCTATTCAAATACACTGAAAATTTTATCACCAAAAAAAAAATGAAAATTTTCAGATAAAAAAATTCTAATATTTTTCATTTCTGCTAAAAACATCGATTGTGGGTACTCGTTAGAGCCGCCTCGACGAGGCGGTTCTAACGAGTATCCACAATCTATGTTTTTGAGCAGAAATAAGAAAAAAATATTGTATACCTCTGTTAAACTATATATAAGTGGGGTTTAAGGGGGTCAAAATTATATGGGCATGTTATCGTGATGAAAAGTGTAGCAGACAACATGCTATTTTTTTTAAAACTGTTTCTGAGAAAATAAGACTTGGCATTTCATGTGACTCGTCTTATTTTCTCTGAAAAAATACAAAAACAATTAAATAAATAAAAAAGAAATAAAACAAAATCGAAATATCGTCTGGTATAGTTGTGATTATTGATAAGAGTTAAAAACAAGAGGCCCACGGGCCACAGGTCGCTCACCTGAGTGACATTGCCACTGCAGATATGCAGATGTTATGCAACATTTTTCCAATCCTGTCATCGCAACTAACGAAAAGATAATCATTTAAGCAGTTCCTTAATTTTGAAGAAGAATATATATAAGGCATGCCAGTCAATGGAGCGTGATCATTTGAACAAATTCTAAATGGCGGCCAGCTTGGATTTACGATCGGCACGATTTTAGCTATTTCTGACCTACGAGTCACCCCAATGCTTCCTACCAAGTTTCAAGTCAACTGGCCTTTCGGTTCAGGAGAAGAAGCCAAAAATAGATTTTCAAGATGGCTGCCATGGCGGCCATCTTGGATATCCGATTGGCACAATTTTAGCTATTTTTGATCTACAAGTCACCCTAATGTCTCCTACCAAGTTTGGAGTCAATTGGCTGTTCAGTGCAGGAGAAGAAGCTAAATATAGATTTTCAAGATGGCGGCCATGGTGGCCATCTGGGATTTCAGATCAGAATAATTTTAGCTATATTTGATCTACAAATCACCCTGATGCTTCCACCTAAGTTTCGAGTCAAGTGACTTTTGGGTTTAGGAGAAGAAGCCAAAAATAGATTTTCAAGATGGCTGCCATGGCGGCCATCTTGAATTTACGATCGGCATGATTTTAGCTAATTTTGATCTACAGTCACCCAAATGCTTCCTACCAAGTTTCGAGTCAACTGGCCTTTCGGTTCAGGAGAAGAAGCGAAAAATAGATTTTCAAGATGGCTGCCATGCGCACATCCTGGTTTTACGATCGGCATGTTTAGCTATTTTTACCTACAAGTCATCCCGATGCTTCCTAGCAAGTTTGGAGTCACCTGGTCTTTCAGTTCAGGAGAAAAATAGATTTTCAAGATGGCTGCCATGGCGGCCATCTTGGATTTCCGATAGGCACTATTTTAGCTATTTTTCATCTATAAGTCACCCCAATGCTTCCTACCAAGTTTGGAGTCAATTGGCTTTTGGGTTTAGGAGTACAAGCTAAAAATAGATTTTCAAGATGGCCGCCATGGCAGCCATCTTGGATTTCCGATCGGTACGATTTTAGCTATTTTTGATCTACAAGTCACCCTGGTGCTTCCTAGCAAGTTTGGAGTCAATTGGCCTTTCGGTTCAGGAGAAGAAGCGAAATAGATTTTCAAGATGGCGGCCATGGCGGCCATCTTGGATTTCCGATCGGCGTGATTTTAGCTATTTTTTATCTACAAGACACTCCGATGCTTCCTAGCAAATTTGGAGTCAATTGGCCTTTCGGTTCAGGAGAAGAAGAGAAAAATAGATTTTCAAGATAACGGCCATGGCGGCCATCTTGGATTTCCGATCGGCACGATTTTAGCTATTTTTGATCTACAAGACACCCCGATGCTTTTTAGCAAGTTTGGAGTCAATTGGCCTTTCGGTTCAGGAGAAGAAGCGAAAAATAGATTTTCAAGATGGCGGTCATGGCGGCCATCTTGGATTTCCGATCGGCAAGATTTTATCTATTTTTGATCTACAAGTCACCTTGATGCTTCGTACCAAGTATCGAGTCAATTGGCCTAGAGGTGTAGGAGGAGTAGGCTATTAAAGCAATTGTTGACGCCGCAAGACGGACGACGCACGACGGACGACGCACGACAGACGACGCACGACGGACGACGGACATTGACTGCCCACAATAGCTCGTGCTCAGGTGGGCTAAAAAAAACAAAAAAAAAAAACAACTTTATATTTGGAATAAATTGAGTATTTTTGTGCATACAAATAATTTCAAAAACTGACACATAAAGAGATTAGAATATACAAAGCATAAACTTACAAGACTAAAATTAAGCTTGCCACATTTTAATACTGAATATCATAAATTCTTGTTGTGAGTATTTTGACAGAAAAAGTATAAATAGTAACACACATCACAAAATTTCTCCTATAATTAGATAATTGGTGACATCACAGTAGACCACAATGCATTACGCATGCCATGTGTGTGATCCAGGTGCACGCGACGTGCTTTTAAGTCGCAAGTCATCCTTAAAATGCTTACCAAAACTGCAGCAGACGATATTTTGATTTTTTTTTTTTTTTTTTTGGTGATAAAAAAATTAGGCTTAAATTCATGCGAATCGTCTGCATAGCAGATAATTCACATGGAATGTCATGTCTTCCTTTCTTTGAAAAAAAAAATAATAAAATAAAATAAAATAAAATAGGATATCGTCTGCTGCAAATTTGTTAAGCACTTTAACCCTTCAAGTGCCAATCACTGCTTTCTCATCTGCTTGGAATTTTAAGTCATTTTTGCAGACAGTATGGACCAAGATCAGACTGCTATAGGAGCAGTCTGATCAGGGTCCACACTGTTTGCCTGTATGCAAAAATAAGTTTGAAAAGTTTGCAAGTATATTCAGCAGACGACATAAACAGACGACATTTTCAGATACAGGTTTTCTTGGCATTTAAGGATTAAAACAGTGATAAATGACGCTTCAATGTACATTGTTCAGGTAATCACTATTTTTGAACTTTTAACGGATGCAATTTTTACCTGTGTATATGTTATTAACACAAAATATATTCATGAAGCCTTCAGTTTAAATAATCAGCAAACAATACTCATGCAGTATTTCGTAAGAGAAATTTGGCTATTAACCCTTGTCATGCTGAATAAATTAAGACGCCACGCCCACTTCTAATTTTCAGCCAATCGGATTACTTCATCCAGATTGTTGATACAAATTCAAATATTAAACGGCAAACAGTGCAGATCTAGATCAGTTGGCTTTTTCAGAAGCCAACTGATCTGGATCTACACTGTTTGCAAAGGCAGGGTATATTCGGGTTCAGCAGGACAATGGTTAATTAAACTACATTTCAGTAAAATCATCTCTAAATGTTATATCCAGAATTATAGTTTGTGAAGACAAGAGGGCCAAGATGGCCCTGTATCGCTCACCTGATTACCTGATAAGTTTGAGTCAATTGGCCTTTCGGTTCTAGAGAAGAAGTTCAATATATAGAGTTTCAAGATGGCTGTCATCTTGGATGTCCAATCAGAATGATTTTAGCTACTTTTGATCTACGAGTCATCTCGATACTTCCAATGAAGTTTGAGTCAATAGTCCTTTTGGTTCAGGAGGAAAAGTTCAAAATAGATTTTCAACGTGGCTGCTAGGGTAATCATCATGGATTTCCGATCAGAATTACTTTAGATATTTTTTATCTACAAGTCACCCCAATACTTCCTATCAAATTTCGAGTCAATGTGCTTTTCTATACAGGAGAAGAAGTTCAAAATAGATTTTCAAGATGGCAACTGTATTTGCCAGCTTGTATTTCCCATCGGAACGATTTTAGCTATTTTGATGTACAATTTTTGATCTTTTGAATTTTTTAGCTATTTTTGATCACGTCGATGATTCTTACCAAGTTTCACGTCAACTGGCCATTCGGTTCAGGAGAAGAAGTGAAAAATAGATTTCAAGATGAACGATTTTTAGCTATTTTTGATCTACCAGTCACCCTTATGCGTCCTTCCAACTTTCCGGTAACTTTCGGTCTTTCGGTTCAGGAGAAAAAGAGAAACATAGATTTTCAAGATGGCCGCCATTTCCGATCGGGACAATTTTAGCTATTTTTGATCTACAGGTCACCCAAAAACTTCCTATCCAGGTTCGAGTCAATTAACCTTTAGGTTCAGGAGAAGAAGTGAAAAATAAATTTTCAATATGACCGCCATGGTGGCAATCTTGGATTTCCTATCGGAACGATTTTACTTTTTTTTTTTATTTACAAATCGCCCTGATGCTTCCTATCAAGTTTGGAGTCAATTGGCTTTCGGTTCAGGAGAAGAAGTGAAAAATAGATTTTCAAGATGGCGGCAATCTTGCATTTCCTATTGGAACTATTTTAGCTATTTTTGATCTATAAGTTACCCTGATGACTCCTACAAAGTTTCAGGACAATTGGCCTTTCGGTTCAGAAGAAGCCAAAAATAGATTTTCAAGATGGCCACCATGGAAACCATCTTGGATTTCCAATCGGAACGATTTTAGCTATTTATGATCTACAAGTCACCCCGATGCTTCCTACCAAGTTTCGAGCCAATTGGCTGTTCGATTCAGGAGAAGAAGCCAAAAACAGATTTTCAAGATGGCCGCCAAGGCGGCCATCGGATTTCTGATCTGAACGATTTTAGCTATTTTTGATCTACAAGTCACCCCGATGCTTCCTACCAAGTGTCGAGCCAATTGGCTTTTCGATTCAGGAGAAGAAGCTAAAAATAGATTTTCAAGATGGCCGCCATGGCGGAACGATTTTAGCTATTTTTGATCTACAAGTCACCCGGATGCTACCTACCAAGTTTCGAGTCAATCGGCCCTAGGGTGTAGGAGGGATAGGCTTTTAAAGCAATTGTTGAAGCCGCACGATGGACGACGGACATTGACTGACCACAATAGCTCAACTTGAGCACATCGTGCTCAGGTGAGCTAGAAATGACAACACACAAAAAATAAAAATAAACAGTCAACAAATACAATTGTTTGTTTTCTCGTTAGTACGAGTAGGGTCATAAAAATTATATCCCTGCAGACAAATAACTGAAGTACGAAAACACTTCACAGACAGCAAAAAGAGTTAACAAAAATCTACGAAACCCCGGAGGGGACATTTCTTTTCCAATATTTAGCAGAAAAGAAATCAAAACAATTAAAGTAGAATGGAAATAAAAGCAAAATTTATGTCGTTTAAACGATATAATATATCGTTTAAACGACATCTTTATCTTTCCATTATGAAAAAGTAGAGTGGAAATTTAAATAAAAATATTTCGTTTAAACGATATAATATATGGTATTTGAGCTCACCTGAGCTATGCTCAGGATGAGCTATATGATCACTTTTTGTCCGTCGTCCTTCCGTCCTTCTGGTTGTCCGCACACAAAAAGCCTCGGGAGGGAAGGGGGGGTGGGGGGGGGGGCACCCCCAGACACAAGCAGTATGACTCTAATTAAGCCTCCCAAACGAAATGGAGAGACTTACTAGTTTTGTTCTTTTTCTTCCTCTTCTTTCCTCTTCTTTTACTTCTTTTTCTTTTTCTTATTGCCCAAATTTTGTCCGTGCAAGTTCTCATTAACCACTGGAAGGATTGGTCTGAAATTTGGGGATAAAATAGATATGAATATGAAGTTGTGCAAGAGAGTTTCAAAGGGTTTAAACTTCAAAATGGCGGACTCGGGCTCCTTTGAGGCAAGCCCAAATTTGTCCGGATGAGTTCTCAGTAACCACTGGACGGATTGTTTTGAAATTTGAGGTATGATAGATATGGATATGAAGTTTTGCAAATGGGTTTTAAGGGTCCCTGTGAGAGCATGCCCCATCCCCTTCATTTCATACAAGGCCTAATATCACAGAAACCATTCAGATCCTCACCTATAAGCCATACATATTCTTGTTCCCTATGATAAGAAGCATCCAGTGACACTGACCTGGGATCCCCTGGGGACATGCCCCACCCCTTCACTTCATAAAAGGCTTTAAATCTCAGAAACTGTTCAGAATTCCCCTCCCCTTAGCAATATACTGTTGTTCCTTATGATGAGATGCATCCAATGACATAGACTTATGGCCCCCTGGGGATATGCACAACCCCTCCAGTTCATTAAAGGTCAAATACCTCAGAAACAGTTCAGATCCCCACCCCTAAACCATATATATTGTTGTTCTTTATGATAAGATGCATCCAATGACATAAACCGGGGCCCACCGGGGATAATGCCCCACCCCTCCCGTTCTTGAAAGCAGAATATATCAGAAACTGTTCAGGTCCCCACCCCTAAACCGTATATATTCTTGTTCCTGATAAGATGCATCAAATGACACCAGCCATGGGTCTCCACGGTGGTATACCACACCACTCCCTCCAGTTCATATAAGGCTTAATATCTCAGGAACCATTCAGAACCCCACCCCTAAACCATATATATACTGTTTTTTCTTATGATAAGACACATTCAGTGATACTGACCTGTGGTTCCCTTGGGGTATGCCCGACCCCTTCAGTTCATGTCTTAATATCTCAGGAACCGTTCAGAACCCCCCCCCCCCCCCCCCCTCCAAAAAACCATAGCTTCAAGACGAAACTGGACAAACACTGGAGTGGGAAGAGGTTTGAGTTAGATCAGGTATATTAGTGGACCGGAAACCTTAAACAATTAAAGAAGACCCTGGCAAGCCCAAGCGGGCTTACACCACTTCTATCAACCGGTATGAAGGTATGATATATATTGTTGTTCCTTATGATAAGACATATTCAATGACACTAACCTGTGGTCCCCTGGGGGTATGCCCGACCCCTTCAGTTCCTATAAGGCTTAATATCTCAGAAACCGTTCAGTTCCCCGCCCCTAAACCATATATATTGTTGTTCATGATGATAAGATGCATTAAATGACACCGACCAAGGATCCCCAGGGGTAGTCCCTGCTTCCTCAAGTTCACATAACGCTTAACAACACAGAACGCATTCAGATCTCTACTCACACAAATGATGATCATTTTATTTACTTGCAATGACAGGATTGAAAAATAAATGTTGTATAACATCTGCATATCAGTAGTGGCTATCTCACTCAGGTGAGCGAGCCGTGGCCCATAGGCCTCTTATTTTTTGTTTTAATTTCCATTCTAATTTTTCAGAATGGAAAAATAAAGATATCGTTTAAATGACATAATTTTTTTTTCAATTTCCATTCTCCTTTTTTGGAATGGAAAGATAAAGATGTCGTTTAAACGATATACGAGGGATTATATTGTTCAAACGATATATTGTATCGTTTAAACGACATAATTTTTGTTTTCATGTCCATTCAACTTTTATTGTTTTGATTTCTTTTCTGCATATTGGAAAAGAAATGTCCCTCCGGGGTTCCGTAAAAATCAGAAATATTTTTTTCTACATGTTGTATTTATACATTAATAATTTATTTATATATACATTAAGAATTTATCTACCTATACATTAAGATAAAAAAGAATGACTGTAAACGATGAACACTGGTTCTTGTTTAATCCTTAAAATGCCTATCAAAATTTGTAGCAGACGACATTCTAAAAAAATATTCATATTTTAAGAGAAAAATAAGTTGACATTTCATGTGAATCATCTGCCAGGGCATACGATTCACATGAAATATCAAGACTTGTTTTCTCTGACAAAAAAAAAAAAAGAAAAAAAAAAGAAAATCAAAATTGTCGTCTGCTGCAGTTGTGACTGGCCCGCGCTTAATGCTTTATAGGTTAACATTTGCCATCTGTTTGTGATGTGCAGGCCTTATACCCAGCTATGATGGCGGAACTTTTAGTGACAATTCGGACATTTTTTTTTTTTGTTGTTGTTGTTGTTTTGTTTTTGTATTTGTCTTACAGGAAATCATATATTTTGGTTTCTCATTAGAATCGCGTCGTTAAAGTATGGCGAATCTAATGATTGCCCAAATGACTTGATGCTGAAAAAATATTTTTAAACATTTTTATTGAGAAAAAATCGTTTAAAAGTCGAGCGTTTGTTACTCATAAACTTGTCTATGAATATTAAAATTAAGATTATTTATCAAATCCACATGTAACAAAAGTAAAAAAGCTAAAGACAAACAACACTCTCCCCCTCCCCACCTCCCTCCCCGCTCCCCCCCCCCCCCCCCCCCACACACACACACACACACACACTTCCACACATACACACACAAAAAAGTCTAAATCACAAATTAGACACACCATATTGGGTCCAACACGTCTGGTGTGTCAATAGCAGCCGAGTAATGCCGGTTGACTAAATGCATTGCTACTGTGTCTGATTTTGTAACCTGTTAACAAAATGCATTGGGTTAACAACAAAATGCAGCGTTTCAAAGTCTCGACTACAGAGTTCTAGAATTGGGGCTCTATATATATACATGTATTGTTTTCTTACTTCTGCACAATGTGGGTACTCACCGGGGCGCTTCCCCGAAGCAGTTTTCCATAGAAATAAGAACCCGGCAGGCACATGACGTAAATATAACGTCGCCTCAACGTCGATGCAACGTCATGACGTTGCATCGACGTTGAGGCGACGTTATATTTACGTCATGTGCCAGCTGGGAAAAGTATCTAGAATCCACAATTGCACTTGACTCTCGTTATCTCAAACACTGACATCTCAACTACTGCTTAAATCAAACTAAATAAGAAGACAATATTGGTTAAGCTTGCTATGTTCCTTGCATTACATCGCCTTTTATCTCAAACTGCTGCTATCTCAAACCAAAAATTCTGATCCCTTGAAGATTGAGATAACGAGAGTTGACTGTATCCATTATGCTTTCGACAGCCTTCAGAAAGTCACTTTGAGCCTGGCGCTTTATACTTTAGAAGTAAATTTGCAAACTTTTGTGATGATACAATGCAAAATCGTTTGTCGTAACTACCTATGCACACACAATACGTTTTATTCCATTCATTAGTTTAAAAAGAACCCGAATAGTTTCATTTTTCCCATAATAAAAATGGCGAAAAATTGTGCAAAAATTGGTAGGGTAGGTAGACTAGAGGCAGGTTGGTTTTCAATATGTTCCATTTCTTAAAAATCTCTGAAATTGGCACAGTATTGTTGTGAACATCAATTATTAAAAATCAGTAGAGAAAAGTAAAAACTATTTTCTAAGATAAAAATCACTAGGTCAGACCACATTTTGGCCATGAGTTTTATTTTAGGGTAAACATTTTTTTGTCAGAAAATTCGGACTGTGCTTTAGTAAGTTATTAGGGGTCAAACAGTAGGAAATATCAACTTTCAGGAGCCATCACTCGAAAAAGGGGCGATAAGCATTTCGATTCAAAATAAAACGCGAAACAAACAACGTATTTCCAAGTGATGCTGAAAGGACAGTATAACTCTTTATTATATAGCTATACATATTAAATAATTAAAATGTGCGATAAAAGCCGAGGAGCTAGCGTGCCGATATCTCACGATATCGGCACACTTACTCGATATTGCACTTTTACTCCGATGCCTTCTCATATTACCGTTACATTACGTTGCTTTTGATGACGTCGTAATGCAGTGACGTCGCGCCAAACCTTGTCACGCACATTGGTAGAATTCACATTTTAGTTATTAAAACAGAGATTTAAAGGTTAGAAATCCCGGTCAACGAAATAAATATTTATAGCTATATAATAAAAGGGTTATTACACTGATACTGGTGAATACTGTCCCTCGTTGGGATATCGAAGGACGCTCGCAAGCTAGCTCGCGTCCTTCGATATCCAACGAGGGACAATAATCACCAATATCAGTGCAATAACCCTGTAGTATTTAGATAATCAGCTGCCTTTTTCTACAGCAAATATGAACGTCAGTTTCCCGGGAGTCGTCTATACATTCGTGGAAATCTCTGTAGCTTTAATGGGCCCGATTTTCTTATCACTTTAAGCTGACTCCCTTGAATTTCTCTCAGTTCCTTTATAAAGTCTAATTCTTCTTTTAGCATGTATTTACAGTCATCTCTAGTAACATGTATCTCTTCATTCCAGTTGGATTTTTCCACAACTAGAACTTCTGAAGATATTGGAGTTACGTTGCAGAAGGTCTTCAACGTTGTCAGAACAGATTTAAAATGTAAAATTTCTTGGTGTATATCACTTGTTTCCATTTCAAACTGCTCCCAAAACTTCTTGTAAAAATAATTATAGACATAAAAGTCTAAATAATTCCTGTCCTTAAATTTATCCAAATCATCTGGAGTTAGATCTTTTAGGCTAAAACCGTCTTTCTTGTACACATTGTTAGAAAGATACAAAATGTCTTGTAGTTTCCAGTTCAGGTATCGTTTCATTAAAATCAAAGATTCGTCAAAATACTCTACCAAAAGAACCAGTTTTAACGCATCTCCTAGCTCATTTAATTTTTGAACAATGGACTTGGTGTCATTCTGTGCTAGATTTGTGAATCCTAAATCTCTAGCCAGAGAGTTTCTAGTGTAGGAGAGTAATGACTTGTCATACCTGTCTGCGTGCTGGATAAGGTTTTGTACCTTGTTACCCGGTGTTCTAGCCAAATAATCAAGAAGATATCGCCTCTGAGTATAGTAATTAACAGATGATATAAATAAATCCAACGGCTCCCTAACAATAGCAAGATACACCGTGTCTTCCGGTAACAGGGACGAGTAGATTGACTTATTAAACACGCCATGATTACAAAGAATGTCGTAACTAGTTCGTTTAGAAGGTCTTACAACTGGCAAATGCGACATGCTACTCCTTGAAAAATAATTTGGATGGGTTGTAAAAACAAACGTTAGACCTCGCTTGATTCCAAAACGAAAGAAAATGTTCTGCATCGTCGAACTGGCGGCTTTGTGAACTTTGACAAATCCAATATGGCGAACTTCCGATGTGGCATGCTGGCCACTTAAGGTATGCGTACTTCCGGTTTCGTCGATGAGATCTTGTGCTGTGTAAGTTCGAGTTCCCCTGCTTATAACATGTTTATTGTGAGTTTCGCCTTCATCTCGTGCGCCCAGTAATTTAATTCCACCCGCTCGTACGTTTGTCCCGTTACCATGGTTACTATACGTCATTAGTTCCGATACGACCTTCACCTTTGCCTCGCCGTTCGGCCTTTCCACTGACAGAAAACTGAACAGACACGTGAAGAAAAGTATCAGCGTAACAAACCTGAAATTACAATCATATAAGCTTTTAATGGCCGATGGGCTTGGGTGGGATCAGGGCACGGTAAAATTTGTTGGTACCTATCAGAAGCACATCGAAGATGCAATTATAGTGAGTACCAACAACATGATTTAATGGAAAAATAAAAAAAAAAAATCAAAAAAAAATCAGGATTTTTGGATTGAAAAAAAAGCGCCTTATCTGGAGTTATGATTTGACAGACAATATTTGTAGGTAAAGCAGAATATCTGATCCACGCAACAACAAAACAAAATCAAAGCACTGACAGCACTGGTGGATCGATTGTCTCTGAATATAGGCTGGGAAAACGGTCCTAAACAGGGACCTATGACCAGTTCATTTAACCCATAACTTCCTGTAATTTAAGCAAACAGTGCAGACCCTGATCAGACGCCGCAATCTGCGGCGTCTGATCTAGGTCTGCACTGTTTGCCAATGTCACGGTTCAGGTTTCACAGATAACTCTCTTTACACGGTACTCTCACGTCACAATGACAATAGCGCGGCTATAAATAACCGTTATTTGGATTTCGTAGACAATTTCGGCTTGATTTCATTGGTCAACGATAATAACGTGGACAACAAACTTGAAGAAATTTTGGCGTTTGTATACTATGGCTCGATTATCAAAAAAACAAATCCATGAAACAGCATATTTTCAGAAGCGATAATCAGAATCTTTTATTGCCATTAAAACTACATCAACCATAATAGGAGTCGAAACGTGAGAAAACGTACCTTCTGATATGGACGCCCAACGAAGACTCAAATCAGCCTGCGCTTCCGCGTAGTCTGATCAGAGCCTTCGTTGTCCGCATGGGAAAACTTTGCATCCTTGGCTATCCAAAATGCGCTAAGTGAAGATTCTGATCAGACTGCGCGAATGCGCAGGCTGATCTGAATCTTCGCTAGGCGCACATGTTCGAAGGTATATTTTCTGATGTTACGGCGCAGATAAAATTTATATATATCATATTGACGATTATTTTCTATATTCGCTAGTAGTATAATACAGACAACCCTCTTTATAGCGACAATCGATACAACGACAATATTCTTTATAATGACAATTTGTTGTCACGAAACCTTCGCTTAAGAGGTAACAATTAGTCATAAATTATGCAAAGAATATTGTATTTAATACTTTAAAGAAACATGCGTTTTGGATATTCAAAACATAAGTTTTATGAGGAAATAAGAACAAAACAAGACCTTTTCTTGCATATCAATCTGCTCATTAAGTATTCTGTACAACAGCAAATTCATTTTAATGGCAACGCATTTGGGGACGAATGCTGTCGTTGTAACGGGGGTTCACTGTATCCTGGTATCTCTTAATAGTAATCTATTACATGAAGATATAAGCTTTCCGTCTCTTGTATCATTTTTTCGGTTCAATACTGATGCTTGCATCCACAACTAAGTTTTCTTAGATATTGTTGTAAATAGATATATGAGCTAATCTTTACGAATAATGGCTTATATTTTTCACTGCAGCTGGTGTTAAGTGCCGTGTGGCGGCCGTAAAACGTCTCCCCGTACTTCACCATAGTAAAGATTACATTTTTACTTCCTTTGGGATCATTGGGCCCATTCTGGTTACCCTGAAAATCGAATAACGTTTAAGCCGGTGCTAAGAGCGTATGCAGCTTCACAAACTACATCGCAGCATATGAAGAGACTTAATAAAACCGAGTCTCCGATTTTCGTTCTATTGTGTGTTCCAAGTTGTTTCCAAAAGGAACCTTTCAGATTTTTATTCTAAGGGAACCTTTTAGATTTTTATTCTAAGAAACTGTGTTATTGCTTCAGAAAGATACAGACAATCCTCTTTATACCGACATTCGATACAACGACAACATCCGTTATAATGACAATTTGACTGTCAGGAAACCTTCGCTTAAGAGGTAACAATTAGTCATAAATTATGCAAAGAATATTGACTACTTAAAAGAAAAAAACGATTTGGATATTTGTTAGAATCGCCTCAGTGAGGCGATTCTAACAAATATCTAAAACATATGTTTTACGAGGAAATAAGAACAAAACAAGACCTTTTCTTACATATCAATCTGTTCATTAAGTATTCTTTACAACAGCAAATTCATTTTAATGGCAACGCATTTGGCAACGAATGTTGTTGTTGTAACGGGGGTTCACTGTAGTGCAAAAGACGCCCAGGAACAGACACAATAACAGATTATAGCATGCCAATGGCACCGAGAGGAAGAGCAAACAAAATATGAGACAGAACACAAGTCACAGATCAAAGATTATTGGGTGCTCTTTTTTTCAAAAACTACTTATTGCATGTACTAAGTTAAAATGACGTTTAAACAGTCCATGGAAAATAGAATTGGAGCAGTCCATGACCTTTCATAAAGTGCTTCCGGATGGCTAATTACATGTTAATGCCAGTCAGCGCTAAAAAGAAGCGTCTTGTTTGTTCAAGGGGACGATACACTTGGACACTTTTCCGACATTTTAACAAGGGAGATAACTTTTGTGACTTCCTGTTTTGCTTTCCTGCACAAGTCTCTTCTGGAGAAAGGTCTGTCCCAATGAGCAACACGACTCCGGAAAGAAAATAAATGTACAAAGCTTTAGGAGACAAAACATTTTTGACAGAGTTGTCTCCCTTGAAAGTGTATCAATTCTCCTTAAGGACTGGATATATCGCATGCGCAGACCGACTGGGCCCTTGCTTTCCGTATATGCCTAGAAGGTATATTTTCACATGACCAGACAGTATTGATTTTCAGAGAAAATAATTGCGACGCTTGTTTTTAAAACACGGAAACCGTGACAATAGAAATCTATAAATCAATTTGCCATCAGAACACCGTGCAAAATCGGATTAAGCTCTCACATTATATGCGTTCTGCAAACGTCTTGATTAGCATGGACATGCGCACATTCTGGTCAGTCTTAGCCGCCCGCATCACAGAAGCCTGGATAGGGTAGACCCTGCTGACGCAATGTGAATGTGCTGAATATACTGTGCAGATGTGCATGCTTAAAAAGTTTTCTGAACTTTGACTTTTCAGACAATGGCAAAGTCCGCTTTGCGTGTGAAACATAAAGACGATAATTACGAAGCTCCGGTTGTAAGCGGCCTGTGGCATTATGAAAGAAACAAAGAAATAATCCCAACGGATATTTTTCCAGCTATTAAAATTTTAGCAAGCATGTACTTGCATCAGTCGCGTGCATTTATTGTTGTACGCCGTAGAAATCCTATCCCAGCTAGCATTCTTTATAAATCTATAGCGGGCCATTATCGGCCTGTCAGCTACCCTGACGGGCCGATAACATCCCGCTATAGATTTATAAAGAATGCTTATTGGGATGTCAGTTTCATATTTTGTAGCTTTCCGTAGTTCGTTGTGCGTAGTTCCTTACCCTCTGACAGTATACTTATTCTGTCCGTAACTCCTCCTACACGTGTATGTCGGTCTTTTAGAATCTGTACAGATGTTTTTGTCATGGTCTTAAGATATGCATGCGATTTGAATATAAATACCTCAGATAATTTTTATCACTTTTTCCGCGTTTTGAACTTGATCATTGTCAGGTTCAGATACTATGAAACGCATTACGAAAACACGCGGGTTTACAGGGGTATACATTATTTTACTTATTTCTGCTCAGGATATGGTTTGTGGGTACTCGTTGGAACCGCCTCGAGGAGGCGGTTCTAACGATTACCAACAATGTGAGTTTTGGGCGGAGATAGAAATAGAAAAAAATATCAGATTTTTTATCTGAAAACTTTCATTTTTTGGTGGTAAAATTTTCAATATATTTGAATAGGCGTGTTTTCGTGATGTAACGGCAACAAAATGTTTAATTGCTGGTTGTACTCTTCATTGACGTTTTATTCCTGTTTTTCTCCCTTTCCTTCTGTTAGTATTTTTTTCTTTTGTATATTCCTGTATTGAAACTTACAGTCAATTGTCCTTTGTTGATAAGAATGTCATCGATAAATCAACTTGCCATAGAACTATTACAGCTTTATTACCATGTTCTAGGAGAAGAACTAAATAAGCTTTAAGCTTCCGTTCTGATCCTAAATGTTTGTATTGTCTTCATTGTTATATCTGAACACAAACTGAAATTCTGAATAAAATATGTTTAAACTAAAACACGCCTATTCAAATATACTGAAAATATTATCACCAAAAAAAAGAAAATTTTCAGATAAAAATTTCTGATATTTTTCGTATTTCTGCTCAAAACATAGATTGTGGGTGCTCGTTAGAACCGCCTCGACGAGGCGGTTCTAATGAGTACCCACAATCTGTGTTTTTGAGCAGATATAAGAAAAATAATGTATACCTCTGTAAACCCCAGTTTTACTATATAAAAGTGGGGTTTAAGGGGTCGAAATTATATAGGCGTGTTTTCGTGATGGTAGTGGGTACCTTTTGTCCGCAACTTCTCCTACAGTTTTATGCGGAGTTTTTTGAAACTGTACACGTGTTTTTCCACTGCCTGAAGATGTGCATATAATTTAGATACAATCCTCAGACTGATTTTTATCACGTTTTCGCGATTTGAACTTAATGTTTTTTTGTTCGTTTCTCCGCATTTTAGTTTAAAAGTCATTTTTCGAGCTTCACTACTTCCAAACTGTACACATAGTAGGTACATGTACCCTTGGAGGATTTTTAAAAGGTGGGGGGACATAAGGTCTCTTATTTGGCTTGTTATACGAAACAGCATGGGCTCTAGACTGGCTCCAGTTTCCAGTGACTAAATATTTATTCTTATAACTCTGTTTGATAAAATAAGACCAAAATAATATCATGACTATAAAGGCTGGTCACTAGTGACCAGCTTTTATAGTCATGCTATTACTGTGGTCTTGTTTTCGGGATTACCAAACAGGATTATAAGAAATAATATTTAGTCACTGGAGACTGGAGCCAGTCGATATGGGGTCCAGTGAAACTTTACCAAACAGGATTATAAGCATTAATATTTAGTCACTGGAGACTGGAGCCAGTCGATATGGGCTCCGGTGAAACTGGATTACCAAACAGGATTATAAGAATTAATATTTAGTCACTGGAGACTGGAGCCAGTCGATATTGGCTCCGGTGAAACTGCTCCTAAACGGGATCTGCTCTGTTTACTATTCATTTAATTTTAGACCAGGCAGCCATAAGGACTAGTACAAATGGAATTGCACTGTCACAATTGGGAAATTTGTCACATGACTTGACTGCGAAACACAAACTACAAAACACCACAAACCAGTCGTATGCTAATTCTAAGAGGATATATTTTTCTTCAAAGCGCTAACCCAGCTAGCATTCTACGTAAATCTACATCGGGCCGTCATCGGCCCGTCAGCTACCCTGACGGGCCGATGACGGCCCGATATAGATTTACGTAGAATGCTGACTGGGAAAAAGCCAACCACAGTGGACGACACTTTGATTTCTCTTTATTTTTCACAGCAAATAAGATTCACCTTTTTGTTGTTGCTCGACATGGCACAGTTTATCGAACACCTCAACAAATCTAGGGGAAGTCAGACAGTATCAGAGAAGCAGTTAAGGAGAAGCATTTGGTGAAAATTTAGGGGATTGTTATTTAATTCTACATAAAAGCATACTTTGTGGGTACTCATTAGAAGCGTCGAGGTACTTCTTATGAGTACCTGCAACATATGTTTTTATGGAGAACTGGAAAAATTACCCAAGAATTATCACAAACTACTCCTCCTTAGAAAACATTTTCTGAATGCCCAAAAATGCAATCAACACCAGTGTCTCTGTAAGCCATTATTGATGCGACACTGTGTTTACGGATCAATATTTCCACAAATCTAGAGAGAAGCTGTTTCTTTTAACCTTTTCCACTCTCTGGGCTAATTCAGCAGACGACAAATTGATGATATATTTCTTATTTTTTTATTTTTTTTTTCAGAAAACAGGATTCGACATTTCATGCAAATTGTCTCCACTGGAGACAATTTGCATGAAATGTCAAATCCTGTTTTCTGGTAAAAAAGGAAAAATATTTCAAAATGTCGCCTACCGAAAATTTTACCCAGAGTGCCAAGCGTTAAACCCCAAAATGTTCATAATGTTCTAAAACACACATTTAGGGTAATTATTGAAAGCGCCGCGACGAGGTTCTTCTAATAAATACCCACAACATAAGTTTTCGTAGCGAATTGAGAACAAAAAAAAAATGTCTGGATACGCCTCTAATCTAAAGCTTTGTACATTTATTTTCTTTCAGGAGTCGTGTTGCAAATAAGCCTTACGCGAGGAGCATTCAATAACTCTATGCGCCGGGGAACAGCATTTCCTTCAAGATTGCATGTTCACCCAGCGAAGACTCCGCATCCGCGCAGTCTGATCAGAGTCTTCGCAGCAACACAGTGGGTAGCAAGATCCCAAAGCGTCTTCATGCGGACAGCAAAGACTCTGATCAGCATTTGCATATGTGCAGACTGATCTGATTATTCGCAGGGCATCACAGAAATGCGAAGCAACCCAGGATTTTTAATGTTTTCTACATAATTTCGGATATGGTTACACAGCATAACACAGCATACTTTTCATTCAGAATCAAATCTTTAGTACCCCCACCCTCACACAAGGGTGACATAAGAGAACAAGCAGATATACAACTCTTGAGTTTAACATGCGTAGATACATGTGCCCTCATGTGTATAACAATAGGTTATTATTTGGGTCGCATCAAGCGAAAAAGTGCCTTCGAATATGCGCAAAATGTGGAGATTTAGATCATCCTGCGCGTGCGCATAGTATCATACGGGCATTTGCTCTCCATTCATATATTCTGTAATATTCTGTTAGCGGACAGCGAATGCCCTGATCAGACTGCGCGGATATGTATATATAACACAATGTCAATTACACAGATTACCGTAAATGTATCTGTCCAACAAAAGTGAACAAACAAGCAGAGAAGGCTTACAGAGATAATATGCAAGTTATCCATTAAATGTTTATATTTGGCTGAGTTTTGGATTTTATCTCAGAACTTAATGAATGTCCCTCGAATGTTTGAAGAAGACTGTAAAACGTGATATTGATTTTCGTAATGAAACGTTATTATGTTGGCATAAATTTGTGTACTTCTGAGACCCATTAACTAGCAGGAATTTTGAAAGCATCAATGGTAACCATTAAAAAGATCAATGAAGTGTCGAGTTCTCTACTCTGATTCGCTTATACGTTTGGGTTTAAAGTGTCATATTTTTCCTATATAAATTATTCGAACAGAGAGGCCTGAGCAAACAGTGTAGACCCAGTGTGGCACAAAACACGGCGTCTGAACAGGGTCTACGCTGTTTGCCACTCATCAAGCAGTTTATAGACAAAATAAAAACAAAAAAAAAACAAAAAAAAAAAAAACGATAATACCTCGCCACTATCGTGTGGCAGGCATGACCAAAATTGACGTGCCCATTAGCAATATCATTGCACATACTATATGTTTGTTAAAAACTACTGATATTTACTCTTAAGTTATCGCCCGGAAACGAAAATACGGACAGACACGACGTAAGTTAGCACGCAGACGGACGTCCGACAGACAGACGGAAACACGGACGACCAACGTAGATAGTGGAAGGGTTAGACTGGCTCCAGTCTCCAGTGACTAAATAGTTTTCTAAAAAAAAAAAAAATCAAAAAAGATATCATTACTATAAAGGTTGGTCACTAGAGTCTCTAGTGACCAGCCAAGACTCTAGTGACCAGCCTTTATAGTCTTGACATTACTTTGGTTTTATTTTAGTGGATTATTAAACAGATTATAAGAAAAAAAATTAGTCACTGGAGACTGGAGCCAGTCTATGGAGGTGTATAAGCAGGTGATTCATATGAAATGTCAAACCTTATTTTGTCTGAAAAAAATCAGTTGTAGATATGGATTGTAATAGAACCGAGTTTCCGATTTTCGTTCTTCTGTGTTCTTGGTTTCCAAAGGCAACCTTTTAGATCATTACACCACAATCTCTTTCCTCTTTATAACACTACTGTTGGGGCCCAAAGCATAAACCGTGTAAGTTATACAACCGTGTTATATCCAAACAAAAATGTATAGATTATATAGAAAAACTGACCATTTATGGTCATTTTTCTATATAATCTATACATTTTAGGGATCCATCTTTGAACCGTGTTGTATCCAAAATCGTGTTATAACGAATCGTGTTATAAAGAGGTTAACGTGTATTTTACTTCACTATAGCTGGTGCTAAGTGCCGTCTGGAGGCCGTAAAACGTCTCTCCGTACTTGACCATAGTGCGGATTATATTTTTTTTTATTTCTTTGGGATCATTGAGCTTATTCTAATTTCTTTGAAAATCGAATACCGGTTTGTGTGTAAGGGGCGCGGGGAAGGGGGGGGGGGGGAAGGGGGGGGGGGGGGCGGGATTACATTGCTGCATATGATGAGACTTAATAAAACCGAGATTCCGATTTTCGGTCTTTTGTTTGTTCTGCGTTGTGGTCCTTTTAGATCTTTGTTATGACTGGCGTTTAAAGGCTATTTGACCCGCTTCGTATATGCAGACAATCGTAGAGCGTTCTTGAGGGTCACTGATGAGGCCTCATTGCTCTCAGTGGTCATTCTTTTTTTTTTTTCTACGCCGTAGTGAGGAGAGACACAGAAATGAATCCATTTTTGATCTATAATGTCTCACTGACCGTAGGCTTGTTTTCTACAATTAAAATCTGGGACAAGCCGGAGCACTAAATAGGATACAATAGAACAGAATAATGTTTATTAGAAAACCTCCACATACAGACCGTGTTCTCCATTCACATGCACTATTTCCGCACACCATACTAATGTAGGTATTCTAAAAGATTACCATTCCAACACTTTATCAAAGGTTATGGAATATATATTAATTTTGACAATTTAATGTGGGTGTATGCATTGGTATTTAAGAGAAATTGATAGCAGTCCTGGGACAGTATGATAAAAATTTGTTGTTGCTGAATAAATTAAGATGCCATACCCACTTTTGATTTTCAGCCATACAAATTTACATACTTAATGACAAACAGTGCAGATCCAGATCAGTTGGCTTCTTCAGAAGCCAACTGATCTGGATCTACACTGTTTGCAAAGGCAGGGTATTTCCGGGTTCAGCAGGACAAGGGTCAACTACTTACATGAATTTTAGTTTTGATGAGGTAATTATTTTTTGTTGTCATTCTTGTAGAGGCCAACAGGATGAGATATCATTTAGACCTCTCAAATTCACCTTTTGCATTATTATGGTATTTAGCCGATTTAGCCAAGACTGGTATGGAAAGAACCTAAAACTATTCCGTATTAAAATCAGCTCACACATTTATTGTGTGGTAAGCGTAGACCAAGCTTTTTTGTGAAAGCTAATACTTATAGAATATCTATATATAGTTTGAGCTGGTCTCTCGAAGGTTATTCGAACAAAACGGTTTATCAGATCTAATATATTGACAAATTCATTGAAACTGGAATCAGGTGCATTGCGATTGATGAATTATGCATGACAAAACTTTCCGTTGTAAACAATCCGAAGTCATTAAAATCTACTGAATAAATAGTGGTGAAACAAAATCAGAACACTAAATAATGTTCCAAATAAACGAATTTATGATATAGCTATAAATATCGAAATATTAAGCATACCTATATAATTTTGACCCCCTTAAACCCCACTTTTATATAGTAAAACTGGGGTTTACAGGGGTATACATTATTTTTCTTATTTTTGCTCAAAACATACATTGTGGGTACTCATTAGAACCGCCTCGGCGAGGCGGTTCTAACGAGTATCCGCAATCTATGTTTTGAGCAGAAATATGAAAAATATCAGATTTTTTTTTATCTGAAAACTTTCAGTTTTTGGTAGTGAAATTTTCAATATATTTGAATAGGCGTGTTTTCTTAATGTGTGCGATAAAACCCGCAAATATCACTCGATATAGGCACGCCTACTTAATACTGCACGCTTATTCTGATGCCTTCAAATGTTATTGTTACATGACGTTGCCTTTGATGACTTCTTAGGACAATGGCTCCACGCCAAAAATTTGTCACGCATTTATGCACTTCAGTCCGAATTTTAGATAATGATCATGCTTATTTGGTGGCTACAAACAATTGAAATGACGCAAAATATTTATAGCTATATAATAAAAGGGTTATTGCACTGATGTTGGTGATTTTGCCACGCGTTGGATATCAAATGCCGCTCGTGTCCTTTGATATCCAAACTCGGGACAATATTCTGATGTGCATGAGCAAGAAAGTAAGTCTCTCTGTCGGTCTGGAGAGGACAGGATGTATATAAGCAGGTAAAAGTGTGACAGTGGCGGCCCGATAACTCGGTCGGTGTAGCACCGGAACCCTGCAACATTTGGTGGCTTAGTATAGGTTCATGATTTGAGTCGAAGGCATTGGTATGCGCCAATACCGTTGTTCTGGAGTGCTTTCTTGCATATTCGGGAAAGCATCTAATTAACCTGTACCACTCTCTGGGCTAATTCAGCATACGGCATATAGGTGACATTTTACTTATTTTTCCCAGAAAACAGGAATTGACATTTCATACAAACTGTCTCCATCAATTTGCATGAAACATCAAATCCTGTTTTCTTGGAAAAAAAAAAGTACATGTATTTCAAAATGTCTGCCGAAAATTTTACCCAGAATGCTAAGCGTTAAGCTGGATGAAATGTAACGATGGCGGCCGGACTACGACAGACGACAGAGCAGAATTACACAGATACTCAGCGAACCTAGATGCGTTCTCGAAGGCGTTTTGTGGGTCATGCATGGCGGAGGAAATCGGACTACACGGGGAAAACCACCGCTGATGGATGGGTGACTATTACTCCCAGCGGGCACATGACGTTTACACAACATCGTCTCAACGTCGATGCAACGTCATGACGTTGCATCGATGTTGAGGCGCCGTTGTAAACGTCATGTGTCTGCTGGTACTCTGTCACATGCCAGCGCCGAGAATCGAACCGGGCCGCAGCGGTGACAAGCAAAAGGCGTACCTCTGCGCTATCCAGAGCCAGTGTTTCTGAAGTGCTGCTTGATCTTTGACTTTGTTGAAATAGTATCGATAAAAAAAATCAATATAAATTCAAAACTTCGCACAAAATTAAGCCTGCCATTGGTTTAATGTTTGTAAGGGAGACCATAATTCATAACATAACTGACACAAAAAATATCATTTTATTATGTTCTCGTATGTTCCAAAGTACAAATTATTCCTTATCACGCATATAATCTATTTTCAACATTAATAGAATAATCTATCGGTAATCAGAAACTGTATAAATAAGAAATGAAAATCGAGCTGTTATAAAGAGCTAGTTTCAAACAAATTGGTTTTTTAAAAGTATTTTCATTAAATGTAGCCGCCTGGGCGAGACATTTTTAACACGAGGCTTTATTTTAAACAATGGTAGAAACGGTCCATTAGTTAAAGCTATATACCAAATGTCAAATGCCCGGGCCTTCTAGTTTCAAACAAGAAGATCTTTTTAAGTTTTTCCCTATACGAGTCTAATTAAAACAAGTGAGCCCAGGTATGGCCAGTTTTGACCCCAGGGTTATAATTTGAACAATCTTGGTAGAGTCCCATTAGATGGGGCTATGTATTAGGACTGCTTTATTATGCAAAATTTAATACATTCACATGCCCGGAAATTCAAACTAGAACTAGAAAAGTTTTTTTAGAAAAAAAAAAACCACACACACACACACACACACAAAAGATAAATAAATAAATAAAATAAATGGCCCCACCCCGCCAGAGTTGTCATTCTTGTACGTAACAGGTCATCCTGTCCTGTTCTACATTTCCACTAAGTATCACCAAAATATTCTGTAGGGTATTCCTTTTACAGAGCGGAAACAAAATCAAATTCAAGCACAAGAAGGGAAGATAACTCCAAAACTAAGAAAGCCAAAGTTGTCATTCTTGTATGTGACACGTCGTCTCGTCCTGTTCTACATTACTACCTAGTATCATCAAAATATTCCAAAGGGTATGCGACTTACAGAGCGAACACGAAATGAATGCATTATCACTGTCAAATATAACAAATGCAGATAATGCCAAAAGTAAGAAAGGAAGAGTTATCATTCTTGTACGCGACACGTCATCTCGTCCTGTTCTACATTTCTACTAAATACCATCAAAATATTCCGAAGGGTATTCGAGTTACAGAGCTGACGCGAAATCAATTTAAAAACAAAACAAAGGGAGATAACTCCAAAAGAAAGAAAGCCAGAACTGTCACTCTTGCATGTGACGTGTCGTCTCGTCCTGTTCTGCATTTCTACCGAATATTATCAAAATGTTCTGAAGCACTATCAAATATAACAAAGGGAGACAATGCCAAAAGTAAGAAAGGCAGTGTTGTCATTCTTGTACGCGACGCGTTTTTTCATCCTGTTCTACGTTTCTACCAAGTACTATCAAAATATTCGAAAGGGTATTTGAGTTACAGAGCGGACACGAAATCAATACATAATCACTGTCAAATATAACAAAGGGAGTTAACACCAAAAGTAAGAAAGGCAGAGTTGTCATTATTGTATGTGAATATCGTCTTTTCCTGTTCTATATTTCTAGCAAGTACCATCAAAATATTCTGAAGGGTATTCGACTTACAGAGCGACCAAGAAATCTATTTCAAACATAACAAAGGGAGATAACTCCAGAAGTTCTTATTAACTCATAAGACCATGTTTCGGATATTTGTTAGAATTAATAAACATCCAAAACATATGTTTCTTTAAAGTATTAAATACAATATTCTTGTGATTAATTGTTACGTCTCAAGCCAATGTTTCGTGACAGTCAAATTGTCATTATAACGAATTTGTCGTTGTATCGGGTGTCGTTATAAAGAGGGTTGTCTACATAGTAGTCCAGCAGGGACTGGGTGCGGAGAAAAGTAAACAGGAAGTCACAAGTTGTCTCCTTTGTAAAAATGGAAGAAAATATGCAAGACCACTGGCGATATCAGAGGTTGGGTAAGGTTGTTAAACCATTAGGCCTCCCACTCTCTTGGTCAATTCAGCCGACAAAATGGCTACATCTTTCACATTTTTTTTCTAAGGAAATAGGTTTCGATATTTCATGCAAATCGTCTCCTGAGGAGAGAATCTATATAAAATGTCAAAGCTTGTTTTCTGGAAAAAAAAAAAAAATAATAATAAAAACAAAAAAAATTCAAAATGTCGAATGCCGAAATTTTTGCCCAGCAAGCTAAGCGTTAAGTCGTAGTTCGTGACTTTGGTTCACGACTGACTGGGACCGCGATGTAATATATTGTAGTGCTATTGTGGACGCCTGTCACTTCCCGCCCGCCCTCGATAAACGCCATTTACAAAATTTACCCTAAGTATTCGGACACCTCAACTCCTTACCATACTTGTTCTAAAAATTGAACAAGTACAATGTACAACCTGGAATTGCTGGGTAAGTGGCAAACAGTGTAGACCCAGATGAGACGCCGCGTTCTGCGGTGTCTCATCTGGATCTACACAGTTTGCTCAGGCCAGTCTGTCCGAATACTTACGATATATACGGTAACGACAGACACATTTTGAGACGAAACGTCGTGTGTGTTCGCCCAGAGAAGATTCAGATCAGCCTGCGCATTTTGGACAGCCAAGGATGCAACGTTAGTATTATAGGGCGCCACTCTGGGCCTATACTACTAACGTTCTTCATGTAGACAACTAAGACTCTGATCAGACTGCGCGGATGCGCAGGCTGATTTGAGTCTTCGTTGCGTGTATATGTCAGAAGGTACGTTTTCTCACGTTAGGGCTCATTTGTTTCTCACATTCGGAATCCTCTACTTTTACCCTTGTTTCTCACACAGATGATGAACGTGATTTTTATCACAGTTGTGCCAATAAAATCTAAAAATTCAGTCAAAGAAATATCTTCACATAAACCTTATCCCAAATCCAAACCTCCTTAAATACGTCTTTTTAACACTTTGCACGCTGGGTAAAATTTCCAGCAAACGACATTTTGAAGTGTTTCTTATTTTTCCAAGAAAATAGGATCTGACCCTTCATGCAACTTGTCTCCTTGCATGAAGTGTCAGATCCTATTGAGACAATTTTCTTGAAGTGTCAGATCCTATTTTTCCTTAGGAACAAATAAGGAAAAAAAAATATAATCAAGTAGTCTACAGAATCGGCCCACAGCGTGGTAAGCGTTAATTACCAATCTTAACTGCGTTTATAATTGCAAGTCTGTCAACATGCTCGGAAAATTGGATTTTTGTCCAAAACTATTCATCATTATCCTGGTGTTCTCGTATATTTATGCTTTCGGAGTATTCCTATTCCGTCTCTATCCATTTCGTCTACTAGTCAGACAATGCATTACAAAAACACGCCTATTCAAATATACTGAAAATTTTACCACCAAAAACTGAAAATTTTCAGATAAAAAATTCTGACATTTTTCACATTTCTGCTCAAAACATAGATTGTGTGTACTCGTTAGAACCGCCTCATCGAGGCGGTTCTAACGAGTACCCACAATCTATGTTTTCGAGCAAAAATAAGAAAAATAATGTATACCCCTGTAAACCCCAGTTTTATTGTATAAAGTGGGGTTTAAGGGGGTCAAATTTACATAGGATGTTTTCGTGATGTTTTCCCATTTCGTTTACTGATATCCGCCTGGTGTGATCAGGGTCTTCGCTGTCAACATGAAGAAATGTAGAAAGCTTGGGTACTTAGCTAATCATTGAGCGCACAGCAATAACTCTGATCAGACTGAGCGGATGCCCAGGCGGATCTGAGTCATCGCTGGGCGCACATGCCATTTTGTATGTTCTGTCATGCTCTTGCTCATATTCCCAGTTCGCCTACCGTGGGTATTCCCGGCCAACACATAACGTCGCAGGAGCGTCGTTACAACGTCGCTGCAACGTCATGAATTTGCAGCAGAGTTGTAATGACGTCAATGCGACGTTGTGTGTTTGCTTGGTTGTCACATCCATGCAGAATACTCAAGATCACAATAGTGGTATAAACCTATATTATTGCATAAAAAGCAGTGTCGCACGTTATTAAAAGCCGTGCATTAACCAGCGAAAAGCCGTGTATTAACAAGGCAATTCACGCGCTGTTAATGCACGGCTACGCAACTCTCAATATGCTCGTACCAGGGCCACAGAATTGCTGCCGTCACGAGATGTGTACTGTCCGGCCCTAGAACGAGCATTACGTTCCCGAGACATCGGTGAAAAGGCGAAACAAACTAATGCACGAAATAACACGGAATGTAGCAAATGTTTTCAGCTTTTATGCAATAAAAGCGATCGAACATGGTTTTTCAATGCATTAACATTCTCCAGGTCCCTAGGGAGTTGTTGAAAACCGCGGCCTCCGGCCTTGGTTTTCAACCCCTCCCTCGGGACCTGGCGAATGTTAATGCATGAAAAACCATGTTTGATCCCTATATTGTATATTTTGTAGGGAAAACATGGCAATCATGCAAAGCAACCGGAGTAGACCTAGATCGGACTTAAGGAAGTTGATCTGGTTCTACCCTATTGGTGCGCCTGTTTCGCTTGTTATCTATTCTCATCTATTTTGTATGGAAAACATGCCAATCCGGCAAATCAACCAGTGTGGACTCAGATCAGACTTGAGAATGTCTATCAATATTTATCATATAAAACATATCTGAACAGATTTGGTCTAGTTCTTGGTCATTAAATAGAAACATAAAAACATTACGAAAACACACCTATTCAAATATATTTAAAATTTCACCACCAAAAACTGAAAGTCTTCAGATAAAAATTCTTATATTTTTTTCATATTTCTGCTCAAAACATAGATTGTGGGTATTTGTTAGAACCGCATCGGCGAGGCGGTTCTAACGAGCACGCCGAGGCGGTTCTAACGAGTACCCACAATCTATGTTTTTGAGCAGAAATTAGAAAAATAATGTATACCCCTGTAATCCCCAGTTTTACTATATAAAAGTGGGGTTTAAGGAGGGCAAAATTATATAGGTGTGTTTTCGTGATGGTAGACGAAATTACCCTCAGAAATGGAGTAGATGAAATGGTAATAAAAAGCAGTAGGCGAAATGGGAACAGACGAAACGGAATGTTACCTTCGGAGGGTATATAGGCCTACTTGTGCTCACCTCAGGATCTCTAGAAAAAAGCCTAACTCTTGGTTCTAGGTTTTTTCATCAGGATAGGGACTGCACTTTAACATAAACCTTCAACCTTATACTTCGCATTCGTCAACCAATGAAATTATTCTCCAAAATCGCATTATGATTTCAACACCCGCTCACAAACAGTAGACACAGTAAACACACAACCTCATCCCAGCTAGCATTCTACGTAAATCTACATCGGGCCGTCATCGGCCCGTCAGCTACCCTGACGGGCCGATGACGGCCCGATATAGATTTACATAGAATGCTGACTGGGATAATAACGCCGTTTTGACGTCTCTGTGACGCCATGGCGTCTCAGTGACGTTATCACGACGTCGTGTGTTTACTGGGAATGAATCATATTATCGCCAGTAATCAAATCCCTATTGCAATGTCCACATTGTAGGCCAATCTCTTGAAGTTTTTTTTTTTTTTGTTGTTTTTTTGTTTGTTTTTTTTTTTTTTTTCCCAAGTACCTTAAACAAACATCAGTGTCTCGTTTGTAAGCAATGATAGACAATCGGGATAGGTTTTCGCCATTTTCATGCAAACCAAGCTACTTCTGAAAAAGGGTCTACTCTAAGGGGTTAGAATTTACTCCCCCTTTTTCAGAATGGAGATAGAGCAATTCTGACTGTTATCTCCCCTTAAAGTGTCTTCTATGTTTTTTTTTTTGTTTTGTTTTGTTTTTTTTGTTTTTTTTTTCCACTTGAAACTTTTTAACCCTTTATCATTCTATGGGTGGATATAGATGACAACCTGATATTTTTTTCTTCCAGGAACATGAAGAATTTTATGCAAACTATCTCATTCGGAGACGTTTTGCATGATATCTCAAAATCTATTTACTGGAGAAAATCAGAAAAATATACTTCAAAATGTCGTCTGCTGACTCTTTTACCCAGCATGCTCAGCGTTAAGTGACAGTGACGTATAAGTAGAATTTCCGTTTGTTGTTTTACTCTACTTCCGTGCCAAAATAAACATTTATCACAAAAACACGTTTATATAATTTTGACCCCCTTAACCCCATTTATCTAGTAAAACTGAGGTTTACAGGGGTATATATTATTTTTCTTATTTCCGCTCAAAAACATACATTGTGGGTACTCGTTAGAAAAATATTTACATTATATCCCTCTTTAGAGATTGGTGTGTAAATCCTTAGTTCACAGACAAGTAAATGGTCAAAATCCACTTCTCCAACAAAAAATTGACATTTTTTCTTATTTCTCGAAGAAAACATATGTTGTATGAACTCATTAGAAGCGCCTCTGTGAGGCTTCTAATGAGTACCCTGAACACGTTTTCTTAGAAAAATACGAAAAACATATAATCTGGACACGCTTCTTAGCTAGAGCTATGAAGTTCTTGTCTCTGGACAAGTAAATTGAAATGTCCTACTTGTCCTCAGGGAAACCAGATAAGTTGGACAAGTCAGGTATGGTATTTCCTGGGTTTTTCCTCGGAGTCTTAAAATGAGGGTCCCAGGGACTCCCTTGTGTGGAGTTATGGGGTACTTTAACAAGATTTACGGGTCTGCTGTATTAAAGCTGTAAATCCTTAAAGCACTAATCACAACTACAGCAGATGACCCTTTGAAATGCTTATTTCAGAGAAAATAAGATTTGACATTTCATGTGAATCGTCTGCTAGGCAGACGATTCACATGAAATGACAAGTCTTATTTCACTGAATAATAACAAAAAGAATTTTAGAATGTCATCTATTACAAATATGCTCAGCACTTAAAGGGTTAACTATTGCCTAAATAATGAAAAGTCTTGCCCTTTAGATCACAGATTAACATACAAAGCCATAGATAAATAAAATTAACTTTGCATTATTAATCACTAAGGACCCTTGCCCCTAAAATTTGAGGCTCCAGAACAAGGTTTTGGGAGTAAAAACTGCCAAAATGCGAGTCAGGGAAAATTGATTTCCACATCCTCGTTATAAGATAACTCTTCCCATGACCTGGCCAGTTATAACAGATTTGCACATTTATTAACCTTTAGCACACTCTGGGCAGGGGACAAATTGCTGCTATTTCTATTATTAACTCAGTCCTGCTGAACCCGTATATGTCCTGCCTTTGCAAACAGTGTAGATCCAGATCAGTTGGCTTCTGAAGAAGCTAACTGATCTGGATCTGGACTGTTTGCCATTATGTTTGCCATTATGTCTGTGAATTTATATCAACAATCTGGATAAAGTAATCTGATTGGCTGAAAATTAGAAATGGAAGTGGCATCTTAATTTATTCAGCAGAAGGGTTAAATATAGTTTAACATCTCATTCAAATTAGGAGACAATATGACTGAAATGTCAGGGAATAATAATAGATTTGCGGCTAGGCAAAGTAGTGTAGCAGAAAACTGGGTTGATCCTGACAAGACAACTCAGTTGTAGAGGTCTGGTCTTGAGCTACTCTGTTATTAAACTTCTACGCTTTTGGTCTATTATTAGCCCTTACGACGCCAAAAGTTAATTAAAGAGCGTAGCATGCTGCGCCAAAAATCCTGGAAGCGATGTTTATACAGGTCGACACATGAAAAAGGGGATCTTATGGTTTTCCTGTTTGCGGTTCTTCAAATGCACATGCGCAGTCCCTATTTGGGCTACAGACACGCATTTTTTCCTGAACCTTTGTCAATGTCTCCAGTACATGCCCAGCAGACACACAACGTCGCTACAACGTCGTGACGTTGCAGCGACGATGTAACGGCGTTCGTATTGTGTGTTTGCTGGGTGTCTGCGAACAGCAAAGGCTCTGGGGAGACTGCGATTATGCGCAGACCCGCCTGAGCCTTTGCTGGTTGCCTATGTGATACCATTTTTTCATGTGCTGGTGCATGTTGGACAGCGCATGCGCATTTGAAGAACCGCAAACCAGAACTTTTACAAACAACTTCAGATTCACATTTCAAGTTTCAAGCTGCTCTATAATGTTTTTCCCATTTATACCTGCAGAGAGAGAGAGAGAGAGAGAGAGAGAGAGAGAGAGAGAGAGAGAGAGAGAGAGAGAGAGAGGGAGAGAGAGGCTGATGTTCTATCATGCCTCTTCCATTTAAATTTGCAAAGAGAGAGAAGAGAGGGAGAGAGAGAGGAGAGACTGACAGATGGATACTCGGTGGGGGAGGGAGGGGTGGGGGGAGGGGGGAGGGTATCAGGGGTAATTGTGGTACGGGTGTGCGAGCCAGTATTTCAAAACCTGCCCCATTCATATACCTGGCCTTTGAAAAAACGGACCCATTCATGTACTTGATCATACAAAATGTTGACCTATTCATATACTGCCCTTTGATTTTTGTACCCATTTATTGCTGGTTGTTTAATAGACAAATATCACAATCAATTCATTGAATACCAAGAGAACAAGCAGCCTCGAAAAATCTCTGAGCGAAAAATATGTGTATATACCAGGATGTCAGAAAAATGGGGCCTTTCACATAGGAATCCAGAAAAATCGGGTCATTCATATATTTTTGTTGAAAAAAAGGGGCCAATCATATACCTGGCAGCGCTGAAAAAGGGGGCCATTACTATGCCATATATAGGAAATTACTCCCCCGGCCCCCTCTTCCGCCCCCCCCCCCCTCCCCTCCTCACACCCGAGGACGGATAAGCAAATGTTCTCTCCCATTTAACATTGCAGAGAGAGAGAGAGAGACCCCATGAAGGCCACGCCCATATGAAATTCGAGGTTATTACTAAAATGTCAAAATAAAAAAGACTGATAGTCTAAATATATAAACATCCTACATTATTTTCAGAACACTTGTACGCTGTACCAAACTGTTTAACCTTTACCACTCTGGGCAAATTCAGCAGACGACAAACTGGTAATATATTTTTTCTTATTTTTTCTCAAAAACGGGATTTGACATTTCATTTAAATTGAGAAAATTTGCATGAAATGTAGAATCTCGTTTTCTGGGAAAAATAGGAAAATATTTCAGCATGTCGTCTGCTGAAATTTTTACCCAGCATGCTAAATGTTAATACACTTATGAACCAATTACTCTAGTCATACGAAATATCTGGCATTTAATGCAGGATAATATTTTCCTGTTTAGTGATTGCCAATGCTTTTAAACAAAACATTTCTTTCACATAAACAACAATAACCCAAGCGACAAGAAAACGTTAAAAATACAGAAAATCTTACCCTAATATTTTCCATCGACATCGTTTTGCCTTCATTTCTCACAGGAAAACAGCTTAATGAAACTTGATATTCTGCGAGAAGCAGAATTCACGCTGTGTAATCATCGGAGTGTATATCGGAGCGAAGCGCTATACTGTATAGAAAGTTACCCCAGCGAGCACATATTTTTTGTACAAGCAACGTCGCCGTTTAATAAAAGTCATGTGCCCACCGGGATTGCACTACCTCCGGCGTTGACGTAGGCGTTAGCATCCACGAATGTAAAACATTTATGCTACAGTTTTTTTGTTGTTGTTTTTTTTTATTGTTTGTTTTTTGATTTGTTAGGAAGCAAAACTCCTAATGTTTTAATAGGGTTAGTTGACACTTAGACTGATGTTTGATACTGGTCCAATGTTTTGTTCAGTACTGTTAAAGCACCATCCATCTCAGCGACGAGGTCAAGGTAACGGACTATTTATTTATTAATTTTTTTTTTCCACTTTCTACATGTTAAAGTTTTACGTTAAAGTAAAGTTCCCTATCTCCTGAATGCCTGGGCCCAGTTGTTCAAAACTAACGATGTCGTTAGTTAACATATCGTTAAACTTTAATCATTAAATATGGCATATACGCTAATATTTTTGCTGAAAAAAAAAATGTGGGTAGCTTTTCACATTTTTTTTTTCAGCAAAAATAACTATACTTACTAGAACAGTTAACATTTTGACCACTAACGACCTCGATAAGCTAACAATGCTTTGATATACTCGACCCTGGATATTTGGGCCGCGTCAAGCGAAAATGTGCCTTCGAACATGCGCATTCAGATCACCCTGCGCATGCAAAAAGTATTATCCGGGCCTTTGTTCCCCATTCCACGTGCCCCATTCATACATTCTGTAGCATTCAATGATTCTGTTAGCGGATAGTGGCCCTGATCAGCAGCGCAGGTGCGCAGGCTGATTTGGGCCTTCGCTGTCCGCATATGCCCGAAGACACGTTTTCGCATGGTACAGCCCATAATAAGTTGATACTTTGACTGATGTTTGTTTAGTACTGTCCCCACCCACTTCAGTGACTTTGAGGTAAACACGTTAATTTTATGCTGTTATTTTTCTGAGGTGCACGCATCAGAAATAATCCTGGACTGGAGTGCTCTGTTGAAATTTCTTTGAATCTTAAATTACAGTTACATTGTATTTCCAAAGTTCAGTATCCTCAGGTTCCCCGAAATTCCTTTTTGTTTTGTATAATTGACACTAGAACAAATACATGTCGTACCTACTCATCAGTGTATTTGGCCGACAACGTTAAGTTATAGCTTCGCAACTACAGAATGTCGTGACGTTACGTACGTTAAGACGTTACGTCGATGAAGTCAAATTTGCAACCAGCTTTTACTTGTACTCTTTATAACTATAAGTTTCTAACATTCTTACGATGCGTTTAATTTTAGTTTGAAACAATTAATAAAAACGGAAGGACTTTCTGTATTTAGTTTAAAATCGGAAACACTTGAAATTAAGGTTCTGCCTGACAACAGGTGTCCAAAGTATCATTCTTATCGAAGGGTCACTAATTTGTTGCGCGCGAATTGTTCGTCTAGTCCTTAACCCTTGTCCTGCTGAATAAATTAAGATGCCACACCCACTTCTAATTTTCAGCCAATCAGATTATTTGATCCAGGTTGTCAGTACAAACTCACATACTTAATGACAAACAATGCAGATCCAGATCAGTTGGCTTCTTCAGAAGAGTGGGACAGGGGAGAAAGAGGAAAATGAATGAAAATGGAGAAATAGAAGAATTAAAAACATCCCCTTCTACCCTTACCTGAAGCAAGGATAGCAGGCCTTGCCCAACAGTAAGCCAATCGTCACGAAAACACGTCTATATAATTCTGACCCCTTTAAAACCCACTTTTATATAGTAAAACTGGGGTTTACAGGGGTATACATTATTTTTCTTATTTCTGCTTAAAAACATAGATTGTGGGTACTCGTTAGAACCGCCTCGCCGGGGCGGTTCTAACGATTACCCACAATCTATGTTTTGAGCATATATATGAAAAGATATCGGACTTTTCCACCTGAAAATTTTCCTTTTTTGGTTGTAAAATTTTCAATGTATTTGAATAGGTGTGTTGTCGTAATGATCAGCTGGACGCCTCGGTGACGTAAGATACACGGCACCTTTACCTCACCCAATCACCCCCACAGAGAGAGAGAGAGAGAGAGAGAGAGAGAGAGAGAGAGAGAGAGAGAGAAAGAGAGAGGGAGAGAGTATCTGAGCTGGGTCTACAGTGTTTGCAAACGTCTCTTAAATAATCGTGGGTTAAATGCAACACTCATAATTGCCCTAAATATTTTTCAGTGTAGTTACGAGTGTGTTGCGCTGGCCCCACCCTTTAATGCGCCGCTATCTTGTTCTCTAAAGGTCGAATCTTGTGTCCATAAAATATTGCGGGGAACAAGATACTGTCTTGAAGGAACACGATAATAAATTAAAGGGAATATGATATATTAACGGCTTTAAAGGGGTCAACTCAAGACTGTATGAATGCACAGGCTGATCTGAGTGTTCGCTGAGCACACATATTTGAAGGTACGTTTTCTCACGTTGCAGTCCATATATAATTTGTTTGAAAATCATTCCTATATAATAGTTCTTATATATTATACCTCAATTACAAACAGAAATAATTTTTTAAATATTATTCATGAATAATAAGATAATAAGATCATAAAGGTCGGCGTCTATAGAAATATGACAGGTCAACTTTTAACACCTAGAATTCTGGGTGAAATTTTCAGCAGACGACATACGGAAATATTTTCCTATTTTTCTCAGAACACAGTTTTTTTTGTTGTTGTTTTTTTCATTTCATGCAGGTTGTCTCCATTGGTGACCATTTCCATGAAATGTAAAAAACCTATTTTCTGAAAAAAAAAAAAAAAAAAGAATAAGAAAATATTTCTTTTTTTTTTTTTGATTTGGGTTTTACGGCCCTTTCAAGAATATTTCACTTATATCGAGCCGATCGTTCATCGAAGGTGGGCGAAAACCGGAGAACCCGGAGAAAAACCACCTGACCATCCGTAAGCAGAACTTGGCTTTCCCACATATGACCCGAGCGAGGCTCGAACCACAGCGATGAGAAACCTAATGGATTAAGAGTCAACTCTCTTATCCACTAGGCTACGGGGGCCCGCAAGAAAATATTTCAGTATTTCGTCTGCTGAATTAGCGAAAAGTGGTAAAGGTTAAATCTGTCTTTCCTTTCCAACAGTCTTGTCCCTGTTTTCCAATAGCCATGTCTTTTATTTCAGGGGCGGATTCAGCTGGGGTTAACCGACTGACTCAAAATCCTATGTTCATGGAAAATGTTTGATAAATCTGATAAATTTGGGATATCCTTTTACTCTAATTACTGACACCCCTTAAACTTCATGTTATACTTCAGGGCCCAGTTGTTCAAAGCGTCATTAGCTTAACGAGCTCGTTAATGGTCATTTCGTTAACTGTTTTAGCGGATTCATTATACAATATTCTGATATTTTTTGCTGAAAAAAATGTGATTAGCTTTTGCACTGCAAAAGCTACTCACATTTTTTCAGCAAAAAATTTCAGCATATTTGCGTATCACTCAATTAAAATTTTAACGAATCGTTAACTAACGACATCGTTAGTTTTGAACGACTGGGCCCTGTTCAACAAGTCCATTTTACTACCCGTATGTGTGTGAATTGATGGGTGAATAGCAAACAGTATAGACTGTTCAGACGCGGCGTTCTCTGGGTCTTCACTGTTTGCTAAGCCTATCTGTCCGAATGCGTAGGGTAAATATTATCCATGAATAATTTGATAATAAATGCCGGTGTCTACTGTAAATATGACAGGTCAACTTTAGAATTTGAGCCGGGACACAGCACTTCCTACAAGAATGCATGTGCGTCCAGCAAAGACTCGGATCAGCCTGTGCGTCATCGACTTGAAGGCGCTTTGGGTCATTGGCTTCCCACTGAGTGTCATGCGAAGA
The DNA here is from genome assembly GCA_964016985.1 of Anodontia alba. Lineage (NCBI taxonomy): Eukaryota > Metazoa > Mollusca > Bivalvia > Lucinida > Lucinidae > Anodontia > Anodontia alba. The sequence goes on from OZ024837.1 coordinate 44,673,856, forward strand.
CTGGCCAGACTGCGCGGATGCGCAGTCTGATCTGAGCATTCGCAGGCCGCACATCCGGTCCCGATGTTATAAAATTTTTCATGCTCAACTCGGCGGAGCATGAAATTTTCTCTGCTTTTCACATTTATTAGCAGAGAAATTTTCATGCTCGGCTATGTTAAGCAAGAAAGACTTTGCAGCGGTTTGTAATTTGAGATTAATCAGTTGGAAAATTTTCATGCTCAGCTGAGTTGAGCATGAAAAAAATTTTATAACCTCGGGGCCCGATCTTGTAAGAAATTCTGTGGCCCGGCTCATTATTTCTCTTTCGTTTCCTATTTCCAACAGCCGGAGACGCACTTCTATTGACGTCACATTGTTTTGGTACGTGACCCCCACCCCCTCCCCTGACAAAAACAGTCCTATCTAAAAATAGGCTTTTAGATCTGTCACTGAAACTGTTTTGAAGCTGCTCATCACTGAAAAAAAATCATTTTGAAAAAAAAAAATAAAAAAAAACAACTGTGAGTGGACTCTTCTACAATAGCTCTTTGGACCGGTCTAATTCCAGTAGCAGGGTGTCTGGTTAGTTTTTGGTATTAGATCTACTATGTTTTATAAATAGAAATTCCTGTATTTAATGCAAACTGTTGAGACCCTGGTCAGACGCCGCGTTCTGGGTCTGAACTGTTTGCCAATTACCATTTTGAGGGTTTACATACTAAAACGGATTAAAATTAATAAGAAATGTATATTTTTGAAAAGGTGGTCTTTGGAGCAAGGTATGTTTTGAAAATGGTGGTCGAATATTGGGGTTTTTAGAAGAAATTCCTGTATTTAATTCAAACGGTGGAGACGTAGGTCAGACGCCGCGTTCTGGGTCTGAACTGTTTGCCCATTACCATTTTGGGGGTTTACAGACTAAAATGGATTAAAATTAATAAGAAATATATATTTTTGAAAAGGTGGTCTTTAGAGAAAGGTATGTTTTGAAAATGGTGGTCGAATAGTGGGGTTTTTAGAAGTTGCCGTTCAGGCCGTTCTGCCTGTATTTGGGAGTACCCAACTAGGGTCTTCAATATTTGCATAGAAAACATTTTCCCAGTAAGCATTCTCATTGATTCTAAATAAATCTATTTCGGGCCGTTATCGGCCCGTCAGGGTAGCTGACGGGCCGATAACCGGCCCGCTGTAGATTTATAAAGAATGCTAGCTGGGAAGGCATTAATATGTTGAGAATATGTAGGACGGGGTGAGCAATAATACGTAAAAATAAACACCTGAACGAAATATAAAACAAACAATACCAAGCGGCAAGTTAATTTAAGAATTTTATAGTGTCTTTTTACTTTATATTTTACTCATTTCAGTCAATGAGTAATCCTTTGTCATGTCTCGTTGTAAACGGCAATGTTATATGTATACAAATAAAATAAAAGTTCAAACTAAGAAGGGGAAACGATAATACTCCGCCATTATCGTGTCGCGTGGAGTTAATTCTGTCAAAAATTGACGAAATTTGCCCATTAGCAAACCCAAACTAATCTCCACAATATCAATTAGAGCAAGTCGATGACACGCCATCGCATATCCCCGCGCACATCAAAATTCCAAATGCGTTCCTCCAGTCCTCATCCATAGGCTATTACCTGTGACAGATTCAAGGTTCTAGCGCAAAATGCCTAAGAGGAGTTGTGCGACAATCAAATAAAAAGGACCCAAAATCCTACTTTTTGACCTATGGTGACCCCCAGACATGCCCCCGGGACAAATTTTTTGCACCATTGTATCCTACTCTTCATTACCTTTGATTTGATATGCAACATGACTATATTTGTAAAAACTGATTTTGGACACTTATGGGCCACAACCCCCTGGCCCTGCCCCCAGAGGTTACATCAAAATTCCGAATGTGTTCCTCCAGTCTTCACCCATAGAGCTATCGCTTGTGAAAGTTTCGAGATTCTAGCTTAAATGGTCTAGGAGCAATGGTGTGACATTACAGATGGACGTATGTACATACTGACGGGGGTATCACCTCGGGGGGGGGGGGGGGGGGTGTAACTTCCTATATATGGCATAGTATGGATGTGCGTGCCGAATAGCCCCCTTTTTCAGCGCTGCCAGGTATATGATTGGCCCCCTTTTTTTCAACAAAAAGTATATGAATGGCCCGATTTTTCTGGATTCCTATGTGAAAGGCCCCATTTTTCTGACATCCTGGTATATGCACATATTTTTCACTCAGAGATTTTTCGAGGCTGCTTATCCTCTTTGTATTATATGAATTGACTGTGATATTTGTGTAATAACCAGCAAAAAATGGGTACAAAAAATCAAAGGGCAGTATATGAATAGGTCAAAATTTTGTATGATCAAGTATATGAGCGTTTTTTTTCGAAGGCCAGGTATATGAATGGGGTAGGTTTTGAAATACTGGCTCGCACACCCGTACCAAAATTACCCCTGTTACCTTCCCCCCCCCCCCCGCCCCCCCGCCCCCCCCCATCTCCCCATCACAATTCCCCCCGCATTCTTTCGTGCAGATTTGATCATGAAATATTTTCTACGGTCATTCTCTCTCTCCCGTTGATTCAAGAAGGGCAGTTGTCAGTTTCTGGCGAAAGAATGTGCACAGTACTGGTTAACCGCTTAGAGGACTAAGCCTGCCCAGTAAACGTGTGGTTAGGAATACTGACCGCGCTCGACGTGACTCCATTGGGTTGACTGGGCTGTAAAACTTCAACACAAACAAACAATCACAATATCCCCGCTTTTTCTTCGAAAAGCGCGGGGATAATGAACATACCAAGTTTGTTGAAAATACATTGACATTTACTTAAGTTATTGTCCGGAAACGAAAATAAGGACGGACGTACGACAGACGGACGGACACACACACAGATGACAAACGTGATATCAAAATACCCCGTCAATATCATGTGGCGGGGTTTAAAAAATGATTTACATATATTGTTAACTGCTCATCTGTATTTGTAAATTCTTACTGTATAATTACATCCAGTGCACGACAAAACCTACAATAATACTTATGCGACATGCCAAGACTCAGATCAGCCTGCGCATCTGAGCAGTCTGATCAGTCTTCGCTGATCGCATGTACCTTCTACAGACTCCGGGCAATCTAAACATGGATGAGCAAGAACCTTTGCGATACTGGGTGGATGTACAGGCTAATCTAAGTCTTTGCTGGTCACACAGGTTTTATTGTAGGTTTTGTTGTGCGCTGGTTCATTATATTTTGCTTTTAGATTACCACCAGTCTCATGTCGCACTCAGCACTACAGGCTGCTAGGTGGGCCTGATTAGAAAAAACAGACCATTGGCTCAGCTTACATAGGCAGAGGCCATGGGTTCTAACATTACGTAAACATGCCTATTCAAATATACTGAAAATTTTTACCACCATAAATGAAAATTTTCAAATTAAAAATTCTTAATATTTTTCATATTTCTGCTCAAAACATAGATTGTGGGTACTCGTTAGAACCGACTCGAAGAGGCGGTTCTAACGAGTGCCCACAATCTATGTTTTTGAGCAGAATTAAGAAAAATAATGTATACCCCTGTAAACCCCAGTTTTACTATATAAAAGTGGGCTTTAAGGGGGTCAAAATTATATAGGCATGTTTTCGTGATGATCCCGGTTTAGGTGCATTTTCTACCAATTTGTGACAGTATTGGTGTGTTGAACCACACTAGACTGTGTATCTGGTCTGTCCGGCTTTGCTTCAAGCTACACAGGCATGGAGAAGAGGTGTAAGTGATCTGATCGTAAATCTCAGTAACTCATGGATTTCTGCATGGACCCTACTTAACGGGGACATGATGTTTATAGGACGTCACACAAACGTCAATCATGATGTTGCATCATCTTTGACCCTTAAACTGCCAATCACAACAATTGTCATCTGCTTTCTCATCTGCTTGTGATTTTAAAAGTCATTTCTGCAAACAGTGTGGACCCAGATCAGATCTGGGTCCACATTGTTTGCCTGTATGCAAAAATAGGTTTGAAAAGTTTGCGAGAATATTCAGCAGACGACATTTTCAGATGCAGGTTTTCTTGGCGTTTTAAGGGTTAAAGGCTCCATACTCCTCAAAAATATGCATTTTTTTTACCCAAGAAAGGTTTAATAAATTGATATATATTATGAATACGATCAAAAATGTGGCATCTGACAGCCTGTAAAATTTCAGTTAGTCTCTCGTTTTTTAACTGGGTCAAAATTGAAATAATTTTTTATGGTATCCCTGAATTAATGTTGCCAACATTAATTCAGAGATACTATAAAAAAATCATTTCATTTCAAGAACAAGAGACTAACTGATATTTTACAGGCTATCAGGTGCCACATTTATATATAATACCATATATCAATTTATTAAACCTTTCTTGGATAATAAAATGACTATTTTTGAGGAATATGGAGCCTTTAATGAGACGTTGTATAAACGTCATGTGCCTGCTGGGTATAGGTACGCAGGGAGGAATCATAGCTGGCTGGCATGTAAGGCTCCAAAACTGTGTTCTAGTCTGGACAGATAGAGATGTTTCGCTTCCAGTCCCGGGTAAGGCCAAAGTCGAGGTGCAATATGTTCCTGGCTTGGTATTTGCCCATCTAATGAAGTATACGAAAGCCGATAGGGGCATTCGAAGTTTACTCAGCAATGCTTTCTAAATAAAAACAAGAGGCTTAACCCTTTCATCCCTGAGTTTCTGAAGTGGACTCTTCCACCTTTGAATTTGGGCATGTCCATTGCTGCAAACAGCAGCCTATTGGAACCCTCCCCACCCCTTCTACCCCCCCCCCCAAAAAAAAATACAATCTCAAGAGGGTCTTCTTTCCCTGTAAGTGCGCAACAGGGTTTTTCCCTGCTTGTGTGCAACATGGTCTTCTTTCCCTGCTGGTGTGCAAAATGGGTCTTCCTTCCCTGCTGGTGTGCAAAAAGGGTCTTCTTTCCCTGCTGGTATGCAAAAGGGTCTTCCTTCCCTACCGGTGCTTCACAGGGTCTTCTTTCCCTGCTGCTGTTTCACAAGGTCTTCCTTCCCTGCTGGTACTTCACAAATTTTGTCATAGTATCCAAACAACTTGGCCACTAGTCATAAACCACATAAAATAGGTACACAATTAAATGATCATAACTGCCAAATATGGTTCACATAACAATGAAAATGTTATTATTATGCCGATACTCATCCGAGCTTAAATCACAGCATTTGAGCCCCGCTATCCCCATTGGGGCAGGGATTTCAAATGACTGGTGCATAACCCTAACCCTAATACAACCCTATTAACTGAATCCTGGTATTAATTATATGTGATCTAAAGAGCAAGAATTATCAATATTTACGCAAAGCACTAAGCAAATTGTAGAGGACGACATTCTAAATCTGATTTTATTTTTCAGAGAAAATGAGACTTGACATTTCAGGTGAATTGTTTTCTAGGCCATTTCATATGAACTGTTAAGCCTTTTCTATGAAACATAAAAATAAATGCTTCAAAGGGTCATCTATAGTTGTGATTAGTCCTTGAAAGGTTAACCTCTTTAAAACAACAAACCCCTGAATCTTATTAAAGGACCCCTTCACATAAGGAAGTCCCTTGGACTTTCATTTTTAAACCCCGAGGGGCAACCCTGCACATGTATATAAAACAGATCTATGTCATCTATGTAGTACTGTTCCGTATATGCCTGGCAGGCTGAATGCTTAAAAGTTCCTCTTTAGAATGACCCTCAGGTATTGGGTAATCAAACACTACTGGTGGATTCGTTGGCTTGTAACGTAGAGTGCATGTTGAAGCATTAATAAACTGGGTATGTCCATCTGTCGTCACTCCATAACCTGGCATATAAAATAAAATTACAATATTTACCCTAGGTACTGGGACACATGGGCCTGAACAAACAATGCAGACCCAGATCAGACACTGTATAATGTAGTGTCTACACTTTTTACATTCATTCATACCTCAGCAGTTCGTCAAATGGACATGTTTAAATTTTAGTACAAGTATTTCAACCCATTGAGCGCAAATCTCAACTGCAGCAGATGGTATTTGAAAATATTTATAATTGTTGTTTTTCATAGAAATAAAACTTGATATTTCATACAAAGGTGCCTGGTAGATGATGCATTTGAAATGTCAGGCATTATTTTCTGCGAAAAAAAATGCACTTCAAGTAAGGCTGGCTAATTGGAGCTGAAAAGATAATTGATTATCAGTCCTGCCATTGTGATCGATAATCGATTATTAATCACTGAAGATCTGGTCATAATTTTACCTGTCTGAGCATGACTCTTACCATTTGTTTTTTCAGCAAAAATACCTGTGAAATAGATACAGCGTTGTACTTACTAGAACAATTAATGTTTTGACCACTAATGAGCTCGTTAAGCTAACAATGCTTTGAACAACTGGGCCTTGGTCCTTAGGAGACGATTTCGATGGAATGTCAATAATAATTTTCTGAAATCTTTTGTTTTCAAAAATGTCGAATGCTTAAGGTTTTACTCACATGCTAAGCATTATTTATCTGGTGTTGTGTCTATACTATCCTAACTTAATAGCAAACAGTGTATAGCTCTTGATAAAGTTTGCATGTTTATGGGTCTAAAATTGCTGTGTTCAGCAGCATCTGATCTTGGTGTACACTATTTGCTCAGGCCTACATGTCAAATTAGTTGGTAATCCACAATTTCTAATCATTCTGTGGAGAAAGAGGTAAGATTCTAAACAAATACAGGTGATCTAGACCTTGTTGTCCACAAATTACCTAAAGACCCTTTTTGTAGGCTCTGCTCATAATATGCAGCTGCGCAGTTTGGTCCCAATTTATGCCTGTCCATCATAGAAGGTCTGTCACACTAAAGGGATGCCCAGGCTCATCTGTGTCTATGCCCAGGCTCATCTGGGTCCATATGGCATATAGGGCTAAAGAAAACTGAGATGCAAACTGAGAGAATATGTCTTATGACATATACACTCAGAAAAGGCTCGGATCAGTCTGTGTCCTTGCAGTACAATGCAAGTTTTCCCTGTCTGCTTGAAAAAGCTTAAACCTTGGCTATCTACAGAGCACTCAGTGAAAATTAGAATAAAAGATGCCCAGGAACAGATCCAGGATGTTTTCTCAGAGGGTTTGATCAGATCAAATTACCATAATTACTCTACGCATTTGGAAACACAGGCCTGAGCACACAGTGTAGACCCAGATCAGACACAACAGAATGTGGCATCTGATCAGGATCTTTACTGTTTGTCACTCATCCAGCAATTTCACACACATTCATAAGTAGTAAAGAAGACTTATAGAAGAGATGTACACATTAACCTCTTTATAACACGGTTCGTTATAACATGGATTGGGATACAACACGGTTCAAAAATGGATCCCACAATGTATAGATTATATAGAAAAATGACCATTTTTTATGGTCATTTTTCTATATAATCTATACATTTTTGTTTGGATATAACACGATTATATAACTAATATGGTTTATGCTTTGGACCCCAACAATAGTGTTATAAAGAGGTTGTGGTGTATAAGGTAAAAAGTGAGGGAGGTGAATATTTAGGATAAATAAGATATCTAAAATTTATCCAAAATTTCCCACGTAAATAAAATTTTGAGTCAAAGGAGGCTTTGACTGAACCCCTCCATCCCTGCAAGCCCCACACTGAACCGGCCCTGCATGAAGGACCACGATCACAGAACACAGGCTACTAATGAAACCAAGAGGAAGAGCAAACAAATCATAACAGACATTATTGCATAAAAAGCAGTGTCGCACGATATTAATAGCCGTGCATTAACCGGCAAAAAGCTGTGTATTAACAGGGCAATTTACATGCTGTTAATGCACAGCTAAGCAACTTTCAATATGCTCATACCGGGCAACAGAATTGCTGCCGTCACGAGATGTGTACTGCCCTGCCCTAGAAGAAGTACAGTACGTGGAAATAGCGTTCACGCGACATCGGTGAAACAAAATAGTGCAAGAAATAACGCAAAATGTAGCTTTTTTTTTTCAGTTTTTATGCAATAATAGCAATCGAACATGGTTTTTCAATGCATTAACAATTGCCAGGTCCCTTGAGAGGTGTTGAAAACCGCGTTTGGGTCATGTCATTTACCTTAACCACACTTTTACTGGGCAGGCTTAGTCCTCTGAGTGGTTAACCGGTACTATGCACATTCTTTTGCCAGAAACTGACAATTGCCCTTCTTGAATCAGCGGAAGGGAGAGAATGACCGTAGAAAACATTTCATGATCAAATCTCCACTGCGGGGGTCAAACCCGCAATTTCCTGATCACCAGTCGGATGTGCATCCAACTGAGCCACTGCGGCTGGCGACTAGACATGTAAAAAGCAGTGAGCAGCCCTTCGCATCACACAGTCTGATCAGTCTTTGTGTAGTCTTGTGGCAGCTCGCTGCTTTTTGACAAAACGTAAAATGCAGCAAGCAGCCACGAGACTATACAAAGTACACATAGACTGATCAGACTGTGTGGATGCAAAGGGCACACACGTAAGAATGAACATTATCTCATGTTGAAATCCAATTTACTCTTACTACTCCCTGGACCATAGCAACAGATAGGGCACTTTTTTCATCCGAAAAATGTTAATATCGTTCTTATTACTCCATGAAAACATATGTTGTGGGTACTCATTAGAAGTGCCTCAGTGAGGCACTTCTAATGAGTACCCACAACATGTTTTCGTGGAGAAATAAGAAAAATATTATGTGGATACCCCCTCTTATCTGTAGCTATGACTCAGCAGACAAGAAATTGGTGATATTTTTCTTATTTTTCCCAGAAAACAGGATTTACCACTCACTGGGCTAATTCATTGGTGATATTTTCTCATTTTCCCCAGAAAACAGGATTTGACATTTCATGCAAATTGTCTCAATTGGAGACAATTTGCATGAAATGTCAAAACCTGTTTTCAGGAAAAAAATAAAAACGTTAAACTATAATACCCCGCCATTATAGTGTTGCGGGCAGATAACTCCATAAAAATTGGACAACATTTGCCCATTAGCGATCCATACCAAGTTTGGTGAAAATTCATTGATGTTTACTCAAGTTATCATCAGGAGACGAAAAACGGGTTTAGGGGCTACGTCTCAATGTAAATTTCCATAGGGTTTTAAGGGCTATAAGCTCCCTAACCCAAAGGTTTATAATGTATCTTAACGGAATACAGCATAATTTGGTTACAAAACTGAACCCCATAACCCTAAATGTTGGCCTGGATGGACGGACGGACTGACACACAGAAGTCCAACGTGAAACCATAATACCCCGCCACTATCATGTGGCAGGGTATAATAAGACAGATATTACAGTATGCAGTCTGCTGAAAATTTTACCCAGAGTACTATGTGTTAATTTTGCAAATATATTTACCTTCATGTATATGACCAAATATATGATAACTTGGCTTAACTCTCTGTTGTATTGTTTGGAGCAGTTCAACACAGCCAGCATGTAAACCATCAAAACAATAGTCACCATGACCTACAATACAAGAAACAATGGTGGCAACATTCTTTCGTAGAGAATGATCATGAAATATTTCCTACGGTCATTCTCTCCCTTCCACTGATTCTAGAAGGGCATTTGTCAGTTTCTTGCGAAAGAATGTGCACAATACTGGTTAACTGCTTAGAGGACTAAGCCTGTCCAGTAAACGTGTGGTTAGGTAAACTGACTGCGCTCGACATGACCCCATTGGGTTGACTGGGTCGTAAAACCTCAACACAAACAAACAAGAAACAATGGTAAACAGAAAATACTGAAACTGCATAGCTCTTGATAAGGCACATTTTTCAACCAAAAAGTATCTATAATTTTCTTATTTCTCGATGAAAACATGTTGTGGGTACTCATTAGAAGCGCCTCGCCGAGAAATAAGGAAACTATTTACCTGATACCCATTCTTATCTAGACCTATGCACATACTGGGCAGTATGGAACTCCAATACCAATTTTAGGGGAAAAAATAATTCTGACATAGTTTTCTCCCCTCAAAGTGTATAAATTCTCCCTAAGTTCAGCACAATGAACCTAGAAGGCATAAAGGGGAGGGGGCAGGGGCAAAATAATTCTGACATACTTTTCTCCCCTGAAAGTGTATAAATTCACCCTAAGTTCAGCACAATGTACCAAGAAGGCATAAAGAGATTTTATCAAACATGATAGAAGCAGATTAGCATGTGTATCCACCAAGTCTGATAAAAGTCTATATTTCTTTTATCCTAGATGCCCAAAATATTGTGCAAGAAAAAACGCACCTACTCTGATCCACCTATATACTGGTTTGATGCATAGGCTGATATGAGAAAATATTCTGTTTTTTGCATTGGGATTTAATGGCCCTGTCAACAATATTTTGCACTTATAAAGCTGGTAAAGACGTTGGACGCTGCAGGGCTTTTGGTAAAGACGTTGGACGCTGCAGTGCTTTCTCGGTAGGGCAATTGGTAAAGATGTTGGACGCCTGCAGTGCTTTGTTGGCTTTATGAGCGCTATTTGAACAACCTTTTTTGGGGCTGTCTCGGTAGCGCAATTGGTAAAGACGTTGGATGCTGCAGTGCTAGGCGCTGCACCACATTGATCAGAGCTTGCATAGTGTGGGTTCGACCCCATGCAAAAGCACATAGAACAATATTTTGGTCCTGTCCATCTGTCTTTCAGAAAGAGTGAGAAAGAAAAGAAGAATGAAATAGATGAGATAAAGGTCCCAACTCCTGAATTTGCTTCAAGTGAGGCATGAACCTTATTGCCAAACCCACAATTTCAGCTAGTCTCTCGTTATTTGACTGGATCAAAAAAGAAATGATTTTTTTTATCGTATCTCTGAATTTATGTTGGCAACATTAATTCAAAGAGATGATAAAAATCATTTTATTTCGAGAATGAGAGACTAATTAGAATTTTACAGGCTGTCAGGTGTCACATTTTATGATTGTGTTAATACCATATATCAATTTATTAAACCTTTCTTGGATAATAAAATGTCTATTTTTGAGGAATAAACCGCCTTTAGTATTCTGTGCATAAATGATAGGGTCACTTCTGACTTTCTAAATGAGCCACAACACAAGAAAACACACCCTCTGACATTTTTGCCAAACAAAGACTCAAATTAACCTACTGGTAAGCATCAGGGCCCAGTTGTTCAAAGCTAACAATGTCGTTAGTTAACGATTTGTTAAAATTTAGATCAAGTGATATATGCTGAAATTGTTTGCTGAAAAAATGTGAGTAGCTTTTGCATTGCAAAAGCTACTCACATTTTTTCAGCAAAAAATATCATAATACATGTATTGTATATTGAATCTGCTAAAACAGTTAACGAAATGACCCTTACGAGCTCGTTAAGCTAATGACGCTTTGAACAACTGGGCCCAGGTCTGTCTGATCAGTCTTTGTTGTCCACATGAAGAAGCTTTGCCAAAATGTGCCTAGTGAATATTCTGATCAGACTGCGCAAATAAGCAGGTTGATCTGAATCTTCGCCCGGCATACATGTTTGAAGGTACATATTCTGATGTTGCTGTTCAAATGTCCATGATAAAAATACCTCACCTATAGGAGGCCCATGTGTAATCAGTATGTCTGTATTATCTGGAATTAAATCCCACTTTTCCAGGCATGATTCTCCCCTGGGCAAATTAAATCCCCAGTCACAAAATTCTGGTTGCCTGCAACGAAGAGGTCACAGCTTTAATATAATGGCTTTTGTTGTATTTGGTTGTGTCCCAGTCTGCCAAAGACAGCAATGGGACATATAGTGTTTGGCTGTGATGTTACGCGCATATGTCAAGTTTGTAACCAGTCTAACAACATTCAAGTTTACACTGACATTTAAGTCAGCATTTCTCTTGGAGGTCATTACTTGGGTACCTCTTATGCTAGGAATATGAAATTTGGTATGCTACTTACCCAGACCTAAACCTTCAACTCTGTGCTAGACTTGCCCCTGGGCCATGACCTCTGGTTGGGCTAGATGTTAATGCATATGTCACCTTTGTAACCAGATCTAACAACATTCAAGTTTACATTGACATTTACATCAGCGTTTGTCTTAGAGGGCATATCTTGGGTACCTTTTATGCTAGGAAGTTTGAATTTGGTATGCTAGTTACCCAGACCTAAACCTTCAACTCTGTGCTAAAGTTGCCCCTATGTCATGCCCTCGGGTGAGGTTAGGGATCAAAATGTATAACAGGACGGATTTTACACTGATTTTACACTGACATTTATGTCAGCATTTCTCTTGGAGGTCATAACATGGCCCAGTGATTTGGCCTTATATATTGAAGAGAATTTCATGTATAAACATCAGGCTTTTATGGGTTTCCTGTTTCATTTTATTGGCAAAGTGCAATTCATCACAAAAACATACCTGTATAATACTGACACTCTTAAACCCCACTTTTATTTAGTAAATCAGGGGTTTAAAGGGTATACATTATTTTTCTTATTTCTGCTCAAAACAGATTGTGGGTCCTCTTTAGAACTGCCTCGCAGGGGCAGTTCTAACAAAAGTGCCCACAAATCTGGGTCCTCTTTAGAACTGCCTCGCAGGAGCAGTTCTAACAAAAGTACCCACAATCTATGTTTTGAGCAGAAATATGAAAAATATCCGAATTTTTATCTGAAAATTTTCAGTTTTTGGTGGTAAAATTTTCAGTATATTATAGGCTTGTTTTCGTAATGCAAGCAAGCTATGCTGTCCTGGGTCAGCTCTTTTTTTTTTTTTTTTTACATTTTTATGCCCAAGCCTGCAAAAGGCAGCAGTGGGGCATAAAGGGATAAAGTGTTTTGCTGTGAGGTTGCATCCATACATGGGTATGTCACTTTAATTTTGTAACCTGAGTTTAACAAATGTCACATTTACGTCCACATTTTTCTTGGAGGCCATAACTTGGGTACCTTTTATGCTAGGTAGTTGAAATTCGGTATGCTACTATTCTAGACCTAAGCCTTCAACTCTGTGCTAGAGTTGCCCTAAGTCAAAATCCGTGGAGTAAGGCTTGGGTTCAAAATGCATAACATGTCAGATTCAGCATTAAAGAGCGAAGGGCAGGGACATTTAAGTACTTTGCACACATGTCTAGTTTTGTGTTTATTCCGATTTTAGGCTGCTTTCAACAATCTTTTAGTCATACCACGATGGTGTCTGGATGTGGTAGGGAGCTATGCTCACTGTTAGTATGCTGCCGCATTGCAATGTCGTGCCCCAGGCACACAACATGATAATCTACATAAAAAGAAATGTTTTATTTAATCAAAATTCAGACAAATCTCCCTATTCACCAGTTTACAGAGTTAAAAGAGTGTACCGGGTGATTCAGAAATAATGAGAAATTTCGGATCATCGCAACCCTGCTCTTTGTTGTAGCCTAACTTCCTTGAGAGAGGGCATAAGATCTCAAGTGAAAATGAGACTTGAAATTATCCCAGGCCAATCCAACATCAAAGCATATTAAGACACCTTCTCAGTTCATATTCATCAGTGTCAAAATAAAATCTTCCTTGCTGTAATGTATCAAAGATCTTATTCTTACAAATTTAAGTTACATACGCCAATTTGTCCATTGACAACTTTTCTTGTTATATATGCCAAAACATGATCACTCACTCTGAATATCAATTTTTCTAAATTGGCATGTATTTTTCACAAGTATTGCTTAATATGTGGTCAATTCTGAGATGAAGAATGGCTGGTTACCCTTGTAACAAGTTGTTGCTTCCATAACTAACTTAATGTGGACCTCTTATAACATTGCATCATACAAAATTATTCGGAACCTCTCAGTCTTTAATGGAGAGTAAGTTCTAGCCTCGTTCTGGTATGGTGGGCAGAATATTGTTTGCTTTTATTGGACAGTGAAATGGCTTTCTTTCGTCAAAAGTTTACTTTGTGATGATAATCTCATTGACTGATCATTTTAATGTCATAATCACAAATATCAACACATATTTTATCTATCAACTAGCTAAAACTAAACTAAAATGGTTGCCATGAAGCCACTATTACGGTTTCGTGTGTGCCTGCTGATAACAGAAAAATATCATTGAAACAGTTGTATTTATCTTAGGAAAATCAGTCAAATTGCTTTGAAAAGCTGTATTTTTAAACACTAGATAAAATTTAAGAGTGAATATTAACTAAAAAGGAACTACTGGTCCAGGTAAAATTTGGATTGATTCAACTGGTTTCGATGGAACCGGAAATGGTTGTGCCAACTAGAATTATTGGTCACATGACATAACATTGTAATCACGTGGTCAGTAGCCCGGATGAGACAACAACTTGAAATGGTCTATAGGCAAATATCAATCAATCAATAAGTCTATTTTTTTGCCATGTCTATTCTGGACTGTTATCGGCCCAATAGGAATCCTGTTGGTCTGAAAACAGTCCAATAAAGATTTAAGTAGAATACTAGCCTGGACTTACCAGGGAGAACCATAGATCTTGATTCCACAGACATCGACTTCTGCATCTTCCAAGTAAACACAGTTTGTTAAAAGTTCCTTTACTGTGGACACACCTAGTTCCTTCAACACATCCTCAAAAACTGTTTCAGTGATTACGAAATTTCTGAGGAGATAGCTTCTCCTATTACAGAGTAGATTGTCATCAAACGTCAAGTCATGATTCCCAGCTATAACAATTTTGACAGGATGAGGCAGCGTACCTGTAATGACAAAATTTCTGCTGTTACCTCACGTAAAGACACAACTTCGAATATATGTATGTGTACTAGTCCTAATCAATAACAGTTCCTTATATTGTCTATATTTCTTTACCCTAGAGATAACTGAATCCTGGGCTAAACATACTGTTAAATCTCCCCAACAAAAACAATAAAACAAGAGGCCCACAGGCCATGGCTCGCTAACCTGAGTGAAATAGCCACTGCAGGCATGCAGATGTTATGCAACTTTTTCCCAATCCTGTAACTGCAACTAATTAAAGGATCATCATTTGAGCAGTTCTTGATTTTGAAGAAGAATGTGTTTTTACTATTATTATTTTTTTACCATTTATAAGCATGACAGTCAATGGAGATTCATTGGAGAGTGACCATTTGAACAAACTCTCCATCCTGTTTCAAAGTAGGAATGACATGAAATTTGGTGAAAATAGGCCAAGTGGTTTCAGAGGAGAAGTTGTTTAATATACATCATGACTTTTGTACATGTATACAGCACCCTTGCAGAATAAAATTTTGATTGTAACTTAAAGCTTTTGCTACTTCAATCATATACATGTATTATAAGTTTTAGACACTTCGGCTATTTTTGTCTTTGTGTGTGTGTTCATTGTTCTCAAAGATCATTCTTTTTATAATTTCTATTTATCTTCATCAGAATGCAGGAACTTGCCAAGCTCTCACCTTCATTTAGTAAGTACAGAAATGATGGGTGAAGAAGTACAATGTAGTTCAATTGCATGCTGCCATGCAAGATAGGTACATATGACCTATATCTTTGTTTGTGTTGAGGTTTTACGGCCCAGTCAACCCAATGGGGTCATGTGGAGCGCAGTCACCTATGTCTCTTTCCAAGAACAGACAAGAAACAAGCTCAATGGGGTCTTCTTTTCCTACTGAAGCGCAACAGTCTTTTCCCTGCTGGTGTGCAATAGGGTCTTCTTTCCCCGCTGGTGCCAGCTGTCATTTACAAATTTGACATGGCAACCAAACAAAATGGCCACTGATCATAAAACACATAAACTCGATAATCATCATTACTGCCAAATACGGTTCACATCACTTCACTTGTTATGGAGAAAATATAATTTAACCATTTTCCCATTATAAGTCTATGGGATCTTTCAGTTGTCTTAGCAACAAACAAAAAAGCAGCTTACTATATGTTAGCTATTTTTTAAATCCCCCTACCCGAGTAACACCCTGACCCAATTATAACCCTCCTACAAACTTTGTTTGTGGAGGGGTATACTGTTTTCATGATGTCCATCTGTACTCACATATAGAAAGTTTACCCATACTAATTGTGTATCATCGCCCAAACAAAAATAATTCTTAGTAAATCATAAATGCACCATCAATGCACCATCAATAAAACACAAAACAGTGATTTGTTAAAGTGTATGAGGTCTTAGAGCTAAACGTGATACTAATGCAACATAAATACATCACAATGTAGCATTACTGTATCATTTCACTTTAACTTTTTGAAAGTGTTGTATTAATGTTGAATTTAACTTTGTTTTTGGATCAATGCATTATTTCAGATTCATTTAACTCAGAAGTTTTATACAGTGTAGTATTAATGTTTTGTTGGTCTTTAACTTTTCTCACTGTGTGGCAAGACTATTTTGTTGACTTACCAGCAAATTTGTAGGATTTTTCTAAAGTTGGACTACTTGAAATTATGTAAACTGAAACTTTCTTTTATCAGTTTCTTTTTAAAATCAGTCTTGTGAACTTAATTAATATTTAACATCGATTGGACATTACAAATAATGGAATAATATATATATATATAAAACATTAAATCCAATGAGTTTCATTTTGATCTGGGTTTCAGAATTGTGTAATAAGTACTTGTTGTTGCTTTGTGTTTAAAATTCTAGAAATGGGCATCAACTTGTCCTGAAAATGATTAAAATGGTTAGTTTCTTTTTCATTTCTAGATCTCCTGGCTTAAAAAAGTATTCATACTTAAAGCTTACCTATTATAGATAATTAAGAACAAAAGTCAAATGTGTTAAAAGCATGCTTTGGCTTTTACTTATTCCATGTTGCTGCATTTCAGTAGATGTACACACTTATAATTGTGATTTTAACAGAATGGCTTTAATCTAGCTAGCTGTGTTGCATTAATGTTTCATTAGATTCTAGTCTCCAGTGATAGCATGTGACCCATTTCCTGAAAATTTGAATATTAGTGTTGCATTTCTGTATTATTAGCCTGCACTTGCTCTGTGAACAAATGACTCACTTCCTGACCTTACAAATTTGGAGGGAAATAAATGAAAGCAATTGCAAGGAGTCATTGTTTATTTCTTTCAAATTTGTGATTTTAATTGTTTAAAGGATAAATTTCTTTCTTATAGATTCAGTAAGTAACAATTCTATGTGTATGATATTTTAACATATTTGTCCTAGCCATATGACTTCACATATGCCAAGATTTAATTTGAAAATTAATATTATGAAGTTGTATACTATTCCCCACCAATCTTAAAAAAACAACAGAGCCAAAACAGTTCCTTTCCAAATTACATCACTCATTTACAACTGATGTGCCCTGTTCAATGGTTGTTTGGAACTAGAAGATACATTATGCTGTGTGAATTAAATTAAGATCCTTATCATCAATTGGATTTTTTTTAATTATGAAGTGATATTGATTTTTAACTGACTAATTTATGTGATATGCCTTACATTTGTTATTTCACATTTGTAGATATTTCTAATTCTATCATACTCAGCTAGCATCAGTGTATTACATTTAAAGTTGAATTCCTATGATATGCACGACGGCCATTATATTCAATTTTGAACTATTTATAGATTGGCAAAAGTTTTTTGACATACTTAGACTAGGGTCATATTAATGCCATGTTGCAGTGTTGTACTTGTGATTTGTTAAAGGTGTTGCATTAATGTATAGTTACTGTGTTGCATTAGTGATTTGTTACAGTGTTGTACATGTATTTGTGTCATATTTCCATGTTGCATTACTGATTTGTTACAGTGTTGCATTACTGCTGCATTTCTGATTTGTTAGCTCATTTGTTTGAGAAATTTGTCACAAATAAAACATTAATGAAACACATGTAGCATTACTGACAGGGTTCAAATTTAACTTTCTTGACACCTTGCTAAAATTTGCAAGTAGCATTATTTTTTACTTGCTAAACCTATCAGCCACTTGCTTTTTCATACTTATAAACACTGTTAAATGTAGCTTTAAACCTTTGCTCTCCGGGTAAAAATTTCAGCAGACATTTTAAAATATTTTTCTTATTTTTTCCAGAAAACAGGTTCTGAAATTACATGCAAATTGTCTCCATAGGAGACAATTTGCATGTAATGTCAAAACCTGTTTTCTAGGAAAAATAAAAAAAAAAAGTATAGTCATTGCTTTTTGAAAAGAAATTGCAAAACTTTAGCAACAGTGCCTCAGGTTCCACAATTAAAGAGAATCTTTCCAACTTGCTAGAATTAGCAAGTGATGGAAATTGCAGCTTGCTTTTTGAGGAAATTAACTAGCATTTAGCAAGTTAGCAAGTGCTAAAATTGATCCCTGACTGATTTGTTAAAGTGATGCATTCCCCTGATTTTTTTGTTTGGGGATCATTGCAAGCCCATACACAGAAGGGAAACAGGGGGTGCCAATGGTTTTCTGGGAATATTACTGTATTTCAAAATCATACATTTTTTCACCAGAAATTTACACCCCCAATTTTAGCCTCTAAATAATTTTTGTTTACGATTCACACCCAGTGTAAAATATCTGAAAATTGCACCCCACTTTTATCGAACGGTTTTCAAGTTATAGAGTGGACACCAAATGACCATTGTCAAATTTCAGACAGGAATAACTCCTAAAAATGTAGACAACAGTTATGGTTCTTGTGGTATGCATGTCGTCTGATGATACTTTATATTTCTATGAAGTTTCATGAAAATATCTTGAAGGGTTTTCGCACGAAATTACCATTTCAAATGGGACAGCTCCAAAAATGTATAGACAAGAGTTACAGTTCTTGTGTTGATCACATCATCTGATGATGCTCTATATTTCTATGAAGTTTCATGAAAATATCTTCAGGGGTTTTCAAGTTATAGAGCTGACAAGAAATGACCATTATCAAATTACAAAGGGAAATAACTCAAAAAATATATAGACAGGAGCTATGGTTCTTGTGTTCTGCACATCGTCTGATGATGCCTTATATTTCTATGAAGTTTCATGACAATATCTAGAAGGGTTTTCAAGTTACAGAGCGGACGCAAAATTACCATTCTCTAATTTCTACAGGGAATAACTCCAAAAAATGTATAGATAAGAGTTATGGTTCTTGTGATCTGCACATCATCTAATAATGCTTTATATTTTGAAGAAGTTTCATGAAACTATCAAGTTACAGAACGGACATGATTGCGTGATGGACGGTCGGACATCTTGACGGATGTATACTTCTGTGTCTCCTTAGGTACAAAGTGCACTTGTGTGTTGAAAATTAGACACACAAGGGCACTTTGTACATAATTTTTGACACACAAATCAGTCAGCTTGTGTGTCTATGGAATAAATCTCATTGAAATACACTGAATTGTCCATAATTTTAAAACACACAAGTATACATTCTTCCCTGCGGACTGACAGACTGATGGACAGACGTTCTTACCAGACAGTATTTGTGAGGTTATCCCTTTGATCTTTCTTTGATCTTTTCTAACCCCACAGTGCAAATTTTCAACCCCACAATGTCAATTTTAACCCCACAATGATGGAATAAACGTAATGAACCCTATAATGTCAAATTCTACTCAAACCCTAACCCTAGAATGTCATGTAGGCATGTACGGACAGACAGACGGACAAACAGACAACCGAGGCAAAAACAATACATTACGAAAACATGCCTTTTCAAATATATAGAAAATTTCACCACCAAAAGCTGAAAATTTTCTGATAAAAAAACTCTGATATTTTTCATATTTCTGCTCAAAACATAGATTGTGGGTACTCATTAGAACCGCCTTGCTGAGGCAGTTCTATCGAGTACCCACAATCTATGTTTTTGAGCAGAAATAAGAAAAATAATGTATACCCCTGTAAACCTGTGTTTTACTACATGTATATAAAAGTGAGGTTAAAGGGGGTCAAAATTATATAGGTACATGTATGTTTTCGTGATGATGTCTCCACCCCTGTCAGGTGGAGACCCACCCCTGTCAGGTGGAGACATAATTATGTGGATATGCTGTCTTATCTGGAGTTATGTTCAAGTTAAGTACATGAGAAATGGGGGAGGGGTGGGAGGCATATATATATATACACAATGAAAGACTCAGGTGCGAACTATTTGTACTGGTTTCTTACCAAGAAAATTGTCAAATGTTTTTACTTCTCTTGCAAATCCTTTATTAGTTATGTCCCCTGCATGCAGGATGACATCTCCAGGTGGGATTCTTTCAGGGTGTATTTCTATTTTTGCATGGGTATCAGAAATACAAACAAATCGTATTTTGTCAGGAGATATTGGCGTGTCTGGATCTAAAGGCTGAACCTGTTAACATGAAGAAGAAAGAAAATACAGTGAACCCTTGTTACAATGACAGCATTTGTTCCCAAAGAAATGAATTTGCTGTTGTAAAGAATTCTTAATGAGCAGAATGATATGCATCAAATGCCATGTTTTATTCTTATTTTTTCATAGAACTTAAGTTTTGGATATTTGTTAGAATTGCCTCAGTGAGGCAATTCTAACAAATATCCAAAACAAATGTTGCTTAAGGTATTGAATAATAGTGTTCCTGCATGATTTCTGGTTAACTGTCAACTCTTGAGAAAGGGTTTCCGTACTACTCGAATTGTCAGTATAACGAATTTTAACTTGTGGTATCGAGTGTCGGAATAATGAGGGTTGACTGTAAATGAGCTACAATGTCAGAAAGCATACTTCAGACGATGTACATCCAGCAAAGAATCAGATAAACCTCTGCATTTGCACAGTCTGATAAGAATCTTCATTGGGCACATTTTGGCTAGCTAAGGATGCAATGTTTCTTCATGAGGACAACGAAGACTCTGATCAGACTGCGTGGATGCAGTCTTCGTTGAGTGTACATGTCAGAAGGTATGTTTTTGCAATGTCACTCCTCAAATAAGCCTGTTCTATGGCAAGCCGTTTTACTATTTATTAAGCAAAATAGATATCTTATATATTATATCAGATATCTTATATAGGATATAAGATATCTAATATAGGATATAAGATATCTGATATACTAATTCAGATATCTTATATCCTATATTAGATATCTTATATCCTATATATGATATCTTATATAATATATAAGATATCATATTTAATTCCCCATATAAGATATCTAATTTACCATACAAGATATCTTATTTGTTAAATAAGATATCTTATTTATTAATATAGATATCTAATATACTAAATAAGATATCTGATATACTAAATGAGATATCTTATTTGATTTAATAAATGAGATATCTTCTTTAGTAAATAAGATATCTTATATCCTATATGAGATATCTTATACAGCATATCAGATATCTTATATAGCATATTAGATATCTTATATGTCAATTCAGATATCTTATATAGCATATTAGATATCTTAATTGACATATAAGATATCTATTTTATATAAGATATCTGATACAATATATCAGATATCTTATATGTTATATAAGATAGCTGATATATTAAATCAGATATCTGATTTATAGAATAAATAGTAAAACGGCTTTCTGGCAAGCCATTTTACTATTTATTATACATTATATCAGACATCTTGTATTGGATATAAAATATCTAATATAGGATATAAATATTTGAATTAGTATATCAGATATCTTATATCCTATATAAGATATCTTATATCCGATATAAGATATCTGATATATCATATTAGATATCTTATTTAATTCCACATATAAGATATCTTATTTACTATATAAGATATCTTATTTGTTAATATATTAATATAGATATCTAATATACTAATGAGATATCTTATTTAATTGAACAAATGAAATATCTTCTTTAGTAAATAAGATATATTATTTCCTATATAAGATATCTTATATAGCATATCAGACATTTTATATAGCATATAAGATATCTTATATGCCAATTAAGATATCTTATATAGCATATCAGATATCTTATATAGCATATAAGATTTCTAAATTGACATATAAGATAACTTATTTACATAAGATATCTAATATAATATATCAGATATCTTATATATTATATAAGATATCTGATATATTAAATCAGATATCTGATTTATAGAATAAATAGTAAAACGGCTTGCCATACTGTTCACCATTTAATATAATGAAAAAAAACAAAACAAGAAAACAAATGAGGGTCATCCAATAAGTAATGCAACCTGTCTTTCAAATCTTGTACATTTTAACTTTATTATTAAATTATACTTTGATGAAAAGATGTCTCCAAACTGTACTCATGCAGCAAGTAATTAAAATCTAGCCCTGCATTTCAGGTACCTAGCAACAATGGATTATCACTAAATAGCTCATGGCCACAGTTAAATAAACTGTTTCCATGCCAACTGGAAGATTATTGTTAATTTAAAAGCTCATTTCTTTTATACCTCATCCTTTTTTATACCCAGCTAGCAACAGAAGAAGGGAATTATGTAATGCTAGTGTGAGTTACAATGAGTAGGTTTATTTTTTTATGATTTTTTTTTTTCATGAAACTTTGCATAGGCATTGATATTTGGGAGGAGTGACTTGCTATTGCAAATGGGAAGATTCCTTTTACTCTCAAGAGTGTAAAGGCACCTGGTCAATGACAAAATTCCATTCTGTAGAACAAATGAATGGATTTTGATTAAATATTTTATACACATCAATACTGAATAGATCTAGATTGGGTTTGAAAATGAGCCAATTCCTTTAGTTTTCAACAGAATTATGTATGGCTCTTGGTTGAAGTTAAAACTGGTTTCTTGCTTGACTTCTTCAAAATGAACTGAGGAATTCTGATCAAATTTTATGTATACATTGATAATGACCAGAACTAGATTGAGATAGAAAATAAACCATTGTTTTATCGGTTGATGTCAGAACTGAGTTTTTGCTTAACACCTTCAGAATGAATAGACTTTGATAAAATTTTATATACACATGACTGATATTGTCTAGAATAGGTTGAAATACAAAATGGGTCAGTATTGTTTCTTTTCAACAGTTATGCCCTTGATTGATGTCAGCATTGTGATTTTTCTGTTTTATAACATCTCATCACCAGTATTTCAATGCTTTTGGGACTATAATAACAATGTGATAACATGATAAAGGCTCTGCGTGAAGTAGATGCGTACAATCATAAATCTGAAGGCGAAGTAACCTCTGAGCAGGACTCAAATACATGGTCCCTAATCAGCAGGTGAGGTTAAATCTACTGATTTACAACACACCTGTACCTAAAGATGTCTAGGAGGAGAAAAAAAAGAAAAAAAAAAACATATCCTACTGATGCCACCTAGAGAAAGAGTAATCAAACCATGGCATGTAGCACATATCGAGGGTTGATCACAAGACTGTAGCAAGTCAGATGTTTTTTTTTCCCAATACTTAATCTCCTCACCATGAAGGCATTATGAAGATTACAACATTTCTTTCTGTAAACAATGCAAATTTGCATTGTTTACTAAAGGGTCAAAGTTGTCCCTAAACAAGGGATTCAAAAATTGAGTTACTACAGTCTTGTGCTCAACCCTCGATATGTTCACAGTTGGTACTGAGTGCTGAACTTCTCCCCTAACTTTGTCTGCTGCATTGCTTTGCAATTAGCACTTTAAGTTTTAAAATCAAACCACCAACCTTTTCAACTTTTTGTTTCACTTTCAGTTTATCCCAAGCAATATTTGGTCTGTGTGTATCGGGATGAACACTTATTGTTGAAGACATTGTGGCCTTTCTTCTAAATCCAAGTGATGAAAACCAGTCTAATGTTTTTCTAAATAATGACATGAGGGTAATGCATTCAGTTTCTACCACATCAGACTGTTTTTTTCTGAAAAAAAAAATATGAATAAATAATAAAATAAATAAAAATAATAACAAAGATTAATAATACGACTATCCCTTTGGGAGCAAATTCTTTACCTCTAAAGCAGATCACTTTTCAGAAGAGGTTAAAATAATTTAGACTGTATTTTCAATGACAATTTATCCATCCAGTTCCCTCCCCTTTACCTTTGTCATGCTGAATAAATTAAGATGCCAGACCCACTTCTAATTTCCAGCCAATCAGATTACCTGATCCAGGTTTTTGATAGAAATTCACATATTTAATGACAAACAGTGCAGATCCAGATCAGTTGGCTTCTTCAGAAATGTTTCTACACTGTTTGGCTAAGACAGGGCATGTCGTATTCAGCGAGAGAAGGGTTAGAGTATCACAGGGTAAATATCCTAAAATTTTGACCATCAACGTTTCTGAACAAAAAAAAAAAAAAAAAACGGCATATGCAAACAGTGCAGGCCCAGATTAGACTGCTAGTGAAGGAGCAGTCTGATTAGGGTCTTCATTGTTTGCCATTCCACTATATGCATTTAAAAAAAAAATGGCATAAAAAGCAAAATTTAGGCAAAAAGTGTGTAAAATGAAATGCTCAAAATTTTACGACATTTATGTTAATCATATACGCTGCAGAATGAGCCATTGTTCTTATGACATGTGTACCCTATGAAGCTTCAGTTGGCCTGCAGTCTGGTCAGAGTCTTCTTTGTCCACTTGAAGAGGCCTTGGCGCCAAGGCTATCCCACATGAAGACTCCAGACTGTGTGGATGTGCAGCCTGATTTGATTCTTTGCTGGGCACACCTGATATGGTATAGTTTCTTACATAGGTGTAGCACATTATCCAAATACCCATGTGCATAACATGCGTAAGAAAATTTTTTACAATAAAGTGGTAGTAGCATAAAATATTTGGCTCTTTACATTAGGGGCTGCTCTTAAAGGAAAGAATTTGCTCCCTCTGGGAGCAAATTCTTTCCTTTAAGAGTAGCCCCTAAATTAGAAATGCTTCCAGGCATACTTTTTCAACAATTTTCCTAGATTTGCTACTGTAGTAGGAGGAGAAATAGACCTGTAAAGCAAATATTCCCGTCAAGTGCCCCGACCAGATCGAACCAGGTACCTTTGGATATGTAATTGAGCATCAGAACCACAAGGCTAAAAGGTCCGGACCAGTTAGACTGGTCAATTATGTGCCCTATATATTTACACACACATATTGATTATTTATACTTTGCCGGGCTACTACACTCCTCCATCCTACAATGAAACATTTATGCCTCCGTTGCCACTGAATCACCCTTGGGCTCCGACGGTAGTCATCCTGGCACCAGGCACCAGTTACCAAATGTAATAGAAGGAGAAATAGACCTATAAAGAAAATATTCCCGTTGAGTGCCCCGACTGGGGATCGAACCAGGTACCTCTGGATCTGTAACCAAGCGTCATAACCATGGGGCTAAAAGGTCTGCACCAGTTAGACTGGTCAATTATGCGCCCTATATATTTACACACATATTGATTATTTGTACTTCGTTTTGCGGCGATACTACACTACAAATAATTCCGTTCTAGCTACGTCACTGTCTTATCTTTATGATGATATGTTATTTTTTTTTTCTATTTTCATTTATTTATTTTGTAATAGGAAAGGAGAAACAATCCAAATCACTTTTTCCCCGACCGGGGATTGAACCTGGTCTGCCGGATTCAAAGTCCTGCACTCTACTACGTCGCTATAAAAGCTGGCTTCTATCGCAAGGCAGTAGAAGTGTATCTTATACCTAAACTGCTACATCCCTGCTTCCTATAACGAGACATATGTATGCATTCATGCCAATACAAATGTCACGCAAGCTCTGAGTGACAACCCAGCACTTGCTTCGCCCATCAGACTCCAAGGCTGCTACCCCCACAATGGCCACCAAATGTAATAGGAAAGGAGAAAAATCCAAATCACATTTTCCCCGGCCGGGGATTGAACCCGGTCCACCAGATTCAAAGTCCTGCACTTTACAACTTCACTATAAAAGCCGGCTTCTACCGCAAGGCAGTAGAAGTGTATCTTATACCAAAATTGCTACAATTTAATATTTGTTGCTTGCTCCTTGCTTCCTTAACATTTCATCTGAACTGAACATATTATCAGTTTCTTGCTTTCCCCCCACTCACCAGTTTACCTCGTTGCCATTAAAGTAAACTGAGGAAGAAAAAGAGTGCCTGATGCAGGACTCAAACCAACAACCCCTGCTTGCAAGTCAGGTGTTCTGCCAAGCTAACCAGGCCAACAGTCCTGCAAATCACCATATTGTTACTCTGGTTATAAGGTATCTCTATGTTCAACCATTTAACAAAATTTCAACAGTGTTATAGTTTTTGGCACAGATACTTGGGGTAAGTAGGGCAGTGCAGGCCCAAAAAAATATCTTGTATATATTTTTTCTCTAGTTATTTTTGTATTTTAGTACAAAAGAAACACTGCTGATAAAATATAATCATATTCTGTGACTTCTGAAAAGGTTCTAAAAAACATCACATTTCTCTCAAATGGTAATATATGGATATTATCATTTGAGAGAAATGTGATGTTTTTTTAGAACCTTTTCAGAAGTCACAGAATATGATTATATCTTATCAGCAGTGTTTCTGTTGTACTAAAATACAAAAATAACTAGAGAAAAAATATATACAAGATATTTTTTTGGGCCTGCACTGCCCTACTGACACCAAGTAGCTGTGGTTTTTGGAGAAAGCTATTACTTGTATTTATTTTTTTAGCTTTTCCACGCTTTATAAAGAGAAGAAATTAGGAAAAATCAGTTTAAAATACGCGATAAAGTGCGCATCAAAATACATAGTTGAACTAAATATGTTTGACTTACATAGACCTCTCGCAATTAAAAACATGACAAATGTCTAATTTTATTCAACAAACCCGGAAGGCAGCGCGAT
Organism: Anodontia alba; assembly: GCA_964016985.1. Lineage (NCBI taxonomy): Eukaryota > Metazoa > Mollusca > Bivalvia > Lucinida > Lucinidae > Anodontia > Anodontia alba. The sequence continues at coordinate 44,700,653 of OZ024837.1, forward strand.
GTAAACAAACAAGCGCCTGGTGACTGGTGTCAAATAATATCGGCGCACACTAATTCTATTCTATTCCAATGTCCAGGATGTAATGTCCGGGATGTATGGGTAGTGGTGCGTTGCCCTTAATGTAGATCTCGACTTGTGGTGGTCAGAATTTAATAAAATTGGTATCATTAGGAAATTAAAGCTTGTTAAAAATATATCTTCAAATTTTTACCCCTTTGAGATCGATTTCTAACTTTGAAATGTTCGGGATGTAATGTCCAGGATGTATGGGAAGTGGTACGTTGTCCTTTAATATCTCAACTTTTGGTGGTCAGAATTTAACAAAATTTGCATTATTTAAAATATATGCTCCATTCTAAAAAATTGTTAAAAATATTTTCCAATTTTTACCCGTTTGACGTCGATTTCGGACTTTGAAATATCCGGGATGTAATGTCCAGGATGTATGGGAAGTGGTACGTTGTCCTTTAATATCTCAACTTTTGGTGGTCAGAAGTTAAGAAAATTTGCATCATTTAAAATATATGCTCCATTCTAAAAGGTTGTTAAAAGAATATCAATTTTTACACCTTTGAGGTCGATTTCGGACTTTGAAATATCCGGGATGTAATGTCCAGGATGTATAGGTAGTGATGCGTTGTCCTTGATATCTCAAGTTTTGGTGATTAGAATTTAATAAAATGATATCATTTGAAAATTTAAGTTCCACTCTAAAGGATTATTAAAATATTTTCGGTTGGGAATCTTTGCAAGCTAGACGCACGAAACAGAAACTTATTGTCTTCTATTAAATGATAAATGGTCTTACTCCAGAATATCTTCATACACTGCTACCACCAACTGTTCAAAATACTACATGTACTTCTTACAATCTAAGAAATTCCAATGATATACGCAATTTTAGATTCCATGACAGTTGCTCACAAGACTATTGCTCACAAGACAGTTGCCCACAAGACAATTGCTCACAGGACAACTGCCCACAACCTTAATGGTAAACAGGACAATTGCTCACAACACATTTATTTCATGATTTTATTTTTATTTTGAATGTCTTTTATTTATATTATCTAGACTATATTTCATGGGGACTATTTTCCCTCAAAGTATTATGTAGCAGTTGATCAGCTGATTTCAACTACTTAGTTATAATTAAAACTTCAGTAGTTGGATGAAATCACTTAACTTTTTTTTAAACATTAGTCAGCTTAATTTATTAATGTTAAATATACTAAATATGTTTAATGTTAAATATACTAAGCAACTTGACAAATATAATCATTATTAATTATAATTAACCATTATTTTTTTTGTTTTTGTTTTCAAAATTTCTTTAGAGTTCATAACATTTGATCTCCTAAATCAATTAAGTGTGAGCTTTTAACATTAATCACTTTAAATTAGTGAAATGATTAATAAAAGACAGTAATCAGCTTTAATTAAGTTAGAAGCTAGTCCGAGTTTTGAACATTATTCACCAAAATTAGTGATATGATTGGTTCCTTAATTAAAGACATTAATTCAAGACATGGCTTGTGGTGTAATAATATGGGTGATATATTATTTGTGTGTTTGAATTTCACTTCATGTGCTATTGTGATTACTTGTTTCTGCTTAAACACATAGATAAATAAAACAAACAAATATCTTGTGAGCAATTGTCTTATTTTCCATTAAGGTTGTGGGCAATTGTCTTGTGAGCAATTGTCTTGTGAGCAACTGTCTTGTGAGCAATTGTCTTGTGAGCAAATGTCTGCGCACCGCAATGTTCATGCTCGTACAAATTTATTCTATAACTCATTCCTTCCATCCACAATTCGAGCATGGAATGAACTTTCTGACGAAATTAAGTCAGCCCCTTCTGTTGCTTCGTTCAAGTTTAGATTGAACGAAGACCTACATAAGCCTCCTAAATATTACAACGCAGGATCACGAATCGGCCAAATTATGCATGCTAGGATTCGAATGGAGTGCAGCTCACTCAACTCGCATCTTTATAAGAAAAACATTGTACCCGTCCCCTGTGTTCCTGTGGAGGCTTCGAAAGTGCGCATCATTTCTTCTTTCAGTGTCCCAACTACTCAGAGGCCAGACGCCGACATCTTCCCAACAATCTAAATGACTATAATACTAACCAATTACTTCATGGTTTACCAGACGCTTCCAACACAGAAAATGAAGTTCTGTTCACCCAAGTCCAAGACTTTATAGTACATTCGAAAAGATTTCTTTGAGTACTTGTTCGCTTGGTGTATTAAGATCATAGCCAGCCATGCGGATTAAAGTGTCGATCGACAATGGGCAACACATTTAGAAATATATAAATGACGAACAAGGCTAGCATGTCGCAAGTATTGTCGGTTGTGTGGTCTCATAATCGATGACTATGAAAGATGCGCTTAACACTCTTCTGATCGTTGGGTTGAATCACATTAGCTCATTAAGTTACCAGGAATACGTTTATCTTTCAACCCTAATGTAATACTACTCGATGTTCTCCGACGACTGTCTCGACATACCAATAGCTGTTACGGAAACACTAAATACCAGATCAAATCAATTGATCAACTTACTTTACAGAAAGAGGTGCGACATGCTCTCTAGTTAGTCATCATCATCACCATCATCATCATCATCGTCATCATCACTACTATTATTGTTATCTCGTTATTATTATTATTATTATTATTATTATTAATTTTATTATTATATTTGCTAAATAATTACCAACATGCTATGTTTCCATCTACTCTTCACATGTTATTACGCTGCTTTATAACTTTCAGGAGATGATTTACATAAGCTCTAAGCTTTTTATCAAATCCTGTACCATATAATATTATGCTATGTATATGTGAAAAATGCTGAATAAAATATTGTTTAACCAAATCATTTTTTTTAAATTTATTAATATCATTATTTTTAGCATTTTTGTCAGGAAATTTACTTTTTCTATAATATGCTTATTTAATGGTACATCTGTTCACTTTAATACACATATCGATCCCATATTGTTCCCATATAGTAGTAGGAGGTCAGCATGGGAAACATAGGAGTCCAATATCTGTATCACATGGGAGTTATTTGCGACCCATTTATGTATCTTGAAAGTGTCACTTATCCAGGATTAGGTCAGTTTTATCTCAGGATCCCACATAGAAGCATTTATTTTAATAGTTATCGAATTCTATACAGGGCAACATAGCCTAGATATGGGGCCCATGTAGGTCCAGAATGGGCTAAATACCAAGATTCTGCCCATATGGGTCCTATATGTATATGTTTGTTGGGTATTCAATTGGCAATGTTTCCTTAATAACGGGAAATATTTGAAAATCTGGATGTACATTTTGAAGAAGACTCTATAACTAATATGCCTGCCAAACAATATTTAATTCCATGAAGGACAGAGGCTTCTCCGGGCCGGTTAAACTTTGGTCTCGTTTGTTTATTTATTTATTTACTTACTTATTTTTGTCCCGTCTTTTACGCGCGGTTCCGTCGAACCATAGGGCATACTCTGATCAGACTGTACGCATGTGGAGGTTTATCTGATCACAGAAGTTCGGTCAGAAATGCATATTAAAATGGCCCAAATCGACTATCCTATAAGGCGATCCTGTTAAAATGGACCAAGTCGATTATCCTAAAAGGCAGGCCGATGGTGAGCCGAAGCCGACTATCCTACAAGGTGAGCCGAAGGCCAGTTTAACATATATTTCTGACCGAACTTCAAGCTCCTACAGATGATCTGATTAAGTTCAGGTACATCATGAGTCATATTTTCTCATGGTGCGTCTTCAATTCTGTTGTAAATGAGAAGCATCCAAGAAAAGGGGGGCATTGGCAAGCACTGTAGACTCGGGCCTGATGTTCATAATGCGTCTGATGAGGAATTAAATTAAAAAGAATTGAATTAAATACAAAATTGTCATTTAAAGAATTTTGAAACCGTGCAAACTTTGATCCTTATCATTTCATGTGTTCACAAAACCTGGAAAATGACTTTATTGTCAGCATCATTGAGGCCCTCCCAGGGGTACCCGTTCCCTTGTTCTCCTGAAATAAATCGGCATTTTTCCTTGGTTACCAAAATCACAATCTGGATTTTCTATGTTCCCTGTTCCCCAAAATTGCCTTTGTTCACCTGTTTCCTTCATTTCTAAGACTTTTGTTCTCTTGTTCCCCTGAAATAAGTGGCCTTAGTCCACTGTTCCTCAAAAACCCTGAGAGGGCCTAATTAGTGCTAGAAAAATCTCTGATCGTGCATGGCATGTAAATTTTATTGCTAGAAAGGTATAGTCAAATTTTGGTGTTTTTGAAAGAAGTAAATGAAGATACCCAAGAAATGCCACAATTACGAAGCACAGCCATCTCGAGACACAAAAGAAGTAGCGATAAGGAACAAACAATGACAAAACAAACGCCACATATGAAACCACCGACGTACAAACAAAGAGTAGACTGCTCCACATGACCTCGTAGAACGAGGACTGTAGAAAACCAATTTTTATCAAGGCAAATACACCCTTGTAATCCAGATCACTCGAGCGCTTGCTAATCCAAGCGTTTGCGTTAGGTCTATAAATAGACGGGCTTCCCCGATTACATTCATTTTTTGTAGCCGACATTTTTTTTTTTTTTTTAATTTTAAGAAGAAACAAGTCTTGATAGTTCATGCAAATCCTCTGCAGCAGACGATTCACATGAAAATATCAAGACTTTTCTTTGAAAAAAGAATCAAACTGTCGTCTGCTGCAGTTGTGATTGGCGATTTAAGGGTGATGACTTAATTGATGATAAATTATGACAATCTAATCTGTGTAACGACTGAAAATGTTATAGCTATTGTTTAAATCATCAACCTGTAAACATACTTGTGTATTTAACACTGTGCCTGTGCATAATTATTACACATACAACATAGGATGTTTGTTTAAAAAAACAAACAAACAAACGTCTTTCTGCTATTCTATAAATAAACAGGGAGATTTCGATACACATTTGTTTACAGCATGACGTGTTGTTATCGGCCAATGCCAGCAGCGGAATAAAACACGTGACTAATGGTTCACTACAGTCGTCAATTTTTACGATAGTAAATTTGTCGAACTGTGAAGCAGTCTAAACAAAGAGTACTGCAATAAAGGAGCCAGTAGACAAATCACGGGGGATGGTCTCTCTCTGTGTGTGTGTGTGTGTGTGTTTGTGGCGTGGGAGGGGCTTGGGTGGGGGCGTGGTGCTTAAAGGCTTAAGCTATTTTTACTCGCGCGAAACCTTACCTTTAGTTCTAATGCAGCTCGAAATAACACATGTTCGGTCCATGATCAGATGCGCATTTTGAGTCATCCCTGTTCGCATATAGCTATACTATTATACTAGAAAAGGACCCGTGCAAGCGCGGCATGACATTAAATTTTAATCCATCGGACAAATTTCAACCTGAAAAAAGAACGGTCCAAGGTTATTTTTTATTTAGACAACGTCACTTTCAACAAGCTTTCAGTCATATCGCGACGGTGTCTGGGAGCTCAATGCCCACTTTAAGAGTGCTGCCTCACTGACATATCACACCTCAGACACATGACGTGATCCAGTCTGATCAGTCTTCGCTGTGCACTCAATGGGCACTCGCTGTGCACTAAGTGGGTTGCTAAGGAGCTAACGTTTCAACGTGTAGACAGTGAAAACTGATTAGACTGGGCAGATGCTGAGGCTGATATATTTGCGCTGGGTGCACATGTCATTTTGTTGATTTTTTTTTTATGTGAAAGGACCCGCGCAAGCGCGGTTATGACATTTAGTTTTAAACCATCGGACAGATTTCAACATGAAAAAATAAAGTTTTATTATTATTATTTTTTATTTTATTTTATTCAGACTTAATGTCGCTTTCAACATCTTTCAGTCATATCGCGACGATGTCTGGACGTGACATGGAGCTCAACGCTCACATCAAGAGTACTACCTCACTGACATATCACACCTCAGACACATGACATGACATTCCTCCCAGTCAGATTATACTGACATCTGACCAACCAGTTCCTCCTTCTCAATGCTGAGCGCAAAATGAGGAGCAGCTGATACCATTTTGAAAGTCTCTGGATGACTCGGCCAAGGATCGAACTCACAACCTGCCAAACACAAGCCGGACGCTCTAGTTACTGAGCCACTACGCCAGAGGTTCGAAGGAAATCAGCCTGCTGATTTAAACGGGTTTTACCATAAATGAGCCAGCGCATATGACAAAACCAACAAAGTTACTGAGCTCCCAGAGAAGAATCAGATCAACACAACATGGATATCCGCCCAGTCTGATCAGTCTTCGCTGTGCACTCAATGATTGCTAAGGAGGTAAGGTTTCTAAGTGTAGACAGTGAAAACTGTTCAGACTGGGCAGATGCCCAGGCTGATCAGAGTCTGCGCTGGGTGCACATGTCATTTTTTTATTACTTTGGCGGCTCATATATGCAGTGTTGCCGCCAGGACCCATGTGATGGGACCATTTGTTGCCTCATAACCATTGTTCAAAGGCCATCACATATTTTAAGGGATTCTATTACCTTAAATATTATCAACACGACTTAATGTTGAGGGTCTTCAAGGCCCCTTGTCACATTCGTGCTTTAGGTGGAGAAATAGCCCTTGTCCCCCTCTAGGTACAACAATGTATATGGGCAAGGCGGATATCCTGATGGCATGATTGGATCATTTTAACAAATATTTGTTCCCCAATTACCTCAGAGGCTTTATATGAAATTGGATTTGGAGTGACCCAGCGTTTTCTGAGATGTTCGAAGAGTGCCGACGATGGAGCCTGCCTATACTGTAAGTTCACCAGGCTATTTAAAATCAGAGAGTCAAAACTCAAATGGTATAAAAGCTAGCTTCATGAGTAGTCTAAAGTGTTATATAAAACCTTTGGTAGATGGTAACAATAATGAACAAGACTACTCGAAGGTATTCAGTGGATTACAAATTAATATAGCAAGTTTTATTGGTCACCTTGGGGGCTGGACCAGGAAGCCAGTAATAAAGATTACTTCATGCTGTGTTTGTGCTTAATGCAGCAGCATATAGTACATTAATATGCTAATTAAATAGGCATCTTTTATTAACTGACCTGCAATTTGTTTGATAAAAGATTTTTTTTACATATTTTTTATGACATATCGGTTGACATATGAAATCACTTTTTTGGCAACAGTTTTGCCACATTAGCAGAATCAGCATTAAACAATAGCTGACGTTGGTCCAGATGTTGGCCCAACATTGTACAAAGGAGTGCATGATTTGCATATTTTGATAACGTTGGGCCAACGTTGAGCCCACCTTACACCACATATCAAATAAAACTGTTTATTTCCAGTATTTTGCATAACATTGGCCCGTTATTGTGCCGGCTATAACATTATTTTACTGACTTTAAAATAATTCATTAGCATGATTAGACTGATATCACGGTGGGCCCAGCGTTGGGCCAGCATTGGACAGCCAACGGATAACCATCAGACAACGATACACCCAATGCCAAAGTTGGACCAACATTGTCATGCTATCTGGGATGATGCCCGGTCGGGTATCAAGTGACTAATTATAATAACATCTACCATTCAAATTACAAAGATTACCAAAGGTTATTGATGTCCGATCGGGCATCTTTACGCTTCCGTTATGCTAAACGACCCGCCAACTTTTGGAAAAAGCTACTTATAATGAAAGTCCTTTTCGGACAATTGCAACATTTTTGCTCAAGCTTACTTCCGGTTTGGAAATGGCAGCTGACGACGTATGTTTGTTATATCAAATTAAATTAAGCAATATATGGAATCTTTGAAAAAAAATCTTTAAAAGAAAGTAACCAAATATTTATTGATGTAGCAGTAAAGCTGTATTTCATGGTCTTCTGGTCGAAAATAAATTGCCTAAACTGAAGCAAATTTGGAAGCATAATGTTGAAGGAACACATTATCGGACTGTACATTAATTCGTTCCTGAGGTGGATCTCGCAAATGGCGAAACGGCCAGAACATCTGATTGGTAGAACAGTGTTTTACTGGTGATACATCAATAGACATCCATTCACCAGAGCCACAATTGCAGAGACTAGTCTCTAGATCGGTCGGGTATGAAAGCCACGGCCGAGCTGCCGAGCCGAGCCGAAAAAGCCGAGCCTGCTATAGTGTTTTCTTGTATTTATTCAAACGCGTCCATAATACTTGTTTCTTTTAATCTTATATTACCATATATGTAAAATGCTGTATTCACAATTAAAATTTGTTTAATTACTTGCTTATTTATGATTTTATATCCAATTTTCCATTCAACAGGGGTTGAAAGCCACGGCCGCGAAAGGGATATGTTTGGCCAATCTGTAAACAAATGGCGATGTTTTATAATCTGAGCATTTGACAGAGGTTGTAAAAGGGTATGTGAAATAAATGTGAATCATTATGACATACAGAAACTGTTTATATATCCCACTTTTCTTCATTTTCCTCGAAATAACGACGCTCGGCAGAATCTAAAAATAGAATAGACATAAACTAAACGAAAATAACCGAAACGGTTGAAAGGGCCTAAAAACTTACTATGTGATCTAATAATAAAATCATTTGTGACTCCACATCTATAACAAATTTGATAATTTTTTCACAATAATGCCGGTCATCATACTGGTATTAGATGTAATTGTTAAGTTGAGGCCCTTTCAATGGTCTTGCTTTCCATTTCGGTTATTTTCATTTAGTTTTCCCTGTTCTATATTTAGACCCTGCCGATCCTCTTTATTTGGATGAAAAAGAAGAATTATGGGAAACATAAACAGTTTCTGCATGTTATAATGATTCAAAGTTATTTTGAATATCTTTTTGCAAACTCTGACCAATACTCAGATTATAAAATATCGCCATTTGTTCACGAAATGGCCAAAATATATATCTTTCGCGGCCGTGGCTTTCATACCCCTGTTGGATGGAAAATTGGCTATTACGTCATAAATAAGCAAGTAATTGTACAAATTTTAATTGTGAATACAGCATTTTACATATATGATAATATGAAATTAAAAGAAATAAGTATCTTGAACTTGTTTGAACAAATTAAAGAAAACACTATATCAGGCTCGGCTTTTTCGGCTCGGCTCGGCAGCTCAGCCGTGGCTTTCATACCCGACCCTCTAGATCTCACAAGTGGTGTGAATCTAGTGATGGGGTCCTCAGAACTTTCAGCAGAGGATATTATAGATGCAGGAAGTGCATGCCAAAATCTAACGGTGTATGGGAAGCAATTGTATTTGTAAATGTTAGTTCTAGCATATGTCACATAAATGCCGTTGGCTGCTGATTCTTAATGTGCCTGTTCGGGCATTGAATGTCATCACAAGGTATACTACATGTTGATCAATAGCCTTTTAGAGTTTCGGTGTGCCTTCAGTGCTATGATTTATCAATCTGAAGATAGCAGGCACAGTCATCAGCGAACAGACAAATCTCAGATTTTGTTCCAGCCCTGATGTCATTATATACCGGTACAAGGAAAACAACAGTGGTCCAAAAACTGCCCTGCAGCACACCAGACTAAACAGGTGCCAATTGCGATTTTGCACCATTGACTACAACTGTTTGTTGCCTATTGCACAGAAATGAATCAATCCATACTAAGTTTTTCCACTTATGCCATATCCATGGAGTTTGCATTGTTCACATCAGAGGAGGAGTGTCAAAGGCCTTCTCAAAGTCCAGTATGAATGTATCTACTTGGCCTCCTGCTACCAAAATTTTAGCCCAGTCATTTATTACCTTGATCAACTGAGTTCTTCCTGAAAGCATATTGCCTGTCTCATAGAAGCATCAAGATGAGCCGTAATATTTGTTCATACTTTGTGTTCAAGCATCTTGCAAGCAACACATGTCAAGGACACAGGATGGTAGTTACTAGGTGAAGCTCTGTCACCCTTCTTATGAAGTGGACAGATGTTAGCCAAAGACCATTCCTTAGGGATCCCTTATCAAGAGATTGTTGAGACAAATGAGCAAATACAGGACCAAGTTCTACCACAAGTTCTTCAAGGACTCTAGGATAAAGTCCATCATATCCCAAAGCCTTTGAGGGATTCAAGCCTTTCACCATTTTTATAACACCTTCATTTGAAACGTTAATGATGCTCATAGGCGGAGCTGACTTCTCAAGTAGGGGGACCTCACTTTCCGAAGTTCTGGAGAATACATCATTCTGTAAAATGAACATTGACAAATGGTCAAACAGCCAGTGAACAAACCAAAGCATTCACACTTATGCGCATACATACACACACATACACAGTAGTGTTTCCCCCAAAAATAAAAAAACAACAACAAAAAACATGGTAGGTTTTTTTTGTTTTTTTTTCTTAAATCACCATCATATAATCAGATTTTTGATTAACATGCAGGTACAGGGGCAACATCCACACCAGTGGGCCCCCTTCCAGGTAGCTGGCTTGCTGCATGCATGGCAGATCTCACACCAGATCTCCAGGTATGTCTATCATGAGGGTTGATGGCCGAGAGCTTCCACTCTCTGCATTTCCTCTCTGTCAGCTGTTTCCATGTTATCTTGGGCCTCCCAGGCCCATGCTTTCCATCAACATGTATGTCAAAGGCTGTCTTGGACTGCACCATTGAAGCGTTCCACATGTCCATACCATCGGAGTCTTCTCTCCTTCAGAATGAGGTCCAGATCTTCAATGCCAAGCCGCACAAGTAGTTCATTGGACCTGGTGGTGACAATGTCTTGCGGTCTGACATTGCAGATCTGTCTGATCATTGCCCTGTCATTTCGCTGCAGATGCTGGAGGTTTGGCTTTGTTAATGGCCAAGTCTCGCTGGCATGGAGCATTGCGCTCTGCACATCTGAAAGATGCTGTTGCTGCCCACTCCAATGTGACAGACGGTGCATGGAAACTCGCCTGAACTCTGCAGGAGGTCCAGTCCCATACCGCAGATCATAATTTTTGTCTTTCCTGCATTTACTCTCAGTCCTTTCTTCTCCATTGCTTCTTTCCATGTCAAGAGCCTCCTGACACATTCCTCAAGCAATTCAGCAGATCTGTCTGATCATTGCCCTGTCGTTTCGCTGCAGACGCTGGAGGTTTGGCTTTGTTAATGGCCAAGTCTCGCTGGCATGGAGCATTGTGCTCCGCACACCAGAGTTGTACACACGGCCACATGTTTTGAAAGAGAGGTGGCTTGAAGACAGAACTGGTAGCAGATCCTTGAACTTCTTCCAGGCGGTTTTCATACGTGTTGTGGTTGAAAGTTAACAGCCACCTGCTGCTGAGAGCATGTCTCCTAAGTAGCAAAAGGAAGCTACCTCCTCAAGCTTGTTAGGTCTGACCTGAACCTCCTTCTGTGGTCTGCCATCCAAGGGGCGTGCAGTTTCCTGGCACCGTGTACATCTGTAGTCAGGGTCTTTTTTTCAAGCACTTGAGCCCACTGCATTTCTTGTGCACCCAGTGCTTGCAGCCATTGCAGAAGATGCTGTTGCTGCCCACTCCAATGTGACAGACGGTGCATGGAAACTCGCCTGAACTCTGCAGGAGGTCCAGTCCCATACCGCAGATCATAATTTTTGTCTTTCCTGCATTTACTCTCAGTCCTTTCTTCTCCATTGCTTCTTTCCATGTCAAGAGCCTCCTGACACATTCCTCAAGCAATTCAACGATGATAACAAGGTCATCAGCATAGAGGTCTTCCCAGGGGACCCCAGAGCGGAAATCTCGAGATAAGGCTTCAAGCACAATGATGAAGAGCAGTGGGCTGAGTACTGATCCTTGGTGATCACCAACCTTCACTTCAAACTCTTCACTGTACCCCTCACCAACACGGACACGGCTCCGCGCATTTGCATACATCCCCTGCACCAGTCGCACAATCCGCTCCTCCACACCAAGTTTTCTCAGTGCCCACCAGATGACCTTCCGAGGTACTCGATCAAACGCCTTCTGCAGGTCTACGAAAACCATGTAGAGTCTCTTGTTGGCAGCTAGATACTTCTCTTACAGCTGTCTGACAACAAAGATTGCGTCTGTAGTGCCTCTGCCTGGGACGAAGCCAAACTGGGAATCGTCGATTGACACCAACTGTCTGATGAGGCCGTCCACAATCCTCTCCAGGATTTTCATAACCTGCTCTGTCAGCTTGAGACCACGGTAGTTACCCCTTTCCAATGCGCCCCCCTTTCCCTTGTAGAGGCAGACAATGAAACTCTGCTCCCAGTCAGAGGGTACCTTGCCATGACGAATGATTGCAGCTGCGAGGTCACGGATCATGGAGGCGCCCATGTCACCAGCTGCTCGTATCATATGATCTCCACCACTATGCCTGATAGGCCCGGTGCTTTGCCTGCCTTCATCTGTGAGATAGCCTTCTTAACCATATCAGTGGTGACTGGGATGGGCGGGCCTTCCACTGGTGGTTGATAAGATAGACCTGTGGTCTGGGTCCCTGCTTCATTCTTCACAGGTTTGTTTATTTCTTTCTTTATTTATTTAGTTCTTTGTACAATATTTCAAAAGGGCTACTCATTTGGCTAAAATGTTGAGAACGTTGAGAAGCCTTTGGTAGTGCTCTAGCCAAGCCTTCTGCTTTGAGTCTTCGCTCATTGACATCTCTCCTGCATCATTCTTCACAGGTTTGTCACCAACAACATCAGTGTTCTCTCTTCTAAACTGATTAGCAAGGCGGTAGACTTCTGAAGACTTGGGGTCAATATTCTTGTAGACCTTCTTGTCGGCTTCTTGACAAGCATGGTGCACTGCATGTCTGGCATTTTGTTTGGCTGCATCATATGATGCCCTAGTGCTTTTACCAGCCTTCCAGGTCTTGAAAGCTTTCCACTTGGCAGTAATGGCCATTTCCACGTGTTCATTCCACCACCAGGTTTCACAACACCAACAGTGTGGCCGAGTTGTGCCACACACCTCCTCAGTTGTCTTGAGCAGTCCAGTCTTGATGTTGTTCCAGATATCCTCAGTGGCCCCATCAGCTACACCTGCAGATGTGCTCACATGCAAGTTGAAGACCTCCTGGAAACGATTGCTTGTCTGAGGGTCTTTAAGCTTCCAAACTTTGAGGCGAGGGGTGAGCTTGTGCTTGGATTTTGGTGGCACATCAATCATCATGTCGCATACAAGAAGCTGATGTTGCACTAAAACCACTAGTATCTCACTAAAGGGGCATTATTAGATGTTCAGGCAATGAGTCTTTTTGTTTTCATGAAACAATATATTTATCTCATATTTTATAAGTTAATAGATGAATAGCTGCAGAGATCAAGATTAACGATTGCCCAAAAAACTAACTGGCCATTTAATCTCAGAAAATAGGGGCCCAGATGGTGACTACGTTTTCCTGGAATGTCTACTTTCATTTCTATCCAATGTGATATAATGTATCTTTTCTGATATTCCCAGATCAAAACTTTCAGCTATTTCAATACAACATATCCCTCTCGAGGCATTTGCACAGTTCCAGATGTCAGCCAATCAGCTGAAGTCTACTTTTGACTGTGGTCAGCAAGATGGAGTTACTTCCCTCCTAATGTGTGACTCAGTACTTATAGCTTCCTTGTTATTCAAGCACTTGGATAAAAATAAATGGTGCTTTACAACACAAGATGCAAGACAGTGTCAGTTTTTATCTGTTTTACTTCCCTTTTCCACGTTTTTGTGGAGCCCCATTTTGAATTGTTTTGAGGGGTCACTATATGGCACTACCTCCAAGGGTCAAACCTTCCAGTCCTATAAATGACAAACAAAAGAAGAAGAGTGAATTTAACCCTTAATGCCAATCACAACAATTGATCAGTGAGGTAAACTGACTACAGGAGTGTTTAGAATCGAAGAGGAAAATCACAATCTGTTATCAGGAAAGTTAAACCAATTGACTGTCAATTGTGCAATAGGATATTCTATAACTTTCATCAAATAACAGATGATCGTAGCATATAATGTATAGGCTGTATGTTTCTGTATAACTAATACATGTAATGCAACAACATATATAATGGCCAAACTAAATTAATTATACCCCAGGCATACAAAGTATGCTGAAGGGGTATAAAGTTTTTGTCTGTTCTGTCTGTTTGTCAGTACTTCCATCTGTCTGCCTTCCGTGATTATGTCTTTTAACCTTTTCTATAACCAAGTTTTACTTCGAAGTTTTTTTATTACTTATAGCTCTGCTGGCACTGATCAGAAACTTTACATATTTGGTACGGAGGGATCTGGGAGGGTTCTCTTCCATCTACGTCTATAAACCCTTGGGTAATGCTGTAGGGTGGGGCTAGGGGTCAAAATCTAGGACACCCAAATAAAGTATATTGCAGATTGTTTATACAAGTAACTTCTTAATAAAGAAAAATGGGCATCAGACATGTTTATCATATTAATGTAATAAGGAAACTGTTAGTGTATTGGATTAATATTTTATACACAGGTATATACATGTATAAGTCATTCGATTTAAGGTAAAATCCACCTCTTATTGTAGGAGTTATAGCCCTATTTCAGCTTCGAAAAAATGCTGGCCTAGGTGGCTCAGTTGGATGCCTGTCAGAATGGTGATCAGGAGGTTGCAGGTTCATCACCCGCTGGGTCAGCAACATTCTTTGATTTCAGATTTGATTCTGAAATGTTTTCTGCTGTCATTCTCTCCCTTCCGTTGATTCAAGAAGAAGCGGGCCCCCGTAGCCTAGTGGATAAGAGAGTTGACTCTTAATCCATTAGGTTTCTCACTGCTGTGGTTCGAGCCTCGCTCGGGTCATATGTGGGAAAGCCAAGTTCTGCTTACGGATGGTCAGGTGGTTTTTCTCCGGGTTCTCCGGTTTTCGCCCACCTTCGATGAACGATCGGCTCGATATAAGTGAAATATTCTTGAAACGGCCATAAAACCCAAATCAAAAAAAAAAAAAAATGATTCAAGAAGAGAAGTTGTCAGTTTCTGGTGAAAGATTGTGCACAGTTGCAGTTATCAGAAAAGATGGCTACAGCGTTTTCCCTCAGAAATTTATTTAAGGGGCTGTATATCTCTATTTGCCCGTATTTTAGGGGACATACGGGATAATTTCAGGGGTTAATTGTTTGAATTTCACAGAAAATATTGTATACATATATATACTTCTGCCCTCAGGGTTTATGTTCAAAAAGTGTTCACATGCTTTTATACCATCACTGTGTGGAATATTACTGTACAGTGAAGTAACATCAAGTGTCACTAAGAATGCTTCCTTTGAAACGCTTCCTTAAGGAAGTTGCAAAATGTTCTGTATCGATCAATGTTCCGAGGCAGTCCCACCTTATGCAGTCAGTTCTTTACAGTTTTGGGATGAATGTGAAAATTAGGATTGCCTACTGTATTGTTAGCCTTTTAAGTGGCATTAAAGTGGCGATTATGCAAGTGGGCAAAACATATAGTCCTGTCCTGATGTCACATCAGTACGTGGGGACGTCCTCGTGGTATTTGGTCGGTAAGCCTTTTAGTTTCTTAAAGATGACAGACAAGGCATTCTGTGGTGGAAAATTCACACCTAACAACGTAACAACCAGCTGTTACTTTTGACCTTGCAAGAGCAATGCAACAGTCTGACCCCTTTAAAATTCTTCAGTCATACCATGATTGTAGGAGATGCAAGTAGAATCGATTAGTAATCGCTGAAAATTTGATCTTAATTTTACCTATGACCCTTTCATATGTTATATTGAGCAAACAGTGTAGACCCATCATCAGGATCTACACTGTTTGCCACAAACACAGCTATTTTAGACATAACAGTGGGTAGAATATTGGACTTGTTCAAATTTTAGATAAAGTATGATAAGGAGTTGAGGTGTCTGAATACTAAGGGTAAATATGGTAAAGTAACAAACACAGAAATCAAATGATTGATTATTAGCAAATCTGTAATGATAGTTTTTTTTGTGGAATTCATCGATTATCCGATTAATCGTGCCAGCCCTACAGTTCAGTGATGTAAGAAAGCTGTGGTATTATTTATTTTGTGCAATTATTTGATGCAATTGGCTTATTGTTGTCTTTCAGTTGCTTGAAACTTGTAATTACATGTTATGCTGAATAAATTAAGATGTCATGCCCACTTAATTTTCAGCTATTCAGCTATTCAGATTTCTTGATAAGGTTGTTTATATAAATCACATACTTTAATGACAAACAGTGCAGATCCAGATCAGTTGGCAGCCAACTGATCTGGAGCTACTCTGTTTTGCAAAGGCATGGCATATACAGATTCTGCAGGACCAGGGTTAAATTTTTTTTTTTTTTTTAAGGATGGAGAAGTGTTTGAAATCACAGATTTTACAACAGCATCAGGATGGGAAAGGTAAGTTAATTCTAATGGAGACTGGATACCATACCTACAGATAAGAGATGTGTTCACAAAATTATTATGCCCTGCTTGCCGGAGTCAGGAGAGGGGCATATTGTATTTTGCCATGATGTCACATGATTACATGCATATGCAGTGTTTGTAAACAGTCTAATAGATGTTGAAGTTTATGTTCATTTTCTTATTTCTGGACAAAAGCATTTCTTGTGGGTACTCATTAGGAGCGCCGCAATTTATACTGAAACAAAAAAGAAAAAAAGCAGGGTAAAAATTAAGGGTGATTGGAGTTAATGTATTTAAATGTTATTCAATATCTTTTATAAAACCATCAGATACAATCTTTTATCGATTTTTTCCAGAAAATTTGACTGGATTTTAACCATTAATTCTTGAGTTATTGAAAACTATCTGATGGTACATGTACTCCCTAATATCATAAAGTGAAATTGACCAGGTCATATACTGCTCAGTATTGGGTATGCCCTACTCGCACAGCTGTAACTCATAGGGATATTGTCCCACTTTTCCAACAAGGCAGTTTATGGCTGGTCGAGAGTAGTGGGGATATTCTGAGGTCGCCTTATCCTCTGTCCAGTTTGTCCCAAAGATGTTCAGTTGGAGACAAATCTGGACTGTAGGGTGGGGCGGCCAATGAAATGGTTGAATGTATGGTTTGCCATGAACTGTTGACAAACTCTCACTACATGGGGTCTGCCATTGTCATGTTGAAAAATGAGGTTACCTTGTTGCACTACATGAACTGCAACCAGGGCCCAGTTGTTCAAAGATAACGATGTCGTTAGTTAACGATTTGTTAAAATTTCCATCGAGTGATACGCAAATATGCTAAAATTTTTTGCTGAAAAAATGTGAGTAGCTTTTGCAGTGCAAAAGCTACTCACATTTTTTCAGCAAAAAATATCAGAATATTGCATATTGAATCTGCTAAAACAGTTAACAAAATGACCCTTAACGAGCTCGTTAAGCTGACGACGCTTTGAACAACTGGGCCCAGATGGAGGATTTCATCCTTATATCTGACAGCGGTTGAATTCCCAGCAAACCACAACCAATGGTGACTTAACCCTGTGAGATATCCCTCCCTAGACCATAACTAATCCACCACCAAACCCATCCCACTCAATAACGCAGGCATCGGCAAAACATTCCCCATGACATTAGTTTACATTACATTGATCCTCCGGACAAAAAAAAAGGGTGAATAGGAACTCATCTGAGAAAAAGACCCGTCTCCATTGTCTCATTGGAAATCTTCTGGGAGCAGGTTGTCACTTTAGCACAAAAAGTCAATAACTCATTATATATTCGAATGGAGTTATTGAGTTTTTGCACTATGGTAACGAGGTGCTGCTAACCAAGGGTGAGCACTACAAGGACAAGTGAGAGGCAGTCCCACCTTATGCAGTCAGTTCTTTACAGTTTTGGGAGCCTTTTAAGTGGCATTAAAGTGGCGATTATGCAAGTGGGCAAAACATATAGTCCTGTCCTGATGTTACATCAGTACATGCAGATGTCCTGATGGTACTTGGTCGGTAAACCTCCAGTTTCTTAAAGATGACAGACAAGGCATTCTGTGGTGGAAAAATTCACATCAGACAACATAGCAACCTGCTGTTGCCTTTGACCTTGCATGAGCAATGCAACAGTCTGACCTCTTTAAACTTTTTCAGCCATACCATGATTGTAGGAGATGCAAGTAGAATTTAAACAGTGGAAATTAATTTATAAATTTCTAGAGTATCAAGGGATATGACAATATGTGTTGACAAACTTATCAGTATTATCTGCACAAGGTTTTTGCTTTACACTGCTTGCACTGTCACAGTATGTTACAAGCTTCAGTAATTTTAGACACTGTGTTGAGTGCACAGTGACCCAGATAGTCACCTGACCAATTTTCATAATTTTAAACCAAGCAGTTCAAACATTATTCCAGATTCTGTTAGACTGGCTCCAGTCTCCAGGGACAATGTTTTTCCTTTTAATTCTGTTTATTAATCCACTGAAATAAAACCAAATATCATGATTATAAAGGCTGGTCACTAGTGATGGTCATGATATTATTTTGGTCTTATTATACCCCCGCCACATGATAGTGGCGGGGTATAATGGTTTCACCTTGGATGTCCGTGTGTCTGTCCATCTGTCAGTCGTACGTCCATCCGTTTTTTTTGTTTTTGGATGATAACTTGAGTAAACATAAATGGATTTTCACCAAGCTTGGTATGTGCATTGATATTGTGGAGATCTGTTTTGGGATTGCTAATGGGCAAATTTCGTCAAATTTTTACGGAGCTACCTGCCTGCAACAGATGGCGGGGTATTATAGTTAATGTTTTTATTTAGTGACCTATCTGTCCATCTGTCAGTCGTACGTCCATCCGTTTTTTTGTTTTTGGATGATAACTTGAGTAAACATAAATGGATTTTCACCAAGCTTGGTATGTGCATTGATATTGTGGAGATCTGTTTTGGGATTGCTAATGGGCAAATTTCGTCAAATTTTTACGGAGCTACCTGCCTGCAACAGATGGCGGGGTATTATAGTTAATGTTTTTATTTAGTGACCTATCAAACAGGATTATATGAAAAAAAAAAAAAATCTTTGGTCACTGGAGACTGGTGCCAGTCTATTTAATACCCTGTGTAAACATGAAGTTAATTCTAATTAGTACACTCAACATACCATTTTTTTATAAAAATTGAAAAGACATCCCTATATTATTCCCATTTATCTTCTAACCTGGTGCTACGATTAACTTTCAGTGGCTTGAACTACCTGGATCTAGAACAATTTTCCATGGTCCCAAAGATGTTTGGGCCATTTAGGTTTGACTGTAGCTAAACTTATGGTGATCGGCCACTTCAATTTGTGATGGTTTGGTTGCCATGGCAACAGAAAGCCCTCATAGACTTATAATGGGAAGAAGGTTAAATTCCATTCTCTCTCCATATTAAACCATTGAAGTGATGTGAACCATATTTGGCAGTTATGATCATTTGATGATTGTCTACCCAGTTTATATGTTTTATGACCAATACCCAAAATTATTAAATTTAAAAGAAAAAAAAGGATTTTTTTTAAATGACAGCTACACAGTGTGGCAATTTCTGCCTAATAAATGATAAAATGATAAAAGTAATAATAAAAAATAGTAATAAAAAAGTGAATAATAATAATAAATAAATAAAATAGTTGAAATTGCAAAAAAATGGGTAAAAGAGATATCTGGGTATTTTATATGTTTTTGTCTTGAAATATGGTATTGAAGGAAAAGAAAATGAAGAAGAAGAAAAAGAAACAGTTTTTATGAAAGTATAAATTTTAGAATTAATATTTTTTAGGGTCACTTTCCCTGCAAGGTGTTTTGATCATTATCATAACATAAGCTGTGCTCATAAGTCATAACTAAAAGTCTGGGCCCAGTTGTTCAAAGCTAACGATGTCCTTAGTTAACAATTCGTTAAAATTTACATTGAGTGATACGCAAATATGTTGAAATTTTTTGCTGAAAAAATGTGACATTTTTTCAGCAAAAATATCAGAATAATGTATATTGAATCTGCTAAAACAGTTAACGAAATGACCCTTAACGAGCTCGTTAAGCTAATGACGCTTTGAACAACTGGGCCCAGATTGTTTGAAACTTGGTGAGGAAATGCTTAATAGTTTAATGACTGATTAAAAACTGATACTCTGATCTGATCTAGACTCACTGTCAAATCTGCCAGATGGAGTCGTTTGATTGCAAAAGGAAATGACATGATTGAAAGTAATTAACCTGAGTAAAAGAGATCTTAGATTTTGTTAAGTACTGCCTGATTACAACTTCCTGCCAAATCGGGCTTTCATCAGTTTAATCTTCACACTTACCAAACTTCTTTGATGTTGAGCTTTTGGCAGTTCCAACTTCCTTAAGTGATTATGTCACCTTTTTGAGAAGAATCATGAAGCTGGGCTGAAACTTAGGTAGCCTCTTCAGTGGCCCTGCCTCAGTGTGGCTCAGTTGCCTGGTACATAAAAATCTGAATATTAGTAGTAGCCTCTTCAGTCTGTCACTGGTATTCATACATATTGCATCAAAAATCAAAAAGGCTATTCTCTGAACTTGAGACAGCTTAATTTGTGAACTTGGATAGTGTGTTCTAGCACTTTGTCAGGAATTTAGGACTTGGATTTATTTTGGACATCCAAACTGAGGGAAGTAGGTTATTTAGCTATTTGCATTTATTTTTATAAATTAGAGCTTTGAGGTTGACATTTGCACAAGTAAAAGTGACTTGCTGAATTAACTGATAAATTATAGTTTTAAAATACTTGGGGAATTGTCTTGATACTTAGAAAGTGTTATTTAGTTAGTATTTAGAAAGAAGATTTAGGAATTGACTTAATACTGAGAAACTGTTGTTTAGTTAGTATTTAGAAAGAAGATTTATTTAGGAAAGAACTGTTTTTTTACTTTACCGACGTGACATTTTATTTATGATAATTGGCATGAACATTTAGATTAATTTGGGTAAATTTGAGAAATTTTACAACTGTGTTTTGACTTATTACTTATTAGTAGTTAGGAATTTTATGTGTTTGATTAATCAGACCAGACCCCATAACTGGGAATAAGGAAACAGTAACAGAATACAGCCAAGAGCTAATTGGGATGGAGAGTTTGTTCAAATGGTCACTTTCCAATAATAATAAAAACATTTCTTCTTCTTCAAAACTGCTAAAATGGTGATCCTTTTATCAGTTGCAATGACAAGATTATCTGCATATCTGTAGTGACTATTTCACTAAGGTAAGCGAGCCATGGCCCTTGGACCTCATGTTTTTTTTTCTGTTTTTTTTTTTTATTATCTCCCCTTCTGATATTCATTAATCCTTGTGTGACACTAACTTTTTATGCCCCATGATATATTTTGATGAAACTTGGTAGAAGTTTAGACTGGGTCAAGAAGGTGTTTATAAAGTAAAGACAATTCTCATATCCTTATTACTGATGGATTACAGTCAAGTCTGTCTTAAGTATTGTTGGGCAATCTGAGTTGGGAGACAGATTTGTATAAATCCTTGACATTTTTTCTGAAGAAATACATGTGTATGTTCATGTTTCCATATATAAGGTCTGTATTTATACAAACAAAATATGTTTAAACTAATCTGAATTGGTATGTTATGTAAAGGAATGACAACTCTCACTTCCTTATATTTTGAGTTATTTCCTCCTGTATTATTTCCTTATCATACTGTGCAACCTTATCACTCCATATCTCCCAGGCCTCTGGATATATTTTGATTACATTGGATAGATATGTCTAATGGCATGTGCAAACAGTGACAGTCCAGGCCACAAGATCATATTTTCTTTTTTCATACTGAACTCAGCTGAGCATGAGATATGTCCTGCTGATAAATCTCAAATTACTAAAAATTGCAAATTCTTACTTGCTAAACATAGCTGAGTATGAAAATTTCTCTGATGATAAATATGAAAATGCCAACTAATATTGGCATTTTCAGTTTTACTAGCAGAGAAATTTTCATGCTCTGCTGAGTTAGGCATGAAAAAGTTCTATTATCTCAGATCGAGATCAAGTGGCAAATCTGTACAATCAGACAAGTGTCTTTGCTTTATAATATCCAGTGGGCATTCATTGTTGGTATACGCCTTCACTGTTGGTATATGCCATCACTTTTTGGATATGCCTTCACTATTGGTAAATGCCTTCACTTTTTGTGTATGCCTTCACTGTTGGTATTTGCCTTCACTGATGGTAAATGCTGTCACTGATGGTAAATGCCTTCACTGATGGTATTTGCCTTCACTGATGGTAAATGCCTTCACTGGTGGTATATGCATTCACTGTTGGTATATGCTTTCACTGTTGGTGTATGCCTTCACTGTTGGTATATGCCTTCACTTTTGGTATATGCCTTAACTGATAGTATATGCCTGCACAGATGGCATATGCCTCCACTATTGGTATATGCCTTCACTGTTGGTATATGCCTTCTCTGTTGGTATATGCTTTTACTGATGGTATATCCCTTTACTGTTGGTATATGCCTTAACTAATGGTTTATGCCTTCACTGATGGTTTATGCCTTCACTGTTGGTATATGTCTTCACTGTTGGTATATGCCTTCATACCTGGTATATACCTTCATTGTTGGTATATGCCTTCACTGTTGGTACATTTTCCCATGTTACAGCTCATGTCTTTGTTTACACCAGGTTCATATCACGGGTAGAAGAAATCCTCCATGAATGGAAGTTGGTTGGTTGCTGTCCTAGACCTCCAGCCCCAAAGGTAATATAATGCAGGGAAAGCAGTTTTTAAGTTGTGTCGTCTAAGAAGATCTTGATGGCAGGGTGGTTAATGCTTCCAACTTCAGATCACATGGTCTTATGTTCAAATACCGCTGGAAGCAGATTTCAGTTCATGGGGCTTTGATTAATTGCACATAGCCTTTCATTATCACACTTCAATTGTCTGAATATGACTTACCAAATCATCATCATCTTGTGTCATTTAAAGTCTTGAGCCATTTGAACTAATCATGCTGTCGATAGTTAATGTATATTATTACAAACATGGAGCTGGTCTTGGTGGCTTTGATGTGCATCTGACTGATGTTTAGGTCAGGTGTTTGATCCCCGCAGAGTCCGGCAACATTCTTTATTAGAGATTAATCATGAAATATTTTCTATGGTCATTCTCTCCCGTTACTGGGACTGTCTAAAAGTGGACATATTAGTGGAATAGTCTAAATATTGAAATTGGAATAATAATAAACCATTTTCGACAGGGCAAAACTGGTTTTAATAGTAGACTGATACAGTCGACTTTCGTTATCTCGAAATCCAAGGGACTCTATGAAACACTTCGAGATATCCGTACTTCGACATATCAGACTTGTGGAGCTGAGGAAAATAATAAATCAAACAACCGTCTTTAACAGAATGAATATGTAATTTGATTCCTTAGTTAGAGATATATTGAAAATATTGTGGAAAAGAGGAGAAACTGCTCCTAAGGAGCAATTTCTCCTCTTTTCCACAACATTTTGTTGTCTGTTGGTAGATCTCTGTGTTAAAACAGGGACCAGATTTTCACTTCGAGATAAGCGGTTATTAGAGATAAGCAAGGTCGAGATAATGAGAGTCGACTGTATATATATTGAGTGATCATATTAGCTGAATTTGACTGTGAATTGTATTGTTGTTTTCATCTTCTGACTGTAATTATGACGGAAAATGTCCTAAACTTGTACTCTATTCCATACTGTTTTATGTCACCGCCATGAACATAGCTTGATAAGAGGGGGTATCCACATAATATTTTTCTTATTTCTCGACGAATACATATATTGTAGGTACTCATTAGAAGCGCCTCGCCGAGGCACTTCTAATGAGTACCCACAACATATGTTTTTATTGAGAAAAAAGAAAGATATCAGCATTTTTCGGATGAAAAGAGCACCTTATCTGTTGCTATGCATGAAGTGGAGTAGAGTAATAGTTTTACCCTCTGCATGCATGTGCATGTGTCACACTTTATAGTATTGTTTGTGTCTCTGCAACTCCTACAGTGTTCAAGGTAATAGTTTGAAACTTGCTCCATAGTAAGGATATAGACTGAGCATGTGCATAAAGGTCATAGAACTCTGATTGAAATTTCATTGTAGAGCTATTTACCCTTGATGTACTTAGAAAATTTGTCTTGTACAGGTGGCCTCGTAGGGTTTGTGTCTCCACAACTTCTTCTTTCATGTCTCTGCAACTTCTCCTACAGTTTCATGTCTCTGCAACTTCTTCTACAGTTTTCAAGATAATGATTTGAAACTTGCAGCAAGATAAGAATATAGGCTGGACATGTACATAAAGGTCACATAACTGATGAAATTTTTATTACTAGAGTTACTTTCCCTTGAGTTACTTAGAAATATGGCCTTATACACATGGCATAGTAGGGTTCATGTCTCGGCAACCTCCTACAGTGTTCAAGATAATGATTTGAAACTTGCAGCAAAGTATGAATATAGGCTGGGCATATGCACCAAGGTCACAGAACTGATCACATTTTTATTGCTAGAGTTACATACCCTGGATTAACTTAGAAGTCTTGCCTTATACACATGGCATAATAGGGTTGGTGTCTCAGCAACTTCAGTTTCAAGGTAACAATTTGAAACTAGCAGCAAAGTGATAATTTAGGCAGGGCATGTGCATAATGGTCACAGAACTCTGTGATCAAAGATTTATTGCTAGTGATACTACCCTTAATTAACTTAGAATTTTTTTCAAGATTTTCAAAGCAAAACTGGCAGTAGTGGGGTCATTAATCTCCTTTAGTGATCATCTAGTTTGCCTATACTTTGCTTTTGTGCAGTTATTTCTCAAAATACTTTGTCTAGACATATGTGTTCTTGCAGAAACAAGTACAGTGAATCCTCGTACAATAACAGCACCTGTTCTCAAAGAATTGCCGTTAAAATAAATTTGCTGTTGTAAAGAATTCTTAGTTAGCAGAATGATATGCAACAAATGCCATGTTTTATTCTTATCTCTTCATAGAATGTATGTTTTGGATATTTGTTAGAATTGCTGCAGTGAGGCAATTCTAACAAATATCCAAAACATAAGTTGCTTGAAGTATTGAATAAAAATGTTCCTGTATAATTTCGGATTAACTGTCACTCCTGAGAGAGGGTTTCTATGCTAGTCAAATTGTCAGTATAACAAA
The DNA here is from genome assembly GCA_964016985.1 of Anodontia alba. Taxonomy (NCBI): domain Eukaryota; kingdom Metazoa; phylum Mollusca; class Bivalvia; order Lucinida; family Lucinidae; genus Anodontia; species Anodontia alba. The sequence continues at coordinate 44,725,805 of OZ024837.1, forward strand.
TTTTGTCATATCGAGTGTCCATATAATGAGGTTTGGCTGTATTATCCTGATACCCAGCTCTTATCAGGAGCTATGATTTCGGGGTGGGTAACTTATGGGTGATTTTGGTACGGGTGTGCGAGCCAGTATTTCAAAACCTACCCCTTTCATATACCTGGCCTTTGAAAAAATGGGCCCATTCATATATATGTATTTGGATATCCAAAATGTTGACCTATTCATATTCTGCCCTTTGATATTTTGTACCCATTTATTGCTGGTTGTTAGACAAATATCACAGTCAATTCATTGAATACCAAGAGAACAAGCAGTCTTGAAAATCTCTGAACAAAAATATGTGCATATACCAGGATGTCGGAAAAATGGGGCCTTTCACATAGGAATCCAGAAAAATCAGGCCATTCATATACTTTTATTGAAAAAAGGGGGCCAATCATATACCTGGCAGCGCTGAAAAAGGGGGCTATTTGGCACGCACATCCGTACTATGTCATGTAGGAAGTTACCCCCGCTCCCCTCCCCCCATGGCTATGATATTACAGTCTGTATTCATCCTATATATTAGGAAATGTTACACCTTATTTAATATATCATTACTTTTTCAGTTGAAAAATGCACTTTTTCTGGATCTATGTCCATATTTCTTTTTCTTTCAGGGAGCCTACACAAGTGGAGTATGGGAAGAGAGGGTGGAAGAGTTGAGTTTTGCAGACTTCAAGTTCTGTATGGTCCATCACTGGCTCCGTTGTGATGACGAGAAATCAGAAAAAGCGAGGGAAAAAGAAACAGATCAGGAAGAGGATGAAGAAGGTGTGTTTGAAACATTGAAATTAGCGGATTCTGTGTCTACTTTCATTTCAACATTGTTTGGAAAGTCAGTTTAGCTCACAGTACAAGTAGAGCTATAGCACTCACAATGGCATCAGTATCGACGTTGGTTAAAATTTTTGGTTAAAGTTCTTAAAAGCAATTATCTCCTGAATCTCAGGATGGAAGCAGGCGAGCTATGCTATCCTGCGACAGCTCTTATTTGTGTGGCGCTTTACATTAAAAAAGAATTATGAAAACTTATTTTTGCCCATAGCATGCTAAATGTTAAGAAGTGTCATGGCTCCAAGGTTATAAAACTTTTTTGATTCTCATCTCAGCTGAGCATGAAATTTTCTCTGCTAACAAATATGAAAATGCCAACAATAGTTGGCATTTTCATATTTTTTAGCAGAGAAATTTCATGCTCAGCTATGTTTAGCAAGAAAGTATTTGCAATTGTTAGTAATTTGAAATTTATTAACAGGACAAAGTTCATGCTCAGCTGGGCTGAGCATGAAAAAATTTTTATAACCTCGGGGCTAGGACACCATATTTGGAATAAATGAGAAAGACAGAAAAAAAAAATGCTATGAAACATATTGACAGAATTGGAACTACCTAAAGTCCCATATAAATGGGTTTATTGATAGTTTTCTTATTTCTCAGTGAAAACATGTTGTGGATACTCATTAGAAGCACCTCGCTGAGGTGCTTCTAATGAGTACCCACAATATGTTTTTTCATGGAAAAATAAGAACAGTATTTACCTGATACCCCATCTTGTAGATCAATGGATTTATATTTTTCTTATTTCTTCACACAATATACTTACAACTTTGATTTTCTAGAAGAAATCATTAAAAAAAAATACATGTATGGGTACTAAAATGCTTTTTATACCTGCCACGCGATAGTGGTAGGTATTATGATTTCACGTTTGATGTCTGTGTGTCTGTCTGTCTGTTCACAGTTTGTCAGTCCATCTGACCACAAAAAGGGTACACTAGGGGACTGTTGGACACAAAATTGTCCAAAGAAACATGCAAATGGTACATTAGGAGCCTATCTAGGTTTATTCCATGACCATTTTGTCATTATGGGACTTCATTGTGGGACTACAATATGGGACTAAAATTACTTAGGGGACTAAAATGGTAAATTTATTCCCCTATTGTACCACTTGTCCATCTGTCTGTCACACCTCCATCTGTGCATTTTCTTTTCCGGATGATAACTTGAGAAAATGCCAGTATGGCAAGGATTCTCGTGTATCCCTCTTAGGATAGCCTGGAGGTTGTAGATGGTACACATGATCAGCGATGACTGATCAGACTGTGTATGCGCAGGCTGATCTGAATCTTTGCTGATTGCACAGGTCTTTTTGTAGGTTTTGTTGTGCGCTGGCTAAAACGGTAATGAAACTTTTGCTCAAGAGGTAATTTATTAGAAATTATGCAAAATCATTGTATTTAATATATCAAGAAACATATATTTTTGATATTTGCTAGAATCATCTCGCTTAGGATATGTTTTGGTTATTTGCTAGAATGGCCACACTGAGGCATTTCTAACAAATATCCAAAAGATATGTTCTATAAACAATGCCTTTCTTACAGGTCATTTTGCTCATTAAGGAGTCTTTACAACAGTAAATTCATTTTAATGCCAAAATCTATGCAAACAAATGTGACTAGAGTTCACTGTATACAACCTGGATCAAGTAACCTGATTGGCTGAAAATAAAAGTGGGTGTGGCATCTTGTAATTGGTTTTGAATCGCCAACCCTGGTCCTGCTAACCCATATATACCCCGGCTTTGCAAACAGTATAGATCAAGATCAGTTGATTTGGATCTGCACTGTTTGTCATTTACTATGTGAGTTTGTATCAACAACCTGAATTAAGTAATCTGATTGGCTGAAAAAATTAGAAATGGGCATGGCCTCATAATTTATTCAGCATGTCAAGGGTTAATATGTATTTGCATCAGCAACCTGGATCAAGTAATCTGATTGGCTGAAAATTATATGTTGGTGTGGCATCTTGATTTATTCAGCATGGCAAGGGTTAATAGCTGACTGATTTATTATTTCAGAGAAGACTCCCACAGTTTATGGTGACTTGCTGAATATGGAAAATGATTTTCCTTCAAGAGCACATTGTATCTGTCGATGGTGAGTTGCTATATGGCTGTAGAATTCTTTGGCATGGTTAAAATATACCCCTTTACACAGTAGCACCCCTCCACCCTCCCACACACACACAACACAACCATTGGGGCCCATGGAAGAGATGGGCTGCCTGGTGTCTCAATGGCAGAGCTGCTGTTAACTTGAAGCAGGACCTAAGTTTGTGATTTGACCAGATTGTATAGAGGTCATAGCGCACCACAAAAACTGTGTTGTGGGTACTCATTAGAAGTGCCTCGCTGAGGTGTTTCTAATGAGTACCCACATTTTTGTGGGGAAATAAGAAAACTTTAAACTTTTTTTGATTGAAAAAAGTGCCTTATCTGGTGTTATGAAGGTCATGCAGATAGACAATATCTCAATATGGGGGTGGTTGGGTGAAGTGAAGGTGTCCTATAGCTTTTGTCACCGGGGCACCCAACTGATATTAGCTTACAGCTGGGCAAGGCCTGCTGTCATTGCAGCAGGTAAGGGTAGAGGTAGAGCGTTGTTATTTCTTCTATTCCTTCACTTTCTTTCATTTCCCACTTTCTTCCCTTTCCCGCTCTCTCATCTATTCTTCTATCTCTTCTATCTCATCCCCCCCATTCTCTGCGAGATGACACAAAATGACCCACAATGGTTGACGTGTCATTAAATCCCAACACAATCAATCAGTATCTCAATAAGACTGAAATATTATTGACTAGGATGTTAAACCTCGACTCAATCAGTCAAAATAAAATCACAGCTTCAGATAAAGCATTTTTTTCAACCCAAAAGAACTGAGGTTTCTTCTTATTTCTCCTCAAAAACATATATTATGGGTACTCATTAGAAGTGCCTGGGTGAGGCACTTCTAATGAGTACCCACAATATATGTTTTCATGGAGAAGTAAGAATAGTATTATATGGATACCCCCACTTAATTAATAACTTAACCTGGAACTTTGTAAAATTCTAGATGCTTTTTAACTGTCATTGACAAAGTTCTTACATCACCAGAAATCTCTCCTTCTCACCTTTACACAACCTAGGGTGCAATTTATAGGGATGACACTGGCTTTTTAAACATGGTTTGACTTCTCTGGGACCAGCATATATGAAAGAATCATTCCTTTCTTTGTGAACTGATCTGGGTGGGTCCAAACTGTTTGCAAAGATGCATCAGCTGATGCAAAAGTTGCCACTAGCTGGGAAAGTGTTAACTGCAGAAATTGCTGGCAACCTCATTTCTCTGTAAGATGCAGATTTCAATATTTGTACCCGGCTTGCCTTTCACTATCGGTTAATGGAGTGCCCCTTATATAGATAGTTCCTTCTGTTCCAATATTGATTATCTACTACGAGATCAGAAAATTTTTTCCCCTTCTTTTGGGTTATGCTAAAAGGACATCAACCCACAGAACTGAATTTTTGAAAACACCAACCACCTACAGGATTACATTTTTTATGATACCCTACCACCCACATGATTCTAATAAAACCAGTCCCCATTACTCCAATGAAAACATAGTGCTTGCCGTCCAATACCAACCCTCCCCCCTTTTGCTGAAACAGCCCTGAGAAAAGCACTGTATTTGGATCTAAGGGGACTCTGTGTTATACTCTGCTATGCAATAAGGGGACTCCGTGTTATACCCTGCCATGCGATAATACCCCCCATTATCGCATGACAGGGTATTATGGTTTCACAATGGTTGCACATGTGTCCGTCCATTTGTGTATCTGTTCATCCATCCATATTTTCATTTCAGGACAATAACTTGAGTAAATGTCAATGGATTTTTACAAAACTTGGTATATGCATTGATATTGTGGAGATCTGGTTTGGGAATTCTAAGGGGCAAATTCATTAATTTTTGACACAGTTGTCTGCCCATCAGTTTTGGATGGGTTTTTCAAAAAAGTTTTCCTTTAAAATAGCAACTTTTGTCCTGGTGGGCAATCTTCAGGCAGGCATCTGGTTGTTGTCCCAAATAACATTTTGGTTAACCTTTTTTCAAGGTTATATGTTACCTTTCTTCTTCAGTGGATTACTTTCATATTTGGTAGGGATGAAGAGGAGGACCAGTAGGTGTTACATGCAAGAGGGACAACTCTCACTTTCTTCATTTATATCTCCCCTGATGTTTGAGGTTTACCTTTTGGTTAACTTTTTTGAAAAAACTTGTCCATAATGCCATTAGGCATTTTAACTTCATAATACATTAACCTATAGATAATGTGCTATTCTATTCTGTTTTCACACCTTCCACAGAAAAAACGACCTTTCAGTCGTTAATTAAAGTCTTAAACCAGAAGGTCCCTTAGGCAGTTACCTGTGTGACGTAACTCTTCCCGCTCAATGGACCACGTGTCAGTTTCTTTTCTGTGGACAAAGAAATTCAACAAGGATTATTTACCTGTGATAGAAATTTAGATTATTTCTTTCCTCACGGATAAATTTATGTATCCTTGTGTTTCTTTTGTTTATTTATCACTCCTTTCACTTTCTGTGTTATTATTTAAAACTTTCAATTTTCGATTTCATGTATTTTTGACTGGTCTTTTTCCACATGCGTTTTGGCGACTCTCGCTATTCGGCACAACGCTCGTGCGCGATCGGTTCGATAGTCGTGTTTATATATGCAGAATATTTTTGTTCTTTTCGTTCCAGGTTATTCAGCAATTACGATATGTTTTTCCTGGACTTTTGTTTGCAGAGATCTTCAGTTGGCTAAAGATTCTCATGGTGGAGAAGCTGATTGTAAAGAACTTGTCAACCCTTGATGGGTTATAAGACAATTCTTTACTGATGGGAGCCCCACCCCATATGGCTATACTGCCGGGGTAAGACCCATCAAGGTGGCATCTTTGGGTACTTAGTATCCTATAAAGTCTAAGTCCACCAGTCACCAGTCACCAGTCATCCAGTCACCAGTCACCAGTCAACCAGGCACCAGTCAATCAGCTTCACCAGTCACCAGTCAATCAGGTGCCAGTCAACCAGGCACCAGTCACCAGTCATCCAGGTGCCAGTCAACCAGGCACCAGTCACCAGTCACCCAGTCACCAGTCACCAGTCACCCAGTCACCAGTCACCAGTCACCGATCAACCAGGCACCAGTCAATAATTTAATTATTTTCTGGAAAGACTTAGTTTCTGACATATTTCACCGGACAAAATAGTCACGTATACTAACTTCCGGTCATTATGTCTAATTATTAAAAAAATTTTTCACTGGGCAAAGTATCAGTAATATTTCTGATACTTATACCCGGTCATATTATTATATTATTTCTGATTTTTCACCAGGCAAACTTTTACAGAAAGTGTCTGGTCAATTTTTGCCTAATAATTAATTATCTTCGGGAAAAAGTTTCGAATACTTGTGCCCGCTCAGTTTTCATATATAATCTCCCTTTTTCATCGGACTAGAGTTACGAATACTACTATCCGATTAATTTGTCAAATTACTTGTAACTTTACCGGGCAACAGTTACGAATATTAGTGTCCGGTCATTGTGTCGGGTAACTAGTGTCAAAATAATGATTACTAATTCCCGAACAATCTATTATCGTTCATAGAGCTCCATTCACGTTTAAGTCAATGGATATAGGTTATTAAGTGAAATACATAATAACTTTTTATACAAAAAAATTCTGTACAGTCTTTCCCAAATCAGACTAGAATTTTTAATATTCCATTGACTTATTATAGGTGTGTAATTCCATTAATATTTTAAATTAACTTATGTTTTATCTCTTTTATCCGCTAGAAAGAGTTAAACTTCCGACTATAACAAAATTCTTACCGGGCAGCAGTTCGTAGACTAGTGCCAGGTCATTCAAATGATGTTTTATCTCTTTAATTCGCTAGAAAGCGTTTAAATTCCGGCTCTAACGAAAATTTCATCAGGAGGCACTTCGTAGAGTAGTGCCAGGTCATTCTAACGAAATTCCACCGGGCAGTAGTTTCGTAGACTTTGTGTCGGATTACTAGTGTGCGAGTAGTAGTCACTAGTACTCGCTCAACATATATTCATATATAACCACTATAGACATGTATAGTCTTGGATTATAGGTTATCGAATGACAGCGATGGGTTCTAATACCTAGTAGCCATTTATATTGTTGAATTCTGTCCAGTCACTTTTGAACTTGACTTAAATTCTATATATATATTTATTATTGAAAATGAATTAAGAATTATCGGTTACGATCAAATTCGCAATTCATTCGCTAAGTGTAGAAGATACTTCCAGCTATAATTATATCTCTTTTATTCGCTACAAAGAGATTAACTTCTTACATATTCACCTTATTCGGCTCTAGGGCAAAGGTGAACTATAAAACTATCGTTATTTATAAGAAGAAAAATATACACGAAATATAAAAAAATTTTTCTTCTTTCCTCCCCTGTTTTTCTTCTACATGCTCCGATATGTAATCAGCATGTAATCTAAGGAGTAAATTGACAAGAAAGTAGCAATCGATCTTTTCTACTTTCTATTAATTTTTCATTCTTAAGGTATCGGAAATTTACACCAACCAGATAAATAAATTAACAGTTTATTTATTTATTCGCTACCTCTCTAGATTACTACGATTTAAAATTCTAGTTGAGGTACATATTTTCCTTTTGCCTTTTCTACATGGAAAATAGTTGATCCGATAAGCTATTATTCTATTTTATACTATCTTTTGATTGATTATATTAGAGTCTAGGTCAGTCGTGCTCTGTCTAAACTCTGCTATAAAATAATAAATAAGAAAAAAATCTTATATTTAGGCATAGATATAATTCGATACGTTCTTTACTTTGCCTGTTTTATTTTTTCTTCTGGATCATTTAAGACTACGATAGCAATATACCAGATATTTTTGCCTCAGTAAGAATCTATTACGCTGAAGATTCTTCATATTGGAAAAATAATTTTATTATGATTATAATTCTAGACCCAATTAATCCTCGTATATTATAGGTCTACTTTATCTTATTGAGGAATAGTTTTGCTTCGACTAGCTCTATACCTCTAATATTTTATTTATAACTAGAGTCCATGTCAATCAAAATTTTCTTGCACTTTGGTATTGACAATGGATACATATTTAGTAAAGGCATTAATTATTCAGTATATGACAGATTATTATTGCCTAAATTAGATTTTATATACAATACTTTCCTTTTGATATTTTGTTTTATTGACTTTGTAACTATTCAGAAACTGCCAAAGTCAATCATTTCCTTCCTCTAAACTTACCGAAGCTCTAGATTATGTTGATATATATTTTTGATATATGCTTAGAGGTTAATTAACGAGAGTTTACCTCATAATAGCAGATATTTAATTATATTAATCAATCTATAGTCTAGGCTTAGACAAAAGGGAAAACATCCTTAATTATTAGTATACGAGCCGGTAAAGAATTAAGACACTCTTAATTATCTCTTTACCCCTCCTTTATGTTTACATTCGTTAAAGGGATCATAGTAATTCTCGCTAAGAGTTCAAGTTCAGTTTGCGAATAATGCAAAGATTAATATCTTGATTTCCAGTCCGCATCAAAAATGGTCTATATATATAGATAAATATCTTTCCGAAACTGGATATTTATTTATTTTTCCACACAATAAGTCATTTCAAGATGTCGATGATTTTGAAATGCACTGCTTCAATTTATAATATAAAATATGTTTATATTAACTTCACAACTTAGTAAGTGCTGCACCTACGTTCCTGGTCAGATCTTACTTTTGTGATAGGTTTTTGAACATACTGAAAGTTTTCTCCGATTATACATTCGGTAAATAAACTTTCGAGTAGTATTTATGCCTTTAAACATTCAGATTATTTGATAATTGTTGGAGATAATATATTATTCCGATATTTATATATCTATCTTCATTATTTATCTTTCTCATCTTACTTTTAAATTAGATTGACCTTCTCGCTACGTTCCAGGTTTAAATCTAGCTAACATTGTGGAACAGTCACTTTTTTATTTCCTAAACAATATTTTAACATTTTTCTCAGTATTCAGAGCATAACGACTTCATGAATACTTGAAAATAATTCAATTCTACGCTTGTTAAGCTAAGCCTAAAACAAGCCCTAGTTTTTTAGAATGGATATTATCCTTCGATTCAGTTCATGGAGATACATCCTTTTAGATCCCATTATCTCTATTTCAATCATTCAAAATTCTAATGACTAAGTACTCCTTTTCTACGTACGAATACAGAATATCGAGTCACTGTTGCTGCATATTGGTTAAAGATTAAACAAATTTTATCTTAAACCTATATGACGTTAAATTAATTATTATCTCTTTCATATACATGTTTTTACCCTTCCGTCAGGGATCGCGGTAATAATATTATTACTCTCTATGGTTTACACATAGATCTCGAGAGTATATATATGTATTTTCTTCCTGAACTCATTTGCGAGTACGTAATTTGATATTTCAGGAATTAACAATTATGCAGACATAGATTTTATTCTATTAATATTCAATTCTAAAAAAAAAAAAAAAAAAAAAAAAAAAAAAAAAAAAAATTGATTGAATGTTTATCTATAAAATTTCCGGGCAGTAATTTTATAGAGAGTTATATGTTTAATAATTCCTTGCTTAAATAATAGTTACGCTTAACCTATGATTTATAGCGGGAATTTTGTTCAGTAGTATAATTTTTATTTAGTATTAATATATTTCTTACTATTCTTAAATATGCGTATAGAATAGTAATACTATCTCTTAACTTTTAAATTAAGTGTTTTTTGAGATTAATAATCAGTATTATTGTATAATCTTTCTTCAGAGATTATCACACTATTACTTTTTCTCTGAGTCCTTCTCTTTTATGAACATTTTGATTCGTATCAAAGTGGATTTTTAACATTTCTTGATTTCCATGATTATTTACTCAGGAGTACTTTTCATGGCAATCTTCAGGTATAGAAAGATTCTATCCAGCTTATTTATTATTGTTTAATCTTATCAATACGGTAAGATTTAGCCAAACTATGACCGTCATACAGTTTGCTGCGATCAACCTTATTCTTATCTCTCTTATTCTCTGTCAAACTCTTTAGTTATGATGTTGACAGTTTATTCTTTATTTTTTGTCAGGACATCAAACGCTTTTATATGTCTATGACAAAACTAATTATCAATGGTTTAGGTTGTTTTTTTCTTCCCAGCAGTTATATGCAAACTCTGTATTATTTTATTGCTTGACTAAAAATTCGTTATACAATTAGTCTAGCAATAGTTTTAACCATTATGTTTGTCTATACTTTTTTTTCTTCTGATGGATAACTTAGTTATAGTTAAGTTAACTCCATCTACTTTTATTATCTCCCCTTCTTTAATTTGATCAAGGGAAATAATTACACATTATGGTTATTTTAAGTCTGTGTCTGTTCATCGGAAACTGTCCTGTCGCTCCAATTAACAGAATTTAATTAGTTTATAATTCTAATAGCTTAGACTATTACAATTACATAGCTTCACATATCTAGAATTTTATCCAAAATATCTACATATGTCAGTTATCTATAGGAAACTCCACCGAGTAGACTTTTCCTTATTTATTCAAGATCCTACATAGACTACTTACAGTGTATGGTCTTGGCTTTTTGTTTTACAAATTTTGTTTTCAAAATTTTCTATATTCCTAGCTTACTTTGCGATGGAATATTTATGTTATGTCTCAATGACTCCCTTTTCTTTTTGAAGCCAATTGTTGTTTCCCAAAAAGAAAAAAAGAGGGGGGGGGGGGGGGGGGGGGGCCAATGTTAGGTCTCTGAGACTTAAGAACTGGCTTCCTCTAGAGTCTACTAATATATATAAGGTTGTTAGATCATAACACCTTAAAGCTATTTTGTGAATCTAGACCATTCTTTCTATTAAATATAGAATTAGAATGTATCTGATTCCTTTGAGTTTCCTGAGTCTTAACCAGAAGTGGTGAGATATTATTGGTGTTAGAATTAGGAGAGCACCTCCCTCCTATTCTGCAAATTCTAGCACATTATCTATAGGTTAATGTATTATGAAGTTAAAATGAAGTTTTTTAAAAGTAAAACATATTTTAACGAGTAATACTTAACCTATAGATAATCAATTATCTCCCTCCGCCCACCCTCGCTTATCTCTCCTAATTGTGTCTATTGTTTTACACATAAAAGAAACTGACACGTGGTCAATTGAGCGGGAAGAGTTACGTCACACAGGTAACTGCCTAAGGGACCTTCTGGTTTAAGACTTTAATTAACGACTGAAAGGTCGTTTTTTCTGTGGAAGGTGTGAAAACAGAATAGAATAGCACATTATCTATAGGTTAAGTATTACTCGTTAAAATATGTTTTACTTTTAAAAAACTTCATTTTTCTTGTTATTTCTTTTCAGGTATGGCGTTCAAGACTTTGTGATTCTCTCACCGGCAACTGATATTGAAGCTATCTTGAGTGAAAGTAAAGTGAAATTGTTGCTGTCATCAGTTAGTATAGCTCTCAGTGAAGCAGGATGGTAAGTGGGCTCTCCTACCTTAACCCTTAAACTGCCAATCACAATAATTGTCGTCTGCCTTGTCATCTGCTTGCGATTTTAAAAGTCATTTTTGCAAACAGTGTGGACCCAGATCATACTGCTCCACTTTGAAAAGTTTGCAAGAATATTCAGCAGACAGTATAAACAGACGACATTTTCAGATACAGGTTTTCTTGGCGTTTTATTGGTTAACCCTTTTCTGGTGAAAGAATGTGTCATTCTGCAGAAGTTCATCTGGTTCTACTCTGTTTGCTCAGGCATAACTGCTTAGGTGATCAGGAGGTCATTGATTCAATCCCCGCCAGGTCCTGCCACATTCTTTCTTGGAGATTGGTCATGTTATATTTTCTACGGTCATTCTTTCCCTTCCGCTGATTCAAGAAGGGCAGATTTGTCAGTTTCTGGTCAAAGAATGTGCACAAGTACTGTTTAACAGCTTAGAGGACTAAGCATGCCTAGGGAAAAGTGTGGTTAGGTAAACTGACCACGCTTGATATGATCCTGATGGGTGCCTGGGCCATAAAACCTCATCACGGACAAACAAGCATGAAGAAAGGAAAAAGCTACAACTGGTTGTGAATGTGGCTGGATGACATATGGACCCGAGAAAATGTGTCTGTGGGCATATGCGGACAGCCAAGGCTCAGATCAGCCTGCGCATAAACACACACACACACACACATCACACACACCCCCCCCCCCACACACACACATACACACCACACACACACACACATACACACACACACACACACACCCCTCTTATGTCAGAATAAATTACTTGCGAATGGTGGAATTATGAGGTTATAAGTTGACAACTCAAATGCGTGTCGATTTTACCACTTCAAGTTAAATAATTGGTCAGAAGATTTGATCTTCTAGACTAAGAAATTGAACTTTCACAGTGTCTTTATAAAACAGTTGTACCTGATATCTGTTGATTGTAGGTGCCAGCTTCGGCCCAGTCAGATGTACGTCTGACTGGTGATCAGGACGTTGCAGGTCCAAATCCCCGCCGTGTCTGACAACATTCTTTCATGGAGATTGGTCATGAAATATTTTCTGTGGTCATTATTTCCTTTTTGCTGATTAAAGAAGGGCAATTGCCAGTTTCTGGTGAAAGAATGTGCACAAAGTACTGGTTAACCGCTTAGAGTACTAAGGTTGCCCAGGAAAAGTGTGGTTAGGTAAACTAACTGGCTTGACATGACATTAACCCTAGTCCTGCTGAACCCGGATATGCCTTGCCTTTGCAAACAGTGTAGGTCCAGATCAGTTGGCTTCTGAAGAAGCCAGCTGATCTGGATCTGCACTGTTTGCCGTTATGTAAATTTGTAGCAACTATCCAGATCAAGTAATCTGATTGGTTGAAAATTAGAAGTTGGTATGGCATCATAATTTATTCAGCAGGACAAGGGTTAATGGTGTTGAATGGGCAGTTAAACTCCAAACCAACCAATTAGTTTTCAGAGTTGATTCTAGGGTGCAGGATTGTGGGATTTCCGTGCTTTTTAAGGCCGTGGCACTAAATCTGCTTCCCAATACATAGTACATTACGCATTCTGCCAAATTGTGGCACATTTTGGTTCATTCAGTGCCTATTTCGGTTTGTAAAACTTTCGAATACCAGCTTTGTCATTCATTGAATATTGATGAAATTCAGTTTTTACCGGACCATTTACAATGCGAGAAAGCCAGTTGATTGGATGATGATTAGTACTAAGAACATTTATGTTTTATTCTCGCTGAACTCTCTTGAGAACGGTACCGAGAATACCTTACATCATCCACATGTTAGAATAATGGCAGACAAAAATATTTGTAAACTTTGTCAAATTTGTCAAAGATAAATACATCATTATAGCTATTAGAAGCAGTACAAATATTCAGTGCTATTTGAAAGGTAAAATTAGCATAGATCTATGGTAAGTGACTTAGTGAGTGTATAATAAAAAAAATAAAATCTTTGGTGTAATCAGTTTTCATGACTTCTCATTATTTTACAAGTTTGGCAATTTTCTGAAGGCAAAAACTTTCTGCATAATGGAAATGAGTTGGCGCATTTTCAGAGACACGACGCAGGCATTGGCCCCGTTTTGAAAATTCCTAGAAGCAACTCTGGTTTTTGTACACGTAGGACAGCAAAAAAATTTTCATCTTGATACATTTCAGTCATGTGCCAGTGTTTGTACAAGTTCATCAGAAATGGCGTCGCCTCTATCATGGCACGTGTGTTCTACCGGGATCCTCAGTAGAGTTTGGTATGGTACATTTAAAGAGGGCGCCACTGCAGTACAGTCATTTAGCTGGGTTGCTGGATGTGTTCAAGGCTAAACAGGTTTGTCTTCATTTCTTTTTAACATAGCTCTGGATAAGATGCTTTTCTAAACAAAAAATATTGATATTTTTTTATTTCTCAACAAAAACATATGTTGTGGGTACTCGTTAGAAGTGCCTCGATGAGGCACTTCTAACGAGTACCCACAACATATGCTTTCGTTGAGAAATAAAAAAAATTTTGGATGCTCTTGTCTAGAGCTATGGTTTACAGTGTTATGCCATATTTGATGTAATTACCACACTTAGCCATATGAGAGCACAGTCAAGAAATTCATGAGTGTTCAGGTTATCATACAGGATCCGCGGTAGAGTTTGGTAATCATACCGGTTCATTTTAAGAGGGCACCATCACAATATAGTCATTAAGCCGGGTTGCTGGATGTGTTCAAGGCTAAACAGTTTTGTCTTCATTTGTTTCTAGTGTTACAGGGTTTTCCCTCAGGGTTTTCAAATGAGAGTTCCAAGGACTCCCTTATGTGGAATTAAGGGGTCCTTTAATTGGATGTAGGGGTTTGTTGTTGGTTCATCAGAAGACTTCATGGTGAGCTATTGCTATCAATGCCTGCCATGTGTCCTCAGGCATTAATAAGCTGCTTTAAATGACAACTTCTCCTACACCCCTGGGCCAATTTCAATCAAACTTCACAGGAATGTTGCCTAGATTACTTTATACCAAAATAGCTAAAATGGTTCCACTCAATGAACATGGTAGCCACCAGAGTTAAAAATAGAAAAATCTATTTTGAACTTCTTCTCCTGAAGTGAATTGACTCAAAACTTGGTAGGAAGTATTGGGGCATCTTATAGATCAAAAATAGAGAAAATCGTTCTGATTAGAAATCCAAGATGGCTGCCATGGCCGCCATCATGAAAAACTATTTTGAACTTCTCCTGAATGAATAGCAAATTGATTTGAAACTTGGTAGGAAATGTCGGGGTAATTTGTAGGTCAAAAATAGTTAAAATCATTCCGATTGAAAATCCAAGATGGTCATCAAAAATAGCTAAAATAATTTGGATCAGAATGACTTCCTGGGTTGATGCATCATTAAACCCACAATCATAATCATCCAAGATGGCCACAATGCCCATCACTTTGAAAGTCTATTTTGAACTTCTTCTAAAACCGAAAGGCCAGTTGACTTGAAACTTGGTAGGAAGTATCCGGGTGACTTGTAGATGGTGGTTAGTGTTAAAAGTTCTGGTGAAGTTAATGTGAAAAAGTCTGATGAAGTTAATGTAAAAAGTTCTGGTGAAGTTAATGTAAAAAGTTCTGGTGAGTTAATGTTCAAAGTTCTGGTGAAGTTAATGTTCAAAGTTCTGGTGAAGTTAATTTAAAGGTGAAGTTAATGTAAAAAGTTCTGGTGAAATTAATGTAAAAAGTTCTGGTGAAATAATGTAAAAGGTTCTGTTGAAGTTAATGTAAAAAGTTCTATGATATTTCATATCCTTATTTCAGTGTTCTATGGTAGAACCCCGACCACCAGTTTCTGTTGCAGTACGATTTCTGTATATGCTCTATGACTGGGTTAACTCCCCTTGGACACAACCCTTACCAGGTACATACATGTATTGTTTTTTATCTTGGTTTTCATTTAGTCAGAGATAGATGGAATGGTAGATCATCATGAAAACACGCCAACATAATTTTGACCCTTCTTAAACCCCACTTTTATATAGTAAAGCTAGGGTTTACAGGGGTATACATTATATTTCTTAATTCTGCTCAAAAACATAGATTGTGGGTACTGTGGGTACACGTTAGAACTGCCTCGGTGTTTTGAGCAGAAATATGAAAAATATCTGAATTTTTATCTGAAAACTTTCAGTTTTTGGTGGTAAAATTTTCAATATATTTGAAAAGGCGTGTTTTCATAATGATTAAGTTTATGACTGTACAGTGCTTTGTTGCACAGAGCATTTCATTATCATCCTTCCATCGTCTTGATATGTCTTAAATAATGTTGAAAAGGATGTAAAACACTAAATCATCATCTTTTTCTTATTTCTCTATAAAGATATATGTTGTGTAGTAGTGCCTTGCAGAACTACATGTAAGAAAAATATCGGTGCTTTTTACACAGCTCATGATGAGGTGCTTTTTTTCAATCTAAAAGTTTTGATATTTTTCTTATTTCTCAACAAAAACATATGTTGTGGGTACTCATTAGAAGTGCCTCACCAAGGCACTTCTAATGAGTACCCACAACATATGTTTTCATGGAGAAATAAGAAAAAAAAAACAGTATTTTTTTGATGAAAAGTGCTGTAACCAGAGCTATGTGGATAGCCTGAAAGCTCAGCTTGATATGGGCTGTCATTTCTTTTCAAGGCACTTTTAATAAGTACCCTGAACATGCATTTTCATAGTGAAATAAAAAAAATATTTACATGATACACCTCTTTCCTAGAGGTGTACAAGGCCTGTTAGTTTATTAGTCTATATTGTAAGCACTTGTTTCTTAGTTTTATTTCCTTAGTGTTGTAGCTCATTGTAAAGCACTTTGGCTTGAAACACAGTTTCTGATTGGACAGTTTGGACTATTATGATTATGTATTGGTACATCTCATTGGTTGTCATATTCCAAAATGGCTGCCAGCATCTGTTCTTAAGGGGACTGGATACACTTGGTAGTGTTTCTGCCACTTTGTACAAGGGAGACAACTTTAGTCACTTCCTGTTTGTTTTCCTGCTCACAAAATTCATTATGAAAAGGGGTCTGTTATAAAAGAAAAGAATTTGCTCAGTAGACCAATTTTTAGAAGAAGATTAGTGGACAGGAAAGCAAACAGGAAGTCATAAAAGTTGTCTTGCTCGTAAGAAATGACAGAAAATCTACAAAGTGTACTCAGCCCCTTTAATCTTTAATACTCTCTGTGCTAATTCTGCAGATGACAAATTTGCTGATATTTTTCTTATTTTTCACAAAAAAACAGAATTTGATATTTTATGCAAATTGTATCTGCTGGAGACAATTTTAATGCATGGAATGTCAAAACCTGTCTTCTGAGGAAACAAGAAATATATATTTCAGTATGTTGTCTGTTGAAAAGTTTACCCAGTGCACTAAGCGTTAAAAGAGCTGTGAGAATTGGAAACAGTGCAGATCAGGTCATGTGTCTACACTGTTTGCTCATGCATGTCTGTACCAATATTTAGGGTATTACCAGAATATACAGTAACTGTCCTAAAATTTCAAACATTTTAGCCTATTTCTTTTTAGATGCAGCTCCTAATTTAAAATACTTAATGGAATGGCAAACATTGCTTCAGGAGCAGTCTGATCTGGCTCTGCACTGTTTGCCTGTGCCATTTTGTCCGATTCCTTGGTGTATGAAATTTTTGGACATTTACCTTAGTCTGTGTATGATGTGTATGGAAATTGCTTGATCACTGGCAAACAGTGTAGATTCTGTGTTTCTAATAAGGATCATCACTTTTTTCTGAGGCCTGTCAGCCCAAATACAGTATAATTCCACTATATATATTAAGACCACCTTTGGAAATGCCTAGAAGTGGTCTTATTAGCGGGGCGGTCTTAATATTGAATGTAGAACATGGCTCAAGGTAACCAAAAATTGCTGATATTTTTCGTATTTCTCATCAAAAAATATGTTGTGATACTCATTAGAAGTGCCTTGGCGAGGCACTTCTAATGATTACTCACAACATATGTTTCCATAGAAAAATAAAAAAAAAACATTATGTGGATACCCCCTCTTATCTGGAGCTATGTAGAATGACAAGAAAAACGTATTTGGGATAAGTAGAAGTTGGTCTTAAAAGCGGAGTGGTCATATTTTGGAGTGGTCTAACCCTTGTCTTGCTGAATGAATTAAGATGCCACACCCACTTATAATTTCCATCCAATCAGATTACTTGATCCGTGTTTTTTATAGAAACATATTTAATGACAAACAGTGCAGATCCAGATCTGGATCTACACTGTTTGCTAAGACAGGGCATGTCATGTTCAGCAAGAGAAGGGTTAATAGCAGAATTTTACTGTACTTGCCAAACTCCATAGTGCAGTTGATAATGCATCCAAGATTGCTCATGTAATCATTTCTATGATTATTTTCCCCCTCCCATTGATTCGAGAAGGGCAGTTGTCAGTTACTGGCAAACTTATGTGTATACAAGTACTGGTTAACCATGGCGAAAGAATGTGCACAATACTGGTTAACCGCTTAGAGGACTAAGCCTGCCCAGTAAACGTGTGGTTTGGTAAGCTGACCGCGCTCGACATGACCCCATTGGGTTGCCTGGGCCGTAAAACCTCAACACAAATAACCATGTAGAGGACTAAGCCTGCCCGTGAAAAGTTGGTGTAGTTGGTGTAGTTAACTGACCCGATATCAACAGTGTTGACTGGGCCGTGCACTCCAACTCAAACAAACTGTCTTTTATTCTTTATTTGTCTTTTATTCTTTATTCTGTATATAGACATGACAAGAAAGTATATGAAATCACTTGGTAAGCTGCATGGGCACGCATTTTCCACGTTTGCTATCACTGTGTTATCACTTACCATGCTATGGGCAAATTCAGCAGATGACAAACTGATACTTTTTTTTTCTTATATTTCCTAAAAAATAGGATCTGACATTTCATGCAAATTGTCTCCTTAGGAGACAACTTGCATGAAGTGTCAATCATATTCTCTAATGAAATAAAAATAATAATATTTGAAAATGTCGTCTGCGGAAATTTTCACCATCCATGCAAAGTCTTATTGTTAGATTTATAAGATAACATCAGATAAGATGGGATATCTATATAATATTTTTCTTATTTCTCAATGAAAACGTATGTTGTGGGTACTCATTAGAAGCACCTCTATGAGGTGCTTCTAATGAGTACCCACAACGTGTTTTCGTGGAGAAGTAAAAAAACGCCCATACTTTTTGGTTGAAAAAAAAACAACAACAAAAAAAACCCACCTTATCTGGAGCTATGTTTATAAGTTTGTGTACATGAAACCAACATTCTTGAAATGCACCAGACATTAAAGGATTGAGAGATTTTTTGGAGCCTTGTCTGTTGAATTGGTCATAGCTCCAGATAAGAGGGGATATCTACATATTTTTTTCTTATTTCTCCACAAAAATTTATGTTGTGGGTACTCATTAGAAGTGTGTCGGTGAAGCACTTCCAATGAGTACCCACAACATATGTTTTTGTGAAGAAATGAGAAAAATATCAGTTCATGTACTTATGTACTTTTTGATGAGGGAAAAAAAAAAAAGAAAAAGGAAAAAAAAAATGACTTATCTGGGGCTATGATTGGCTTTTCCAGCTTTTTGATATGTGAAAATATTTTATTGAAATAGAAGGAAAAATATTTGTCTGAAGACTTTACCTCTGTGCATATCTCTTAATATTATATGTGGGATCATAAACAAAAATCTGACCACCCTGAATATGTGGGTTGATTTGGTCCTTCGAGACCTGAGTATTTTCAAACCAATATTTCATGGTGAAAACTAAGAATTACAGTCAACCCTCTTTATACCGACACTCAATACAACAACAAAATTCATTATAATGACAATTTGAATGTCACAAAAACTTCGCTCAAGAGGTGACAGTCAATGAGAAATTATGCAAGAATATTGCATTAAAACTTCAAGCAACATATGATTTGGATATTTCTTAGAATTGCCTCACTGAGGTGATTCTAACAAATATCCAAAACTTATGTTCTATGAAGAAATAAGAATAAAACAAGATCTTTCTTACATATCATTCTGTCCATTAAAAGGATTCTCTACAACAGCAAGTTCGTTTTAATGGCAGCATCTTTGGGAACCAATGCTGTGGTTGTAACGAGGATTCACTGTACACAGAAATCTCTATATAACATGATTCATTATTATAGCATGGTCTCAGATATACCAGTAAGCCAGCTTAAAGACATACAAATAAGATGTGTCTCCATCACTAGTCTTATCACTGATACGAGACTGGCACAACAAAAAACTAGTACACTGTCAATAAACAATAGACAGGTAGACGTCCAATAGGGGAATTCAGTACTGGCTTATTTATCTGGGCCCAGTTGTTCAAAGCTAACGATGTCGTTAGTTAACGATTCGTTAAAATTTTAATCATGTGATACGCAAATATGCTGAAATTTTTTGCTGAAAAAATGTGAGTAGCTTTTGCAGTGCAAAAGCTACTCACATTTTTTCAGCAAAAAATATCAGAATATTGTGTATTGAATCTGCTAGAACAGTTAACGAAATGACCCTTAAACGAGCTTGTCAAGCTAACGACGCTTTGAACAACTGGGCCCTGATCTAAAAGTAATGTCACCTCCAAAATATTTATTACTCCAAAGAAAGGTTTCTTTTTTCATAGGAAATAATATAATATAGGAATGGACATGCATATAATATAGGAATGGACATGCATGAAACAGTTCAGAGTTTTACACAGTTTGAAGTTTGAGTTATGCCTTGTTTTTTTTTTGTTGCATTTGTTTTTCACCAAAGTATCCTCTGTCTTTTAACTTCATATCCTTACATTGTGCTTGGAAACTATAGCTCAGAATAAATGAAAACATTTGTGTGGGTCGGGGTGGAGGAGTGTGAGGAAGAGTGAGTTTTAATATTTTGGTTGTTTCTTCACCAGGACATATACATCACGTGTTGTATTGCTGCCGGGAGGTAAAATTTGTTTGTCGTTTGGCCTGACAGCTGTAATTTTCTTCTTTTCATGGTAAAAACAAAGAAGTACATAGAAATCTCTTTACAATATGATTAGCTATAGCATGGTTTCAGATATAAGCCAGCATAAAGATGGACCCCAGAAATGTTGTATCCAAATAAAAATGTGTAAATTATGTAGAAAAATGACCATTTATAGATATATTATTCTATATAATGTGTATATTTTTATGTCCCCCACCATAGGGGGTGGGGGGGTGGGGGGGGGACATATTGTTTTTAGTGCAGATCCCGTCGGCTTCGGCGTAGCCTCTTGTCTGCACTCTATCTCCTTAATGAATGGATGGATTTTGGCCAAACTTACACAAATTTATCATTGGTTGGGGGTGGGAAACTGCCGATTAGATTTTGATGACCTTGACCCTGTTTTCAAGGTCACACAAGGACTTAGATTGTTGGAAAAAGCTGGAAAATTGCTTGTCCGCACCCTATCTCCTGAAGGAACAAATGGATTTTGACCATACCTGCACATCTAGATTGCTGGGACATGTAAAAGAACTGATTAGATTTTGGTGACCTTGACCCCATTTCCAAGGTCACATGATGGCTTAGATGGTTGAAAAATGGTTTGTCTGCACCCTATCTCCTGAATGAATGGATGAATTTTTACCAAACTTGAACATCTATATTGTTGAGACATGGAAAAGAACTGATTAAATTTTGGTGACCTTGACCCTATTTTCAAGGTCACAGGAGAGCTCAGATTGTTGGAAAATGGCCCCCATTGACCACATATACACACAAAAAAAGATAAATTATAGATACAACCTTTTTCAATGATAGGTCTGTCTGATAGGTGGGGGACATACGTTTTCCTCTGAAAACACTGTTCTAGTTTTGTTTGAATACAACACAAATCTGTGTAGATTATATACTATTGTTGGCATTTTCATATTTATTAGCAGAGACAATTTCATACTCAGCTGAGTTGAGCATGAAAGAAGTTTGATAACCTTGGGGCCTGATTTAGCTTTGGATCCCAGCAAAAGTGTTATGGTGTATATTGCAGCCTTTCTTCAACATCCTCTGTTGGGAAGGCATGAAATTGGCTTTTGTTTGGAGAAGAGAAGCATCCAGCTTGATTTAAGAGGGGTATCCAATAAAATAGTTTTCTTATTTCTCCACAAAAACAAATTGTGGGTACTCATTAGAAGTTCCTCACTGAGGCAGTTCTAATGAATACCCACAACATATGTTTTTGTGGAGAAATAAGAAAAAAAAAAATCAACTTTTTGCTTTTGAAAAACAACAACAAATAAAAAACACCACCTTGCCTAGAGCTATGACATTTACTGGGAAAAATTAAAAAACAATACTTATTTGACCTAATTAAGGCACTGTGTGCTTAAGTCTTTTAAAATTACTGCAAAAAAATTGTAGTAAAATATCGTCCTAATGAAGGCACACTTTAAAGGAATATGAGCAGAGGACTTCTTGAGGGGCGTTTTCAATGATGCTTATGTGATATGTGTTCTGATTTTCTTTATAAAAGCATATATTGTGGGTACTCATTTAAATTACCTTGAAAAGTTTATAAAAGCTTATGTTGTGGGTACATGTACTGATTTGAATTGCCTCAACTTGTCGAGGCAGTTCTGATGAGTACCCACAACATATGCTGTTATAAAGAAGTAGATGATATTACATGGACTGCAATCTGAAGCCTACGAAATTGCATGACTATGCTCCTATAGAGGTATGTGCAGTAATTAAGTCAGATACATTATTTCAAATTGTGTGCTGGAATTTTTAAGTCACAACAATTGTCATCTGCTTTGTCATCTGCTTGTGATTTTAAAAGTCATTTTAGCAAACAGTGTGGACCCAGATCAGACTGCTCCTGTAGGAGCATTCTGATCTGGGTCCACACTGTTTGCCGGTATGCAAAAATAGGTTTGAAAAGTTTGCAAGAATATTCAGCAGACGACATAAACAGACAACCTTTTCAGATGCAGGTTTTCTTGGTGTTTTAAGGGTTAACTGTTTTAAGCCAGAGCTTTTTATCTTTAGGTTTACACGAGATTTCTTAAAAAGTTGCTGTTGGGAGGTAGGAATAAGAATAAAAATGAAAATGTGAAAAAAGTTGGGTCAGTGAAACAAAATAATTTTCAAACAAAAATACATGCAAAAATGCAATATTTGAGTCCTAGATTTGAAGGTAGGGACATAAAATAAAAATAAGAAAAATTGAAATGCAAATTTTATTTTTATGAAGGGGCTAAATTCATAGAGTAGGCTCTCCCATAAACCTAAAAATAAAAAAAACTGGCCTTAACACATTTAAGCCTAGCATCCCATAAAAGGGACATTGGCAAACATTGTAGATCCAGATCAGATGCCGCAGAACACAGCACCTAATCAGGATCTACGCTGTTTGCATGAACTTCAGAAACTTCTACATAACATGATAATAATAAAAAAATAACCAGACACCCCTTTTACAGGAAATGGACCTGTCCAAAGAGTTATGGTAGAAGAGTCCACTAGGCATAAATGGGTTAACCAGAATGCAGATTTGGTTCCTTACACATCTATCTTCTCAACAGATGATGTATTGTCTTTGATTTTTTTGTTGCAGATTTTGATGATGAAGTTGGCTGTTCAGGATTTGAGCAGCTCCCTTTTGGGGCTTGTGAAGACCCTGTCAGGTAATAGAAATGGTGTCTTTAGGGCATATGCAGACAGTCAAGGCCCAGATCAGCCTGTACATTTATTCCTTCTGATCAGAGTCTCTGCTGTTCTCTTAATCCTTGTCCTGCTGACTAAATTAAGATGCCATGCCCACTTCTAATTTTCAGCCAATCGGATTACTTGATCCGGATTGTTGCTATAAATTCACATACATAATGGCAAACAGTGCAGATCCAGATAAGTTGGCTTCTTCAGAAGCCAACTGATATGGATCTACACTGTTTGCAAAGGCAGGGTATATCCGGGTTCAGCAGGACAAGGGTTAATCATGGAATAATGTAGAAATTATTGTAAAGATGACATTTTTGGATTATTAAGGTGAGAAGTTGTTCTTACTCATCTATGTTTAGGTCTTACTAGATTTACACATTCTTATCTACTCAAATGAGAAGGCCAACCACTTAGTATAAGCTGTAATCAGCCCTTTTTGGTGGAACACTTTCTGATCAACTTCATTGAATTGCTTCATATTAGATGACAGCTGTACTGTAACAGTTGATTAGGATTGGTCATTGTCAGTAATGACAGACGAACGATATACGATGACAATTTTTCCAGATGAATGACTGGAGATACCTATTTCAAGATGTACCGGCTGATAACTTCTATCATTTTTAAAACACAACTTTTTAACAAAATATGACAACATGTATTTTGATTTTTAAATTCTTTCAATTTTATACTTTCATGTACCTTCAATGGCTCAAGCTACCCATGTCATGGTCCTGAATATGTTTGAGCCATAGAAGTTCAGCTGTATATTTTTCAAATGTCCCTCGTAATTATCATTTCAGTGCCTTGCAGCTGTACTGTACCTGGCCCAGTCTATCAGAAGATATGATTGTGGAAAATCAGGTCTATTCGTAAGTTTTTACACAGTTATAGTCATTGTTTTTATTAACTCACAGGAGCCAAAGGTACACAAGGTGAGCTTATAGTATAGCAAGGCTCTGGTGGCTGTTGTTGTCATCTGTCATTGTCCACACTTTTGAACAAATATATTTCCAAGACCAATTTGTGGATTTTAGTCAAAATTTATCAGTAGCATCTTTTGGGCATTAGGTTTTGGGGTAGCTAGCTCATTCATTTTTGATTGAATATAGGGATCAAACATGGTTTTTTGCAGTTTTCAACATCTGCCAAGAAACCTGGTGAATGTCAATGCATTGAAAAGCCATGTTCAATCGCTATTATTGCATAAAAACTGAAAACATTTGCTACATTTCATGTTATTTCTTGCACTATTTTGTTTTGCCTTTCCACTGATGTCTCACGAACGCAATTTCCACAGACTATGCTCGTTCTAGGGCCAGGCAGTACCCATCTCATAATGGCAGCAAATCTGTGGTCCCAGTACGATCATATTGAAAGTTGCGTAGCCGTGCATTAACAGCGCGTGAATTGCCTTGTTAATACACGGCTTTTTGCCGGTTAATGCACAGCTGTTAATAACGTGCAACACTGTTTTTTATGCAATAATTTATCATCAAAGTTGCTGGTAACCTGGACAGGCATAAAAGCTGGAAAGAGTTTGATTTAGGGCTAGATCAGGCTACTCACTTTTAAGTTACTACCCTTGAATGACGAAAATTTTATACATTCATACTTGAATATCTCTTAGGCCAGTTTGCCAATCTTGATCAAATTAATGTGGAGCATCACTGGGGGTGGGGAAAGGCTGTAAAATGTTTTGAGGCAGATTGGATCAAAACTCTGGTGTTCATGGCAACAGAAAGCTCCCATTGACTTATAATGGGGAAAATGGTGTCTCCATCTTTCCTTGCTTACTTTCAATCTGATCCTTTATATTCTTGCGGGTAACGACACCATGCATAAAACCTTTCGGCCAGATTGGACCACTGACTATTGAGTTAGCTGCATACTGAGCATCTTAAGATTTTCTGATAGATTTATAGTGAGCTCAGTCTAGTTTGCTTATGTGCCAAATCGGATCACTGATTTTGGAGTCATTTTCCCTGGAGTGACAAAACTTTCACACTTTTGAACTTAACTATCTCGGAAACCAGTTGGCCAGTCTGTATCAAATTTTATGTGTAGTGTAGCATCATTGGGGTGGGGGAAAGTTGTTGGTAAGAAAGCACGGCTGAGTTGGACTTTAGGCCCAACCAGACTACTCGCTTTGGAGTTATTTGCCCCTGAGTGACAAAAATTTCACACTTTTGAACTTGATATCTCTAAAGCCAGTTGGCCAATCTTGATCAAATTTTATGTTTAGCATCATTGGAGTGGGGGAAAGGCTGCATAAGGTTTATGGCAGATTGAATCGAAAACTTTAGTTTCCATGGCAACATAAAGCCCCCATTGACTTATAATCGGGAAAATGGTGTCGCCACGTTTTCTTGGTTACTTTTGATCCAAATTATATTCATACCTTCAGCTAACTGTTCCTCAGGTGAGCAATTGTTGCCCTCTTGGGCAACTTATTTTATCATTCAAATTACATTTACCAGGAGCTCGGTCAGTCTGTCTTATAAATAATTTTTTCATTTCTTCAGCTCTCCAAATAACTTCTGTTTTGCCCTTTTTTCTTCAGTGACCTTGACCCTCTACAAGCCCCACTTTGGTCAGTGAAGATCCAGATGACAGAGGATCCACAGTGTCTTCTAGGTAATAATCTCTCTTCATACAAGTGACACCATGAAAAATGGAACCATCATAGGTCTCTAGATAAGGGGGTTTTCTGGATAAATAATTTCATTTCTCCATGAAACATACAGTATGAATACTTATTAGAAGTCTCTCACTGAATGAATGCTTATTAGAAGCACTATGAAGAGACATTTCTAATTTAGGCTGGTTAATCAGAGCTGAAAAGATAATCGATTATCAGTCCTGCCATTGTGATCAGTAATCGATGATTGATTAGTAATCGCTGAAGATTTGGTCATAATTCTACCTGTCTGAACATGACCCTTCCATATGTTATACTTTATTGTATGTATTTGGTCAGACAGGCCTGAGCAAAAGTTGTAGACCCAGATGAGGCGCTGCAAATGCGGCATCTCATCAGGGTCTACACTGTTTGCTACTCATCCAGCTATTTTAGACACAATAGTAGGTAGTAAATTGTTCAAATTTTAGATAAAGTATGGTAAGGAGTTGAGGTATCTAAATACTAAGGGTAAATACGGTAAATAGAAAACAAATGATCGATTATTAGCAAATTTGTAATGATTAGCATTTTTTTGTGGAATTTATTGATCAATTAATCAATTATCTGATTAATTGTGCCAGACTTACTTCTAATGAGTACCTGCAGCTTGCTTTTGTGGAGAAATAATTATGGCTCCAGATAAGAAGGGTATAAAAAAAATATTTTTCTTATTTCTCCACAAAAACTTGTTGTGGGTACTCATTTGAAGTGCCTCAGTGAGCACTGTTTGCATATGCCAGTCTGTCAGAAACCTTGGTGTTAGAAACCTTAGGACAGTTTCCTTATTTCTTTACTGTAATTTATTACTGATGCTGTGAAAATATTAGAGATTATTTGAATTAGCATAAAATTATTTTGACAATACAGTGTCAAAACTGTTTGAAATGTTTTACGCAGGTGTGACATAAAACAAGTTTTCCTATTTTTAGCTAACCTGAGCATGACATGCTCGAGGTAAGCTATTGTGATAGGTTGATGTCCATCGTGCATCGTCCCTCATGGGGCGTCAACAGTTTGCTTCAAATGACAACTCCTCCTATACCCCTGGGCCAATTTCAGTTAATTTTAACAGACATGTTGCCTAGATGACGCACTGCCTAAATTGTTCTGATCAGAAATCCAAGATGGCCACCATGGCATCCATCTTGAAAATCTATAGAGAACTTCTCTTGAACTGAAAGGCCAATTGACTCAAAACCAGGTAGGAAGTATCAGAAATCCAAGATGGTCGCAATGGCTGCCATCTTGAAAATCTTATCTTGAACGTTTCTGAACCGAAAGACCAGCTGACTCGAAACTTCACCGGAAGTATTGGGGTGACTTGTACATCAAAAATAGCTAAAATTGTTCCGATTGGAAATCCAAGATTGCCACCACAGCAGTCATCTTAAAAATCTATTTTGAACTTCTTCTGAACTATATGGCCAAACTGATTTGAAACTTGGTAGAAAGTATCTGGGTGACAAAAATGGCTAAAACTTTTCTGAGCCACAATCCAAGATGTCCACCACAGGTGCCATTGTGAAAATCTGTTTTGAACTTAATCACCTGAACCGAAAATAAATAAAATCATTCCAGTCTGAAATCCAAGACGGCCACCATTGCCACCATCTTAAAAATCTGTTCGAAATTTCTTTTCCCGAACTGAAAACTTTATTGGAAGTATTGGGGTAACTTGTAGTTCAAAAGTAAGAAAAATCATTCTGATGGGAAATCTAATATGGCCATCACAGCTGCCATATTGAAAGTCTATTTCATACTTCTTCTTCTGAACAGAAAGGCCAGTTGACTTGACAAGTCATTGTAAATATTGAGCTGACTTGTTCAAATTATATCCATGGGGTAAAAATTGTCCCCCCTGCAGGGGTCACTTGTTGGTACTCAGAGAAGCATTACAGGGCCATCTAGACCCTCTTGTTTTGTATTACAGGTGATTATTTAATTAATTTACTGTGATGTGTTGCTGATGCTGTAAAAATACACAAAATAATTTGAATCAGCATGAAATTATATTGCCAATAAAATGTTTATTGTATATTGCAGGTGAATATTTAATTAACTTCCTGGCTCTGTGTCACAGGAAAGAAACACTGGATCAGTTAATTGGCAATTTAGCTACTCAGTCGTCTGATGCAGGTACAGTTTTTATTTACAAGACAAACAGACAACATTGATATTCCCTAATAACCCTAAGTATTGGGACACCTTATCTACGTAATACCATGTGCTAAAATTTGAAATAGTCCATTCTACTACCTGTTGTTGTGTCTAAAACATTGCTGTATGTATAGCAAACAGTGTAGTCCCTGATCAGATGCTGTGTTCTGCAGCATATGATCTGGGTCTACAATGTTTGCAAAGGCCTATCTGTCCCAATAGTTAGGGTTATTACAATACTGTCCATTGTAAGACAGCTGTCCATTGTAAGACAGCTGATCAACTTCAGTGAAAAAAAAACAAAAAAAAAAAACAACTAAACAAACAAGGAAAAGCTATTAAAGCGCCAGATGTCAAGCAAAATTATTGCAGATGATAGTCTAATTTTGTACTATTATTTTTTATTAAAGAAAATAAGGTTAGACATTTCATGTGAACTGTCTGCTAGGCAGACAATTCACAAGAAATGTCAAGCCTTATTTTCTCTGAAAAATACTTCTAAACAAATCAAATGCCCTCTGCTGCAATTTAGCTTGGTACTATAAGAGGGAATCCGAGGCAGTCATATCAGCTGCCACATTGTTGCAGGTTTGTCAGTGTGAGGCAAAATTGTAGTAGAGGTCAGATTAGTTTTCAGAGAAAATAATGTTTAATATTTCCTGTGAATCATGTGCTAACTAAATTTTTGAAAAAATAATAATAAAAAAAAAAATTCAAAATGTTGTATGTCACTGTTGTTAATTTGAGGCATCCTCAGAAGCATCCAGGTGGTTGAGTGATTGGCACTGCCCATTTCGATTGAGGTCCCGGGTTTGAATCCTGCTGGAGGTAGAAATTAGCTCATAATTGTATGGCCCTTCATTGCTCAGAATCTTTCATTATCATTCTTCCAACATCTCGATATGATGTAAAAAATGTTGTAGGGGACATAAAACACCAAATCCTCATCATCATGAGGCATCCTTATCAGCTGGCATATTAAAGAAGACCATTAGGGCCTTCTAGGGCCTAGTTTAAAGAATAACTTTCTTAACAAAGGCCTAACCCTTGCCGTGCTGAATAAATTAAGATGCCATGCGCCACTCTATTTTCAGCTAACCAGATTATTGGATCCAGGTTGTTGATACATATTCACAGACGAACAGTGCAAATCAAGATCAACTGGCCATAAAATGTCAGCACAAACAAACAAACAAACAGGGTCAATCTTTATGTAAAATTGAAATGAATTGCTGACGAAACAAACCCAGAAAAGCGATTCTCTATCATTTTCTTTAACTTCTCACAGAAATGTCAAAAAACCATTGCTCAAACATATGGAAACAAAGTCCTCTCTTCAAAATTGGCTCCGAC
The DNA here is from genome assembly GCA_964016985.1 of Anodontia alba. Taxonomy (NCBI): domain Eukaryota; kingdom Metazoa; phylum Mollusca; class Bivalvia; order Lucinida; family Lucinidae; genus Anodontia; species Anodontia alba. The sequence continues at coordinate 44,755,272 of OZ024837.1, forward strand.
AGCTGCAGCTGGATTGTTTTTTTAAAAAAAACATTAGTTTTTCATCAATACAAATTTCTCTGCTTCTGGGTTTACTATGAAAGTGATGTCATTGAACTAAGGTAATCATTTCAGATACCGAATCACGGCATATAATAAGGAAGGTAAAACCCATAACCTCTGTACAAATAAACATAGATCACACAGTAGAGACCAATGGTATTGGAATGTATTCATGAAGACATAATTGCACATTTCAGTGAAAACAACCATGTTCTAAAAAGCTTTCCTATATCTTACTGAGTGATTATTACATAGTCTCTGTCGCTGTGCCAGGCATTTTGGCCGGGTAGTCCACATTGGCCTTTAGGTCAGTTTGGAGCAGCATGACAGTGACCAAGTAATAATCTCTAAGTAATATATAGCAAAGACCCAGATCAGGCCCCAAGGTTATAAAACTTTTTTCATGCTCAACTTAGCTGAGCATGAAATTTTTCATGCTAATGAATCTAAAATTACTAACAATTGCAAATTCTTTCTTGCTGAAAATTGCTGAGCATGAAAATTTCTCTGCTAGTAAATATGAAAATGCCAACTATTTGTTGGCATTTTCATATTTATTAGCAGAGAAAATGTCATGCTCAGCTGAGATGAGCATGAAAAAAAGTTTTATAACCTCGGGCCAGGCTATATGGCTTTGCTGGCTCATCTGGACCTTTACTGTTGACATGTACCAGGGCCCTAGGTTATAAAACTTTTTTCATGCTTAACTCAGCTGAGCATGAATTTTGTCATGCTATTAAATCCCAAATTACTAACAGTTTCAAATTCTTGCTAAACACAGCCGAGCATGAAAATTTCTCTGCTAATAGGTATGAAAATGCCAACTATTGTTGGCATTTTCATACTTATTAGCAGAGAAAATTTCATGTTCAGCTGAGTTGAGCATGAAAATTTTTTTATAACCTTGGGGCTAGAAATCTTTTCTTATGACGCTGCTTAGTTATTGTGAATAGTGAAAGTGCAGATCAGCCCTGTGCATTGATAACACTACACAATCACTATCCCAGAGAAATAAGAAGAAACCTGACTGGGTTTTGTGTTTCTCCATGTTTGAAAAGCTGGCTGCTTTGCAATGTTCCAGTAACTAATTTACTTTATTTTTACAGAATCAGGAGCTGATCTTAGTCAGGCCTTACATAAACTGACAGAGCCCAGTATGGGATATAACATTCCTTCGTTTAGTGCATATGTTCAACCCTCACAGAAACACAAACCCAGAGATAGTACAATATCAGGGGAGCTTCTGGATGAAATATTGCAGGTAATTTTCTAAGGTCAGAGGTGAAGGTCTTTTTCATTAAATGGAGAGCTTAGTGTGGATTCAACATTTTATCATGTAATGCGTATATTCAGCCTTTGCCAAAACAAATTTGGAAACAATGCTATATCAAGAGAGCTAGATGAAATATTACAGGTAATTTTCTAAGGTCAGAGGTGAAGGTCTTTTTCATTAAATGGAGAGCTTAGTGTGGATTCAACATTTTGTCATGTAATGCATATATTCAACTTTTGCCAAAACAAATTTGGAAACAATGCTATATCAAGATAGCTAGATGAAATATTTCAGGTAATTTTCTAAGGTCGGAGGTGAAAGTCTTGTTCATAAATAGACAGTGCAAGAAATATTCATTATGAATGGATTTTGATTTATCGTAATAAAGTAATATATATGCTTAGCTCTAGGTAAGAGGGGGTATCAGGAACTAAGGCTGGCACAATTAATCAGATAATGGATTGACTGATCGATAAATTCCACAAAAAAGACTATCATTACAGATTTGCGAATAATCGATCATTTGATTTCTGTTTCTGTTACTTTACCATATTTACCATTAGTATTCAGACTCCTAAACTCCTTACCATACTTTATCTAAAATTGGAACAAGTACAATTTACTACCCATTGTTGTGTCTAAAAATAGCTGAATGAGTGGCAAACAGTGTAGACCCTGATGAAACCTTGTGTTTTGCGGTGTCTCATCTGAGTCTGCACTGTGTGCTCAGGCCTGTCTGGCCAAGTATGTCGGTAAAGTATAACATATGGTAAGAATCATACTCAGAGAGATGGGTAAAATTATGACCAAATCTTCAGTGATTACTAATCGATGATCGATCACAATGGCAGGACTGATAATCGATTATCTTTTCAGCTCTGATTAACCAGCTCTATCAGGAACATATTTTTCTTATTTGTTCATGTAAACATATTGTGTGTCTCAAATAGAAGAACCCCCATAACATATGTTTTTGTGAAGAAATAAGAAAAATGTCAACAGTTTTTGTTTAAAAAAAAAAAAAAAAAAATACAACACCTTATCTGGAGCTGTGTGTATGCAAAGACTTCTTCCTGTAAATGATTTATGCCTGTTTTCTTTCAGCATCTATTCCCTGATTCCAAGACTTGCCTTGATAAGACTGACAAGTTATCTGACCTATCTTCTACAGAAAATACACACTCAGAGACCTATAGACAGATGGAAAAGGTAATTATTGAGGTGTTATTCACTGTATTTACCCAAACATTCTGATACCATAGTTAACCAAAGATTTCAATAAGCACATTTGACTGACATTTGAGTTGGTATCCACATTATATTTCTTATATCTCCAGAAAAACATGTTGTGGGTACTCATTAGAAGTGCCTCACTGAGGCACTTCTAATGAGTACTCAAAACTTATATTTTCATTGAATGATAAGAAAAATATCAGTACTTTTTGGCCATAAAAAGTGCCTTATCTGGAGCATTGCTTAGTTCAAGTTATTTTTTTTTATCAGATTTCTTCACATTTATCCCCACAAATCTTAAATGACTCAAATAGACAGCCTAGTATCTCATTTTTACAACCTGTCTATTGAAATAAAAAGTGAGAAAAAATATTTTCCTAACAGAATTTTTCGATTAGTTGACTATGAAAATTCTTTCAGGTCTTCAGTCACAAGAGGCAAAAGTGACTTATGATCTAGTATAATCCGTCATCAACACATCAATAGTAGGTTGAACTGTAACCATTATTTTGTCAATTCACACCCTGTGTCTGTTAAGGATTTAAGTATTCTATAAACTTTTAACCACTCTGGGGGCTTATTCAGCGCACAACAAATTAATGATATTTTTTTAATTTTTTGCAGAAAACAGGATCTGACATTGCATGCAAATTGTCTCCATTGGAAACAATTTGCTTGAAATGTCAAGTCCTGTTTCCAGGGAAAAATAAGAAAAATATTTCAAAATATTGTGTGCTGAAAAATTTGCCCACAGTGCTAAGTGTTGAACACTCAGAGCTCTAGAAAAGGGAAAACATTCTTTGGGTACTTGTTAGAATTGCCTTGCTGAAGTAATTCTAATGAATATCCATTATGTGTTGTTGAAGAAACAAGATTCATGTCAATACTTTTTAGTTGAAAAAAAAAAACTTTTAATGTAAATGTAGTTCCAGATAAGGCCTGAAGGTATTGAAGTAATTTTATTATTTCGGCAAGGAGCTACTCTTTTGAGTACCACAACATAGGCTTTTACAGTGAAATAAGAAAAATATCAGTACTTTTGGATTAAAAATAAAAAGTGATTTTTCTTGAGCTGTGACTTTTTAGTTGAAAAAAAAAAAAACAACAACAAAAAAAAAACAAAAAAAAAACATTTTATGGAACTATGCTTCCTTATACATAAAAAAGCATTTTATGTAGACTCTGTATACTTATACATGAAAAAAGCATTTTATGTAATTTGTGTATCCTAATACATGAAAAAAGCATTTTATATAAACTATGTATCCTTAAACATGAAGAAAGCATTTTATATAAACTATGTATCCTAAAACATGAAAAAAGCATTTTATATAAACTATGTATCCTAAAACATGAAAAAAGCATTTTATATAAACTATGTATCCTTAAACATGAAGAAAGCATTTTATATAAACTATGTATCCTTAAACATGAAGAAAGCATTTTATGTAAACTGGGTGTCCTAAAACATGAAAAAGCATTTTATGTAATTTATGTATCCTAAAACATGAAAAAAGCATTTTATATAAACTGTTTATATGTATATATAGAAAAAAGTATTTTATGTAAACTGTGTATCAGATACATGAAAAAAGCATTTCATGTAATGTATATCTTTATACGTAAAAAAGCATTTCATGTAAACTGTTTTTGTACATGTATGCAGGATCTGAGTAAACAGTTGAAAAGTTCACCAACAGATAGTGTGCTTCATCGACTAGCTGTGTGTATGTGTATCTTAAATCAGAACCAAGGTGGGTTTGGTGCAGTGGCTCAGATATGGCAAGAGTTTGTTCTTGAAATGAGATACCGCTGGGAAAACAAATACAGTATAGTTGGGTAAGTCTACTGTGACTTTAAACAAGTACAATATGATATGTTATTCTGTTGTGTCAGAAAACAAGTTGGACAGGCCTCGGTGGCTCAGTTGGATGCGCGTCCGACTGGAGACCAGGAAGTCGCTGGTTCGACCCCCGCCGAGGTTGGCAGTATTCTTTCGTGGAGATTGATCATGAAATATTTTCTACGGTCATTCTCTTCCGTCCACTGATTCAAGAAGGGCACAGTACTGGTTAACCGCTTAGAGGACTAAGCCTGCCCAGTAAATGTGTGATTAGGTAAACTGACATGCGCTCGACATGACCCCATTTGGTTGACTGAGCCGTAAAACCTCAACACAAACAAAGTCAGTACATTTGGGAAAATCTACTCTGTAAATACGTGTAATATAGTTCAGTGAGTCTATTCTGTCCATATATCATGAACATTATTGTCATGTAAGTCTACCCTGTCTGTAAAAATATACTGTATCTTTGAGTAAGTTGGCTCTGTCTGAAAACAAGAACAATACAGTTGGGTATTCTGCTATGTCTAAATGCTAGTACAGTATAATTGTGTAAGTTTGCTCTGTCTAAAAAGTCAGTTAAGTTGGGTAAGACTGCTCGGGTTGAAAATTAGTAAAGTTTAGTATGTCTGCTGTCTGAAAACAAGTACAATGTAGTCGAGTATGACTTTTTTTGTCTGGAAATAAATAGAGTAAAGCTGGGTAAGACTCTGTCTAGAAAATGGTAAAGCATAGCTCTTGGTAAGATGTTTTTTTTCAGTCCAAACGTGTCGATAATTTTCTTATTTCTCCACAAAACCTACAAAAACATGTTGTGGGTACTCATTAGAAGTGCCTCACAAAGGTACCCACAACATATGTTTTCGTGGAGAGATAAATCTTTACCTGATACCCACTATTATCTAGACCTATGTAAAGTATAGTTAGGTTTGTCTACTCTGTCTGAAAACAAGTCAGCACACATACCTTATACCTACTCAGGCATAGTGGAGTGAAGCCTGAGGTAAGTCACCTTTATAGGCTGGCTCTAAATTGTTAAAGATTCAAAATACTACTCTTACTGCTACTAGTACTCCTATTGTGTGTTTAGAACACTCTGAGACATACATTAGCATGTGGGTTTGTTTCCCACCAGTCTACAATAATGTTTCAATTATGAGCACAATTAAGCACATATATGTGAACAGTTCAATGAGAATGTGGGTCCTTGGGTCACATGTAGACAGTGACACTCCAGGTCAGCCAGAGATGCAGTACTGTAGGAATGAAATTTATTTTCATGGAGTTTATCACTCTATAAATAAAGCTCCAGATGAGGTGCTTTTTCAACAAAAGTAATGATATTTGTCTTATTTCTCCACAAAATCATATGTTGTGGTTCTCATTAGAAGCACCTCAGTTTTTATGGAGAAATATGAAAAATATTATCTGGATACCCCCTCTTATCTGGAGCTATGAAAAATTCCCGCAAATCACTCACAAACTGAATAAAGCCCAAAGGGCTCTATGTTAACTTTAAGAGTAGTTAGCTAGGGTTTACCTATTATTCAATAAAATCCACAAAAATACTTATTCATTCCTTCTAACTCCAACTTTGTCATCAAAATGTTACAGCTGTTGCCAAAAATCTCAGTCTTTTTGGATGGCAAAAGGAAAATAGATCCGGTGCATGCGTGCTCTGGACATTATTGAAGTGTAAGACTTTTCCTACAACCAATGAAATTGTGAGAAATGTGTGTAAAAATGTGGAGTTGGAATTATAATTTTCCAAAAAAAAAACAAAAACAATACAATCTGATAAGGGCTTTTTTTTTATACATTTGTAAATGAATAGGGAAGGTCCTGATTGGACTGCATTAATGTCCAAACTGATCTGTGCCTTTGCTGTCCACCCATGTCCCGGAGAAACTGCTTCTCATGCATAGCATGGCTCATTAACCCTTAAACTGCCAATCACAACAATTGTTGTCTGCTTTGTCATCTGCTTGTGATTTTAAAAGTCATTTCTGCAAACAGTGTGGACCCAGATCAGACTGCTCCTTTAGGAGCAGTCTGATCTGGGTACACACTGTTTGCCTGTATGCAAAAATAGGTTAAAAAAGTTTGCAAGAATATTCTGCAGATGACATAAACAGACGACATTTTCACATGCAGATTTTCTTGGCGTTTTAAGGGTTAACAGTCAAATTACAATGGCACGAACATCTGTGGGTCCATGGAGAGTTCATGCCATGTTTTTCTATAGAGAATTGGGCCCCCACCTTCCCGACTAATACTTAATCAAAGTTGGGTTGCCAATAAAATGATGCTCTGTTACGCAATTAGTTAAGTAACACTGATATAAAACAGTTAACTAGAAACCCACACGAAAAATTCTTTAAAATAAAACACAATGAAGTAGTATAACAGATTCCAAAATCTACATCTGCATAAAAAGTTAACCAAATTACACATTTTTTTATGGTTTCCCACATTAAAAAAATAAGATTTTAAAATTATGTATTACAGTGCAGAGAACCACTGTTATCAGAGAAAAGTAGTCTTTAGATAAATCACCTGTTGTGAACAGACTAGAGTTGAGGACAGTAGCCATAAAACGTAGTTAAATTATCAGTTGATCATGATTTTTCTTTTTGCCATTTTTTTTCTAAGAGAAACACTTGTCATGGTTCTAGACATGGGTAGTTAGAACCACTACATTGTGCCAGGTCAGAAGGCAAGTGGGAATAATTTTGGGATGTCTGTTACATCTGCTATAAAATAAAGACTTGTTGAATGTACTGTTTAGAGTCACATCCATGAGACATTTCTAATTAGTACAGACAACAAACATTTTCATAATAAAATAAGAAAGTTTCCCTAAAATGACCTGAAGTATTTTCTTTAGCTATCGGAAGAATTTCCTGGGTACTTGAAAACAAATTGAAATCAGCCACTATAAATGAGCTATTGGTGTACAAGTCATTGAAGTTTTTACTATATACCAAAGATCAGTGTCGTACATTAAGAAATCATGCCTAATCAAATATACTGAAAATTTCACCATCAAAAACTGAAAGATTTCAGATAAAAATTCTGACATTTTTCACATTTCTGCTCAAAACATAGATTGTGGGTACTCCTAAGAACAGTCTTGCTAAGGCAGTTCTAACGAGTACCCACAATCTATGTTTTTGAGCAGAAAGAAGAAAAATAATGTAGATCCCTGTAAACCACAGTTTCACTGTATAAAAGTGGGGTTTAAGGGGGTCAAAATTTTATAGGTATGTTTTTTTTGTGATGGCTCCAGAAAAGAAATGGCATCCAGATAAAAGTTTTCTTATTTCTCCATGAAAACATGTGGGTACTCATTTGCTATTGACACTTCTAATAAGTACCAGCAGCATAGATTTTCATGGAGAAGTAAAAAAAAATCAATATTTTTTCAGTTGAAAAAGGTGCCTTATCTGGAATGTGTTTCTCCCTTGTGTGTCACAGATTTTTTTTTTCAGGTTAGAGAAGGGTCCTCCTAACCTAGGGACCTGTATTTTACAGCAGAAACTTCAGGTTTGTATTCCATTCCAAAATTTCTGTTGTTATAGGAATGGTTTTCATTTTTGTGGATTTTATGGATGTGTAAACACCAGCAAATATCTCACAAACTGAAAAAAAAACCCCTTTATGTTAAGTTTGTGAGTGATTCCCTGGTAGTTACATATTATTAAAATCTACAAAATTAAAATTCATTTCTTATAATTCCAATTATATCATATCTACATAGAAAATACTTGTATGTTTAAAATAGCTCATTTTGGAAATTTGCGTGAAGAAAGTAGTTCCAGGATTCCTGTTCATTGAATCTATCAAAGTATAAATCCCGTTTTCAAATTGCTCTCGGCCAGTCAAATTTTGCTAAATAATTGTAAGTCTGTTAAAGTGGAATTATTTAGTTTTCATAGCTCCAGATAAGAGGAGGTGTCAGGTAAATGTTATTTTTATTCCTGCTTGAATACATACATTGTGGAGACTTATTAAATTTAGAAATTGCTTCAATATAGAAATAAGAAAATTTCTTGTTTGGAATCATGGATTTTGTGTCACTTGCACAGCATGGCGGCCATGTAGCAATCTCTTTGTCCACCTCTAGATAAGTACTTGTTTCATATTTTCCTGATAAAATTTGCAATATACTTGTCAATCATTTGTAGTTTGACCTGTTAATTTTAGATGCTGAACTGCTGTATAGAGCACAAAAAGAAACGAGACCAGTTACATAAAGGTTACACTGGAGAGATGACTTATTATAGTGGTAATACTGATTTTGGCCCTTCAACTTCAAGAATTTCTAGAACATTTTCTGATGAAGGGGAAGAAGAGGGTGGAGAAGGAGAGATAAGAGGCTTTGGAAGCTCAAGTGATGATGATGAGTTCTTTGAATGTGATGATGAACAAACCAGTGAGAAAGTGAGTGAAAATCTAACTGAGGAAAAAGAAATAGATGAAAGTGTAGTGAACCGGTCTGATGATGATTCTATGGAAAACCAGTCTAACACAGTAGAAGAGACCAGTGATAATGTTGCAAACCAGTCAACTGGAATGACTGGTATTGATGTAAATAACCAGTTAGATGTAGAACAAATGACAGAAAGTGCTAACCTGTCAGAAATTGCTCAAACTTCTGTTGATAGAGGTGACTCCCAGAGCAGAATTAGAAATGATAACCAGTCAAGGACAGTGACCGAAACAGATAATCGGTCTGAGACTGGGATAGAATCCCAACCAAGGGATAGTATCAGTAGTGTTTCAGTGCAGAGTGACTCAGCATTTCAGGAGACTTTTACCCACAAGCCTGAGGGCAGACTGGCTCCCTTCCAGGATCTAACACTAGTCAATTGTAATGAAAAAATGTATATACCAGTAACACAGGAACCAGCACCAATGACAGAGGATATGCTTGAGGAACATGCTGAGATCCTTGCTAAGTAAGTAAGCTTGACAGTTAACCCTTTGTATGCTGATGTATAGTTCCAGATAAGGCACTTATTTCAATCAAAAAGTACTGATATTTTTTTCTTATTTTTCCACAAAAATATGTTGTGGTACTCATTAGAAGTGCCTCACATGGTGCCTGTAATGAGTATCCACAACATAGGTTTTGATGGAGAAATAAGAATCAAAGCACTAAAAGCACTGAAATGACAGATTTCTTTAGAAATTAATGAAAGTCTGAAATTTAGTAAACTTATAATAATAACTTTGCTTGGATCGATACATATGTGTTTTATAGACCTTGCAAGATTTTTGGCAGAAGCCAGCGCTGACGAGAGGTATACCTAATGAAGGCAGAAATTTCTTTAGTAAAAATAATGATGGCATTTTGATATATCATGTTAATTAGTTCCATTTGTTTACTTTTTCCTTCTGCGTATGCGTCCTTAAAGTAGGCATTGTTTCATTTCTGATTTTTTATTATTTTTTTTTCATATCAATCCAATACTATATTTGAGAGATAATGTTCTTAAACATGAAATAAATATGATTTTGACTAAATCTATATGTATATGCCACAAAACTTGAGTATAGGTTGCACTACTTTTTGTGCAAATATAGGGATCAAACATGGTTTTTCATGCATTAACATTCGCCATGTCCTGAGGGAGGTGTTGAAAACCAAGGCCGGAGGCGGCAGTTTTCAACACCTCCCTAGGGACCTGGCGAATGTTAATGCATTGAAAAACCATGTTCGATCGCTATTATTGCATAAAAACTGAAAGCATTTGCTACATTTCACATTATTTCTTGCACTATTTCTCGCCTTTTCACCGATGTCTCGTGAACTCAATTTCTATGGACGATGCTCGTTCTAGGGTTGGGCAGTACACATCTTGAAACGGCAGCAAATCTGTGGTCCCGGTACAATCATATTGAAAGTTGCGTGGCCGTGCATTAACAGCGTGTGAATTACCTTGTTAATACATGGCTTTTCGCTGGTCAATGCTCGGCTGTTAATAACGTGTGACACTGCTTTTTATGCAATAAAGCATGTTCAGTCATGATGAAATCCACTAACACTGTAAAAGTTGATGGTAACGCAAAATGAGAGATGAAATCTGTCATCAAAAATATTTTGTATATACCCTCTCTTATCTGGAGCTATGCAGATGACAAAATTAGACATGATAAATGAGTGCATTATGTCATTATGTCTCAATACCACCAGGTCTGATGGGCTTATTTAAAAGACCATCAGTGATTCTATCAGGAAATTGTGGGTATGATCTTCAACAAGGTCATACCTAAGACATACTAAAATTGGAAAGAATTTGCTCCAGACGAGCAAATTCTTTTCTTTAAGAGTGGGCCTCTTTTTCAGAGGGGCTTATTTAACAGCAGTGCAAACAAGAAGTCACAAATATTGTCTCTTGTAAAAATGGTGAAAAATACAGCAGACGTATCCATTTCCCTTAATGCCCACTGCCTTTACTTTCACATTCTAGCCGCCTACTTCTAAGCTGAATGAATAGGGTGATGACTGATGTCTAGTATTTACTCTTCATGTTTAATTTTAGGTTAGGTACGTCAGCTGAGGGAGCAGAATTAAGAGCCAGAATGCAGAGTGCTTGTCTCCTGTCCGACATGGAATCTTTTAAGGTAAGTTGTCAGTAGATAATCTGTCATAGCTTCAGATAGTTTAGATGATAGTTTATTACAGACTACCCTCTTTATACAGACACTCGATACAACGACATAATTCGTTATAATGACCATTTCACTGGCACGAAATCTTCGCTTAAGAGGTGACAGTTAGTCACAAATTATGCAAGAACATTGTACTTAATACCTTAAAGAAACACGGATTTTGGATATTTGTTGAATTGCCTCAGTGAGGCGATTCTAACAAATATCCAAAACATATGTGTATGAGAAAACAACAACAAAACAAAACATTTCTTACATATCAATATTTTATTAAGTATTCTCTACAACAGCAAATTCATTTTAATGGCAAGGTTTTTGGGAACAACTGCTGTTGTTGTAACGAGGGTTCACTGTGTGTAGGGGGTGGTTGGGTGTGGCAAATGTGACGGGTATTTTACGTCATTGGGGCGTCCAACTGATATTGGCTACCAGTCGGGCAAGGCCTGCTATCCTTTTAGCAGGCAAGGGTAGAGGGGGAATGTTTTTATTTCTTCTGTTTCTTCACTTTCATTCCTGTTCATCTTTCTTCCCTGACCCTCTCTTTCATCTCCTCTACTATCTCTTCTTTATCTTTTCTCCCTTTCTCTGGGAGACGACACAAAATGACCCACAAGGGTTGACGTGTCGTTAAACCCCAAAACAATCAATCAATTCACTGTGTGTATCTGAAACCAGTCTAGTGGTAAGCAGTCCAAGTCTAGGTTTACCTGAGCTTGAGGTTTTGATTGGTCAGTATCTGTTGTGTATCATCCATCATGCCTCGTCAACAATTTGCTATAAAATACTTCTCCTTCTACACCCTAAGGCCATTTGACTCAAAACTTGGTAGGAAGTATCAAGGCGACTTGTAGATCAAAAATATCTAATATCTTTTGGACCAGAAATCCAAGACGGACGCTACAACTGTCATCTTGAAAATCTGTTCAAAATTCTTCTCCTTATCCCAAAAAGCCAATTGATTTGAAACTTGATTGGAAATATCGGGTCACTTGTAGATAAAAAATAACTAGAATCATTCCATATCAAGGAGACAGAAGCATCCAGGTTAGTGCCCCCAACTTTGGATCATGAGGTCTTGGGTTTGAATCCTGCTGGAGGCAGAATTCGGCTCATTACTGTGCAATGAAGCAAGCAATTCACAGAGTCTTTCACCCTTCATTGTCTCAATATGACTTTAATAATATTAAAAGTCACGTAAAAAAAACATTTCCTGAAATATTGCTCATTTGTATCATGCAGGCAGCCGATCGGGGATGTGTTTTAGAGGATTTTGTTCATTTTCCTGTAATATTGCTCATTTCTGTCATGCAGGCAGCCAATCCAGGATGTGTTTTAGAAGATTTTGTTCGTTGGTACTCACCAAGAGACTGGGTAGAAGAAAAGATAGAGACTGCAGATGGAACAGTCGTCTCTAGAGGTATTCTGTTTCAACATCTTTCAGGAAGTCACTTTACATAGAAGTAAAATTGCAAACTATTGTTGTGATTCAATACAAAACCTTTTGTCGTAACTACCTATGCCTAAAAGGTTAGGTTCTATTGAGTGCTTTTTAAAAAAATCCAAATTTCCATTTTTCCAGTAGTAAAAAATGGCAGCAAATTATGCAAAAATCGATAGGGTAGGTAGTTTGTACGCAGGTTTTCAACAAGTTCCATTTTGTTATAAATTTCTGAAATTTTCACAATATTGTTATGGAACATCAATAATCTAAAACTGTCTGTGAAGAAAAGCAAAAAACATTTTCTAATAAAGAAATTCCAGAAATCCAGTTCACAATAGAAATTGCATAGGTCAGACCTATTTTAGCTGTAAAATTATTTTTATGGTAAATATATGAAAACAAGCACAGAAACAGAAAAGACAAATAGTTCCTGATAAGATATATAAGCAGACAGTGTAGACCCATATCAGATGCCGCAAGATGCGGCATCTGATATGGGTCTACGCTGGTTGCCACTCGTCAAGCATTTTTTAGACATCATCAGGAAGTAGAAATGGTCTTGGCCAAATTTTAGCATGATATGGTAAGGAGTTAAAGTGTCCCAATATCTAGGGTGAAACAGGAAGTCCGTAAATATGTAAAACGGTAGAAAATCCACCAGGTGTATCCAGTCCTGTTTATGCATAGACACAAAAAGTGTTACACCCTCCGAAATTTTGAGTGTCTGTCCTTCCATCGGTCCATCCGTCTGTCAGTGCTTCCATCATTTGTGTCCACTACATAACTGATATAATCCGAGATATTTTCACGAAACTACACACAAATGTAAAGCACTATGAGATGACGTAGAACTATGTAGGAAAAAAGGAAACAATTACATTGTACATTTTAATCAACATTAACACAATGCCTCAATGTTGATAATATATAGGTAAAACCAATGCATCTACCATTGATTTTATTTTTGAAAGAGTTAAGGCACTTGCTAAATGTAAGTGCATTGGTGGGGCATGGTGCAGTGCTTGCATCGCTTTTATTGATGATCAAATATGCCTTTGATCAAAATCAATGTGTTGCCAGGCTGTTGGGCCGACCTTAAAAATTTGTTGGTTTGCTGTGCTCCTGCCACCATAATTGGCCCTACCCAATTTTTTGGGGGGCTATTTTGGAGATTTTTTTCTCAAAAAGCCTACAACAAACAGATTTACAGTCACTACAAACATATTCATCATGAACTTTATTTTCAGTTGCAGGCAATGTTTTGAAATGTAATATCTTTGTGGACAGCATTTTGTCTACAGTAAAAGAAAAATTATATCTGATTAAAAAATACAAATGTACCAACCTACGTACCTACCTATTCTGAAATTGATGGATAGGAACACAGCAAACAAAGACTACTTTAAGGATGGCCTTGTAATTTTGAAGTTGGAAATGTTGATACTTCTTTTACTTCTCTACAGTCTATTTAACCCATTTAAGACTGAATTAACGTTCCCCACACCATAGGTCTAGATAAGAGTGAGTATCATGTTAATATTATTTAATTTCTCCACAAAAACATATGTTGTGGATACTCATTAGAAGCACCTTGCCAAGGTGCTTTTAATGAGTACCCACAGCTTACGTTTTCGTGGAGAATTAAGAAAAATATCAGTACTTTTGGATTGAAAAAGCGTCTTATCAAGAGTTATGCCCAAACTATATATTGGAAGAGTCCATATTCAATTTTAGGCATGTCAGGCTGTATTAGCAAACAGTGGAGGCCCTGATCAGACATGTGATCTGGGTCTGCACTGTTGTCCGGTTACCCTTTTTGGGGTCTCCAGATTAAAATGCGTTAAAGCTGCAGAATTTTTTTTTTTATTAGGTCATCTGAGTTTGCGTATGCAGATACCTGGGAACATGTGGGTTGAAGTATGGCAGACAGCACGACCGGTTCCTGCACGTCGACAGAAGAGACTGTTTGATGATACAAAAGAAGCAGAAAAGGTGATTCTAATGCACTAGCGTATGTAACATGACGTCTGATTGCGAAAAATTTGCGATGGTATATTCTGCTATATACTGCAGGAAACTGGACATCATCACGTAACGTGGCTTTTCGTTGGTTAATATTTGGTTTTACACAGCTCACAGCACTTGCGGCTTTGTGCAAATAGAGCAAGTTTCTTTAACAAAACAGATGATAAGAAACAAGCATGAGAGGTTCTTCAGGGATTTTAAAGCTGACAAAGTGCATTAGAATGGGGATAATCATAATATAAACTTACATTTTGGGAGGTATATCTTCGGTTTCAGGGTCTGAAACTTTGTTTTACGGCTCTGCATTAATGTTACCGAAGCTGTAAAACAAAAATTTCCGACCGTAAAACCGATGATATACCTCCCAAGATGAAAATGGTCAATACAGTTATCCCGCAATTAAAATAAAATATTTTTTTTTTTTTTAGGAGAAGAACTAAATAAGCTTATGTTTCAGTTCTAATCCTATCGTTTGTGTATATGTCATCTATGTATGTATGATCATAGTATTTTGGAAATAAAATGTGTTTAAACAAAATAAACTACAGTCGACTCTCGTTATCTTGAACTCGCTTATCTCGAATAACCGCTTATCTCGAAGTGAAAGTCTGGTCCCTGTTTTAACACAGAGATCTACCAACAGGCAACAAAATATTGTGGAAAAGAGGAGAAATTGCTCCTTAGGAGCAATTTCTCCTCTTTTCCACAATATTTTCAATATATCTCTAACTTATAGGAGTCAAATTACATATTCATTCTGTTAAAGGTGGTTGTTCGATTAATTGTTTTCCTCAGTTCCGCAAATCTGATATGTCGAAGTACGGATATCTCGAACCCTTGGATTTCGAGATAACGAGAGTCGACTGTATTTGAGATGAACTGTGACAAGGAGCACAGTACTTTCTTGCATAGCTCCAGCAGGACCTGACAAATTCAAGTTTCAACCACTTGCCCGGCAGTCCACAGCATCTTGAAAATAGCTTGGAATTACAATATTCCTTATATATTCTATACAATTTTCTGGGCAAGTGAAATAAAAAATCACTTGCCTAGCCAAGATTTGGACTTGTCCTGGGCAGCTGGGCAATGGATTTGTCAGGCCCTGCTCCAGATAAGAGAGGGAGATGCGTATGTGTTGCCGAGTGGTTAGTGCTTCTGACATCAGATCAAGAGGTCCCGGGTTCAAATCCCACTGGAGGCAGAATTCAGCTCATGACTGTGTGGCACTTCATTGCGCAGAACCTTTCATTGTCACCCTTCCGCCATCTTGGTATGACTTAAATAATGTTGAAAGGGACGTAAAACACCAAATCATCATCAAATATGAGAGGGTCATTAGTTGAAAATTTTTCCTCAAAACGTACATTGTGAGTGCAAAAGCTACTCACATTTTTTCAGCAAAAAATATCAGAATATTGTATATTGAATCCACTAAAACAGTTAACAAAATGACCCTTAACGAGCTCGTTAAGCTAACGATGCTTTGAACAACTGGGCCCAGGATTTATCAACCCGCGAAAGTGATGTTCACCGCCAGACTTGGCTCCGCCTCTGTGAACATCACTTTTTGGGGTTGACAAATCCTGATGTTAATCTCAGTAGACTGCATCATTTGTGTAATGTAGTTACCATAGTAACTTAAAATATTCAGACCCCTTAAGGGGATTGGATATGCAACTTCCATGATTTCCTGTTTTCTTTCCTGCACACTAAGCCCCTTTGAAATGGGGTCTACTTGGGAGTGAATTCTTCCCTTTTAGAGTAGACCTTTTTTTCAGAAGTGGGGTAAAACATTTTGACAAGAGTTATCTCCCCTGAAAGTGTGTCCAGTCCCCTTAATTATGCCCCTAATTTGGAAGAAGTTCAAAGAACTTGTAGAGATGTTATTTTTTGGGTCTATCTTTCGTCCATTTCTTTGTTCAACACACAAGATATTTGATCTTTTGAATTTTGTAGGTGTTACATTTCCTATCGGCTATGAAACCAGCTGATGTTGTTGTCAGTCTTCTACCAATGTTAATACATGCAGCTCTTCTGAAAGTTATGGAAAATGGTGAGAACAATAGTATATTACCCTGCTTTAAACATAGCTCCAGATAAAGCACTTCTTTTTTTCAGCTCGCTTGGACGAAGTCCAGGAAGAGCTATTGCACTATCTGTGGCGTCGGCGTCTGCGTCCACATTTACGTTAAAGTTTTTTAAGAGCTTATATTTTCCAGGCTATTTGATAGATTTGGTTCATATTTGGTATGATGATATAGTTCCAAGTTTTATCTAGCAATACCCCAGCCCATCATCTCAAGGTCAAGGTCAGGTCAAGGTCATGGACTTAGAAATTTTTAATGTTAAAGGTTTTTAAGAGCTCATATTTTCCAAACTGATGGATTTTGTTCATATTTGGTATGATGATAGATAAGTTCCAAAGTTTTATTCAGGAATACCTTGCCCATGCCTATGACCTCAAGGTCAAGGTCACAGACTAAATAGTTTTATATTAAAGTTTTTTAAGAGCTCATATTTTCCAAACCACATGATAATAGATACAGGTCCAAAGTATTATTCAGCAATACTCACTGCCCTTGCCCTTGGCCTCAAGGTCAAAGTTAAGAACTTAGTTGCCTATGGCCTCAAGGTCAAAGTTAAGAACTTAGAAATTGTATATTAAAGTGTTTTAAAAGAGCTCATATTTTCCAAACCATACGATAGGTTTGGTTCATATTTGGAATGTTAATAGATACAGGTCCAAAGTTTTATACATCATCACCCCCACCCATGCCTATGATCTCAAGGTCAAGGTCACATACTTAGAAATTTTATAATTGATCCCTGGTAATGTCAAATTCATGACAACAAATGACCAAACCATAGCACAAGAAATCCTATCAAGAGCTAAAATACCATAACATTTCCTCTTACAATAATGATCCTAAGTATTGGGACAGATAGGCCTATGCAGACCCAGATCAGACTGGTCCTAAAGAGCACCACCAGTATCACTCCAATTCCAGGCAAGCTATGCTGTCTGCTGACAGCTCTTGTTCAGATAAAATGTACCAGTATTTTTCTTATTTCTCCACATATGTTGTGGTACTCATTAGAAGCCCCTTGCTGAGGCACTTCTAACGATAGCCACATCAAATGTTTATATGGAGAAAAATATCAAAACTACCAGTATTTTATTATTTCTCCACAAAAACATATGATATGGGTACTCATTAGAAGCCAAGTCACCAAGGCACTTCTAATGAGTACCCACATCACATGTCTTTGTGGAGAAATAAGAAAAATCAGCAAGGCACTTTAATGAATACTACCCACATCATGTTTTTGCCGAGAAATCAGAAAAAATATTATGTGGATCCCCCCTCTTATCTGGAGCTATGTTTCGACATCTTTTGCAAGTCGTTTTTTTTTTTTTTTTTTGCCTGGCAGTTAATGGATAAGGTTTTGATGAATGAGTATTTTACCCCTGCTTTAAAGCTTAATGCTGAAATGCCTATTTGCAATACTTAACTTTTTAAGCACAAACAAAATTGTAGCAAACAAAATTCCATGTTTTTTATTGGATTCTGTTTTTGTGGAAAATGGCTTTATAAAAATGTTAATCTCACTGAAAATGTTGAACTCCTAAATTTGATTTCACTGCTGAAATTGAATATCTCATTTTGTTTTTTTTACCCCCTCAGCTTCAGTTTTAATGCTTTTTTAAAAAAAATCAGTGCTGAAATACTCTTTACTCCCAATTATCTTGAGCTCTGTGTAAATATGAGCCGGAATTTGAGAAAATGCACCTTCGGACATGTATGCCCAACAAAGACTCGAATCAGCCTGTGCATCCCCGAAGTCTGATCAGTCTTTATTGTCCACATGAACAAACATTGCATCCTTGTCTATTCCAAAATGTGCTTATGTGCTCAGTGAAGATTCTGATCAGACTGCACGAATAAACAAGCTGATTCGAGAGTTGAAGATTGGTACACACTTGGTGAAACTTGGATGTGTCATGTGTACTGAAATCATGATACTGCTGCTTATTCCTTGCTTTGTTTCTCCATATTTCTCTCTCTCCAATTTTTGTCGAGACTCCTTTAGCTAGCAGCAGCAAAATAGGAATCACTCTCTTTCGGTGGCATTGGCGTCATTGTCAACAATGTTAAATCTGTGCGTTCAGCTCTGTTTCTCAAACATCAAAGCATCATTTATACATTTACCATGATGCACCCTGCCCACTGCCATGACCTTGATCTACTTTTCCTGCTTGGCTGAACAAGTTTTAGTCTGTGCTTAGATTTGACGATAAATTCCATTCCACAAACACTAAGGCTTCTCGGCTGATGCAACTTCATACATATATCCGCCATGAGGCACCCTGCCCACAACTATCAACTGTTACTGACCTTGTCCTGCTTTTCTTGCTTGGCTGAACAATGTCTAGTCTGTGCATTTAGCTCGGTATCCCAAACACCAAGGCGTATAGGCTAATGAAACTTCATACACACATCCGCCATGATGATCCCTGCCCACAGCTATCGACCGTTACTGACCTTGACATAATTTGTATGCTTGGCTGAACAATGTTTGGTCTTGAGTGTTTAGCTCTGTTTCTAAATCAGTTAGGCCTTTACACTAATAAACTTCATAGAAACGGCTCACCTGAGCACAGCTATTGTGGTCAGTCAATGTCTGTGGTGTGTGGTGCATCGTGCATTGTACAGCTTCAACAATTGCTTTAAAAGCCTCCTCCTCCCTACACCCCTGGGCCAACTGACTCAAAACTTGATGGGAAGCATTGGGGTGACTTGTTGAACAAAAATAGCTAAAATCGTTTGTTTTTCCTTAGTCATCCCTTTATATCTTAAGATTCCTTTCTCTCCAATTTTCAAACATTAAAAAGTTTTCATTGCTCTTTTCTCAGGAACTGTGAGGCTAAGAGGTTGAATTGATAATCTGTAGTCTACCTAGTGTTTCCAAATGATATGCATAACTATTGCATACTTCTTAAATAGCGCTGAAGGCAATTCTCTGACAGGTCTAGTTTCTCTCTGCCATATTCCACCAAATTACTGATTCAATAAGAGTAGTTGTCAGTTAACCAGTACTTCTGCACATCCTTTTGCCAAAAACTGACAACTGCCCTTCTTAACTCAGCAGAAGGGAAGAAAATATTTCACGATCAATCTCAGTGAAAGAATTTTGCTGGACCTGGCTGGGATTGAACCTGTGACCTCATCATCAGTTGGAAGCGCATTCGATTGAGCCATCAAGGCCAGCTTTTACAATGTATACACCTGTGTATTTATATATGAACTGGTTTATTGTAGGAATGAATTTCATTTTTGTGTATTTTATGGATGTGTAAATGTCTGAGGATCACTCACAAACTGAATAAATAGTTTTATGTTAACTTTGTGAGTAATGTGGATGGATCACTCACAAACTGAATAAAGGGTTTTATGTTAAGTTTGTGAGTAATTTTCTTGCTTTTACATATCCACAAAATACACACAAAAAAAATGAAAATCATTTCATTTAATTCTTCTTTGGTTATGTCAGCGCTGAAATTGTGAGTTACCATAATAACACTATGTATTGGTACATATAGGCCTTAGCAAACAGTGTAGACCCAGATCAAATGCCGCAGATTGCGGCATTTGATCAGGCATACATGCCATATCTCACACTGTGAGATAAAATCTCACAGAATTTGGCCCATCTGGAAGGCAATTCCCATAAAAAATTCTAATCTCACAGAATTTTCAGACCATTTTACAACAGATTTTATGAAGAAATAAACATAAATCACACACTGTTGTGGTTTTCACAAACTTCTCGCATGAAAAAAGAAGACTTAAGACTATATTGTGGGAACACCAAAGTGATGTTTAAGAAAATCTCACAGAATTTTGTCAAATCTCCCTTAGTATTTTGCCTTATCTCACAGATTTTAATCCACAGCTTATGGCATGAATGATCAGGGTCAACACTCTTTGCCATACATATAGCAATATTTTAGACACATCAACAGGTAGTAGAATGAACTATTTCAAATTTTAGGAGAAGTATGGTAAGTAGATAAGGTGTCCAAATACTTAAGGTTATTACAGTAAATGGTTTATTTTAGAAAAGCTACGCAAAGAAAATAGTTCCAAGATTGAGGCTCAGTGGATTTATGAAAGTATAAATGACGATTAGAATTTGCTTTCAAACAATGGAGATGATTTGCATGAAATGTCATCCTGTTTTCTGGCAAAAATAAGATAAAATATCACTAATTTGTCATCCGCTGAATTAGCCAAGAGAGTGGTAAAGGTTAACTTGTGACATGTATGTCTGTTTTGTTTTTCAGATGACCCAAAGATTCCACTTGTGAAGCAGGCCCTGGAGCAAGCCTGTTCAAAAGCTTCTCAGGTGACAAGATCACCTCAGCAGGATGTAAGAAGATATGAGGTAAACAGAATCAGTATCAAGGGCAGATTCAGAGGATGTTTGTGGGATTCAATCAAACCCCTCTCCCTTTCACTCAAATTTCATCTTCATGGGAAACTTTATATCAGTTTGATAAACTTGGGATTCCTTACTTGCCCCAACTATTCACCCCTTACTCTTTATTTTATACTTCTCTTCAACAAGTCAACTGGTACAGTGGCTCAGTGGTAGAGCGTCCACTTTGTGACCGGGAGGTTGCGGGTTCGATCCCCATCCTGATCATACCAAAGACTGTAAAAATGGTACTAGCTGCTCTTTTGCTAGGCGCTCAGCATTAAGAAAGTAGAGCTAGAACTAGTCAGCTCAGTGTCAGTATAATGTGACTGGGTGGAATATTACACTTCAACCTCTTTATAACACAGTTCATTATAACACAATTTTGGATATAACACGGTTCAAAGATGGATTCCAAAAATGTATAGATTATATTGAAAAATGACCATAAATGGTCATTTTTCAATATAATCTATACATTTTTGTTTGGATATAACACGGGCTGTTTAACTAACACGGTTTATGCTATGGACCCCAACAATAGTGTTATAAAGAGATTGTGGTGTATGTCAAAGTGTCTGGGGCATGATATTTCAGTGAGGCAGCACTCTAAAAGGGAGCATTGAGCTCCCTGCCACATCTATAGGCTTCTTACATTGTACTTGAGGAGGAAAGTGTAGCGATATGACTGAAAGTTTGTTGAAAGCCACGTTAAGCCCAAATCAAACTCTTCAATAAGTCTGTTTTACTACTGTTTGTAAAATTGCTGGGTGAGTGGCAGACAATATAGACCCTGATCAGATGCTGCATTCTGTGGTGTCTGATCTGGTCCTACACTGTTTGCTCAGGCCTGTCTGTCTGAATATGTAGAGTAATTATGGTAATTTAATCAAATCCTCAGAAATCATCCTGGATCTACCCTGTTCAATAACTTCTAGGTCACCCATTCCAGAATGTTAGTTTGTCTCTGAAATCTTTGGACAGACAACCAGAGTACATAAAAACATAGCTTATACAGTCGAACATCTATGACTCGAATATCTTTGGAACCATGGAAATTTGTTCTAGATATTGGTAGTTGGAGCCACTGAGGGTTAATCATAGCACCAGGGCCCGGTTGTTCAAAGCGTCGTTAGCTTAACGAGCTCGTTAAGGGTCATTTCGTTAACTGTTCTAGCAGATTCAATACACAATATTCTGATATTTTTTGCTGAAAAAATGTGAGTAGCTTTTGCAATGCAAAAGCTACTCACATTTTTTCAGCTAAAAATTTCAGCATATTTGTGTATCACTCTATTAAAATTTTAACAAATCGTTAACTAACGACATCGTTAGCTTTGAACAACTGGGCCCAGGTTAGGAAACAAATGGGAATAATATGTTGATGTCTTTTTGATCTTCTATAAAATAATGGCATGTTGAGTGCACTCATTAGAATTGCCTCAATGAGGCAATTCTAATGAGTGCACACAACATACATTCATGATAAAGATGGAAAAATTCCTAAACTATCTTTAAATATTTGTTTTATTCAGCTGTCAGAAGAATTTCCTAGGAACTCAAATATGAGTTGGAATTAGCCACAGTAAACAAGTCATTGGTGTTCAAGTCATTGAGAGTTTACTGTAATTCCAAATACTGTCTCATGTGGATCTACACTGTTTGTGAAGGCATTGAGAGTGGTCTGTAGGGCTAAATGGATTAATATAGAGATGCAAGTTATTGTAGCAGACGACATCCTACAGTTTCTTTTTATTTTTGCAGAGACAATAATGTTTGATATTTAATGTGAATTGTCTGCTTAAATTCACAGGAAATGGCAAGCCCTTTTATGTCAGAAAATAATAATAACAATAACAAAATTCCGAATGTTGTCTGCAGCTGTTATGATCGGCACTTTAACCCTTTCAACTCCACAGAACAGAAAAAAGTTTTACAATCTTAAGAACCAGATGAAACGGCTCGTATGAGCAGTTTCCCTTCTATTTTATCACTTCTCTGTTTGCCATTTGTTTTTGATTTTTGTCTGCATGACATCCCTTATTAAGATAATAGACACATTCAGTTTCATAGACTGAAGAGTCTACTTAAGAAACTCAGGGTGAAAAGGTTTAGAATTGTTGGCAATATTGACACCAGGATTGAAAGCTTTCTTTTTGTTTTGTTTTTTCTCTGTAGGAAGTTGTTCGAATGATAATACAAGCAGAAGTGATTATAGCTCGAAATATTTCTCTGAAGTCAAAGTTCACTGAAAGCCTGTTGGAGCGAGCAGATGCAGTAGAGGAGTTGCACCATTTTGTAGCTTGTGTACTACAGAATTCCGAGGTGACAGTAAGGGGTGGACCACTGGGACCAGCAGGGACAGCAATACAGAAACTCTTTTATGCTGCACAAAGAGTAAGATTATTATTTTTAGGGAAAGTCTGTATAACTTGAGCGCTCAGTGCTCCTGACTTCGTATCACGAGGTTTTTGGTTCAGATTGCGCAACTAGTGGAATTCAGGTCATGACTGCTATGATTCATTGCAGAAAGCCTTTATCATCACCGTCTAAACACTTAGCTTACCGGATAAAATTTTCAGCAGAAAAGATTTTGAAATATTTCTCCAAAAGGAGGGTTTGACGTTTCATGCAAATTGACTCCCTGGGAGACAGTTTGCATGAAATTCCAAACCCTACTTTCTGGGGAAAATATTCCAAGATCTTTTCATCAGTTTGTCGTCTGCTGAATTACCTCATAGAGGGTAGAGATTTAATAATATTGAAATCAATATCCTCATGATTTTACGGGAAAAAAAGAAGCTGTGCTGTCTGAATGATAGATGTGTATAGACAGTGAACCGAGACCTTCCCAGTTTTAACTGTACTCGTATCGTATTTTTTCTTACCATAATAACTCTAATTATTGGGACATGTAGGCCTTTGGAAACAGTGTAGACCCAGATCAGACACCACAGAATGTCGCATCTGATCAGGGTCAGCTCTGTTTGTCATACATACAGCAAGATTTTAGACACATTAAGAGGTAGTAGAATAGACTACTTCAAATTTTAGGACGTCTGCATATGCCTAAAGACCCTGTCCAGTAAAATTTGTATTTCCGGTTCTCCGAACAACCCTACTTTTTCATTCTGACCTTAAATATTTTTCTCATTTCGATTATACTTTAAACTTTACCCCTGGGAATTCAGCAGACCACAAAGTGATGGCATTTTTCTAATTTTTGCAGAAAACATTAGTTGACATTCCGTGCAAATTGTCTCCATTGTAGATAATTTGCATGAAATATCAAAATTGGTTTTCTGGGAAAAATATGAAAAACTATTTCAAAATGTCATTCTGCTGAAATTGTTACCCAGAGTGCTGAGTGTTAAGTTCTCTTGGAAAGTTTTTGGTGCAGATCAGTTATGGTTCATTGGCTCATTTCACAGCCTTTTTGGGTTGATTGTTTACAATTAACCAAAGTATACATACCTTAAAATAGGTTGTTGATTACATGATTATCATTGACCAATGAAATCAAACCGCATGTTTGTACAAAGTCTAGGTAAAGGCTATTTATAGCTGCGCTATTCTTATTGCTGTGACATAAGAGTGCAGTGTAAAGAGGTTTATCTGTAAAGTATGGACTGGGATATTGGCAAATGGTGCAGACCCAGATCGGATGTCACAGAACGTGGCATCTGATCATAGTCTGCACTGTCTGCTTATATTACAGGAAGTCAAGGGTTTAATGAAAGAATCTTAACCCTTGTCCTGCTGAATAAATTAAGCTGCCACGCCTACTTCTAATTTTCAGCCAATCAGATTACTTGATCTGAATTGTTGCTATAAATTCACATACTTAGTGGCAAACAGTGCAGATCCAGATCAGTTGGCTTCTTCAGAAGCCAACTGATCTGGATCTACACTGTTTGCAAAGGCAGTGTATATCCGGGCTCAGCAGAACAAGGGTTAAGTCCCCATTCAGGACCGTTTTCATAGCCAACACTCAGAGACATTTGACCCAACAGTGCTGTCAGTGCTTTGATTATGTCATTCTGAGGCCTGATCGTCTTGAAATGTTTTCTCTCGCTCTCTCTCTCTTGTAGAATACACAAGAAGCTCATAGCTCCAGATAGGATGGGGTATCCACCTTATAGTTTTTTATTTCTTTATAAATAAGTTTGTTGTGGGTACTCATTAGAAGCACCTCATGCAGAAATATGAAAAAAAAACAGTCGACCCTCGTTATCTCGAAATCCAAGGAGCTGTATGAAACACTTCGAGATATCCGTACTTTATCATATCAGATTTGTGGAACTAAGGAAACAATTAATCTAACGACCACCTTTAACCGAATGAATATGTAATTTGACTCATCAGTTAGAGATATATTGAAAATATTGTGGAAAAGAGGAGAAATAAGGAGCAATTTCTCCTCTTTTCCACAATATTTTGTTGCCTGTTGGTAGATCTCTGTGCTAAAACAGGGACCAGATTTTCACTTCGAGATAAGCGGTTATTAGAGATAAGCGAGTTCAAGATAACGAGAGTCGACTGTATTAGTACTTTTTGGTTGCTATGGATGCTGTGATAATTCCTCAATTTTAGGACACCTTAACTCAGCATTTTTATCCTACACTTTAGACAAGTTTATTAGACTACCTGGAGATATGTGTAAAATATGCAGAATGGCAAACGGGGCCCAGTTGTTCAAAGCTTCATTAGCTAATCAGTTCATTAGTGGTCAAAATGTTCTAGTAAGTACAATATCTAATTCACAGGTATTTTTGCTGAAAAAATGTAAGTAGCTTTTGCAAATGCAAAATGACTTAAACACTGATTACTCAGTTACTGTAACTGATATGACCTCATTTTCGAGTCCCAAGAAAATTCTTCCGATAGCTCAAGAAAGCAAATATTTTTTTAAGAAAATTTTCTTGTCTTGAATATGTATGTTGTGTCTACTCATTAGCATTACCTCATCAAGGCAAGTCTAATGAGAACGCCTCATACCATTATTCTATAGAAGATTGAAAATATGTCCCTTAATTATCCCCATCTGCCTCCTGACTTGGCACTATAATTTTTTACCCTCAATGGCGCAAACTACCCATGTCTGGAACAAATTTCCATGGTCCCAAAGACGTATGAGCCATTGAAGTTTGACAGTATCTGGAGATATTGGGTATTATTCTTGCATTTGAAACTAGTATTGTTGGCACCCATTAGAAGTGTCCTGCTATGGCTTTTCTAAAACAGTACTAGCAACATCCATTTTGATGAAGAGAGAATTAAAACAATATCATGTATTCTCTTCAGAATGACCAGGCCAAATGCTATAAAACTTTTTTTCATGCTTGACTCTGCTGAGCATGAAATTTGTCCATATGATAAATCCCAAATTACCAACAATTGCAAATTCTTTCTAGCTAAACATTGGTGTGCATGAAAATTTCTCTGCTAATGAATATGAAAATTCCAGCTGTTGGTGGCTTTTTCATATTTATTAGTAGAGAAAACATCATGTTCAACTGAGTTGAGTGTGGAAAAATTTTATAACCTCAGGGCCAGTGAAGGACACCTGTTAACCCTTGTCCTGCAGAACCCAGATATACTCTGCCTATTGTAAACAGTGTAGATCAAGATCAGTTGGCTTCTTCATTCAGAAGCCAACTGATCTGGTTCTTCACTGTCATTATGTGAATTTGAATCAACAACCTGGATCAAGAAATCGGATTGGCTGAAAATCAGAAATGGGCATGGCATCTTTATTCTGCAGGGCAAGGGTAAATGATTTCATGATGTTTAAAGGAGACATGATTTTCTGTTTGCTTTCTTGCACACCCAGCCCCTTTTGAAAGGGGTATCCTCCAAAAAAGGGAAAATAGAGGAGCAAATTCTTTCCATTTAGAGTAGACCCCTTTTCAGAAGGTAGCAAAACTATTTGATAGAATTACCTCTCTTGAAAGCATATCTATTCCCCTTAATGTGATTCCATTTATTTATATAGGCTTCTTACATTGTACTTGAGGATGAAAGTGATCAGCAGGAGGATCGACAACATACCTCTTCCATACCAAAGTTTCCAAGGCCGACAGGCAGAGAATACATTTTACGCACCACAGCACCGAGACCAGCTCCCTACTCAAAAATACTACCACAAAGAATGTTCTGTTCTATAGAGGATGAGGAATTCAGACTTGCTGGAGCTTTTTCTTCTGATACTGTGTTTCAGTGATTAAACAATAATATAGAATTCACCATTTGCTGTGGAGCTAGGGCAACATTATCAATACATCGATACTATCAATGCATCAATATATTGGAATATGTTTTGTGATGATACTGTATCCTGAAACTGATGGTTAGCATCGATACTTCTTGATACCTGCTTAATGCACTTTTGATATAATGATAATGATGCATATGGCACAAGAGCCTTTTTCCCATGTTGTACATCAAATGTTTGTGGTGTCCAAATACTTAGCTCTTGATAAGATGTTTTTTTCTCATTTCTCCACAAAACCTGTTGTGGGTACTCATTATAAGCACCTCAGTGAGGTGCTTCTAATGAGTATTCACGTTTTCATTGAGAAATAAGAAAAATATTTACCGGATACCCTCTCCTGTCTAGTCGTAAGCAATACTTAAAGAAAATAATGTAGCCATAGGCCTAGATAAGAGTGGGTATCAGGTTTATATTTTTCTTATTTCTCCACGGAAACATATGTTGTGGGTACTCATTAGAAGTGCCTCAGCGAGGCACTTCTAATGAGTACCCACAACATATGTTTTCGTGGAGAAATAAGAAAAATATCAGTACTTTTGGAGTGAAAAAAAAACACCTTAACTACAGCTATGGTAGGTTTGGTGTCTTTGGTAGGCTATGTTCTCTGATTGGCTCTTCCTGGAAATTTACTTCCTTACATTTTTATACCATGCCACATGTTAGTGACGGAGTATTATGGCTTCTGATTGGTTGACCATTCTTCCATCTGTCTGTATTTTTGCTTTTGGGCAATAATTTGAGTAAACATCAATGGATTTTCACAAAACCTGATTGGTGCATCAATAATGTGGAGGTCTGGTTATGCCCCCAACTTCGAAGAAGTTTGAGGGCATATTGCTTCGGGCGTGTCTGTCCGTTCGTCCATCGATCCTTTGTCGTGTTTTTTTTGCGCAGAGCATCACTTTTAAACAGTGCATGCTAGGTTTTTGACATTTCATATAAGGATTCCTCATGAAAAAATAGTTGACATTTATTTTTTTCTTATCAGGATTATACTGCCGGCCTCGGTGGCTCGGTTGGATGTGCCATCCGACTGGAGACCAGGAGGTGGCGGGTTCAACCCCCGCCGAGGTCGGCAACATTCTTTCGTGGAGATTGATCGTGAAATATTTTCTGCGGTCATTCTCTCCCTTCCGCTGATTCAAGAAGGGCAGTTGTCAATTTGTGGCGAAAGAATGTGTACAATATTGGTTAACCGCTTAGAGGACTAAGCCTGCCCAGTAACGTGTGGTAGGTAAAATGACACCGCTCGACATGACCCCATTGGGTTGACTGGGCCGTAAAACCTCAACACAAATAAATAGGATTATACCCCTTTTTTAGCTCGCCTGTACGAAGTACAAGGAGAGCTATTGTAGTCACCCTGGTCGTCCGCGTTTGCGTTTGCGTTCCCGTTCCCGTCACACTGCGTTAAAGTTTTTCAAATGCTCATATCTCAACAGTCACTCCTCACAGAGGCATCAAATTTGGAACTTAGGTACCTTGGAGGGTCTTCTGAGATTCCAAGAGAATAAACCCCTGGGTTCATGCCCCTGGGTGGGGCTAGGGGTCAGAATCTAGGACACCTTTGTAATACTGTGTTAAAGTTTTTCAAATTCTTATATCTTGACTTTCACTCCTCATAGAGCATTCATATTTAGAATTTGGGTACCTGGAGGAGTCTTCTGAGATTCCAAAAGAACATACCCCTGGGTTCATACCTCAGGGTGGGCCTTGGAGTAGGGCTAGGGGTCAAAATCTAGGACACATTTGTAAAATCTTATATGCCTACAGGTTATAGACACAACTGGTTATACATCAGCTAACTATGTGACATCGGTTTAAGTGTAAGAGAGTGAAGGTCATGGTGACCTACATTTTATGGTCCAGGTCACCTAGATTTCACAGTCCAGTGATTTTGCCTTATATCTTGAATACTATTTGTTGGATAAATGTCACACCTGGGATATTATTTCCATGTGACCCAATGAATGACCACTTACTATATCTAGGTCATTGTGACCTATATTTCATGGTTCAGTGATTTTGCCTTATATCTTGAATACTATTTGTTGGATAAATGTCACACCTGGGATATTAGTTCCTTGTGACCCGATTATTGACGTCAAAACATATCTCTGTTGGTGTGACCTATATTTCATGGTTCAGTGATTTTGCCTTATATCTTGAATACTATTTGTTGGATAAATGTCACACCTGGGATATTAGTTCAATGTGACCCAATGAATGACCACTTACTATATCTAGGTCATTGTGACCTATATTTCATGCTTCAGTGATTTTGCCTTTTATTTTTATTACTATTTCATGGAGAATTGTCATACCTGGATTATTATATCTATGTGACAAAATGGTTTACATACAAATACATCTAGGTCAGTGTGACCTATATTATATGGCTTAATGATAAAAATGTTACAATATAAAATGTACCCAGCAGGCGAGCTATGCTGTCCTACGACAGCTCTTGTTGAGTTAGCCCCTTTGCTAAAAAATTGCAATGAAATTTTGTAAGCAAGATATCTCAAAAATCATTTGAGCTATTATATTGAAACAATATGCTGATAATAAGGGATGGTGAGTAGATGACCGGAGTAACTTTTGAAAACTCATGGCCCTTTGAAAATTTGGGCATTCAAACCTTGTAAGCAAGATATCTCGAAAATTGTTTCAGTTATTGCCTTGAAACTTGACGTGCTGATATGGAATGATGAGTAGATGACCTGATCAACTTTTGAAAAAATTTCCAAATTTTTTTCTTGAGTTATGGCCCTTTAAAAATTTGGGCATTTTAGCTTAAAGTAAGAGGTCTCAATAACTATTTGAGCTATTGTCTTGAAACTTGACACCCTGATAGGGGTGATTAACTTTTGAAAACATTCAAAAAAATTTTTTCTTGAGTTATTGCCCTTTGAAAATTTCGGCACTTTAACCTTGTAAGCAAGATACAGTCAAACCTGTGTTAGTGGTCACCTCTATTAAGCAGCCAACCTGTATTAAGCAGCCAGAGGAAAGTTGCCCCAAAATTCATATACCTATATATTTGAACTGTATTAAGCAGCCACCTGCCTTCAGCAGCCTCATTTTAAGCTTCCCATGGGTGGCTGCTTAAGACAGGTTTGACTGTATCTAGAAATCAATTTGAGCTATTGTAATGATGAGTAGATGACCTATCAGCTTTTACAAAAATTCTCGATTTTTTTTTCTTGAGATATGGCCCTTTGAAAATTTGGTCATTTTAACCTTGTGAGAAAGATTTCTCAAAAAACTGTTTAAGCTATCGCCTTGAAACTTGACAGCCTGATAGCAGATGATGAGTAAATGACCTGTTTAACTTTTGAAAAACTTTAATACTTTTTTTTGGTTATGGCCCTTTGAAAATTTTGGCACTTTAACCTTGTAAGCAAGATGTCTCAAAAACTGTTTAAGCTTGTACCTTGAAACTTGACAGCCTGATAGGGAATGATGAGTAGATGAGCTGTTTAACTTTTGAAAAAGTTCTGAAAGTTTTCTGAGTTATGGCCCTTTGAAAGTTTCAGCATTTTAACCTTGTAGCAACATACCTTGAAAACTGTCTAAGTTACTGCCTAGAAACTTGACAGGCTGATAGGGAATGATGAGAGGCTGATAGGGAATGATGAGTAGATGACTTGATTAACTTTTGAAAAAACAAAAATGAAAATTTTTTTTTCTCCAGTTATAGCCTTTTGAAAATTTGGGCATTTTAACTGTGTAAGCAAGATATCTCAAAAGTATTAAGGGCAAGCAGTGGTAGGGTCAAGAAGTTGGATGCATAGTGTTTCATAAACACAAGCTTTAGTTTGGAATTACTGTTGTGCAAATGGGCCATCTTCTGCCCCGGGGCGTCCAACTGAAATTGGCTTACAGTTGGGCAAGGCCTGCTATCCTTGTAGCAGGTAAGGGAAGAGGGGGAATGTTTTTATTTCTTCTGTTTCTTCACTTTCATTCCTGTTCCTATTTCTTCCCTAATCGTCTCTTTCATCTCCTCTACTATCTCTTCTATCTCTTTTCTCCCTTTCTCTGGGAGACGACACAAAATGACCCACAAGGGTTGACATGTCGTTAAACCCCAACACAATCAATTAAATCTGCCCGCGGGGTATTATTGTATTTATTTTATATTTTGTCTGCTTTGGTATGTTGTAAAATGTTTTTAGGTCTCATCAGAAAGAATTCTCTTATTTTCATGAATTGGAATAACATATCTGCCAAAAATATTGGGACACCTGAAAACCTAACCATAATTGTCTTAAAATTTAAACAAGTCGGTTTTATTTACTATCTGTTGATGAGTTAAAAAGTGTTTTACAATTGGCAAACAGTGTGGAACCTGATCAAACACTGCATTCTGCTGCATCTGATATGGATCTACATTGTTTGCTCAGGGCAGAAAAAAGTTATAAAATAAAGAGTGATTTCTACAAAATGAACTCGAGTCATAGTGACTTTTTCTGACTCAGTTTGGTTTGTAAGATAAGTCACCCAACATTGTCATAAACCATAATAACCCAAAATATTGGGACAGACAGGCCTGAGAAAAACAGTGTAGACTAGATCAGATGCCGCAGAATGCAACACAGCATCTGATCAAGGTCTACACTGTTTTCCACTCATCCAGCACTATTTAAGACAATTCAACAGTTAGTAAAATATACTTTTTAAAACTTTTTAAACAAGTATGGTTAGGATTTTATGTGTCCCAATACTTAGGGTAAATACAGTAATGATGGAAACTTGCTTATGGGATGTAATGGTTAGCATGACTGTTTCCATATTGGAGTTAAGGCAATGCATTTTCTACAAGAATGCATGTGCGCCCATTGAAGATTCAGATCAGCATATGCATCCACACGATCCGATCAATCTTTGAAGGGCACTTTATGAGTAGCCATTAGCCAAGTATTAGAGCGTCATAAGGTGTACAGCAAGAACTAATCAGACTGCATAAATGTGCAGGCTTAGCTGGGCTCATATGCATTTCTGTAGGAAGTGCTTTACCCAAGCTCACTGAATATTTTGTGATGTATATCAAATGCTTTGGAAAGTGCAATAAATAAATTTGTTACCATGTTTGTTTATTTCCTTTATACAGTAAAACCTCAATGACTCCAACACCGATGGCTCCTTTTCTGGCGAAAGAATGTGCACAATACTGGTCAACTGCTTAGAGGACTAAGCCCGCCCAGTAAACGTGTGGTTAGGTAAACTGACTGCGCTCGACATGACCCCAATGAGTTGACTGGGCCGTAAAACCTCAACACAAACAAACAAAACCATGGCTGCTTTACCATGGCTTATTAGAACTCGTTTTTGAGTCCCTAGGAAATTATCTTGATAGCCCAAGAAAACAATTATTTATGAATATTTTAGGGAAATGTTTGTAATTTATCATGAAATGTGTGTTGTATGTACTCATTAGAATCGCCTATTGAAAAGACACCCCTAAACTAGAACAGTGTTTTCGGAGGAAAATGTATGTCCCCCCACCAGTTTGAACAGACATATTGTTAAAATAGATTGTAGCTATAATAAACTCAAGGTCGCAATATACCTATATGTAAGTTTGGTCAAAATTCATCCATTCCTCAATGAGATAGGGTGCTGACAAGCGATTTTCTAAAATCATAGCCCTTGTGTAACCTTGAAAATGGGACCAAGGTCACAAAAAGTCTAATCAGTTCTTATCTCTGCCTCAATAATATAGCTGTGCAAGTTTGGTCAAAATCCATCCATTCATTCAGCA
Organism: Anodontia alba; assembly: GCA_964016985.1. Taxonomy (NCBI): domain Eukaryota; kingdom Metazoa; phylum Mollusca; class Bivalvia; order Lucinida; family Lucinidae; genus Anodontia; species Anodontia alba. The sequence goes on from OZ024837.1 coordinate 44,788,325, forward strand.
GATAGCATGCAGACAAGCCATTATCCAACAATCTGAGCCCTCCTGCGACCTTGAAAATGGGGTCAAGGTCACCAAAATAAATTTAGTTATTTTCCATGCCACAACAATTTGGCTGTGCAAGTTTAGTTAAAATCCATCCATTCCTTCCAGAGATACAGTGCAGACAAGCCATTTTCCAACAATCTAAGCTTTAGTGTGACCTTGAAAATGGGGGTCAAGGTCACCAAAATCTAATCAGTTCTTTTCCATGTCACAACAATATCGATGTACAAGTTCGGTCAAAATCAATCCATTCCTTTAGGAGATAGGGTGCAGACAAGCAATTTACCAATAATCAAAGCCCTAGTCTGACCTTGAAAATGGGGTGAAGGTCACCAAAATATAATCTGTTCCGATGCATGTCCCAAAAATATAGCTGTGCAAGTCTGGTCGAAATCTACTCATTCCTTCAGGAGACAAGGTGCAGACAAGCCATTTTCCACAAATCTAAGCCTTATTGTGACCTTGAAAATGGGGTCAAGGTCATCAAAATCTAATCAGTTCTTTTCCATGTCTCAACAAGTAAGATGTAGAAGTTTGGTCAAAATCCATTCATTCTTTTAGGAGATAGGGTGCAGACAAGCAATTTTCCAATAATTTAAGCCTTACTGTGACCTTGAAAAAGGGGTCAAGGTCACAAAAATCTAATAAGTTCTTTTCCATGTCTCAACAATGTAGCTGTACAAGTTTGGTCAAATCAATTTATTCATTCAGGAGATAGGGTGCATACAAACCATTTTACAACAAATCTAAGCCTCCTGTGACCTTGAAAATGGGGTCAAGGTCACCAAAATCTAATCAGTTCTTTTACATGTCCCAGCATTATAGATGTGCAAGTTTGGTCAAAATCTATTCATTCCTACAAGAGATAGGGTGTGGACAAGCCATTTTTAAACAATCTAAGCCCTCCTGTGACCTTGAAAATGGGGTCAGCATCACCAAAATCTAATCAGTTCCTTTTACATGTCCCAGCAATATAGATGAGCAAGTTTGGTTAAAATCTATTCATTCCTTCAAGAGACAGGATGCGGACAAGCCATTTTCCAACAATCTAAGCCCTCCTGTAACCTTGAAAATGGGGTCAAGGTCACCAAAATCTAATCAGCATTTTTCCCCCCTCCCAATGATATCTTTGTGTAAGTTTGGTTAAAAGCTGTTAATTCATTAAGGAGACAGAGTGTGGACCAGAGGCTACGCCCCATTTTGCAACAATCTAAGCCCTCCTGTGACCTTGAAAATGGGGTCAAGGTCACCAAAATCTAATCAGCATTTTTCCCCGTCCCAATGTTTGTGTAAGTTTGGCCAAAATCTGTCCATTCAATAAGGAGATAGAATGCAGACAAGTGGCTACGCCGCTGCCGCCGCGGCTGACAGGATCCGCACTAAAAGCAATATGTCCCCCCCATGGTGGGGGGGGGACATAATAATATCCATTTGCCTCCTGACCTGGCGTTATGATTGACCCTCAGTGGCTTAAACTACTCATGTCTTGAACAAATTTACATGGTCCCAAAGATGTATAAATTATTGAGATTCCAATTGATTGTGTGTTGGGGTTTAATGACACATCAACCCTTGAGGGTCATTTTGTGTCATCTCCCAGAGAAAGGGAGAAAAGAGATAGAAGAGAGAGTAGAGGAGATGAAAGAGAGGGACAGGGAAGAAAGAGGAACAGGAATGAAAGTGAAGAAACAGAAGAAATAAAAACATTCCCCCTCTACCCTTACCCACTACAAGGATAGCAGGCCTTACCCAACTATAAGCCAATATCAGTTGGACGCCCGGGTGATGTAAGATACACAGCACCTTTGCACCACCTGACCACCCCCTGAGATTCCAATGAATTCCATTTAAGAGCATGAATTGTTTTATTCTAACCTAGTTTAATCTGGAGACCCTTCGCAATGTAACTGGCAAATACTGCAGACCCTGACCAGATTCTGCAGAATTGGGTATCTGATCAGGGTCTTCATTGTTGTAAATAGTTTAGCATTTTTTCTACTGTTCGGTGTCTTACTGCTGTGTTTAAGTGGCTCCTGTCTAGCATTCGGGGGAGGTGGGTGGGGGAAAGAGAGCTGGTTGCTTTGCTTTTCTTTGTTTACTGTCTGTCATGGTTTGTTTGCTCTTCCTCTTGGTGTTATTGGTAGGCTATGTTCTGTGATTGTGAGTCTTCCTGGACCTTTTCTTTACTACAGTGAACCCTCGTTACAAAGACAGCTTTTGTTCCCAAAACTGTTGCCATTATAATGATTTTGTTGTTGTAAAGAATCCTTAATGGACAGAATGATATGTAAGAAAAGCCTTGTTTTATTCTTATTTCCTCATAGAACATACATTTTGGATATTTGTTAGAATCACCTCTCTGAGGCGATTCTAACAAATATCCAAAAGGTGTTGCTTGAAGATTTTGTGCAATGTTTTTGCATAATTTCTCATTAACCATCACCTTTTCAGTGAAGCTTTTGTGACATTTTAATTGTCATTATAACAAATTTTGTCATTCTAACGAGTGTTGGTGTAATGAGGGTTGACTGTACTTTACAGCTGGCATCTGTGTCAGTCACATTTAATTACCCATGTTTAAGAGATGATTCGGAAGCACAGTGAGATGTCTACAGTATGGTAAATGTCCTATAACCAAACACCAAAGTTTCTGATGAAATGACATATGCAAACAGTGCAGACCCAGATCAGACTGCTCCTGAAGGAGCAGTCTGATCAGGGTCTACACTATTTGCCATTCCACTAAGTTTTTTAATCCTTGTCCTGCTGAATAAATTAAGATACCACGCCCACTTCCAATTTTCAGCCAATCAGATTACTTGATTTGGATTGTTGCTATAAATTAACATACTTAATGTCAAACAGTGCAGATCCAGATCAGTTGGCTTCTTCAGAAGCCAACTGATCTGGATCTACACTGTTTGCAAAGACAGGGTATATCCGGGTTCAGCAGGACAAGGGTTAAGAAACGACTGCATAAAAAGCAAAATTTAGGCCAATATAGTATGGAATCAAGTATTTGAAACTTTAGGACATTTACCATAGCTAAAAATGTTCTCTGCATCTTGCACTAGCACATTTATTAAATCAGGAAAAATAAACATATTTAAACACACTGTATGCTGGGTCAAAATTCAGACAATAGTTTGTAATATTTTTCTTGTTTTTCCCAGAAAATAAGCTTTGACATTTCATCCAAACTCAGTTTCAATACAGGGCCCTATTTTCAAAAACAGTTAATCTATGATGTAAATTCAAGTAAGAACCCTGTAACTCTTCACTATGATGAAACCACCACAACTCCGGTGATAAAACAAATGGATTTACATTTCCGCTTCTGGTCTGAAGAACAGAATGAAGTTGTAGACGTTTTTATACAGCATTGATGTTTGGAAATGCAGAAGGTGCAAAGGTTGCTGCTGCCATGGTGGACAAATTAAAGGAAGATAAGGTTAACCTATCCTCTATACTTACATTAAGCAGTGATGGACCAAAATGTAAATAAGGCCATTTTTAGAGCTGTTAAAATGTCTTTGAAGGGTGGTGGAAATCCAGGAATGATAAACATTGGAACATGTAACCTTCATGTTGTTCACAATAGTTTCTGTAAGGCTCTTGAGGCATATGGTACACCGGTGGATGATCTTGCTGTGGACATTAAAAGATATCATCTGCCAGAAGAGAGGATTTCAAGTTCATTCAGCTAGAAGAAGAAGTGGAAACCCATACCTTCTTAAGACATGTTCCTTCTCGGTGGTTGACACTTGGCCCTGTAGTAGACAGGCTTATTGAACAGTGGGAGCCTCTCCAGAAATATTTTACAGATCTTGCAAACAAGGATAAAAAAAATGCTCCAACCAGTTCCGCCTTTAAAAGGTCATGTACAAGACTTCAAAATAAGCAAACTTTAGTTGAACTTCACTTCCTACAGTCGGTGATGCCTCTGTATCATTCATTTCTGGAATTGTTCCAGACAGAAGCTCCGTTAGTTCATGTGTTATATGAAGAATTGTGTCGGCTTGTTTACATGATGATGGACAGATATGTCAAAGCATCTGTATATCAGAATAAAACTGGACAGGATCTGAAAGAGGTAAAGCATGGTGAGCTACAGAATCAGTTGTCAGACAAAGAGATGATAATTGGGGATTCAACAAGACAGGTGTTGGGGAATCTGGATTCTGGGAAACAGAAAAGAGCACTTTTAGATATAAGAAAGTTCTTAATACTGGAGTACCATGCCTGTTATCTAATTTTCCATTTGATAATGAACTTCTGAAAGATTTGGGCTGTTTACATCCTGAACATAGACTTAAGCCCAGTAGCAGTTCAGCAATAGAAAGGGTAGCAAGGAAGTTACCTTTTGCAGAAGAAGATGTGGCATTGATCACTGATGAGTGGAAGGTTTGTTTGTTTGTTTGTGTTGAGGTTTTACGGCCCAGTCAACCAAATGGGGTCATGTCGAGCGCGGTCAGTTTACCTAACCACACGTTTACTGGGCAGGCTTAGTCCTCTAAGCGGTTAACCAGTATTTCTTTCGCCAGAAACTGACAACTGCCCTTCTTGAATCAGCGGAAGGGAGAGAATGACCGTAGAAAATATTTCATGATCAATCGCCACGAAAGAATGTTGCCGACCTCGGCTGGGGTTGAACCCGCGACCTGGTCTCCAGTCGGACGGCGCATCCAACTGAGCCACCGAGGCCGGCAATGATGAGTGGAAGGTATACCAAGGGGAAGAAATTGATGAGAAACTTTGGAAAACAGAGAAAGATGATGAAGTTGAGTTGAGAAGGATTGATCATTACTGGAGAGACATTCTGAAATCGAAAACTGGTTGTGGCAAAGATAAGTATCCTAGGCTTGGAAAAATAGTAACAGGGAGTGCTGGCATTGCCACATGGTAATGCTGATGTTGAAAGAGGGCTATCAGATAATAAGAAAATGCTGGGAAAAGATAAGGTAAAGCTGTCATCAAAATCAATTATAGGGAACAGACTTTCTAAAGAGGCCTTGAAAATCCATGATCCTGAACATATGCAGCCAGAATTGTACCTCTTACCAAGGAACTAATAGGTTATGTCAGAGGTAGTCATAGAGTTTACAAGGAGAGGCTAGAAGAGGAAAAGCAAAAAAGGGAAGAGGAGGAGAAGAATAGACAGCAAAAGAAAGAAGAGCATGCACAGCTAGAAAAACAAAAACAAGAAGCAGCAAAAGAAAAAGAGTCTTTGAATGAAAAAATGAAAAAGCTGAATGATAAAGAAAAGAACTCTAAAGAAGAACTTCATGCTGCTGAAAAACTGCTTGAAGAAGGTAATGAAAAACTGGCTAGAGCATTAAGAAAGAGAGATTTTTCTAGTGCATCTGTGAGTCAGTCATTGTTCGAGACTGCTCAGAAAAAGATCAAAGAATCAACAGAGTGTCTAGACAGAGTAAGAAAAGAACAGAAATCAGTGGAAGGTAGGAAAAGGAAGAACCTGGAGAAAATTGCTCAGGTGGATTCAAAGAAAGCTAAGAAATGAGGTGAACTTAGCCAATAAAACCAATTTCTGGAGTTAGTGACTTGTATGCCAGATTAGTGTTATTTTTTCTCAGTTTTGATAGTGTAATACTATGGTCACTTATATTTTAATTTTTCAAGCACATAATTAAGAGAATTCATAGTACAAGAAGTACAATGTCTAAACTTGATAAGTTATATTTTCAACTTCAAGAATATGATTAAGAGAATTCATAGTACAAGTAGTACAATGACTAAACTAGGCAAAATTATTTGTCAGTTTGTTAAAGTTCTATTACTTTCCATGTTGATACTTTACTATGTGCTTGACCATCCCAAGATACCCATGGTAAATGCACAAAGGCAGTTATAACTGTATACATAATTTTCTCTTGATGGTTTCTTTAAAACTTCATTTTTTCAGGATGTTACATGAGCTAGTCATTAAACAGAGTAACCTAGTCAGTAACTCATGTATCTTGTATTTATTGCAACACAACCTATCTTGAATTTGTCAAACACATTTGATGTTATGTTGACTTAAAAACAATAAAGATGATTATAAATTAATTTTTTTATTGCCACTAATATAAAACCTTTGATGACATTTAAGATGGTGATTGAGGGCTGGCTGTAAGAGGAGGTGGAGGCCAGGACCATATCAAAAATATCAAAATCTGACAGTGGCTAACAGAAGTTTTAATCCTATTACCAAAACCTTGTTGCTTTTTGTCTTTATTAAACCATCTGTTTAAATTTAGAATACCTGCATTTTTGGTACTTTTTTATGATAATAAGGCCTTTTTTACTGCTAAACCTCGATAATTATCCTATAAATTTCCTATTTTTTTTCCTATATTTTTCCCGTAAATTTCCTATTTTTTTCAGCCCAGAATATATATTTTGCACCAAAATACACTTGACAGCCTGAAACTGTCTCCCATGGAGAAAATTTGCATGAAATGCCAAAGTCTGTTTTCTGGAAAAGAAACAAAAAAAATATCATCTATTTGTTGTCTGCTGAATTAGCCTAGAGAATGATAAAGGTAAAAAAATGCACCGCAAGCATAATACCCCGCCATAGCGATTATTTGTTTATGTATTAAAGTTACCGTTGTGAAAATGTCTGGAAAGAAAATGATCGAGAGACAGATAACAATCTTAAACCAGATCTTGATAATATCAATGGACAGATAACAATCCTAAACCAGATCTTGATAATACATTTATCAATGCATATAGCAAGTTTGGTTAAAAGGTCTTGTTATTTACTCAAGTTATCGTCTGGAAACGAAAATATGGGCGTGTCTTGGGCAGATAACTCTGTAAAAATTTGACAAAATTTGCCCATTAGCAATTCCAAAACAGACCTCCTAAATTCAATGCATATAGCAAGTTTGGTTAAAATCCCTTGTTATTTACTCAAATTATCGTCCAGAAACAAAGATATGGGCGTATCTCGGGCAGATAACTCCGTAAAAATTTGACGAAATTTGCCCATTAGCAATCCCAAACCAGATCTCCTTAATGTCAATGCATATAGCAAGTTTGGTTTTAATCCCATGTTATTTACTCAAGTTATCATCTGGAAACGAAAATATGGACGTGTCTTGAGCAGATAACCGTAAAAATTTGACGAAATTTGCCCAAAAGCAATCCCAAACCAGATCTCCACAATATCAATGCACATACCAAGTTTGGTGAAAATCCATTGATGTTTACTCAAGTTATCATCCGGAAACGAAAAATGGACAGACAAACGTACGACGGATGGATAGACACATCGGCGTCCAACATGAAACATAATACCCCGCCACTATTGTGTGGCGTGGTATAAAAATGCAACTTAATGGGTTAACTATAAACAGGGGCTTATAATTCTATTAACAGGGCTGAGTACCTTGAAATGACTAAAAGGAGGAAAGTGCTATATCATTGGCTAGCTGACTCCAGCAGTGACTGGCATTAATGTGTTTGTATAACCCTTCCTGCAAATTAAGATCAGATGAAGAAACAGTTTCAACTTTTATTACCTTTACTATGGTCTTTTGACCTTTTCCTCTCTGGGCAAATTCAGCAGACAAAAATTTGATTTTTTTTTTTTTTTTTTTTTTCAGAAAACAAGGTTTGATATTTCATGCAAACTGTCTCCTTAGGTTAGGAGACAGTTTGCATGAAATGTCAATCCCTGTTTTCTGGAAAAAATAAGAAAAATATTTCAAAATGTCATCTACTGAATTTGTTTTATTTGACTGGGGAACTGGCATGTAATTTATTATTTCTGTAAATATTTAATAAAGTATTGGAGTGGTGAATGCTACTATCATACCTTCTCTAAGACAACTAGACTGTATTCCTGATAAGCTCTCAGTGAGAAGCCAATCAGATGACAGGCAACCCAGACACAATGTTGTATACCCTATACTAGGGAGCTGATAGGCCCGTTAGTAGAATTATAAGCCTGTGCTACAAAACACAGACTTCTATCCACCCTTACTCCAGAAAAACAAAAAGCTGTCAGAGGACAGTGTAGCTTGCCTGAATCACGCTTTGCCTCTAAAAAAACTTTCAACTAAAAGCTTTAACATAGATTTTTCTAAGTTCATAACCATCGTGGGTCAGGATGGTACAATATTGAATTTTGACCAGTATCTAAAATTAGGGCAAGTATGAATTACTTCCATCCAGAGGTTCAAGAGATATTGCCCATTAACCCTTGTCATGCTGAATAACAATACCATGCCCACTTCCAATTGTCAACCAATCAGATAACTTAACCCAAATTGTTGATATAATTACATGTATATTCTCATACTGATCAACAAACAGTGCAGATCCAGATCAGTTGGCTTCTTCACAAGCCAACTGATCTGGATCTACACCCTTTGCTAAGGCCGCGTACATCTGGGTTCAGCAGGACCAGGGTTAAAATCTTTCACCTAAAACCTTAACCAATGCCAATACCATGGTAACTGGTATGTCTTGACTTATACTTTTGTAAAGGCAAGCTATAAAATGACATAAACACAACTAAAATGGACTGCAATATGCAAAAACTTATCTTCAGACATATGCAGACAGCAAAGGCCCAGGCCCCGAGGTTATAAAAGCTGTCAGTAGAAAGCATAGCCCGCCTGGAATTGGAGCGATACTGGAATGTCAGGGTGCTCTTTAGGACCAGTCTGATCTGGGTCTGCACTGTTTGTTTAGGCCTATCTGTCCCAATACTTAGAATCATTATGGTAAGAGGAAATGTTATGGCATTTTAGCTCTAGATAGGATTTCTTGTGCTCTGTTTGGTCATTTGTTGTCATGAATTTGACATTATCAGGGATCAATTATAAAATTTCTAAGTCAGATGTACAAGGTGCCAGGGAACTGCACGCCCATTGGATGGCAGACCACAGAAGGAAGTCAAGGTCGGACCTGACAAGCTTGAGATGGTAGCTTCTTTTTGCTACCTAGGAGACATGCTCTCAGCAGCAGGTGGCTGTGAACTTTCAACCACAACACGTGTGAAAACCGCCTGGAAGAAGTTCAAGGATCTGCTACCAGTTCTCTCTTTCAAAACACGTGGCTGTGTGTACAGCTCTTGTGTGCGGAGTGCAATGCTCCATGGCAGCGAGACTTGGCCATTGACAAAGCCAAACCTCCAGTGTCTGCAGCGAAATGACAGGGCAATGATCAGACAGATCTGCAATGTCAGGCCGCAGAACATTGTCATCACCAGGTCCAATGAGCTACTTGTGCGACTTGGCATTGAGGATCTGGACCTCATTCTGAAGGAGAGAAGACTGATGGTATGGACATGTGGAACGCTCCAATGGTGCAGTCAAGACAGCCTTTGACATACAGGTTGATGGAAAGCGTGGGCCTGGGAGGCCCAAGATGACATTGAAGCAGCTGACAGAGAGGGATTGCAGAGAGTGGAAGCTCTCGGCTATCAACCCTCATGATAGACATTCCTGGAGATCTGGTGTGAGATCTGCCATGCGTGCAGCAAGCCAGGTACCTGGAAGGGGGCCCACTGATGCGGATGTTGCCCCTGTACCTGCACGTTAATCAAAAATCTGATTATTATGATGATAATGTTGATTCTTACATGATACAAGTGGTTGTACCCAATGCTTGTACCAAATTTCGAAATCCTAGGTGCAGTAGTTCCTGGGAAATCCTTGACAAATTTCCCTATGCATTACACTGGGGTGAGAGATGGAAAAAAAAAAAAAAAGGTAAAAAAAAGTCAAAAGAAATTTCAGCATTGTGGTTTTCTTTTACATAAGATACTACAACCCTCTGTGGGTGTATACTAAATTTGAAGACTGGCTCTCTTACCAGCTGAGAAATCTATGACATAATTTTTATTTGAGAAAAAGAAAACTAGAAACTGACAAATAAAGGGAATGACATGCATGAGGCTGCAGAGTCTCTCTTACACAATATAAGGTCATACCCAATGTTTATATGAAATTTCAAAATCTTAGGTGAAATAGTTCCTGTGAAATCTTTGACGAAAAATTTTATTGGAGAAAAAGAAAAACCAGACAAAGGGAATGGTAAGCATGGGGACGCTGATTCTGTCTTATACAAGTCATAGTCATGTTTTTATCTAATTTCAAAATCCTAGGTGCAGCAGTTCCTGAGAAATCTGTGCTGAAAAAAAAAAATTTACAGACAGACACACACACATACACAGACAAACATTGCCGGCCTCGGTGGCTCAGTTGGATGCGCCGTCCGACTGGAGACCAGGAGGTTGCGGGTTCAACTCCCGCCGAGGTTGGCAACATTCTTTCGTGGAGATTGATCATGAAATATTTTCTGTGGTCATTCTCTCCCTTCCGCTGATTCAAGAAGGGCAGTTGTCAGTTTCGCGCGAAAGAATGTGCACAATACTGGTTAACCGTTTAGAGGACTAAGCCTGCCCAGTAAATGTGTGGTTAGGTAAACTGACCGCGCTCGACATGACCCCATTGGGTTGACTGGGCCATAAAACCTCAACACAAACAAACTGACAAACATTATTACAGAAAAGACAAAAAATGTAGCAGATAGTGAGCAAATCTCACACACCCCAGACCATAGCTATCAGAGGTATGGTGAACTAATTTTGTATATGCAAATTTCCCTTCCTATTGCATGGGAGAGATGGGCAAAAGAAAGCAACCTCAGTATCTTGATTTTTACTTTCGTACTAGACTACACAACATACTTCACCATTGTCAGGGTTTATACAAAATGTGAAGACTGGCTCAAAAAGCAGGGGAAAAATCTGTGACTGATTTTTAAGAGAAAGAAAGAAAAGTGGAGAAATAAAGAAAATGATAAGCATGAGGATGCTCATTCTCTTTTATACAATACAAATAGTCATAGCCAATGTTTGTATCAAATTTCAAAATTCTAGGTGCGGTGGTTCCTGAGAAATCTTTGACAAAAAAATTGCATTGGAGAAAAAGAAAAGGACAAATAAAGGGAATGATAAGCATAAGGATGCTGATTCTCTCTTACACAATGCAACAAGTCATACTCAATGTTTGTACAAAATTTCAAAATCTTATGTGCAATAGTTCCTGAGAAATCTTTCACAAAAAATTTTATTAGGGAAAAAGAAAAATAGACAAATAAAGGGAATGATATGCATGTGGATGCTGGTTCTGTCTTACAGAGCCAAGATGACAAACAAATATTGGAAGGTAGTTTTTTTTTGCTTGTTTTCTTTTTTCTCATAACTGCTGTAATATTACTAAAAGTTACTTCTGAAAAATCAACTGCAGAAAAATTTTCACACTAAAAGCATTACCCTCCTGACATTTTTACTACATTTTCAAGCATAAAACTTCAACCATTTGATGGAATTGACTGAAATTTGGCAGAGAGCTTGAGGGCATCGTGATACATTGTTTATAGCACTGAAACATCAACAGAACTGGCAAATGTCATTTCTGTAACTTCTTAAGAATTGTTAAAGGATTTGCACCATTTTTTTTAAAGTGTCCATTTCTCCCTAAAACATAGATTAAGGTACTCATTAGGCACTTCTAATGAGCTCTCATAACATGCTTTTGTGGAGAAATATATATGTGATACCCCCTCTTATCTGGAGCTATGCATAAAGACACCATGTGATCTGAGATTTGCTTTTCAGGCCCCACGGTAATAAAACTTTGTTCATGCTCAACTCAACTGAGCATGAAATTTCTCATGCTAATACATGTAAATCTCAAATGACTAATAATTGCAAATTCTTTCTTGCTTAACATGGCTGAGCATGAAAATGTCTCTGTTAATAAATATGTGAATGCCAGCTATTATTGGCATTCTCATATTTATTAGCAGAGAATATTTCATGCTCAGCTGTGTTGAGCATGAAAAATTTTTTATAACCTCGGGCCTTGGTTGTTCCAATACGCCTCAAGACGGATTTCGCAGTGCCATCTAATCAGAATATAATTTTTATTCTATTCTATACGTTATTGTATGATGTGCAGGTTTGATTTTGCTTGTTGTGTCCCGCATTTTGTGAAAGACCGAGCCTTATCTTAATTTGACTAGACTGAATGTATAATTAGACTAGAACTGGTAATCAATGTTAACTCTTAAAGCTCCAAACAAAATTTGTAGATGACATTCTATTTTTCTTTTTTTTTTTACAGAGACAATTAAGTCTTGATATATCATGTGACTTGTCTGCTTGGTAGACTATTCATATGAAATGTCAAGACTTATTTTCTTCAAAATTTTTTTTTTTTTTTTTTTTTTTTTTTTCAAAAATTTTTTTTTTTTTTTTTTTTTTTTTTTTTTTAATTTTGTCTGCTACAGTTGTGATTGGCACTTTAAGGGTTAATGCAGTAAAGTTCTGCAGAAAGTTCACACAGGTTAATATTTTTCAACAGAGAAAAATAATTGTAATCCAAGTTATAAATGTATCTAAAGTCCATCTTCCATCAAATCAATTTTCTTCTCCACATCCTTTTCAGTTGACAGCACTTGTTATACCCTCTGACTACACATTTAACACTTACGATGCTATGGGTGAATCCAGGAGCGGACAAACTGATGATATTCTTCTAATTTTTCTAGAAAACAGGATCTGATACTTCATGCAAATTGTCTCAGGTTTGCATGAAATGACAGATCCTATTTTCTAGAAAAAATAAGAAAAATATTTCAAAATGTTGTCTGGTGAAAATTTTACCCAGCATGCAAAGCATTAATTTCATATTTCTCCCAGAAGACAAATTACTAACTCTTTTCTCTATTAGCTCACCATTACAATCTTTAAAGGTTTCATTTGATTATGATTTTTTTAAATAGTTGTCATCTCTGATAACTACAGCAGTTTGTGTTGGATTTCCCCGATTTCACCTCTTTATGAGGTAGATATTGTTTTTACCAAATTTACCCTACATATTAAGAAAGATACATCTGAGCAAATCTTGCAGCTACTAGACCCAGATCAAATGTCATGTTTGATCAGGGTCTGCCCTGTTTGTCGCTCATCCAGCAATATGTTGGACACATCAACAGGTAGTAAATTGGACTTATTCAAATGTTAAAAAAATGTTCGATAAGGAGATAAGTGCCTGAATACTTAGGGTAAATATGGTATATTTGAATATGTTTTTTTTCTCAGTTTTTATTTCTTTAGACATGTTTGTTTCAAATGTGTCAGCAATTTTAAAACAGAATAGAATTTTTCATCACATCGCATACACTGAACTTCACAGTCAGAATTATCACTGACAAGAGAATTTTCCTCATGATATTGTGAACTGTTCATTACATTTTCTCCCTGTTTGTGGACCTCTTTTAGATGATAATGCAAAGACGTTTTGTTATCAAACGACTCTAAACACAGATTGCATTCTACTCTATGTTGTCTGTTTACTTTATTTATACCGTTTGCATTGTCATTCCCACCTTTTACAAGGCTTCTTTCCTTGCTTGAAATATCATGCGCTGCCAAGTCAGTTTTATAATCATTAGCATTTTGTACCTGAAATATTGAAAATGGTTCTTTGAAGCAGTCATTGTTATTAACATGGTCATTACTTTCAGCACCACCTATAAAGTCACTGTCACTGGCTGTATCAAAAGGTTCAATGATGGTATCATCATCGCTTTCATCAACAGCTTGTTCCTCCGATCTAGTAATTTCACCTGCCATCATGTTTACTCTTTCATGTTTACTATCTGTATCTATGTGTAAATCATTATCTGCTGACTCTATACTATTCCTGACAATTTCTTTTTCAGAGTTCTGAGGTTTACTTCTCAGCTCATCAACTCGGCAGGCAGGTTTTGTGTTTAGTGAGCATGAAAACAGAGCAGAGCCTGGAACTGTTTCTACTCTCTCTGCCAAACTATCAGTTACATTATTATCTACCCGTACATGAATATTTAATTTATCACCAATGCCTGTATTATTAGACTGGAAAACTTGGTTTGTTATGCCTCCCACGGGATATGTTTTTGGAATATTTACATGAGTCATGGAGTTTATATCTGATACATTAGATCCTAAAAACATGCCATTTAATGGACCATTATTTACAGCACAAGGTCCAAACTGATGAAATGCATGAAAATGACTGTAATGATTTTTCTCTAAAATCTGTTCACTTCCCAGATTATGTGGCAACTTTTCTCTTTGAGCACAAGTATTATCTAAGTCAATCAGTGAACGTTCAACATATTCTTCTGGTAAGTCTTCATTTGCATCATTCTGTTGACTAGTTTTCTTTGGTAACTGAGCCTCTGTTGAGGCATGCTGTTCTGATGAATCCCTGATATTTTCTTGTACAGCTGATGCAACTATATTGTCCTTCACAGCTGTATTCTTCTCACTGTCCACAGTGTCCTCAGTTCTAAGAATAGGTAAAATGCCCTTCAGGTGTTTCTGAGTATGTCTTACCAAACCACGTTTGGTTATAAAACCCTTTGGACATTTATCGCAGAACAATGTCGGTTTGGTGACATAAGCAGGCTTAACACTCAAGTGTGTCTGCTGATGCATCTCACTGTGTTTTACTAGACTATTTTTGGACGCAAATTTCCTCTCACAAATGTTGCACTGAAAATTCCGCTTCATGAAGTGTGTACGTCTGTGTGCTACTAGAGAAGACTTCTGCATGCACTTTGTGTTGCACAAGTTACAAGCATATGGCTTAATACCTGAGTGCACTCTCTCATGTATTTTCAGACTCGTAGAGTCTATAAAAGCTTTGTTACATGTGCCACATTTGTACCTTTTATCACCTGAAGATAGAAAAAAGAACATCGCAAAGGTGTGAGGTTAACCCTTATCCTGCTGTTCACGACAACCCCTACTTTGCAAACAGTGTAGAAGAAGCCATATGATCAGGACCTACACTGTTTGTCAATCAGTTTGTGAATTTGAACGAAAACATTATATGATGTAATCCGATTGGCTGATAGTCAGAAATGGGTGTAGCTAATTATTTCAATCAGTTTGTGAATTTGAACGAAAACATTATATGATGTAATCTGATTGGCTGATAGTCAGAAATGGGTGTGGCTAATTAAATTATTCAGCAAGATAAAGGTTAATTTGGTGTTGTTTGATGTCCCTTTCACCAATGTTTAGGTCATTTTGGGACAATGAAAGTATGATAAAGAAAGGCTCTGTGTAATGAAGTGCCATACATTCATGAGGAGAATTCGCCTCCAACAGGGTCTGAACCCAGGACCTTGTGATCTGAAGTCAGGAGCACTAGCCACAGGATCACCCCGATCCTTTGCAACGTTGAATTTACAGCAAAAAAATATACATACTTCTTTATAACACTATTGTTGGGGTCCATAGCATAAACCGTGTTAGTTAAACAACCGTGTTATATCCAAACAAAAATGTATAGATTATATTGAAAAATGACCATTTATGGTCATTTTTCAATATAATCTATACATTTTTGGGATCCATCTTTGATCTATGTTATATCCAAAACCATGTTATAAAGAGGTTGAAATGTACTAGAATCTCTTAATAGGACAGTTAATTATAAGATGGTTTCAATTATAAGGAGGTTTAAAGGTGGACAGCAAAAATGTTGAATCCCAAGCAATATGTACAGATTATATGGAAAAATGACCATTTATGGTCATTTATCTATGTAAGCAATAGTTGTATACATTTTTGTTTAGGTTTCGGATATAAGGTAGTTTAAAGGTGGACCCCTAAAGTGTTGTGTCCAAATAAAAATGTATAGATTATATAGAAAAATGACCACAAATGGTCATTTTTCTATATAATCTATACATTTTTCTTTGGACACAACACATTTGTAAAAGGTCTACTCAAAAAGGCCAGGGGTCCTCCTACAGGGTGATTTGGGAAAAAAAGTCTCCCTAAGCTGGCTGATTTCTCCCTATCTTGAGCTGAGGGAGAAGTAAAATGTATAGAATGTATAGGGAAACCATAAATTTGGACCAAATCTTCTCCCTGAAATCCTGAAATTGTCACAAAACTTCTCCCTATCTGAAAGCTCTAGGATGACCCCTGGTAGACCCTTTACAGAAGATGCATGATGTGTATGTAAGCAAACAGGAAGTCAAAAGAGTTGTCTCCTATGTAAAGAAGTGGTGGAAAATGATATTTGCATTCAGGTTTAACAAAACCTCAATTCATTAGGATCATTTGCATCAAATCCAGTGCCCTAAAATATTGTTATTATTAACAGCAAAAGTGACGGATCCAGAGAGGTGGGGTTTCACTATCATGCATTAAAAATTATATTCATCAGGGTTAAAAGTTATCATTTTTGCCATAAAGTTTTCGAACAAGTAGGCCAAGATAGGGTATACCGGTACACTGTTTGCCAATAATCCAGCTGGCTTTAGGCACATCAACAGGTAGCAAAATGGACCTCTTGTAAATGTGACCCTCCCAGGGATTTTGGGAACAGGGGAACAAGGTCATTTATTTCAGGGGAACAAGGGAACAAAAATCTTAAACTGAAGGGAATAGGGGAACAACTGGGCAATTTTGGGTAACAGGGAACATAAATTATCAAGATTTTGATTTTTGGGAACAAGGGAAAATGCCAGTGTATTTCAGGGAAAAAAGGGAACAGGTACACTCCCTGGGAGGGCCTAAAAAATATAGGGAAAATATGGTAGGATATAAGGTGTCCAAATATCTGCTGTCCTTTTGACATCAATCAGAAAGAAGTTTTTTTTGTTTGGTGTTTTATTTCAAACGAAAATAGTTTTATGATTAATCATATCTTATCAGAAATCATTTGTCTTTTCTTTTTCTGTGTTTTCTTCTTAAATATTTACCCTAAAATTAAATATATGTCCATATATGGCTAAAAATTGGTCTGACCTATGCAATTTCTGCAATAAAGCGATCTTTTGGGGAAAAAAAAAAGATTTTTTTTTTAAAAACAATGGCTAGTAGAATAAAACTTTCTGTTCATGGGTACTTACAACAAATGGTTTTGCAGAATTCATGACAAACATTTACAAATTTACTTCTTCTGTGCCAAGTGCCAAGCAAAAAATGACATTCTGAAAGATGTCTAAAGCACAGTAAATGCAGTAGGCAAGGTTCTCATCCTGGGGGGTTAATGGGTTAAATTTGAAAGGAAGCTTTACTTAACCCTTGTCATGCTGAATAAATTAAGATGCCACATCAATTTCTAATTTTAAGCCAATCAGTTTACTTGATCCAGATTGTTTATATAAATTCACATACTTAATGGTAAACAGTGCTGATCCAGATCAGTTGGCTTCTTCTTAATAGCCAACTGAAAATATTTTGTCCTGACTGACCATATCTTATAAGCAACCATTTGTCCCTTCTGTTTATTCTCGAATAGTTAAGTTACATATATACATTTTACACAAAAAGCAATAACTTACAAAAGGATCTAGAAAGAAGCCAATAGGCTTATATAAATCTGATCCCCATCAAAGGAGACAACCATAGCAACAGATAAGGTGCTTTTTTCATTCGAAAAATGCTGATAATGTTCTTATTTCTCAATAAAAACATATGTTGTTGGTACTCATTAGAAGCGCCTCACCGGGGCGCTTCTAATGAGTACCCACAACATATGTATTTGTCGAGAAATACGAAAAATATTATGTGGATACCCCCTCTTATCTGTAGCTATGGACAATAGAAAAAAAACTACACCAGAATCCAGGACATTTGCCTCCCAATTAATAAATCTGTTAATGGACATTTGCTCCCTCCCCCCCCCCCCCCCCCCCCCCCCACACACACACACCAAGTTGAAAATGCAACCTGGACATTTGCCTCCCAGAGCTTATTTTTGGTGCGGATGTTTGCCCACCAGTGTTTATTTTGCAAATGGACGTTTGCCCCAAACCCCCGCCCCACTTCTTATATCAGAAAGGGACATGCCCCCACCCCCCCCCCACACCCCCACCCTGACTAAAATCTATTTATTGGTTAATTATCATCAAAATAACAAAATGTTAAGCAATGAATAACTCCATAAATATGAATTATAACCTGCTGTTAAAGACAACCCCTACCTTTGCAAGCAGTGTAGATCCAGATCAGATGGCTTCTGAAGAAGCCATCTGATCAGGATCTACACTGTTTGTCATGCAGTTTGTGAATTGAACAAAAACCACTCAAGAATTTGATTGGTTGATAGTCAGCAAGATTCTAAATTAATTTATTCAGCAGGATAAGGGTTAATATCTCATTATGGTAATGATTTCTGGTGCCCAAATACTTTAAGCAAACATGGTAAGAAGGGTACCTGTATGCGTCCGAAAATGACGCAGCCATTTTGATCTTGCTACAAAAGACTTTCCACACACTTCACAGATAAATGGCTTCTCTCCTTTATGTCTTCTCATGTGTTCTGAAAGAAGGTGAAAACACATAAAGTATTATCTAATTAAACCATTGAAGACCAAGGTTGGTCGGTAAATACCAGTGGCGGGAATTCCCACTGGTATTTACCAGTAATTACAATCCTGGGAAATACTGGGAAATAGTGGGAGTTATTTCATTGAAAAGCACTATTAATATTTGTGTAATTCAATTGAAATAATGAACAATTTGCTATTTTGCAACATACCTACCCCCATGTGAACAGTGTTGCAAATGAGTGTAATGGGTGTATTTCATCCCTGCCAGAGGACTCATCAAGTGACTATCTGGCTACCGCAACAGTTTTCATTTTATATGTACCAGTATCTCATTTTTAGGGTGCAGAGAGTTATTTAAAATCACTCATATGCTACAGAAGATGAATACCATAACGATCCTTAGATTTGGGACAGACAGGTCTGGGCGAACGGTGCAGACCCAGATCAGACTGCTCCTTCAGGAGCGTTTGCCATTGGAACTATGTGTTTTGCATACTTTAGTGAAATGATAAAACCACATTGTTCAAATTTTTGGAGAATTACAACAACTGTTTTGGATGTCTGAACTTTTAGGATGTGTACACTCGTCTATTTGTCAATGAAAGGTTTGTTTGCAAATTTGTCAAGTAATTTGTGAATAGTAATCCTACTGCTAAAAGGTGTGAGAATTTAATTGCTTGTTTAAGACAGGTATTAAAAGAACACAAGTAAGCCTAAATGTTTCTTAAATAATCTACAAGTACTCTCCAAAGTATTTTTTTTTTATTTTCAAGTCAAGTCAAATAGCTAAAAGTTAAAAAACTAATATTTCAGAATCACAGCTTTGAAAAGAAATTATATACATACTATATGAAGGTAACAGATTATAGATCTTTCAGGTAATTCAATATGAACTTGAAATGATTTTGCTTTCAAAATTCTAGCCTAGGTACAATGTAGGTAGGGAAGATTAAGCAGTCTCAATTGGTACCATCTATGTAAATGTTTATTTCTCAGTATTTCCCAGGAATTACCTGTATTTCCCAGGAATTCCCCGTATTTCCCGCCGTCCTGGGAAATATGAGTATTTCCCACTTTTTTGCCAACCTTGTAAAAATGAAGACTGGTGACCCTAAATGGGTAACTGGCAAACAATGCAGACCCAGTTGAGATGCCACATAATGCGGCATCTGATCAGGGTCTCCACTGTTTGCTAATACATTTTTGTAGCTTAACTATTTTCTATAGGAATATTTACATCATATAGCCTGACAACCTAAAATCGAAACTGGACTCTTCCAATTTATAGTGTGGAAGAGTTTATTCAGTCTTTAATAGGTTAATGTCTAGTGGACTCTTCTAGTCCTCATCGACTGCAGGATTTAAAGCCAAGGGGAATCTGATTTGGCAGTTCCAAATTAGACGCCTTTTGCATTAAGTGTTGTTTTTCCAATTTCTGCACAAAAATGCATGTTGTGGTACTTAGCAGAAGTTCCTCATTGAGGTGCTTCTAATCAGTACAAACATAGTCAAACAACATATACTTTTGTGCAGAAATGAGAATAATATTACAACAATGCCCATTCTTACATTATTGTATTTGGAGCTATGTGATTTATTCTATCATTATTATTTTGCTGTTATTCTTATCTGGGCAGATGTCAACACAAGGACTCGTATCTCCAAATAAGAGAGGTATCCACATAATTATTTTTCTTATTTCTCCACAAAAACATATGTAGTGTGTACTCATTAGAAGTGCCTCAGTGAGGCACTTCTAATGAGCAACACAATATAAGTTTTCATGGAATGATTGTGCTGGGGTTTAACTCATTTTGTGTCGTCTCCTAGAGGAAGGAAGAGTTTTTTTTCAAATTTGTGATAACATTATACATTATAATTTTTAAATAGGCATAACTCTATATATATAAGTTCATTGGTAAAGAAAAATGCTGATGTCTCATCAATGGGCATTCCACACATGAAATTTCAAAACATAGCATACATGTACATGTACATAGAATTAACCCTTGTCCTGCTGAACCCGGATATACCCTGCCTTTGCAAATAGTGTAGATACAGATCAGTTGGCTTCTGAAGCCAATTGATCTGGATCTGCACTGTTTGCCATTAAGTATGTGAATTTATAGCAACAATCTGGATGAAGTAATCCGATTGGCTGAAAATTTGAAATGGGCTTGGCATCTTAATTAATTTAGCAGGACAAGGGTTAATGGTGAGTTTTTGCGCAAGTTAAACTGGTTAAAGCCTCCATCCCATGGCTCATCATGTACATGTAGTTTTTCTACTGACAATTCCAAGGTGGTTCCTCTGTTGCTGGTGTTCTTTGTTTGTATATACAGTCGAACCACAATGGCTCGAACATCTTTGGGACCATGGAAATTCATTCGAGACATTGGTAGTTCGAGCCACTGAGGGTTAATCATAGCACCAGTTCAGGAAGCAAATAGCGATAATTTAGGGGAATCTTTTCGATTTTCTACACAGTGATTGTATGTTGAGTGTACTCATTAGAATCGCCTCGATGAGGCGATTCTAATGAGTACACACAACATACAATTTCACGATAAAATAAGAAAATTTCCTTAAATATTTGTTTTCTTGAGCTATCGGGTGAATTTCGTAGGGATTCAAAAACCAGTTCTAATTAGCCATGGCAAACGAGCCATCGGTGTTCGAGCCATCGAGGTTTGACTGTAGGTTCTTCCATATGCAATATTTATTTTGTTATTATTTGTTCCTCATCTCTCCTTCGTTTGGTACCTTGGGAAGGCTGTGCTTCATGATTGTGGTTTTTCCTGGGTATCTTAACCCTTGACATGCTGAACCCGGATATACCCTGCTTTTGAAAACAGTGTAGATCCAGATCAGTTGGCTTCTGAACAGGATCTGCACTGTTTGCCATTAACTTAATTCAGTGTCACACAGAATCATCATGATATACACTTCTCTTAGATGTGTTTTAAACATGTCCTTATCGCTTATTAAAATTCGATCGCATCTTTTTGGAAAGCCTGTACTTGTATGTCGGACCTTAGAGAAAGCATCAACATTGGTACAACTTCGCATTCGTTTCAAAGCCCAGAGAAAGAAAAAAGAAAAGAAAATACATGAGAGAAAACACCCAAAACATGTTTTCTTAAAAACAAACTATGCTGAAACTATTTTGCAGAAATGTATTTAATGAAATATTTGTTCGGATTGAAGCTGATCAACACGAGCGAGCGAGTTGCTTACTTCACAAAAATTGCGGGAAAACGGCGCCGACTCGTGCAACAACAAACAAATAAAGGCAGCTCTCGATGAAATACCAACAGCAATACGTTCGTTCGCGTTCGTTCGCGGAGAAAAGCAAGCAAAACCATCGCTAACTGCCTATATTTAGACTTACTTTGCGTCTTTTCCTCGCTGGTAAACAGCGCAACCGGAACAAGGCTACGCATTTAGAAACGGGTTTTCCGAAAATTTTGACGAAAAATATGTTTTCTTTTCATTTGAAAAATTGCGTTTGTTGTCATGACAAACATAAGCTTCTAAATTCGAATAGATTTAAATTTGCGTTCTGTGCATAATTGTTATTTATTTATAGAATTTCACTCGGTAACTCCCGGAAGTGTTAAGGTGTTTTCAGACGACACACGTTCTTAGCAAAATAATAATTTAAGATTTTAAGACGTGAATATTAAAAAATAATAATGACTTCATATTATTTCACCGAATATTTTCGGGTGTCGCAGTAGAAAGTTTAATTATACAAACATCAATTAATCAACTCAGCACGCGTGACAAATACACACAGTGATCACGCAGCCATCAAAAGGGTGCCGCGACGCTTGACACCACTGTCAATAAAACTACGCAAGCGGAAAGTGGGACTTCCTTAAAGCTCAGTCAACACAGGTGGCGAATTTCCAATAAGTAGGCGGGGCAAACATACAACTCGTTAAAAGTGGGCGGGCTTTTTGACAATTTTTGGACGTCTCGGGTATCGACTTCGGACGGACAAAAGAAATTTCGGAAGTCCGCGGTACGTCTTTGAAGTTCAATTTGGACGTCCGGTGGCAATCTCAGGGCGTAATATACGTCGTACGTCCGCTTAACGGAAGCCCTGAATTAAGGATATGACTTTATAGCAACAATCCAGATCAAGCAATCTGATTGGCTGAAAATTAGAAGTGGTGTGGCATCTTAATTTATTCAGCATGACAAGGGTTAAAGACACATTTTGGATTGCATAACACCCTAATGACTCTAAGGAGATTAAGATAAGAAATTCTTGGAGACTCTGGCCACCCTTACAGGTAGGGGCCTGATAAGGGGAAATTAGATTTTATATCAGCAAAGTTTATGATGAAGACAGAGAAACAGATAAGGTGGGTAATTTGGTGATAATTTGATGATTTTTTTTCCCTGTTTATTCAATAAAATATACCTGTTTTTTATTCATTAGAATTGCCTCTCCCAGACAGTTCTAAGGAAACCCACAACATATATGGAGAAATACAGATATTTATGCCTATATGCTAATTTATCACCAAATGCCCCCTTTGTTTGTTTCTTTGTATCAAATACAGAAAATTAGGAAGCCAGATAGTATTTTATTCAGTTATTTATGTATTTACTGAAAAAGAGAAGCTTTCTGGCATAAAATACACATTCTAAATTGTCTAAGAACTTTTTGACATATTCCATAATGTATTGTTTTACTGAAATGGAAATGGAATAATTGTGCAGTGTTCTTATTTACTTTAGAAAATAAATAAATAAATTAATAAATATTTTCGATTTTATATTTCTATTTCCGTTTATTTATACTTTTTTCACAATGCAAGAAAAAACAACACTTTTGTATTTAGGGAAAAAAAAAACTATCAAAAATAAATAAATGAAAAAAAATCTGATACAATACAAATCAACAAATAAAATCAACAAATTAAATGCAAAATTTACAAATGAATTTATTTGGTTCTAAAGTAACATATTGATAACTGCTCAATTTCATGAATTAACCCTTATAGGGCCCCACCTAAGGAGACTTAACAGCCTTCTAATGACTCCATAATCACTTAGATAAGATAACCCTTTGATGTGTGCTCTGTTATCAGGACTGTATATTGGGGGTGATCATGAAGGGGGGTCTAGCCAAAGAAGGAAAAAAATGTGTCTTTAACTGTTGTCCTGCTGAATTAATTAAGATGCCACACCCTTGTCTAATTGTCAGCCAATCAGATTACTTGCTCCACATTGCTGATATATATTCACATACTGAATGACAAACAGTGCAGATCAAGATCAGCTGGCTTCTTCAGAAGCCAACTGATCTTGATCTACACTATTTGTAAAGGCAGGATATATCCGGGTTCAGGAGGACAAGGGTTAACTTACATTTTTTAAATTATGAGACATAACCCAAATATTACTTTAAATAGGCAGATGGACAGATGGACAATGTGCGAGCAAACCCCTCAACTTCTCCAAAATTGGGGACATAAAACATGTTTGCTGCTTTTGCCAAAAAATCTAAATATATGTACCATTGACATCACAGTGTCGATCAGGATCCCCCTCTCCATGTCACATTATCAGAAACAAATTATCACCATCATATTGTCCAGTAATTTTAAAGATAACATTTCATGGGGTAGAAAATACTAGAAATAAAGGTTGGAAATGAGAGTCTATAGGTTTGATTTTCACAAGCAGTTAATATCACAACTCCAGTTAAGGCACTTTTTTCAACCACAAAGTATTGGTATTTTTCTTATTTCTTGACAAAAACATATGTTGTGGGTACTCATTAGAAGCGCCTCAGCGAGGCGCTTCTTATGAGTACCCACAACATATATTTTCATTGAAAAATAAGAAAATATATGTTGGATACCCCTCTTATCAGGTGCTATGATATATTAATGCCAAATAAAACCATCACAGCTCCAGATAAGGCACTTTTTTTCGACCAAAACGTTTTTTTTTTTTTTATTTCTCAATGAAAACATATGTTTTCATGGTTGTGGATACCCCATAAAAGCACCCTGAATAGGCACTTCTAATGAGTACCCATATGTTTTCCTGGGGAAATAAGAAATTTATTTACCTGATACCTCTCATATCTAGAATTATGAGCATTATAAAAAACTAAATATGACCTACCTTTCAATGAATGAGTAGCTGTAAATGTCTTCGGACATATTTCACAGGAGTATGATTTTCCCTCGTGTTTCCGCATATGTCTGTTATAGCCACTATTTGAAGCAAATAAAAGTCCACAAATATGACAGAACACCTTCTTGTATGACTTATCAGGTTTTTTATGCTGTCTGCTGTGATTTCTAAATTCACGAATGCCAAAAACCGTTTCATCACAAACGCTACACTGTTTTGGTTGGAGATGGATTTTATTGTGCTCATGTAGAGAATTAATGTCTGTGAATATATTATAACATACATCGCACTGTAGTTCATTCCTTTTTATGCTTTTTCCATCATTCTCATTGTCTTCCACATCTTGATTCTTCATTACAGATAGTTTTTCAATGTTTCTATTATGTGATCTCCTATGTTTTCTTCTTTCATTCCTCCATTCAGGTCCACATTTAAAAGTTTCTCCACAAATATTGCACTGATTAGGACGTTCATGGAACCTCTTGTGACTTAAAAATGCATTCACTCTTGTGAAAGTCTTTTTACAAACATCACACTGGATTTGTTTATTGGTTTCCTTGTTTGTCTTAGTATTCTTACTTTTCTTCTCATTTAGATTATTCACTACAGGCAGCTTCTCAACATTCTCTTTATGTGATCTCATATGCTTTTTCCTATGGTTTCTCCACTCAGGGCCGCCTTTCAAGTTTTCCCCACAAATACTGCATTGGTTTGGTATATGGACTGTCTTGTGACTGATCAAAGCAAAATTTCTTGAGAAAGTTCTTTTGCACACATCACAACTGAAAACAGGTTTCCTCATGATTCCATCTAAATTTTCTGTAGCCTTTCCATTCTGATTACTTTCTAAGTCTTTGACATCATAGCCATCCACACTTCCTTCACTGGATACATTTGTGGCATTATATTTCTGTCCTTGTTCCGTCTTCTTATCAGCTTTGCCTGCTTCTGCTTCCTCAGTTTCATTTTTGACTTGTACCAGTACTTCAGTTTCAGTTTCAGTTTTGACAGTCAAAGAGTTATCCAAGGTTTCTGAGTGCACTGCATTGTCTGACACTGGGACCATATCATCTTTATTCTTCAGAGAAGATGAAGCTGAACCTTCAAACATTTCCACCTCTTCCTCTACTTTTGATTCATTTTGCATGATCGAATTGTCTTTGTGTTTTCTTCTTAAATGCCTCCTTAGACCAGAACTGTCACTAAACGTAAAATTGCAGATTTTACAGAATCTGTTCACTTCACCTTTGACACACAACTGTTTATGCCTAGTAAAACCATTTTTTGATAAAAAGTCCCTATCACACATAGAACACTTGTAACTTTTGTTATCTACCTGATCCTTAGGATCACCTGAACTCTCTGTTTCAAGCGTTTCTTTGTGTGCTCGTCTTATATGTTTGCGAAGACATGAATAACTGCTGAACTTTACATCACACATTGAACAAGATTCATCATTCATTAATTTACTACACCCAGCAGTTTTGTGCTTAGAAACATCACACTTTCTAGAGAACTTTCTACCACAGATTTCACATTCTGGTATGGATGCTGTTTTAATTTCATTATCATCATCACTGCCATCATCAGCAGCTTCCTCTTTTATTGTCAGTCCATCCATATCTGAAACCATTGTTCTTTCACACTGCCTGTTTACAGCTTACTAATCTTCCATTGGATCATCTGATTACTGTACATTATGAAAACATGCCTATTCAAATATACTGAACATTTTACCACCAAAAACGTAAAGTTTTCAGATAAAAATTCAGATATTTTTCATATTTCTGCTCAAAACATAGATTGTTGGTACTCGTTAGAATCGCCTCGGCGAGGCGGTTCTAACAAGTACCTACAATCTATATTTTTGAGCAGAAATAAGAAAAAGACTGTTTACCCCTGTAAACCCCAATTTTATTATATAAAAGTGGGGTTTAAGGGGGTCAAAATTATATAGGTATGTTTTCGTGATGATTGGACCTAATTATCACACATGCGCCTATAAGCACATAATCAAACAATTTAGTAATCTTTAGATTACAGCCAGTATACTTTTATCTACTTCTTTATAAAAACATAGGTTGTACATGTAGGTACTCATTTGAATTGCCTGATTGCCGAGGCAATTCAAACGGGTACCCACAACGTTTTTTTAAAGAAAATCAGAAAATAATATCACATAAGCATCATTAAATAAGCTCCTCATGAAAGCTTCTGCTGATCTATCTTTAAAGTGTGCCCTTATTAGGCGGATATTTTACTACAAGATTTGAAACAGCCGGGTAAGGGGAAACAAAAATATTTCTAAAGTTGGGCTATTTAGGTTAGATAATATTCAGGTAAGCTGTATTCTGGTATCTGGTTTGTGTTGAGGTTTTACGGCCCAGTCAACCCAATGGGGTCATGTCGAGCGCAGTCAGTTTACCTAACCACACGTTTACTGGGCAGGCTTAGTCCTCTAAGTGGTTAACCAGTATTGTGCACATTCTTTCGCCAGAAACTGACAACTGCCCTTCTTGAATCAGCGGAAGGGAGAGAATGACCGTAGAAAATATTTCATGATCAATCTCCACGAAAGAATGTTGCTGTATTCTGGTAACAACCATCAATTGATTCTCTCTTAGGTCTCATAACTACAAAACCCACTTGCCCCGAATACTTCAATGGCTCTCTTGTTGTGACTAATTCAGCTACCTGCCCTTGTCAATACCTGAAAAAATTGAAAATTGTTGCCATTATCGCGTCGCGGGCAGATAACTCTATAAGAATTTGACAAATTTGCCCATTAACGATCCCAAACAAGATCTCCACAATATCAATGCACATACCAAGTTTGGTAAAATTCCATTGATGTTTACTCAAGTTATCATCCGGAAATGAAAAACTGATGGACTGACAGACAGACACACGAACGTCCAACGCGAAAACCATAATACCCTGCCACTGTTGTGTGGCAGGGTATAAAAAGAGTTAATTAGCCATTACATAAGAAAATGTAGGTTCCAGTATGTGCACAGTAAAGGCCAAGTTCTGCCTGCTAAGGCTGGCACAATTAATCGGACAATCGATTAATTGATCGATAGATTCAAAAAAAATTATTATCATTACAGATTTGCTAATAATCAATCATTTAATTTCTGTGTCTCTAATGAGTACCCACAACATATGTTTTTATGGAGAAATGGAGAAAATTATCACAGAATTATAACCAAATACTCCTCCTTAACAAGTCCTCTGAATAATATTGCTGGGATCCAAACTGAAAACTGTGTTAGCTAAACAATCCTGTTGTATCCAAACAAAAATGTCTATTTATGGTTATTTTTCTATATAATCTAAACATTTTTGTTTGTGTTGTATCCAAACAAAAATGTCTAGATTATATAGAAAAATGACCATAAATGGTCATATTTCTATATAATCTATACATTTTTGTTTGAATACAACATTTCTGGGGTCCACTTTCAAACAGCCTCATATCCGAACCATCTTATGATGAATCATCTTATTTATATAGGGATTTCAGTGTACTTCTGGTAGAAAAAATAACAACATATGTTATGGTACTAGTACTCATTACAAGCGACTCAGCTAGCACTTTTAACAACTAAATTTAATGAGTTTGAATTTTACCAGCAATATATAATTCTTAGCTCCAGATAAGGCACTTTTTTCTTCTACCACATAGCACAAAAACGTATGTTATGGGTATTCAATAGCAGCACCTTGTCAAGGCACTTCTAATGAGTATGCACAACATATGTTTTCCTGGAGAAATAAGAAAAAAAATATGAATACTTTTTGGTGAAAAAAGCCTTATATGAAGCTGTGATGTCTTCTTCATACATGTACCTCCAGGTAAAGCACTTTTTTTCCAACCAAACAGTACTCATTAAGGCTGGCACAATTAATTGGATAATCGATTAGTTGATCGATAAATTCCACAAAATGATTATCCTTACAGATTTGTTAATAATCGATCATTTAATTTCTGTGTCTCTTACTTTACCATATTTACCCTTAGTATTCAGACACCCCAACTCCTTAGCATACTTAATCTAAAATTTGAACAAGTACAACTTACTACCCAATGTTGTGTCTAAAAATAGCTGGATGAGTGACAAACAGTGTAGACCCTGATGAGACGCCACATTTGTAGCGTCTCATCTGGGTCTACACTGTTTGCTCAGGTCTGTCAGATCAAATATTTAGAATAAAGTATAACATATGGTTAGAGTCATGCTCAGACAGACAGATAAAATTATGACCAAATCTTCAGTGATTACTAATCGATTATCGATCGCAATGACAGGACTGATAATCGATTATCTTTTCAGCTCTGATTAGCCAGCCCTAGTACTCATATTCTTTCATATTTCTCCACAAAAATATATGTTGTGGTACTCATCTGAAGCGCCTTCCCAAGGCACTTCTAACAAGTACCCACAACATATGTTTACTTGGAGATACAAGAAAAATAATATGTGGATATTCCCTCTCATCAGGCGTACAGTACATTTGTACCTTAGATAAGCTGCTTTTTGGGGCATTTACCCAATTAAAATTTCTAAAAAAAAAAATTCAAATTAAACTTATGGTGTCAATACCAAAATACCAGTATTTCTTGCACACATTAACAAAACAGGGTACCCAAATGAAAAATCCTGATACCCAATTCAATGAGAAATGGTTGGGTAAAAACAGCACAAAATACCCAATAAAATCTTATCCAAGGCACTGCATGTACTTACAGAATCATTATATACATGTACTACAGAGTGCAGATCTGTGTAAAGAAAAGTTCCTGGTCAAACTATACAATGTATGAGTTACATGTACATCACTGGAAAAAAGGCTCTTTGGACTTTCGGTCAAATCAGTCTTTCAGTGTGCATGGCCAGCTCCTTAGCAAGGCTATATTAGTTCTTTGGCTGCAGTTTCTGCTTAGCCTACCCCTTAATTGAGTGAACAGCATAGGTTTTGGTGAGACTGCATGTGTGCGCAGGCTCGCCCAAATTATTGCTGTCTGCATTCTCTATAAAAGCTCTTTTCTCATGACTTATACCTGTAATAAGTTTTTCTGGTTGATATAGATCATCATGAAAACATGCCTATTCAAATATATTGAAATTTTCACCACCCCAAAAAAAAGTTTTCAGATAAAAATTCTGTTATTTTTCATATTTCTGCTCAAAACATAGATTGTGGGTACTCATTAGAACCACCACAATCTACATGCATGTTTTTGAGCAGAAATAAGAAAAATAATGTAACAGTATACCCCTGTAAACCGCAGTTTTACTACGTAAAAGTGGGGTCTAAGGGGTCAAAATTATATAAGTAGAGAGAACCCTCATTACAACAAAAACATTTGTTCCCAAAGATGCTGCCATTAAAATGAATTTTCTGTTGTAAAGAATCCGAAATGGACAGAACTATGGCCTTGTTTTATTCTTATTTACACACAGAACATATTTTGGATATTTGTTAGAATCACCTCATTGAAGTGATTTTAAAAAATATCCAAAGCATATGTTTCTTTAAAGTTTTTAATACAATATTCTTGCATAGTTTGTGACTAAAAGTTACCACTTAAGCGAAGGTTTTGTGACAAGTCAAATTGTTATTATAATAAATTTTATTGTTGTATCGAGTGTCAGTTTAAAGAGGGTTTACAATATGTTTTCATGATGTATGCCCAGGAGACAGACTTTCCCACAGCATGACTTTGAATTGTGTAAGTCTCATCATGTTATACCTGTTTTCGTGTGAGTTTTGAATGGTTTTAATACTTTATCAAAATTGAGATCCAGTAGAATCAAGTCTGTTTGTTTAGATCCTCAACCAGGGAGGCCACCTGCAGCACACAGAAGCATTTGTCTCTGAAACTGTGCTGAATTCAGCTCTAGAGCACATCAGCCTTTGGTCCTTCAGAGCATATTCTGTTCACTTGTGTGTGTGTTATTACCATTTTAGAATTTATTGCCAGTCTTGTACATGTAACCCTTGAATCTTGAATTAAGGAATTCCATCCTTGGAAGGGCCAGCACCATATAGTATTATAATCTTCTTTTAAACTTTTGTTTAATGTTTAAAGATTAAAGTTTATAGAATACACCACAACATCTTTATAACATTTTTGTTAGGGTCCATAGCATAAACCGTGTAAGTTAAACAACCATGTTATATCCAAACAAAAATATAAATAGATTATACTGAAAAATGACCATTTATGGGATCCATCTTTGAATCCTGTTATATCCAAAACCGTGCTATAACAAACTGTGTTATAAAGAGGTTGTAGTGTATATGAGGCAGTGTTCTCCTTAGATGCATTAGAAGGAAACATACAGCTCAATTGGTTGTTTCTCATGGCAGCAGACATAGGGCAGTGCGTAACCTCTGCATACATCAGCCTATATAATTAATTTATTATAAATATTTAGTGTCATCTTGACTTTTGTTTCTGCGATACAGAAAAGTCTCACATCCAAAAAGGCTTCTAAATCAGTATCATCACAATTCAGTGTCAACATGGCTCAGTTCATTACCAAATCTGGCAAATCACCATGAGTCCTCCAACAGGATACAGAAACAGAGAAGGAATATGGAAAACAGACCTTGGAATGCCATCAGCGTCTTGAAAGAAGAACCCACCTTTGTCAGTTGGATATACCCACCACCAGCTCGGACAAGGACCTCTCAGTTATCAGGGTTTGCCCTTATTCCCAAACATGAGAGTTCTGCCTTCCAGATGTTCATATTTTACATTTATATGCTGTTATTCAGCTTATGCCTACCAGATTATGATTATCATGCAAGGTATTTGAGGTTAGATTTAAAATAAATGTATACTAATCACATTTTATGATTAAAAGTCTGCACGAATACTAATTAATTAGGAACAAAAAACAAATACCCGGATGCGATATGTAAACAACAAAATGATGACTCCAGCAATAGTTGTATATCTGCAACTGCAATATTTGTATATCTGCAACTCGGGTAGCAAGGACGAATGTCAGCCTAGCTCAACATAGAGTCAGCCACAGTGCCTGTTCCAGGATGTATATAGTGTACAGCGATTCTTAAAAGGATACATTTTATTCTGTCACGCCCATGAACTTTAAATGTATATACGCCCATAAATGAACTTTAAAAAGTTGTGAGCTCAAGAAGATATACAGCTACAGGAACCCTGGTTCCTGGTGTTCCAGAATTGGAAGTTAATACAGAACAACGAACGAACGAGCGGTACCTGCATTCGATGGGACAGCGCTGAAAAAGACGGTACCAAAAACACGGAACCAAAGTTTGTTAACCCAGGAAAATCCTATATTATTACTGGAACTGAATGATTTTTGGCAGGCATAATTAGTTATAGAGTCTTCTTGAAAATGCATGCCCAGAGTATCAAATATGTCGGGTTGGTATAAAACGCAGCACTTCTGCGCAACTACAATAAATATATAGGAAAATGCAGCCAATATATAATCAATAGGTAATGCAGCTATTCAGTTCAGTTCAGTTCTTCTTAGTGTTCGTCCGCTGACTTTCCGGACAACCGCCGTATTATGACGACGTCAATGAGGGAGATGTCTTAAATATGAAAAGCTCATTTCAATAAAGCTGGTGAGTGTTTATATATAGGCCTACAGCTGTGCTATTTACAAACTGCCAATCTGTTTATTTTACGAAAGATGACTCTCTTTTTATGAACGTTGTATACGAATTCTCTAGCATTGAGAAATCACACTCTGGTCGACGATGTCGTGGTTACACACTGCTGATGAATCTAAAGCTAGTCTTGAAATTGTATCTGGGTCTTGAAGATCACACTCTCGGAGTGGTAGATAATTACACACTTTTTGCTTGAAGATGTTTCTTTCAATTTCAAATACGGGACTGCCCGCAATATAATGTTGACGTGTCCCAGGTGCAATGGAACACAACTTACAGGTCGGGTCTACTTGAAATTGATTGAAAACAGCCCTATTTGCTTGAAGTGTGTAAGATCCAGTAAGCAATTTACATTTGAGTTGAGCCCTTCTACTACATTGTACTGTTGACGAAATTGTGTGGCATCTGCTCACATTTAACATAGCTGGGTTAACATAATTTAGGGAAGATTTTTCTTGAATTCTTTTTTCCATTCTGCCTCAATGACAGAGTTCACAGAATTATTCAACAGCTCCTTCCGCTCAGTCTTAGATGGTGGATTTTCAAAAAGTTCAAATACCGAGGGGAGACCATATATGTCTAGAAGATCCTTATTATAGAAAAGGGTATAAAATGCAGACGCATGTGCAACCGATATAGAATATGTAGGGATCATTGTTAAGAGATAGTTTGTTCAATCTTGTTTAAGCTAGATCTATATAAGGTTTATTCTGTTTTTGATAATTAGACAAAAGAGACTTTTTTTATGACTGAGTAACCATGTTAACCGTCTCACAGAGCAGACGCCTGAGCCTTCGTTGTTCGCATATGCGCATGCAAAGTCATCTAATGGGGCTAGATGTTGGATTCTTGGTCTTATTAGCCTCGACTAGTTCGATTCTAATTGTGCGCGAATAGTGAAGGCTTTAGCGAGACTGCGCGGATGCACAGTCGCGCCTGAGCCTCCGCTGTTCGCATATGCGCATGCAAAGTCATCTAGAGGGGCTAGATGTCGGAATCTTGGTCTAAATTAGCTTCGACTAGTTCTGTATACTATATGTGAGCGAACTGTGAAGGCTTTGGCAAGACTGCGTGGAGGCGCAGTCGCACCAGAGCCTTCGTGTTCGCATATGCGCATTCAAAGTCATCTAGTGGGGCTAGATGTCGGATTCTTGATCTAATTAGCTTCGACTAGTTCTATACTATATGTGAGCCAACAGTGAAGGCTTTGGTGAGACTGCGCGGAGGCGCAGTCTCGCCTGAGTCTTCGCTGTTCGCATATGCGCATGCAAAGTCATCTATAGGGGCTAGATGTCGGAATCTTGGTCTAAATTAGCTTCGACTAGCTCTATACTATATGTGAGCGAACTATGAAGGCTTTGGCAAGACTGCGTGGAGGCGCAATCGCACAAGAGCCTTCGTGTTCGCATATTCGCATTCAAAGTCATCTAGTGGGGCTAGATGTCGGATTCTTGGTCTAATTAGCTTTGACTAGTTCTATACTATATGTGAGCCAACAGTGAAGGCTTTGGTGAGACTGCGCGGAGGCGCAGTCTCGCCTGAGTCTTCGCTGTTCGCATATGCGCATTCAAAGTCATCTATAGGGGCTAGATGTCGGATTCTTGGTCTAATTAGCTTCGACTAGCTCTATACTATATGTGAGCGAACAGGGAAGGCTTTGGCGAGACTGCGATATTTATGCAAACTGGGGGCGACTCCGGACATATTCTTCAGAACTGTCTTTTATTTCTGGTCAAACATAGAATGTGGCGAACAGTCTATGTTTAAGTGTAGAAATATGAACCATGAATTACCCTGTAAGACAAACAGGTTATGTTTCCGGGTTGATCACTTTGAACTAACAAATTCAGAGCTGACCATGTTTCGAGTTTGGGGCAATATGTATGAAAAAAAAAAAAAAAAAAAAAAAAAAAAAAAAACGCAAATTTTATGTAATGCAATTACTTTTTACGCAAGATTAAATATTTTATGTATCAACAAGACATTATCATACAGGTAAACAAATAAACCGCAAATTTTATGTAATGCAATTACTTTTTACGCAAGATTAAATATTTTATGTATCAACAAGACATTATCATACAGGTAAACAAATTCATTGTCAAAGACCATACAAAGAACATGATCCTCGTAGCTGCTTTACATAAAAACACCAAATAATAAATTTTCTGATGAAAAATAGTGATAGTTTTCGTATTTCTGCTCAAAACATATATGGTCTATGTCTTTGAGCATAAATAAGAAAAATAATGTATACCACAGTACATTCCAGTTTTACTATATAAGCACACACATACATGTAGTAGAGAACTAGAGGAAGGTCCGTTCTGCATTATTTAATTACCGCTTTAGAACTGTCTGTCATGTCAGAATCTGTGTTTGTGGCTACCAGGAATTCAATTTATGGCAGATTTAAAACACACATTTTTTT
Organism: Anodontia alba; assembly: GCA_964016985.1. Classification (NCBI taxonomy): domain Eukaryota; kingdom Metazoa; phylum Mollusca; class Bivalvia; order Lucinida; family Lucinidae; genus Anodontia; species Anodontia alba. Next base: position 44,823,015 of record OZ024837.1, read on the forward strand.
TTTTCATTTGTAAATAAAATCATTTTATCTTATGTATTAAGCCATTGCTTTTAAATAAATCATTTTTGATCTTTTAAGAGTTAATTATATTTAGTTACACCAGTATCGGCCTAATCCTTTTACAACAAACACCTTGGAGTGAATTACTCATAACAGAAAATTTGAGTCCTCCGTGAAATCACCTAACCAGTAAATGGCATCAAAATCTGACCAACCAAAATAGCTTACCAGTTAACGGTTAATGTTATTGCTTAGACAAACAATATTACCTATGTACTTTTTCATTGATAAATACAGGTACAAATGCAGTTTTCATTGACAAATACAGGTACCACGATATTGTTTGTCAAAGGATTTACGCATGGGCGTGGCTATAGCCTTCTGACGGAGGAGTCAACGATAGCAGTACGCATACTTAATCCCATTACCTGTTGTTAATGCGCGCGTGCCAGTTGTCAAATACAGTACACAATAATAAGTCCCTGTAAACTCCACTTTTATATTGTTGCATACGACGTTTGGAAATGTTTTCTTTCCTCAGAAAAAGGGATAAGACATTTCATGCACTGTCTCCTAAGCAGACAATTTGCATGAAATGTCAGAACTATTTTCTGGGAAACTCAATCAAAATGCTTATTTGTTACTTGAACTGGGAAAACTCAAAGTATCCAGTCAATCAGATTGAGAAAGAAAAAAAAAATAAAAAAAAATAACAGCCCAAGAGCGGATCGAAATTTTGGAATATTTACCCGCCACTGTATGGACGTTGGCGGCGAAATATTCGTTTGATGATTATTTACACAGAAGACACCGACGTCGATTCAACGTTGTGCCCTCTGGGTAGAACCTCGGAAAATATATATCAAAACGAAACGGAAGTTATACTGATAAAAATTATCCTTTTATTGACAAATTTTATTACACTCATGAAAAGAAAATATTATTAACACAAATATGCACATCAGTCGAAAAAAAGGAACTTCAGAAAGAGCTAATGCGAAGACGGCATGTATTGCTATGAAGTCACGCCTACCAAACGAATGAATGAGTAACCATCGGTTAAGAACGTGAAACAATTAGATCGACATCGGTTAGGCATTCAATGACTCTAAAATGGTAAACAAACTTTGCATTTTCTGAGTATTATTTGAAAAACGGGATATTACATTCAACAGCCCATTGATAGCAGCGTCTGTGGAGTACATCTCAGACTACCTACTTCACGCACACTGGCTAAATAATTTGTCGAATGCTGAAGGTGTACCGAAAGCCACAGAAAGCACGTGTGTGCAAGGGTCGAAAATGGGTGGTTACGCATGATCTAAATAAATAAAAACAAAACTTACAGCTCTAATGCGTAACCACTTATTTTCGACCCTTACTGTTGCGATTTCTCAACCATGCTACCTTAACAACCGAAATATCCATAACGCAAATAATCATATGTGACTGTCGTGTGTGAGCCGGCCACGGTGGCTCAGTTGGATGCGCCGTCCGACTGGAGACCAGGAGGTCGAGGGTTCAACCCCCGCCGAGGTCGGCAACATTCTTTCGTGGAGATTGATCATGAAATATTTTCTACGGTCATTCTCTCCCTTCCGCTGATTCAAGAAGGACAGTTGACAGTTTCTGGTGAAAGAATGTGCACAATACTGGTCAACCGCTTAGAGGACTAAGCCTGCCCAGTAAACGTGTGGTTAGGTACACTGACGGCGCTCAACATGACCTCATTTGGTTGACTGGGCTGTAAAATCTCAACACAAACAAACAGACTATCGTGTGTGCGTGATGATATGCTGAATTTCTAGCAAAGCGCAAATTTAAGTAAAGGACAATAAACACCACGAATTTCCATGTGTTTTTATGGCTTTCGGTACACCTTCAGCACACGAAAAATCTCAGCCAATATGCGTGAAGTAGGTGGTCTGAGATTTACTCCACAGATGCCGATATCAATGGGCGATTGAATGGAATTCCCCGTTTTTAAATAGTTTCCTCCAAGCATTTATATCGCTTATGAAACACAGAAAATGCAAAGTTAGTTTACCTTTTTTGAGCCATCGAATGCCTTACCGATGTCGCTCTAATTGTTTCACGTTCTTAACCGATGGTTAAGCATTCATTGATTTGGTAAGCGTGTAATGCAAAGGCATTTTTTTTTAATATTTTATTGAAACGAAACATAAGATAGAAAAAAAAAGCTTTTTTTGCATATTTTATCATGAAATCACGGAAAATAAAGCAAAACAATGGTATCGGAAAACGGCATGGAACAAATATATTTGAGTTTGAGGTCCTCAGGCCTTTATAACCCTCTAGGCAAAGTCAGCAGACAACTTGATTTTTTCACAGAAAATAGGCTTTGACATTTCATGCAAATTGTCTTCTAAGTAGCTGAAATGTTTACCCAGCATGCTGTGTTAAATGTGAAAATATTTAGGTCTAGAGAAAGTGAGTATTCAGAAGAAGCATATTTCCTGGGAAAAATATTCCAAAATGACTTCTGCTGAAAAACCCCGCCTATTCACACATGTCCACAGCTGAGACCGTCTGAAATTTTCTACATGCAGGACATTTTAAGTTGGTCGCACGATCACTGCGTATCTCAACGCATTGTTCACGGTACCATTATGTATCTCTTAACCTCACAACCAACCATATCATCAAAAACTCAGGCATAGAGAAATTTTCAAGCGGTTTAACATAAATAAAATATTTAAGCATGAGATTGTATTCGAACAGTATTTGAAACTGATCCCAGAATACTATTTTTTACCAGTTTTGAAATTTCGTTGTAGTAATCACAATCTTACAGTCGAAACAGATGGGTGGGAAAATATTGAACAATGCGAAAGGAAATGTATATATGTTCGTCTGTCATTACTGACAATGACCAATCCTAATCAATTAATTGTGTGATGTGTTATTATTTGTGTGTTCTAAGATGGCTGATGAGACCAATCAGCTCTAAACTGCCTGTTGCAGATAGAACAAGAGAGGTCTGAGGAAGAAAGCTCTGCTGTTGATGCCTTAGCTCTGGCTTTCTGCTGTGCACGTTTCTGCTCGGCTTCGCTGATTCATTTTGCTTCGTATTCACCAGCTCCCCTTCCTATGAGGCCTCGCCACTTTGTACGATCCTGGGCAATCTGTTCCCATGACTCTGTTGGTATGTTGAAGTCTTTAAGGGAGGCTTTGAGTGTGTCCTTGTATCGCTTCTTCTGACCATCATGGGAGTGTTTTCCAACTTGTAGTTCTCCACAGAGGAATTTCTTTGGCAAACGTTCATCAGACATTCTGGTAACATGGCCTGTCCATCTTAACTGTGCCAATTTAAGCATTCATTGGTTTGGTAAACGTGTAATGCAAAGACATTTTTTATATTTTATTGAAACTAAACATTAGATATATAAAAAAAAGCTTTTTTGCACATTTATCATGAAATCACGGACATGTTAGACATGTTAGGTGACAAGTTTCATACTAATTTGAATGTCTTATTTTTAATTCAGTCAGTCGCAAGTATCTTTTGCCGTCTTACACAGCAAGACCAAATACATACAAATGTAACATACTTTTTAATAGTAGTAATATTAAAGCCTTAAAAAATTAAGTTCATTTATTACACATATATGTAAAAGATTCCGTCAGTAGTTTATAGTCTAAATGTATCTCTCTTGCAGAAGACAAGTTAATGACGAGATGATTCCAATAGACGTTGGTAGTCCGTTATTTAGTATTCCATAAATGGCGTTGTATATCTGCTTTATTGCTGTGATTTTTGTTTCTGTATTCTCTTTTTTTTTCAGCATTTAAACACTGTTTTCTAGTTAGATTTGTGCGTCATATAGTATGGTATATGATCATATATTCTTCACATATGCCAATTAATGGCCTGAGATATGTCCTTTTCAAATACAGTCGACTCTCGTTATCTCGAATTCCAAGGGACCCTCTGAAATACTTCGAGATATCCGTAGTTCGACATATCAGATTTGCAGAATTGAGGAAAAAATAATTCGAACAACCACATTTAACAAATATATATGTGTAATTGAACTATTGAAATCAGAGATGTATTGAAAATATTGTGGAAAAGAAGAGAAATTGCTCCTTAGGAGCAATTTCTTCTCTTTTCCACAATATTTTTACCTGTTGTTAGATTTTCATGTTTAGGCAGGGACCAGATTTTCACTTCGAGATAAGCGGTTATTCGAGATAAGCGAGGTCGAGATAACGAGAGTCAACTGTAAATATGTTCTGTTCTGCAACAAATACATCATAATTCTACAGTTTTAAATTTATTTTTCACTTCAGTTTTAACTTTTCTTAATCTTGAATGTTGCTTTGGGACTGGTTCAGAGTTTTTAGACGAAGTCTTATAAGATCATATGTGACCTAAGTCTGTCAGCCCCTGTATGGAAGAATGTACATACCTTGAAGCGATGATAAATCATGATTGGTTATTTTTGGCTAATACTTTGATTCAACTTTTATTTTCCACATTTTAAATCATCTTTACAATATGATTTTCAAATTCAAGCCAAAATCAAGTTTTGGAAGTCTAAGAAAACTTCCTCTATTTAAAATAACAATTTGATAGAATTAATGATGTACATGACGCGAAGATGCTTTCGTAAAAAAAAAGGATTAGTCCGTTGAAACACACTGAATCACCGCAAACAACCCCAAAATACCCGCAAACAACTTTATTAATTACCGTGTCACACCAAACCACTTACTTTGTCTATTTTATACTCTAAATTACTTTGCATATTTATTATCTCAAATGGAATGTGGTATCAAAGATGTTTGATAGCGCAGTATAATGAACATCTATACAGTTTGATCTGGGTCTTTGCAGCAAATAAACGTAAGTGAAATTGGCGGGGTCAGGACTTTCGCAAAAACCAAAAAAAAAAAAAAAAAACTTAAATGAAATATAAAGTGATACCCAAGAAACATCTGCCCAGCAAAGTTCTAGATCAGCCTATGCATACGCAGTCCGATCAAAGTCTTTGGGTCTTTACAATATAAAAAAACTCCCATGAAATATGTGACGGCGTGCAAGACTACATACGACCAATAAAGTTCCAGATCAGCATGTGCATGTGCAGCCACACAGTTTAAGCAGGATCTTTTAGAAACGAAAACACGTAAGGCCGTTTTGTCTGGCACTCGCTCACTCTTCAACTGGACCTGCATGTGACGTTTTTTTTCTTAAACACACGCACTCTGTATATATGAACGATCGCATGAGTGAATAAAAAAACAATAATATAAATCAAAGAAAGGATGAACAAACTTTTTGTCCTATAATTTCATATCCAAAGAAACCGGCCCATTATAGAAATTCACATCTTGCATACTATGGAACAAACAAGAAATCATTAGTTAAGTTGCCTTTAATCAATAGAAGCTATGTAGAAACACTGCGTTATTTTCTATAATGTATGTAGATGATTAATCAAATAATATTTATTCATATTTTGATTTTCAAGTGTTTGATTTGTGACTTAAGAAGTTTAAAATGTGTTTTGGGGTATGGTTTGGGTGGTTTTAGTGTTGTTTGTGGATGTTTTGTGGGTGTTTCAACAGACACACTGCAGAAAGGGGATAAATTATATGCCTGTTTGCGAGAAGCTAGCGGGAAATCAAATGGGACAGAATTATGACGGACTTTTAATTTAAGTTCTCAACGCCAGAAGATAAAATGAAAGTTGTGTTGGCTCTGTTTTAACATGTTTAGGACCCTAATTCAGACAAAAGGAAATTTTTTAAACTTGCAACTATGCAAGTCACAAGGCCTTTTGTAGACACCAAGAAATATTTGTTCTACGTACCAAGCCATAGAACATTTATAAGATGTTGAACCAGTGACAAGTCAGAATGTTCAGGTGAATAGAAACGGACCTCAAATGAAAGGGTGAAATTAGATGCTTGGGAATTTAAGGACTACGACAGGCATTCCATAGATTTATATTGCGGTATACCAATGACAATGAAAAGCTATCGTGCAAAGAAAGGCGTGTACGGCGGTGAAATTAGATATCAACTTTATATCCAGCGTTACATTGAGTGGGGTGTGACTATGACAAGGAAACTGTCAAAGCTTCGGGTTTAAAGTGTGTTTCGTTTTAAGAACCCCTAATATAATATTGAAAAAAATGCCAAAAATTATCTGCTATTCTTCGTCCCTTTTCGATGCTTCTTGTTATTTCAAAGCTATATAACAAATGGTTCCTCATGAATGAACTTCAAAGTTGTATTAGCTTGGATTGTAAGAAGGATTGTGACAGAACCCATGTGTGCAACAGATTAAGAAGAACACAACTTTATTTGAAATACACCCCAGGCCACACGCAGGTGGCATAATAAATAATACATCATCATTAGCATTTTGACGAACAGAACATACATGACTGTACACCAATGGTTACGTGATTATAAGTATGTGTTTTAAGGTTAGAATTGTGAAGGAAAATTCAGAGTGTACATTACTTTGCTCATTGCTTAACACTACAGTCTTTAGAAAACTACATTATCCGGCCACGAAATGATATGTCTTGAAAGTAAGTGGCATCAGATAGGTCATAGTCTTGGTTGGTTTTCCAACAAAGAGGCGTCTTAATATTGAATCCTTATTCCGAAAAGTGTCACGAGGTTACCAATTTTGTTCTTTTAAATGGTGTACCAAGTTATTGTGTCAAAATCAATAATAGGCCACTTTTCGGCATTTTGAAAGTTCACGAAGTATATTAATGAGTCGTTCGTTAAAAGATACATAGCTTCAGAATCGTTTTGCGTCTTTGATGAACTTCTGCACTGTTAAAAAGATAGCACTGTTCATGTCAAAAGAAAGTGAACATAACCAAGTAGCACAGTATCCATTGATACATAACATATTTGAGAAAGAGTGTTTAACATTTCGATTCGTGGCTGGCGGTACAGACGGCATCGCAGAAGATAATGTTCATCATTTTCAACATTTCCACATCTGCAGGGAGGCGAATCCGTCAATTATCTGAGAAATATAACGGAAATTAAGTGACCTACATTTAGTCCATAGACGGGTGTGCAGTATTTGTGTTTGTTGCTCTCCAAGATAATAGAATTTCTGTATGAAAGAAGTAGGTTGTTTTACCTGAAATTTGACAGAGTTGCCAGTTAAGGAGTTTCTGTGCTCTTCCGGAAGAGAGTTCCATTCTTTTATGGCAGATGGTAAGAAAGAGTTGAAGTACTGGCTTGTTCGTGTTTTAATTGTCCGAATATCATTTGGGTTTCTTAAGTTATAGGGAGATGCTTCCATAACAATCGAGGGGACGAGGGAATATAAGTAATACAGCGTTAAATTACTAAATATTTTGTAGAAGAGAATAAGTTTTTGTTTGTTCCTCCTAGTTTCTAAGGTATCCCATCATATTGCGCTGTACAAGTTTTCAATAGATACTAATTTTGTGCTCCCTGTTGCAATTCGAGCTTTTTCTATTTGGATTTTTTGAGGTCATCTTTTTCATACTGCATGCAGTTGTCCCAAATTTCATTACCATATTCTAAGGTAGGGTCAATAAAAAAAATATAGGTTATTTCTAGTGATTTCCGGTCTAACTAAAATTTAAGTGCGCTTTATGTTTATTCTATCCCAAGCTTTTTCTTTGATATAGCTTATATGTGTGTGTGTGTTAAAAGGCATCATTATTGAGGCATATGCCAAGATGTTTATGATTTTCGACTTATTAATTTGCTGGTTTAACGTATACAGGGGCGGAGGTACTGGTTTGATGAGATTTCTGCTTATTAAAAGAGATACAGTTTTTGCAGGGTTGATTTTTACAAGCCAGATTTTGGCCTACTGTGCTATTTTTTCGAGATCAGAATTTAGTGTTGCAGCTGCGGTGTCAGAATTTTCAACGACAAAAGATAGACTGGTGTCGTCTGCAAAAAGTCTTATATTTGATCTAATATCTTTTACAATGTCATTAACATACAGAAGAAATAACAGCGGACCAAGAATAGTTTCCTGTGGGATGCCCGCGTGGATAAAGTTCCAGTCAGCCTGAATTGCTGGAAGAGTCTTCTTTCAGAAAAATAATTGCTTAACCAAGATAGAAGGCTACCTGTCACACTGCAGCTGCCTTTAATTTACAGAGTAAACCTTTGTGCCAAACGCGATCAAACGCCTTGCGACATGGGCCCAGTTGTTCAAAGCATCGTTAGCTTAACGAGCTCGTTAATGGTCAAAATATTTACTGTTCTAGTTAGTACAATATCTAATTCACAGGCATTTTTGCTAAAACAATGTGAGTAGCTTTTGCAAATGCAAAAGCTGTTCACATTTTTCAGTAAAAATATTAGCGTGTATGTCATACTTAATGATCAAAGTTTAACGATACTGACGTTAACTAACGACATCGTTAGTTTTGAAAAATTGGGCCCAGGCGTACTTCTTTACCCGCATCCAAAGCTTGACAGAAAGTGTTGTAAAGGAAAGTGAGTTGGTTGGCTGTTGAGTCGCTGGGTATGAAGCCAGACTGAAGCGGGGAAAGGATGTCATTGTCTCAAAAGTGATTGTACAGGTGTTTAAAGATTACACGTTCAGGCTCTTTTTCTAAAGAGCTTAGAAGAGAAATAGGTCTGCGGTTAGACGGAGAATCTCCACCGTTAAAGGTAGGACAGACTAAAACGTCTTTCCATATATCACGAAATATTCCTAGTTGCAAAGAGTGAAGCAAAGAGCATATAGGGTAGGATAATTCATCAGCTACTTTTCTGAGAATATACGATTATTGATGTAGTGGAAGAGTCTTTAAGACAGATTCTACTTTAAGTAGTGTAATAACTAGGTTAGAGAGTATATTACTGGCATAACAGTTTCTGTTAGGTACGCGTGCATTACAGTCATCTAACAAGGTTTGGTCTCGGAAAAAGTTGTTCATCAGGCTCGCTTTGTCGGTGTCATCAGAGTAAATCCAACGTGTTGTTTAATTAAATTCATTCATTTACACTCCATTGCACCTAAAATTTTCAATTACAAAAACGTGCTGCAAGGGCTAAATACTGAGAACATTACTCGAAACCACTCAGCGTGTTCCTGTAAAGCATCGGAGTTCTGCTATAATCCAGCCGGTCACGTCATAACAGGTGACCTCAATATAGTCAGGATTAGCAAACTCAGGGACATTCTTTCCAAAGGCCCTAAATATAGGGAACCCAGGTCTTTTACTTGAAACAGAATTCCAAATTAATATTGGATTCTGTTGAAGAGTATGCACGCACGCTGGGCCAAGAAAGAGGACGTGGAGGTTGACACTCTGTCTGAATGGGTTAAATCGGTAATGTCCTTGGTAAACAGACGTGTCTCAGTACTCAGCAGAACCATGTCTCGCCGACATGAATCGGTGTTTGATGATCAAGATGTTGCTGCTGAGTTAGCTGAAATCCATAAGTTTGTCGTTGTTCCAGCCTACAAGGCATCTAACAACATTGTGTTTGTTTGCAAAACACACTATATAAACTGCTTAATGGAAGAGCTTGGTATGAGTACCATGACCGGAAACCCTACATGTCCAAGGAAGAAATTCTACAAAACCACCATTCGGTGATGCTGACATTTGGAATTTCCCTCCCAGAGGAAGATATTGACCTTCCCAAACTGTACTGGATTCCTAAACTTCACAAGAATCCGTACAAGCATAGATATATTGCGGGTTCAACTAAGTGCTCAACCAAGCCTCTTTCTCAGATTCTAACACAAATACTAACCCGCAGTTAAAGAAGGCCTTCAGAAGTATTGTGACACTGCATATACCAGAAGTGGTGTTAATCAGATGTGGATCCTGAAAAACTCTAAAGAGCTCTTAGAAATCCTAAAGGCACAATCTCTTCATTCCGTCAACAGTATAAAATCTTTCGATTTCTCTACTCTTTACACTACTTTTCCTCATGATAAATTGAAATCTAAATTAAAGGCAATTATCAACCAGTGTTTCTTCCACAAGAATGGTAACCGTCGATTTCAGTATGTTGTCATTGGCTACAAAGACACATACTTAGTTCGGGATCACTCTGATGGCCCATAAAAATACTCGGATGCAGATGTCATAAAGATGCTGGAATATCTAATCGACAATATTTTTGTGGATTTCGGCGGTCGGATATTTCAGCAAACAATCGCATACCGATGGGCACTAACTGTGCACCGTTACTTGCCGACTTGTTTTTATACTCGTATGAGGCGGAGTTTGTACAAAGTCTCCTCCAAGCAGGCAAGAAACACCTCGCACAACAATTCAATTTCACCTACAGATATATAGATGATGTATTGTCTCTGAAAACACAAAATTTGCAGAGTATTTAGAATTCATCTATCCACGTGAACTTGAAATAAACGAAACAACGGAGACTGCAACCTCCTCCTCATACTTGGATTGTTATCTCTACTTTGACAATGGAAAGCTTACTACTAGGCTTTACGACAAACGGGGTGACTTCAATTTTCCCATTGTTAACTTTCCATTCCTGAGCAGTAATATCCCTTCTGCACCAGCATACGGCGTTTACGTTTCACAGTTAATCCGTTATGCAAGAACCTGTCCAAATTATCAGGACTTCATGGAGCGTGGGAAAGTGCTCACTACAAAGTTGTTGAGCCAGGGGTATCAAAAAACCAAACTGGTAGCAACACTTAAGAAGTTCTATGGGAGACATCATGATCTAGTCAATCCCTACAATGTGGCAGTTTCCAGAATTGTTTCTGATGTTTTTGCCAGTGACGCGCAATAAGTAGACTTCCCAAATCCCGGACATACGCTTCTACCGATATTTCCTTCGTTCAGGCCTATGGGCATGGTGGGCGAAGCTTGCTTACCAAGTAACGCTTACTATTCGCGGACGCCTGATTACACTCTTTGTTCTGGGGTCATGTCTGTTGGTCTGAACATTCTGATTCGTCATTCGTTTATGGATTTATGAGTTTGGATTACGGCTTTGGTACCATGACCGCAACTACTACTTACAACTTGTAATTCAATAATGTCTTCCCTCTTCAATCGCTAAAGAGGATATCTGTTTTCCACCTGGTATTGCCCAATTTATTTTACACCCTTTCTACATTTATTGTCTATAAAGACAAGGGATTATGTTTCTTTTAACCTTTAAAGCACAAATCATAACTGCAGCAGACGACACTTTTAGATATTTTATTTATATATTTTTCCATTGAAAATAAGTCATGATATTTCATATGAATCGTCTGCTTGGCAGATGGAAAGTAAAATAAAATAAAATAAAACAATAATAATAGAATGTCGTCTGCTACAAAGTTTGCTTGACGTGTCAAGAGTTAAAGGGACACTTCCGAGTTTTAAACAATACTTACAAAAGAACTATCGGAGCAAAACAAAACTACACTTTAAATACATTGTTAGCAATACAGAATGCTTAATATAATATCTGTAAACAATTAGTGAAACTGAAATTTCTATAAAGTAAGTAAATATTTATTTTTCCAGTGTCATTTATATGTAACGCTTAGCACGTTGGGTAAAATTTTCAGCAGACGACATATTGAAATATTTTTCTTAAGTTTCCTAGAAAACAGGTTTTGACATTCCATGCAAATTTTCTGCAATGGAGACAGTTTGCATGAAATGTCAAATCCTGTTTTCTGTGAAAAATAAGAAAAAAATAACATCAATTTGTCATCTACTGAATCAGCCAAGAGAGTGGTAAAGGTTTAGATTGACTTCAAATTAACTGTTGGAATATTGTTTTAACTCTTAAAGCGCTAAGCGAAATTTGCAGCGCAGGCAACACTCGTTTTTTTTTTTTTTATTTTTTTTTTTTATTTTATTCTTCAGAGAAGAAACTTCTTGGCAGCTTCATGTGAATCATCTGCCTATTCCTACTGGACACCAATGATAGCTTTTCTTTGTCTCACTTTATTAATGCAACTTTGTATCTATTATTTCAAGATCCACTCGATGATCAGGCGCAAGTTTACTTTCCATCTTTAAATTTTCTCTGCTAATTTGCAATGATTTCCACGCAGTAACTTGCAATTTTAATCTCTGATTTTGATATATGGACATAAATGGCAGCGTCTGTTTGTCGTACAATCTTATTGTAGCTTTGTGGCGTTTTCTTCTTGTCGCAATAAGCCATAAATGAAATGTGATACCCTTGATTAAAACACGATCGTCTACACTGTGATCAGCCTCATTATGACATCTATGAGGTATGTTCATAATGGTTATTGCGACAAATTGGTTATTGCATAGTTTTAAATTTAGAGTCTGAAGGCTCGAAATTTAAAACTATGCAATAACCTATAAATGGTCCACTCAATGAGCTTTCGCCAGTTTCTTTCCAAGTTAAAGTTTTCTCTGCTTATTTGCAATTATATGATACAATAACTTACAATTATATTTCATGCAAATCTCTGATTTTATTGTTTTGTTGATTCCATTCTATAATACACGAGAGCCGCTTAATAAAATGCTGCATTATAAGACGGTTTCAGATATGACGGTTTCAGATATAAGACGGATTAAAGATAGAACCGAAAAGTGTTGTATTTTTCTATATAATCTATACATTTTTGTTTGGATATAACACAAAAATGTAGAGATTATACGAAAAATGACCATTTACGGTCATTTGTCTGAATAATACATGTATTTACATTTTTTTTTCGGATACAACACGATTGTTTAACTCACATGAATTTTTGCTTTTTTGGGATCCCAGTACTATTGTTATGCTTGGACATCTTCTGTACTATTTATAAAGAGATTCCCAGCTAGCATTCTACGTAAATCTACATCGGGCCGTCATCGGCCCGTCAGCTACCCTGACGGGCCGATGACGGCCCGATATAGATTTACGTAGAATGCTGACTGGGTGCGGTGTATTCTGTTTCAGGTAGGAATGAACGGACAAATATCAGAAACTGAGAGACAATTATTTGAAGCCACGGTCAAAGGAGAAGCATACAAAGTAAATCGGCTCATATATTTTGAAGCGGACGTAAACAAGAAACAAGGAAAGGTGAATAGATGAATAAAACAAGAAGTAGTTTTAAAAAAAGATAAGTGTCGAAGGTGAAAAAAAGGCTGGGTAAATGGACAAGAAGTTTTGATAAATTCCGTGCTCTGCTTTTTTTTTTCTTTTTAGTTGATAGAAAAAGCAGTCTGAGCAGCTAGATATTATTGTGTGTGTGTGTGTGTGTGTGTGTGTGTGTGTGTGTGTGTGTGTCCCATTCTGATTTAGCTGTACCGTAGTGGCCCGGAACCGATGCACTTGTTATATATTTGGCTTACACGTAGCGCATTCAATCAGGAGGGTTTTAGTTTCGTTGCGCCAATTTAGTGCACAGTTGCATGGTACGAGAGACTGAAAAGGCCATAAAGTTTTATGAAGTGTCTTTATATGATAGCTTTGAATTTTTTTAAAAACTTAAAACCACATTATATAATCTACTGCGATTTGAAATAGTACGTAATGTGATATAAAAAATGGGTAATTGCTATATTCATTTGTCTAATAAATTCTTACCAGAATTTTAAAAGTAGAATTGCACGATATATAAATCGGATTCCATATTCCACTGCACCACTAATCTTATGTATTCGATAAAAAAGGTGAAAAGTGGTCAAAATTTTATACATAGAGAGCCGTTAAACTCCCAAAGCTGAATGAAACAATTTTAAAGAGTCCTAAGCCAGCAAACAGTATATATAGGATCCATATGAGCCCCATATGGGATTCAATATGGGTCCTATATGAGTATCTCACATAGGTTTTGCAACTGGAATACATCTGGGACCCATATGGGCTGTCCCATATGGGTAGCGTATGGGTCCTATATGGGACTTCCCACATTTATCTTCCAGTAAAAGCTTTTAGACAAACGATTACATGTGTTAGTCTCAGCCCATTTGACGGACCGGCTGGTTAGGTCCCAACAAAGAGAGACCTATATGTGTTACTTATTGCATATGTCAATCAAGATGCCTTAAAATATAGGCATCCTTTATAATAATTGGAAATGATGGCATCATGCGTATTTATATACAACCCTCAATTTTAATCAATTGGTACATACAAGTTAAATAAAAAAAATATGACCTGAAACAACGGCCATACCGGGAAAATATTTATGGAAAATTTAATAGATACTTTCATTTTGTATTGAACAAACCATTTTGTAAATTTATTTTTATCATTATTTTTAACATTTTTGTCAGGAAATTTACCTGTTTTAATGGTACAGTTGCTTCCCTCTGGCCTCAATACACATATCGAACCCACACTGGTTTGGAACCATCGGGGTCCAATATCTGTACCTTATAGGAGCCATTTGGACCCCATTTATGTACCTTGAAATTGTCCAAGATTATGTTGCTTTTATCTCAGAGTCCCACATATAAGCATTGATTTTAATAGAACTATCGAATTTTACCAATATGGGACCCATATGGGTCTTATATGAACAAAAAGCCTATATGGGGCCCATGTAGGACAGAATGGGCTAAATGACCAGATTCTGCCCATATATGGGTCATGTAAATACATGTTTGCTTGGAAGTCGTTACAATCATCCAGTGAAAGCTTTATTTCTTTGAATAGCTTGAGTGTAAAATAAAGCAATGTACGCATACAACTTTCGGAACTAGCAAGAGCTGGTCTTAATATCGGAATGGTCTTCATTTTGAATTGTCTTAATAGCGACATGGTCTTAATTTTTAGTGGTCTTAATGGCGGAATAAAAAGAAAGAAACCATTTAGGATTGGTAAATGCTGCTCTTAGTAACTGAGTGGTCTTAATTTCGAGTGGTCTTAATAGGAGAATATTACTGTATTATAGATGGTTCCAAAATTATGCCAGCATAGGAACTTTACAACGTATAAATATACAATTATACCCAGCAAAGCCACATAGTGATCAAGGTATTTTCTACATCGTTATATTCTACAATATATGATTCTCAAAGCGGACAGCAAAGACCCAGATCAGCCTGCGCGTATGCGCAGGCTGATCTGTGACTTCGCTGTCCGCGTATGTCTCAAAGGCACATTTTCCCTCGGCGTGACTTCTTTATTTTATTCATCAGTACCAAGAGACTCCCCTCCATGTATCAGCGTACCACGGTTTTACAGAAATTGTTCGACTGTTATTGGACAATGACGCCACAGTGGACATAAAGGATGCGGTAATTACTTCTGTTACTTAATAAGAGGGCTCGGTATAGTTGGTAGTATTTACACCTTTCCACCATTCCAGCCAAAGGAGACAGCTTTTAATAGTGACTTCTTGTTTACTTTCCTGCACAACAAGTCCCTTCTGAAAATGGGTCTATTCTAAAAAGAAAGAATTTGCTCCTAGTGGGGGCAATTTTTTTCCTTTTAAAGTAGATCTCTTTCCAGAAGGAAGCAAACCATATTGTCAGAGTTGTCTCCCCTGAAAGTGTGTCAGTTCCCCTTAAGACTGCAAGTAAAATAAATCCGACTTTAAGGCTCCCAGTATAAACTACTGCTCTAGTGATTGTAGACACTTTTTAGATGGGAGCAAAACCATTTTGCCAGAGTAATCGCCCCCCTCCCCTTGAAAATATATCCATTTTCTTTAAACGTATTCGAATTTACAACGTAATTAATCATGTTTTATTGACGGAACAGCACAGGGGACTAATCGTATTCAAATACACAATGCAATTATATTCTGTTGACGGAACAGCAAATTCAATTATATTCAAATATTTAGTGTAATTATATTCTGTTGAGGGAACAGCGCAGTTGACAAGTCATATTCAAATATACAATGTAATAATATTCTGTTGTAGAAACAGTGCAGTCGATAAATCATATTCAAATATACAATGGAATAATGTTCTGTTGACACGAATCATATTCAAATTTACATGCAATTATGTTCTTTTGACAGAACAGCGTAGTCGACGAATCATATTCAAATATACAATGTAATTATATTCTGTTGACAGAACAGCGCAATCGGCGGATCATATTTGAATATGCAATGTAATTAGAAACTTTTGGCAGAACAGCGCAGTCGACAGATCATATTCGAATATGCAATGTACTTATTTTCTGTTGACGGAACAGTGCAGTCGACGAATCATATTGGAGAGTACAACTTCCGACTTGCATGACATGAAGAGAGCATCCACCAAATATACCAGGGAGGGTGTCAAAGGCTATATTTGATTGAAAAAACTTGGCTCTGATTGGACAATAATAGATGAGATTGTTTGAATTCATTTCAGTTCTACACATACAAAAATTATATTCCATTTTATTGAAAATCCAATTTAAATTTGTCAATGGTAGTTTAGCGTGTTATTATTGCAAAATTCAGACCTGATAAACTTCATTTATTTCGTTCGTTTATTTTTCAACAAAATAAGGGTACATGTGTTCAAGGGCAGAAAAAAACGCAAAACATACAGATCGACCCCCTTTTTTGCGATGTATTTTGTCAGTCTAAGGCTATCCATCAGTTTGAGACCAAATTTGGAAGTCAAGTAATATTGTGAGGGTCTGAATTTAGCCAAATACAGTCGAACCTCGTTATCTCGAACTCGCTTATTTCGAATTACCGCTTATCTCGAAGTGAAAATCTGGTCCCTGTTTTAACATGAAACTATGACAACAGGTAACAAAATAATGTGGAAAAATGTATTATATATATATATATATTTCTAACTTCAGGAGTCAAATTACATATTCATTTGTTAAATGTAGTTGTTCAATTTATTGTTTTCCTCACTCTCTCAACGCTGATATGTCGAAGTACGTATATCTCGAAGTGTTTCAATGAGTCCCTTGGAATTCGAGATAACGAGAGTCGACTGTATTAAAATGGAAGCAACCTGTGGAAAGTAATTCGGCTTCAAACACTTAAAACCCAGGGCCCAGTTGTTCAAAGCGTCGTTAGCTTAACGAGTTCGTTAAGGGTCACTTCGTTAACTGTTTTAGCGGATTCAATATACAATAGTCTGATATTTTTTGCTGAAAAAATGTGAGTAGCTTTTGCACTGCAAAAGCTACTCACATTTTTTCAGCAAAAAATTTCATCATATTTGCGTATCCCTTGATGTAAATTTTAACGAATCGTTAACTAACGATGTCGTTAGCTTTGAACAACTGAGTCCAGATCATTATCTATGTCGTTTTCTAACAGTTTGTATAACTAGAAAGATTCTAAAAGGAATGAGTCTTGAGAGTAACACACACACACACACACACACACACACACATGATTGTGGTTGAAGGCTAGTTACGTCTCACCCGCAGAAGCTGATCAGACTCCGCTATACGCCTGACGGGATCCTTGGCTTCTCACAGAATACCCTGCGAAGAATCTGATCAGACTACGCGGATGCACATTTTGATTGATCAGAGTCTTCGCTGGGCGCATATTGCAATATTGTAGGAAATGCTGTGAAGCGGCTCATATACAGTTAACCCTTTTTATACCGACATTCGATACAACGACAAAATTCATTATAATGATAATTTGACTGGCACGAAATTTTCACTTTAGAGGTAAAAGTTAATCAGAAATTATGCAAGAGATTTCCTTTAATACTTCAAGAAACTTATGTTTTGGATATTTGTTAGAATCCCCACTGAGGCGATTCTAACAAATATCAAAAACATATTCTATGATGAAATACATATTAAACAACGCCTTTCTTACATATTATTCTGCTCATTAAGACTTCTGTACAATAGCAAACTCATTTTCATGGCAACACCTTTGGTAAGAAACGTTGTCGTTGTGATGAGGGTTCATTGCATTTTTGTTCAACTCTTTCAGTGGTCTAAATCCCCATTACACCATGCCTGCGAAAACAATCATCTAGATGTTGTAAAGCTACTTATACAACATAAAGCCAACGTAAACAGTCAACAAGAGGTGAGGATCGTTTGTGGAGCGCTTCTGTGAGAAAGTTGGGCATGCTGCTTGTATGACATACAGTGCATTGCATTACGAAAACACAACTTTTCAAATATAGTGAAAATTTTATAACCAAACAAGGAAAATTTTCAGATAAAAAAATCCGATATTTTTCATATTCCTGCTCATAGCATAGATTGTGGGTACTCGTTAGAACCGCCTCGGCGAGGCGGTTCTAACGAGTACCCACAATCTATGTTTTTAGCAAAATAAGAAAAATAATGTATACCCCTGTAAACCCCAGTTTTATTATATAAAAGTGGGGTTTAAGAGGGTCAAAATTATATAGGCGTGTTTTCGTGATGTCACATCATTCGACATTCGATCATAGGGTTATTGCACCGATACTGGTGAATAATTCCTAGCCCTCATGTTTATACACATTTCATTCAAATTGATTTGTTGAAGAAAAAAGTTTAACACTTCAATAAAGTACAGAGCAGGAATCCGTCGGATCCATTTTTCCTTCCGCCGTCTCAATAGATTGATATCTTTGGCAAGATTTGTAACAATTTGATGACAACGGGGGAATGTTAAGGAATGAATTATTATTTTTTGTGGATTTTTATCAATGTATAAACGCCGGCTAAATCACTCACAAACTGAATAAAGCCCGAAGGACTTAATGGTAACTTTGTCAGCGATTTGCCTGCGTTTACACATCGATAAAATCCACCCCCCCCCACACACACACACAAAAAAAATAAATTTATTTCTTATAATTTCAACTAGGTCATATTTACGTTGAATATATGGGGTACAATGGCTCATTTTAAAAAAAATTGCGAGAACAAAATAATTCCGGGATTCCTGCTCAGAGTATTTATCGCTGTATAAATGAAGCTGTAATATTACTCTTGACCAATCATATTTCGCCAATTAAGTGTAAGCGTTTGGAGTTGGAAGCATTGGTGAATATTGTCTCAGGTTCGGATATCAAAGGACGTGAGCTTGCCAACGTGGGGTAAAATCAACCAATAGCAGTTATCGGAAAAGATGGCTATGACGTTATTGCAGATCGTGCAAGTAATCGGACGGGCATACCTAGAAAATGTACAGAAATAAGACAACAAGTACGAACAACATGAACAAAAAGCATACTTTCTTTGCAGCAAGAAACAAACGAAGACTAGTTTGTCAGAAGGATGCAATATTCTTAAAAATAAAAGAAGTTATATGTATTATGGTAGTTTATATTGTCAGTGTCATTTTCTAATTAACGAAAACTTCCTATTAAACAATATCCTTTATCCAAAGTGAAAGGTTTTTAATATAAAATGTCACGAAATAATTTTGGTGCTCGCGCGCATACGTTTCAGTGCGGTAGTACCAAAGGGCAGATAAGGAAGACAGATAGTAAATGTTGAGATTAATACGGATAATCGTACGATTCAAACTGGTGTTTGTCGACTAACACATATATTCTATGAAATTACTTTAATATAAATCTATATGATAATGGAATAGACCAGTGTACTTTTTAGCATATTGTATTTTTCAGGACCAACAGACTCCTTTACATATCTCCTGCTCTAGAGGGTTTATGGATCTCTCACAGTTTCTTATCGAAAATGGAACCAGTGTTAACGAAACTGATATGGTGAGGTCATACTCTCTCTTTCTCTCTCTCTCTCTCTTTGTTCTCTCTCTCTTCATCTCTCTTTCTCTTTCCCTCTCTCTCTCTTTCTCTATCATATGTAGGGAAATTGCATATGTGGTAATTGCCTTACATGTATATGTCATTATACTAACTTTTACATATATGTTACATATGTGAATATTGCTTTTCTCCAGAAAATAATATGAAACATGTTTCTTACACGTTATATGAAATAAAAGTGTAGCAGTTTTTCTTACCATATGTTTACATATAATTAATATATTCACCAAAGGCGACTCATCTATTAATTGTATACAGTCGCATTAACCATTGTCATGCTGAATAAATTAAGATGCCACGCCCAATTCTAATAGTCAGCCAATCAGATTACTTGATCCAGATTGTTGATATAAATTCACATACTGATAGGCATACAATGTAGATCCAGATCAGTTGGCTTCTGAAGAAGCCAACTGATCTGGCTCTACACTGTTTGCCGAGACAGGGCATATCCGGACTCAGCAGGACAAGGGTTTACATATAATTTCAGTATGGAAAAACTCCTCTTCACTATGCGGCAGAGAATCAACACGTTAATATGTGTAAGATGCTCATTGACCATGGCGCTGATGCCAACATTGCCGATAATGTAAGTGTCATTATCACACACAGAGAGAGAGAGAGAGAGAGAGAGAGAGAGAGAGAGAGAGAGGATAACAGAAGCAATATATACATACATATATATATATATATATATATATATATATATATATATATATATATATATATATATATATAGAAGAAGCATTTTTTTTAAAAAAGTAACCCTTAGGCCATCTGTTGGCAACTCAGTCGCTGAACAACCCGTTCATCTTAAATATCTAAGATATAAGAATTAGCCGACGAACTCAGTTGTCTGATCGGGACGTCATGTATCTGCCTACAGCACAGCAGAGACCTTGCTCAGACTCTGTGGACCAGGATGCACAGGCTGCTCTCAGCTCTTGCCTCTTACATATGCCATAAGTCACCCTTTCTGGCTGATATAATTTCACGTTTACGCTTAGCACTCTGGGTAATTTTTTCAGCAGATGACATATTGAAATAGTTTTTTTTTCCCAGCATGATTTAACATTCCATGCAAATTGTCTCCATTAGAGACAATTTCCATGAAATGTCAAATCCTATTTTTTTTTTTTTTTTTTTTTTGGAAAAATAAGAAAATATATCCGTGACCAATTTGTCGTCTGCTGAATAAGCCCAGAGAGTGGTAAAGCTCAGCTAATTGTAATGCTTTGAGTTTCAGACAAATGAACCGAAACGGGAAAAACTGCACCTTCAGACATATCCTCACTGTGAAGACTCCGATCATCCTGCGCATTGGCGTAGTCTGGTATGAGTCTTCGCTGTCCGCCCGAAGAAATCTTGGAATCTTGCTATCCTAAGAGCGACTAGCGAAGACTCTGATCAGACTGCGCGGATGCGCAGTCTGATCAGAGTCTTCTCTAGTCTCACATGTCCAAAGATACTTTTTCTCATGTTAAGGTTCGAATTTTCTTTGCAGAATTCCCAGTCGCCATTGCTTGTGGCATCCACAAGGCAATATCCAGAAGTTCTCAAGATTCTCCTTGGTGACACAGAAGATGATTTTGAGATGCCAGATTTGGTGGATCCCATTGTTCTCTAACATTTATCACTCTTTGGGCAAATTCAGCAGACGACAAATCGATAATAATTTTCTTATTCATTCAAGAAAATAGATTTTATTATTTTATTCAAATTTTCTACTAAAGAGGCAATTTACATGAAATATCTCTAAGATTTATCACTCAGCAGACGACAAATTGATGACGTTTTTTTTTTCTTATTTATCGCAGAAAATAGGATTTGATATTTCAGGCAAATTTTCTTCTAATTCTTCTAAAGAAATACTTTGCATGAAATATCATCTCCTTTTTTTCTGAAAAAAAAAAAATGCAAAATTTCGTCTGCTGAAATTGTTATCGAGCATGCTAAGCACTAAGGAGCTAGAAATGGTCCTTGACACTGTGCCAAATGCTTGAGCTGGGGCAAGCAAACATTTATCCATGTCGTTTAGTACGCTATCCTGTGAAGAATATTTAAGAATTTGAATAAATTTGTTTGTTTGTTTTATTCGGGCTTTACGTCGTTTTCAACAATCTTTCTGTTATATTGCAATGGTGTCTAGATATGGCAGGGAGCTCAATGTTCACTTTTAGAGTGCTGCCTCACTGAAATATCATGCCCCAGACACTCTAACATGATATACCACCCAGTCACATTATAATGATACTGTGCTGACCAGTTCCGATTCCTGGCTCTGCTTTCTTAAATGCTGAGCACTAAGCGACGAACGAGAAGCTAGTACCATTTTTAAAGTCTTTGGTATGACTCGGCCGGGGACTGAACCCGCAACCTCCCGGTCACAAAGCTGACGCTCTACCAACTGAGCCACTGTGCCGATAAATTTGAATAAAGAAGTTCAGTTGTAGTCTATAGAATACTGTTTGCACCAACAGCAGAAGAAATGTGATGTTTTTTTGTTTTTTTTTCTTACTGTTTTTTTTTTTTTTTTAAATATGCTGTCATTTCATTCAAAATGTCTTCAAAGGAGAAAACAGGGTTTGACTTTTTTCATTCAAAATGTATACAAAGGAGACAACAGGAATTGACTTTTCATTGAAAATGTCTCCCATGGAGACAATTTAAATGAAATGTTGAACCCTGTTTTCAATTTTGGAAACGATTTGAATGAAATGTAAAATACTGTTTTCAAGACACCATAAAAACAGCTGTGTGCTCATATTTAACTCTTTGCATGCTGGGTAATTTCACATGCTTTTTTTTGTCGTCTATGGATTTTTTTTAATTAACTTTTTTACTTTTAACTGTTTTTGTCGGGCCTGATCTGGGTCCAAACTGTTTGCAAACGTTATCAGCAGACGATTAAAGTCGCCACTAGTGCGGAAAGAGTTAAGTGCAACAAGTTGCAGAGCCAGACAAAACTGCACAGCCACGTAGTACTGTTTGCATACGCAAAATTTGAGTCATCGGATTGAAGGTCCTGAATAGACGATATGTTGTCTTGCCTAGCATTACCTGACCCTCATTTGTACACAAATGACATTTTCTACCTTTGCACTACTTGTGGATACAAAAAATGTTGCGAGGTCAGAAAACGTACCTCCGGACATGTGCACCTGCATGGCTAAAATCAGATCAACCTGCGCATTCGTGCATTCTGAACAGAATCTTCACATGGTGCATTTTGGATAGTCAAGAATGTAAAGTTTCTTCATGCGGACAATGAAGGCTGATCAGACTGCACTGATGCGCAGACTGACAAGTCAGAAGGTACGTTTTCTCACATTGCGGCTTAATTCATCATTCGGAGCCTCTCGGTCGTTAACGCAGTTGTAGACTCGTTCCCACTGGATGGCAGAAAGCTGTTGTTTAGGTTTAACGGATAGTATAATTGCCGATGTTTTTTTTTTTTTTTTTTTTTTTTCAGAAAAATAAAGCAGTTTCATTCGTCAAAAGTTTCTTTTCAGAAGAGATTCTCATCGAGTGATCATTTAAATGTCTTAAATACAAATATTAACATGTGTTTTGACTATAGACTAGCTAAAAGTAAGCGTAAAAATGGTCACCATATAGCAACATTACGGTTGCGCGCGGTGCCTGCTGATATCGGAAAAATATCATTGAAACTTCTTACAAATGTAAAGCACCATCAGACAACATGTAGAACCAAAAAAAAAAGTAACTCTGGTTAAACTACTTTTGGAGTTGGGGCCCTTTGAATATAGTAGATATTGAAAATAGCCATTTCTACTATATACTCTACTCGTGTCCGCCCTATATTTTTACGAAACTTTACACAAATGTAAAGCACTATAAGACGACTTGCAGAAAACATGAACCGTAACTCTGGTATGCCTACTTTTGGAGTTATTACCATTTGAACACTGAACATAGCCTTTTCTGCCGTGTACTCGTGTCCGCTCTGTAACTTGAATACCGTTCGAGATATTATTATGAAACTTCTCACAAATGTACAGCATCTTGAGACAACGTGCAGAACACAAAAGCCGTAACTCTGGTTAACCTACTTTTGGAATTGCGGTCCTTTGAACACAGTAGATATTGAAAATAGTCATTTCTACTTTGTTCAAAAAAAAAAAAAAAAAAAAAAGGAAATACTCGCGTTGATCTTTTTATCAAAATTAACACTTGTACATGCATCAGTGTTGTTAATATTTAGGGGAAGACTTATGCATTTATTTAGTTTTGACAGAGTTATGGCAGAGTTTTGTATTTGTCTTCGGAAAAGCAGTCAGATTGCTTCTTAGAGCTATATATTAAAACGAGAGATAAAATTTACGGTTGAATATTAAGCAATAGGAATTTACTATCCGAGTAAAAATTTGGCTTGAATCAATTGGTATCAATGGAACTGGAATGTTTTTACCATCCACAGTTTTTGTCATGTGCATAACATTGTAATTACTTTGTCTGTAACCCGGATGAAACAATAATATTAAAAAAGGTCTATAAGAAACAGTTTTACTTTAGCTGACTCATGGACGTAATTTATGTAAAATACACCTCGTCAGACCGGATCCCAGAGGCCTAAACTGTATTGCGCAGCGGCCAAAAGAATTAACTTTCACGCATATGTATTGCCAATGCGAAATTTAACGGCGCGTCACTCAGCGTCTCCAGCCAGGAAAAGGTCACAGAAGGAAAGAAAAAGTCTATGGTTGCAATAATTATATCAAATTAAAGGATTCTCCGCAGCACAAACAAACATTTTTTTTCTTATTTTTTTTTACTTCATTTCTTATTTCTATGGGAGACATCATGATCTGGTCAGTCCTTACAATGTGGCAGTTTCCAGAATTGTTTCTGTTGTTTTTGCCAGTGACGCGCCATAAGTAGACTTCCCAAATCCCGGACATATGCTTCTACCGAGATTTCCTTCTTTCAGGCCTATGGGCGTGGAGGGCGAAGCTTGCTTACCAAGTAATGCTTACTATCCGCGGACGCCTGATTACACCCTTTATTCTGGGGTCAATGTCTGTTGGTCTGAACATTCTGATTCGTCATTCGTTTATGGATTTATGAGTTTCGATTACGGTTTAGGTACTATGACCGCAACTACTTTCTAACTCTGCAGACGGTCCTTAGACCCAAAAGTGACGAAGGATTCCGTTAAGAAGTGATTTCTGGCCGCCCCCGATTAATGAGATAGCCATACAGTAAAAATGAAGGACAGGAGACCAACTTGTCTTTTTTTTCTCTCCTTTTTTTCTTATTGTTATGATGACTGGCGGATTCAGAGGGGTGGGGGTGGGGGGGGGGGGGGGTTCAGTTGATTTTTTTTCCATATACATATTGTATTTTGTTTTTAGTTCGCCTTAATCAGTTGCATTTACTTTTTTTTTTTAAAAAAAAAAAAAAGAACTTTTCTATCCATATTTTAGATTTTGCATTCAATTTAAACCCTCATTTTTCTCGAATTAGTCATGTTTCAGCCATTTTTCTCTAATCATTATAAAGATAACCTTTTCTTTCTATAATCAGTGAACCCCATCCAGCCACTCAGGGTCTTTGTTCTGCTTATTTCTCATATCCTTCTACAGTCGACTCTCGTTATCTCGGAGTCCAAGGGACTCTGAAATAATTCGAGACATTTTAACATATATCAATTTATTAAACCTTTCTTGGATAAAAAATCTCTTTTTTTTTAGAAATATAGAGCCTTTAACATTCAAAGTACAATTGACATAAAAAATCTTCAAATGGATAAGTTATCAGATGGAAAATGACCGGAACTATGTACATTTGAGTGCTCTAGATGAGAGGCTTATCCAGATAATATATTATTATTTCTACACAAATGAAAACATATGTTGTTAAGGATCATTGGCTAGTCACAGAGCGCCCAACAAAGATATTGATTAGATTGTGCAGGCTGAACAGCGACAAGAATAGCGCGGCCATAAATAATCGTTACCTGGAGTTCATATAAACGCGTGGTCTGATTACATTGGTCAATGATAATCACGTGGACAACTACCTGAAGGAAATTTTGGCGTTTATATACTAAGGCTCGATTGTAAACAATCGGCCCAAAGATAGTGGAGGATTAGGGAAATAACGAATGATAGTGTAGAAAACAACAACAACAACAACAAAAAAACAACAACAAAAAAAAAACGAAACAAAAAACAACAACAACAACAAAACAACAACAACAACAACAAAAAAAAAACAACAACTAACAAACAACTACTAAGTACCATCTCCCTTCACTTACTGCCAGTACAGCAGACCCTAATTATCACCCTACTCCACTTGTAGACTTGTCTGCATTGTCTGCTATCTAGTTTGCCATTCTGTCAGTATGCACATCTATGTTTCATATCACTTGTTTCATAGAAAGGTATATTTTTCTTACCCACTTTTTCGAAGAAAAGGTATCGCAGTCTACATAGGTTTGGATAAGGTGCGTTCTTCCACTATAACGTATCTATATTTCTCTTATTTCTCGACGAGGATGTGTTTGTGGTACTCATTAGGGGAGCTTCGTTGAAGCACTTCTGGTGGGTGCCGGTGGCATGTGATTTCGTCGAGTAATGAGAGAATTACTTACCTGATACCCACTCCTATTTAGACCTTTGACATGTTTGATTCAAGTTGTGTGTGTGTGTGTGTGTGTGTGTGTGTGTGTGTGTGTGTGTGTGTGTGTATTAAACTGTAAAGCATATTTAAGCTCTGAAGACCCAAATCGGACTGCTCAAGTTGAGTAGTGTCTGGGATCTGCACTGTTCAATATTCAATGTTGATTATTTGCCTGGCTGTCTAGTACTACAGTCATTTGTGCTTCTTAGGATAAATCAAACGTAAGATAGATTTTTGAACAATCTCAACCAACTTTGCAAACCCCAGTCATACATCTCTTACAGGAGCAGTCTGACTGGGGTCTGCTGAGATTGTCATCTGGTTTGCCATCCATGTAATCATTGCACGTCTTTTTGTCACTTAAAACCTGGTGTTAGTAAAAGTATTTAAAAAAATGCTGTTTAACTGATCTGAATTATAATTACTTCACTGCAGCTGATTATGATGGTTTTATTGTCCGAGATGGTGTAATAGATGGTGGAATTTATAGTTCACACCTTATCACAAATTTGTTTCTGTAACTTCCAAAGAGTACTATCACGTTCATGTTTTCTCGTATTTTTTCGTTTTTCTTAGTATATTCATCATTATTATATTTATCTCAAATTATTTTCATTTATCATTGTCATGCTGGCCGAATGTTAGATGCAGTTGTGAGACTGACAATTGAGATCTTGATTATTACACTGTGCAATGGGTATTTCCATTGAACAGTGGAGGGTCTCTATCGGTCTGTTTCACCACTCCATCTCAAGCAGCAAGAAAATATTTACGATCAGCTTATATATGTATTCTGTGTTTATACTTATAATGACACTTTACAAGCTATTTTCATGCATTTGTCACCACATTAATTTTCTCATGGTTTTGAATTTTTATAATACACAATGCTTTTTTGTCATGTTTCTATTACTTCTTCAAGCTGGTGACATAGAAACTAACCCGGGTCCTGAAAATGGGTATGAACTTTCAATTTTGCACTTGAATATCAGAAGCATTAGAAATAAATTAGACTTTATACTCGATAAGTTTTCCGAATTTAATATTTTATGTTTTTCTGAGACTCACTTAGATAATAATGTCCCTACAGAAATGCTTTTTCTTTCGAATTTGTACAGTGCACCATACAGAAAAGATAGAACAAACCATGGAGGGGGAGTGTTGGCATATTTAAATTCAAGCTTACTTCATGCGAGAAGACCAGATCTTGAGATTTTTTGTGACGAGTCTTTATGGGTTGAAGTAAAGGTGAAAATTGAGTTGTTTTTAATTGGTTTATTTTATAGTCTGTCTACAGCTGATGCTCAGTTTTTTTAACAGTTTTAATTTAAATATTGAAAAGGCTCGCGAACACTCAAAAAATCTGATAATTGTTGGAGACCTTAATGAAGATCTACTAAATCCAAATTTTCATAACCTAAAGGATGTGCTTTTAATTAACTCGATGACTAATGTAATAACAGAACCAACACGACAACAAGCAATTCTTGATCCGATTATCATTATAGAGGACTTGCCATTTCTAGATTCTGGCACTTTAGATGTTCCAGACAACATCAGTGATCATAAAGCAACATATATAACATTACCTTTTCAATATGATACCGAAGGAGCTTTTAGTAGATTAATCTATTTATATAAAAAGGCAAATTTTACATTATTAAAACAAAAATTATCTAATTTTGATTGGACTTGTCTAAGGCAGGGAACTCTAGATGAAGCGTGTTCTAAGTTTAATGATATTTTTCTTGACTTTGTTAATTCTAGTGTTCCATCAAAAAATGTACTTATAAGACCTGACGACAAACCATGGTATGATTCAGAAATATGATTCAGAAATAAGAAGCTTATCAAGAAAAAGAGATAGACTAAAACGGAAATTCAAGAAATCGAGTAATCTAAACATTTTAGCAAGATATAAGTTTTATCGAAATAAGGTTAAAAATTTAAAGCGACACGCAAAAGAGCAGTTTTATAACAATTTGGAGTTGTCTATCTCTGATTTTCACTCAAACGATAAGAAACAATTTTGGAAGGTTATACGCCACTTTGTTAAAGGCAATTGTACCTCTTCTTCCATTCCACCCCTGAACTCATTTCCAGTTACTGGTCAAAATGAATTTTGTTTTTCATCTGAAGATAAAGCAGAATTGTTAAATAAATATTTTACGTCGATCTCCACTGTTAATGATGAAAATGTGGCGCTGCCTGCCTTCGAATAAAGAAGTCAAAATAGATTATCCAGTATTACATGTACACAGCATGAAGTTGCATCTCTCATTGAACTTTTAAATCCGAACAAGGCAACAGGGCCTGACGGAATAAGTAACAAAATGCTTAAAACTGTAGCAAAAGAAGTAGCTGTACCTCTGAGTATACTTTTTAATAGATCTTTCAGGGAAGGCAAGTTTGCAGATATTTATAAACATTCCAATGTTATACCCTTACCCAAAAAGGGTGACAACTCTGACCCTTCAAATTTACGACCTGTTTCACTATTAAGTAATGTTGGTAAATTACAAGAAAGAATAGTTTTTAAACATATCTATAACTTTTTACATGAAAATGAGATACTTTACAAATATCAGTCTGGGTTTCTACCCAACCATTCTACAACTTTCCAACTTATAGATATATATCATCATATTTGTCAAACTTTTGATAGCAACCAATATTCTTGTATGGTTTTCTTAGATGTTTCCAAAGCATTTGACAGGGTATGGCACAAGGGACTTATTTTTAAATTAAAACAAAATGGCATAGATGGTGACCTACTTGATTGGATTAGTGACTACTTGAGTGGTAGAAAGCAAAAGGTGGTCATAAGAAATACCTCATCAAGCTTAATGAAAGTAGAAGCTGGGGTTCCTCAAGGGTCTATCCTAGGCCCTTTATTATTTTAAGTGTATATTAATGATATAGCTGAATCACTTCTTAGTCTTACTAGGTTATTTGCAGATGATAGCTCGTTGTTTTATTCTGCCGCTACTATTAAAGACATCGAAGGTATTATCAATCACGATTTACGCATGCTAGTAAGTTGGGCAGCACAGTGGTTAATAAATTTTAACCCATTAAAAACTGAAGTAATGCTTTTTACTTTAAAATTTATTGAATCTTTTCCTAACATAATTTTTGATGGTACACCCATAAAATTCGTAACAGAACACAAACATTTAGGTCTTACATTTAGTAGTAATGGACAATGGCACTGCCATATTGAAAACATAATTAAAAGTGCATCTAAAGTTATTGGTATAATGCGGAAACTTAAATTCACATTCAGTCGAGTTGCTTTGAACCAAATATACTTATCATATTTACTGCCAATTATCGAATATTCATGCGTTGTATGGGATGGCTGCACAGTACAAGATATCAATTCTCTTCAAAAACTTCAGAATGAAGCCGCCCGCATAGTAACAGGCTTAACAAGATCGGTTTCATTAGACAATCTATATAGAGAATGCGGTTGGGTGTCACTTGCAGAAAGACGCAGGCAGCAAAAACTTATTTTCATGTACAAATCAATCAATGGTCTTGTTCCTACATACGTATCTGACCTGATTCCTCCTTCGGTTGGTGAAATAAGTACCTATACACTACGAAATCAACAAAATATTACTGTTCCCCTCTGCAGGACTGAAATTTCACGTAAATCATGTATTCCATCATCTATTTCTGCATGGAATTCTCTTGATATAGAACTACGTAATTCACCATCCCTAGCACATTTTAAGTATCAGCTGAAAAAGCTTCAAAATAATTCAAGTGTTCCAACATACTATCGAACTGGTAACAGATATCTCTCAGTTTTACATGCTAGAATTAGAAATAATTGTAGTAATTTACAATCTGATTTATATATAAATCATTTGTCACCTAATCCTACTTGTAGTTGTTCTGAAGAGGTCGAAGATGCAGATCATTATTTCTTTAGTTGCCCAAATTACAATAATGAGAGAGATGCACTTTTGCGAGCTACTAGGGATTTCTATCCATTAAATATTTATACTCTTCTGTTTGGAGATGAAAATCTGACAGCTGAAGAAAATACTGTTATTTTCACAGCCGTACACACGTTTATCAAGGATACCAGAAGGTTCACCAACTAGCTTGCTGCTAACTTAAGTCCAGCATGACAGTCCATCATTATCTTATTACATTTTTTTGGTTAATTATTTACTTTACTTTTCTCATCACCTCATATTAGCTATCATCTTTTAAAAATTAAGTTTGTATATTTGTTTTCGAATCCATAATTTGTTAAACAATCACTCCATATCAAGTATTTAGATAATGTTTCTTAATTTGCCATTATCATGTGTCTATTATTGTTGTAATAAAAGTTTGTAGGGGGAGGGCCGTAACTAATGTTGGTAGAACTTGTGGCCCGACCCAATTGCCATGAAATGATGCAATAAAATATGTTTATACTCTTGTAGACTCCTGATTAAAAAAAAAAAACAACAAAAAAACAAAAAAAAAACAAAAAAAAAAAAACAAACTTCCTACCACCCTCCGGGTTCAGAAACTATAAACCTAAACATGAGAAAAAAAGCGCTTGATGACATTTGATACGACGTCAGAGTGCAATATGAAGAGGGTTATCTCTAAAACCTGCACTTAGATATTGGTAAACAGTGCAGACCCAGATCAGACCCCGCAGAACGCGGCGTCTGATCAGGGTCTGCACGTTTTGCTTAAATTAAAGGAATTAAGGGTGAAATGAAACAGTCTTAAGCCCGTTCAGAACCATTTTCCATTACGAAAACACGCTTATTCAAATATATTGAAAATTTCACCACCAAAAACTGAGTTTTCAGAAAAAAAAAAAAAAAATCTGATATTTTTTCATATTTCTGCTCAAAAACATAGATTGTGAGTACTCGTTAGAACCGCCTCAGCGAGCAGAAATAAGAAAATAATGTATATCCCAGTAAACCACAATTTTACTATATAAAAGTGGGGTTTAAGGGGTCAAAATTGTACAGGTATGTTTTCGTGATGCCCAGCCTACACTCAGGGACAGTCGATCCCCCAGTGCTCTCAGTGCTTTGATTGTTTTTTTTCTCCTCTACTCCTCTACCAGCGCTTCAGCATCTTATGAGCCTCAACGTTAGAAAACGTACCTTTTGGACATGAGCGCTCAGCGAAGTTTCAGATCAACCCTCGCATTCGCACAGTCTGATCGGAATCTTCACTGGGCGCACTTTGCATAACGAAGGATATAAGGTTTCTTCATAAGAACAACGAAGACTCTGATCAGACTGTGAGAATTTGCATGCCGATTAGAGTTTTCGTTCTTCGCACATGTCAGACGGTACGTTTTTTTTTTACGTTACGGCTCTTATATCCCTTTTCTCGGGGAGATGACATAAAATGGGCCACGTCATGCGAAAACGTGTCTTCGGGTACATGCGGACAGCGAAGGCTCAGATCAGCCTGCGCATCCGTGCAGTCTGATCAGGGCCTTCGGTGTCCGCTAACATAATCATTGGACACTATAGAATAAAATAAATGGAGAGCAAATGGCCGGATGAGACTTTGCACATGCGCGATATGAATCTGAATATGTGCATTTTGCGCTTGCTCGAAGACACCTTCTAGTTTGGCGCGGCCCAAATAACCCACAAGCAATGACGTGTCGTTAAATAACACAAATAAAACTCGGGACAACCTCTTTAAGAAAGAAACCGATAGTTGTGAATTTTGTATTGAACTGTTAAGACTTAATTGAATTTTAGTATTTTGGTAGATAGTTTACTTAAAAGGTGGTAACATTTTATTATTGACTACTAATGTATGTATTGTTTAAGTAAATGGGTAGATTTTATATACGCGTGTGTGAAAACCATTCTCAATTTACAGTACGAAATCAGACTAGAAGGCAGGCTTAGATCACATGGTACGTTTTCTATCTATCTATCTATCTATCTATCTATCTATCTATCTATCTATCTATCTATCTATCTATCTGTCTGTCTGTCTGTCTGTCTGTCTGTCTGTCTGCCTGCCTGCCTGCTTATCTATCTATCTATCTATCTATCTATCTATCTATCTATCTATCTATCTATCTATCTATCTATCTATCTATCTATAACAGAGGAACCAACAGTGACTGATTTATTTCGGTGTATTTAAACTAAAATAAAATTATCAAATATATATTAGTATAAATATACCGATATATATCAGAGGATTTGACAGTGACCTTTAAGCTTGTAAGAGATACTGTCCCAGATATTTCATTTCTTGTTTTGTATACTAACAAGATTTTGTTTTGTAATAATGCTTAAGTATCCATACTAAGAATACATGTGAGATCATTGCTCAAGACCGGAACTTTTTCCAACCAACAGTATTATTTTTTTTTTATTTCTGCAAGAAAACATATGTTGTGGGTACTCATTAGAAGTGCCTCACCGAGGCACTTCTAATGAGTACCCACACCATATGTGTTCATGCATATTATTTGGAACCCCGCTTATCTAAAACTAGGTTTCTTTTTCGTCTGATCAGGGTTTTTACTGTTTGACACTCATCCAGAATTTTAGAAGTAAAATAATCTAGATGAAATTAAGGCATGTTAAGGCGTGCGAATATTTTAGAGTATGTACGGTACCCCAAATTGAACTTTTGAGTCAGACAGGTGGGGATTCGACTGAGTCCCTCGAACCCCCTCTGGAGGCGCACTTGTGAAGAATAAATGTAGGTGACTTCAGTTTTACAGCGTTTTTGTCAATATGTCCCGGTTTCAAGAAAGAAATTAACATTATGTGCGCCCAACGAAGACTCAGATCAGCCTGCGCATCCACGCAGTCTGATCAGAGTCTTCGTTGTCCGCATGCAGAAACGATGCATCCTTGCCTATCCAAAATGCGCCTAGTGAATATTTTGACTTAGCTGCGCGAATGCGCAGGGTGATCTGAAACTTTGCCGTGCGCACTTATCTCATCCAGAAAACATGCCTATATAATTTTGACCCCTTAAACCCACTTTTATATAGTAAAACTGGGGTTTACAGGGGTACACAGTATTTTTTCTTATTTCTGCTTAAAAACATAGGTTGTGGGTACTCGTTAGAACCGCCTCACCGAGGCGGTTCTAACGAATACCCACAATGTATGTTTTGAGCAGAAATAAGAAAAATATCAGAGTATTTTATCTGAAAATTTTCAGTTTTTGGTGGTGAAATGTTCAATATATTCGATTAATAGAAATGATTAAAAACATTCCCGCGAAGATTTATTTCCACCTTTGTATATTCTCTGTTCCTGGCTTACACGGAAATGCATTCTCGAGGGATCAGGCACGTGGGCAATGTAAGGCCCTAGTGGTGGTACAATGTCGTCAGGGGTTAGGGCGAGATTTTGGTTAAACTTGAGACAGGTTTTATACTCATGCTATTTGTTAGGAGATTATCATGGAATGCAAGCATACATATTACACAAATTGAAATTAAGAACCATAAAAACACGCCATGCTACTCTTTACAGACTTATAGATTATGGATACAGTCCAGTGAAACAGAAAATTAATTTCTCAAAAGAAATTTGTTTTAGCACCCATATCACGTTCAATCAAAGAGGAAGTGAAAGTACGCCGTCGTATTTCAATGCTAAGCATGTTGAGTAAAATTTTCAGCAGACGATATTTTGAAGTTTTTTTTTTTTTTTTTTTTTCTAATTTTTACAAGAAAACAGGCTTTAACATTTCATGCAAATTGTCTCCTAAGGAGACAATTTGCATAAAATGTCAAAACCTATTTTACGCAGTATGATACGAGTTAAACTGCGAGAGCTGATTAAAATTCGTCCAGCGGATCGATTTTCACGCTGTTCCAGCATAAAATATTAGACCCTTTTAATCCAAACTGTGCATGTCCTGAACAATCTGCGTACATGCGCAAACGCTCTAGAATAAAGGCGTTCCTTCTGCTGTGGTGCCGTTGCACTTATCCGATTAGCATGCTGGGTAAAAATTTCAGCAGACGACATTTTAAAATTTTTTGTTCTTATTTTTTTCACAGTAAATAGGCTTTGACATGTTTTGCAAATGAAGACAATTTGCATGCAATGTCCAAGCCTATTTTCTGGAAAAATAAGAATGGAGACTATTTGCATGAAACGTCAAAGCCTATTTTCTGGAAAAAATAAAAAAGATATTCTCAATTTGACATCTGCAAAATATTCTCAGAGAGTGGTAATTATTAGGGACGAAGTTAGAACGGATTTTTTTTTTTTTTTTATGCACAGCCAGGAAAAATCTTGAAAAAAAAAAAAACAAAAAAAAAAAAAAAAAACACTCTAGAACCGCTTTCAAAATAGGAGTTGCTCTTAGAGGACAGAATTTGCTCCCAGCGAAAGCAAATTCTTTTCTTTAAGAGTAACTCCTATTTTGAAAGCGTCCAAAATAGGACATACTCTTAAAGGAAAGAATTCGCTCCCGGGGGGTGAGGGTGGGGGTGGGGGGGGGGGGGAATTTTTTTTTTCTTTAAGAGTAATCCCAAATTTAAAAGCATCAAATTATTACCTTTAAGAATGCTCCTATGGTAAGAGAAACACACAAATATGCTAGTTGATGTATTTCTATTGCAAATATTGTTTCTTATGCCTCGCTGGGAGAAAATTCTTTCCTTTAAGAGTAACCCCTCTTTTGAAAGCGTCAAATTATTTCCTTTAAGAACGTTATATTATGGTAAGAGCAACACATATTTTATACTAGTTGATGTATCTTTATTGCAAATATTTTTCTTACGCTTCTGTGGTAAAGAAGAAATATATTTTACGTTAGCTGGTGTCTCTTTATTGCAAATAATGTTTTACGCATATATTACGCAAGTTACGCACATGCGTAATGTCGTAATCAGCGCTACGCCTGTGATGATAAAAGAAATATTGGGTAACGTAGAATATATCCCGTTACAGCATAGAACCTGAACAAACTGCGCGATTTCGCTGTCTGATTCTGGTCTATTCTGTTCGCATATGACCCAAAGGCATGCTTTCGCTTGACTCGGTCCATACTTATGAAAATTAAGCCGGGGTACAGCATTTCATGCAAAAATTGCACGTGCGCCAATCGAAATCTCAGATGAGTCTCCACATCCGCACATGTTGATCAGAATCTTCGCTGTCCGCTTGAAGACGCTTTCGATCCTTGGTAACTTGAAGAGTGCCCATCGAAGACTCTGATCAGACTGCGCGGATGCACAGGCTGATCTGAGTCTTCGATGGGCACACATGGAATCTTGTTTGAAATGCTGTGGCCCGGCTCAATTTATAACGTAACGGTTTCGGTATTTGTCCATTAGATTTCGATAAGCGACAATTTCACATTGATCATGCGTTTTCTAAAGCAAACATCTGTATAGGTTTTAAAGTGTCAACCGAGAAGCGAATAAACGTAAGATACGTGTAATTTAGATTTATGTGCAATCATACAGTTTGTTGACAAACTTTGAGAATATGCAATAAAACTTCAATGACTCGAATACCGATGGCTCGTTTACTATGGCTGGTTCGAACTGGTTTCTAAGTCCCCATGAAATTCTTACGATAGCACAAGAAACAATTAATTAGAGATATTTTAAGGATATTTTATTATTTTGTCATGGAATATTTCAAGGGTATTTTTTTTTTATTTTACCATGAAAATTTATGTTGTGTGTACTCATTAGAATCGCCTCGATGAGGTGATTGGACTAATGAATACACACAACATACCATTACCTTTATAGAAGATCGAAACGACATCCCTAATATCCCTATTTGTCGCCTCATCTGACGCTATGATTAACCCTTGTCCTGCTGAACCCGGATATACCCTGCCTTTGCAAACAGTGTAGATCCAGATCAGTTGGCTTCTGAAGAAGCCAACTGATCTGGATCTGCACTGTTTGCCATTAAGTATGTGAAGTTATAGCAACAATCCGGATCAAGTAATCTGATTGGCTAAAAATTAGAAGAGGGCGTTGCATCTTAATTTATTCAGCAGGACTAGGGTTAAACCTCAGTGGCCCGAAGTACCCACATGACCCCGTGTCTAGAATAATTTCCATGGTGCCAAAGTGTATCGAAATTGGACTGTATTATGTTTCATATAAAAAATAATTTTAGCAAAGAAACAAACATTTTGTGCAATATTTATTATTATGCAAAAAAAAAAAAAATCTTACTCGGGCATTAACCTAAAATACAGCTGGCACTTGTCCTGAAAGTAACAAAAGGCTTCAAGCTACAGTCTGGGATCAAAAGTAATTCCACAGTGTCAAAAATCCCATAGAATTCAATGCATTTTCATGTTTACAAAAAATAAATAATCATAAAAATAATTGTTTGTATCTTTATAACGTTCATATCATTTGAAAGCTTGACGATTTATGTAATATACATTGTGATTCTCATTTTATTTTCTCTATGCAAACTTGAGAGACTAAGAATTAGATTTGATATAAGACATTTTGGGCAGTTTTTGAGCGACGTCAACATTGACGTCAATGGAAATCTGCCATTTTTAAAATTTCCTCTTAATTTAAATTTTTGTATCTGAATAGACAGATATCCTATAATTATCAAAGTCAAATATTTTGAACATGCATCATTTACCTTTCCAATCATTACAGAACATCAGTATTTTCTTTACGATTTTACACAATAGTCAGTGTCTTGTAAACATTAAAATGCATTAAAGTCTATGAAAAAATATTTTTGTGGAATTACTTTTGGCCTCTGACTGTACTATTCACGTCAGCCTGCGCACATCCACAGGCTGGTCTTAATATATGCCAAAAGTAGTAGGAAAGCCACAGACCCCAGCTAGCATTCTACGTAAATCTACATCTGGCCGTCATCGGCCCGTCAGCTACCCTGACGGGCCGATGACGGCCCGATATAGATTTACGTAGAATGCTGACTGGGACAGTAGTTACGTGCGGACAATTACATCACCGAATAGGCAAAGAATCCATGCATGCGCAATACGAGTACACACTGCGCCCGCATCCACAAGCATACACGCATACGTGTGAGCGCATGGATGGAAGGGCAGGGATTCTATGATAAGGCGATCCGCGTACGCTTCCGCATGCTCATGCGCTTACGCATGCCTTTGCGCTTGTGGATGCGGGCACTGGTAACTCGGGTCCGTTCCGGCTGAGACAGGCCGAGGGCCGAACCAGGGCAGAGGTCAAAACAACCGTATTGTTTTTACGTGCAAAGCAAAGCGGGCCCGAAGGGCCCTCGTGCGAAGCACGCTTATAGATAACACGTAGCATTTAAATAAAGTTCATTCAAATGTAGTTATTTACCTAAGAAACTTAAAAACTTTGGACAACATGGCACCTTTCATATGTAATACTGGATCCAGCATCAGAAACCTAATTCTGACCGACGCTCAATGAAGCCGGAACACATTTTTGCGCACAAGTATCTTCTCGACATATCGAGAGAGGATTAGAATCTATTTACTTCGCATTTAAATTAATCCAAAAAATTTTCAAAGTTCAAATTCCAACGTCAGATGTGAAACGAAATGAAAGCTAACCGAATTTACACCGTACTGGGGAATAAAGAAACAAAATGTGCGCGAGAATCCTGGCATTACGTAACGGGGTGTTCCCGTGACGTAGCTTTTGTTGTCCGCTAAATGTTCCTGCGGGATTTTTCTGTCGCTGTAACCACGTTTGTTTACACTTTTTTTTTTTTTTGAAATGTAAAGCAGGTATTTATGAAACCAGCATATTGAGACAAGATTTTAAGGTAATTTAATCATTTATTTATCTAATCTAATAGATCTATGTATAAATGCTGTTCATTGCTTGAAAAAAAAAAAAAAGGTTTTAAAAGAGGTGCTCTGTAGGTTCAATTCGCTTGGCATTGGTGTGTATTTTGTTTCTTAAAAAAAAAAAAAAAGAGGGAGAAAATGAGTGCAAGTCGCACATTGATATGAATGAGGATTTGAATATGATATCAAATATATGGCGATTTGTATGAATTCCTCAAGAAAGGCTTAATAAACGGTCTTTTCGCCCAGTGTAAATTGTTTTGACTAATAATTAAATTTGCGAGTGATGACGTCATAATCGTGGTGGCTGTGATAGTCAAGTCGTTGGAACTGAAAAGCGGGTGATGCGAGTTCAAACCCAGTCTATGCACTTTTAAATTTTTACTTTTAAAAAGTTTTTTTTTTCATAAGTTAGTTTATTTCTTAAAACATATTTTACCTTAAAAAAAAAAAAAAAAAAAAAAAAAAAAAAAAAGGAAAACCCTCTCTGCAGAAACATTTTTTCTCCACCAGTTGAGATTATTCCCGGCAGATTATTCCAATATCAATTGCACCTACCTGTATGTACTAGTTCAGAGAGTGGGAGTCCGGTGAAGAGCATACTCCTGTGATTAGTTAACCAAATTATCCCAGTCCATAGAAATTTGATGGACCTCTTTGGCTGAAGGCAATTGCCTTGCCCTGTCTTACATACCTTTAGTCAAGAAGTCGACAGGAAACATTAATGTCCACCTAATTTTCTGTGTTTTATTTATTCATTAGGGTTACTATGCTTCTGCTAAGCAGACAAATGACGTCGATACAACATTGCCCCAGTGTTTTGAATCTCTGAGAAGGATTTTAAAGATCAAATGACAGTTTTTACTGTTTCAACCGCATTGCTATGTATAACTATGGAGATTTTTGCCGTAAACAACATCAAATGGCCAACCCACTGCGAAAATATGCCAGCTGACAGTAAAATAGCACATTCGAAAAAAAAATCATTGCTCTTAAAGAAATGCTGTATTCACATCCCACAAAGGCCAGAGTGCAACATTTTGTTTAAAGGTAAATCTTTGCAAACATATTTTGAATAGGTTTTCCTTTGATTTAAAAATCGAAACTGTTGACTAAGTTTTACCTTTGAGGCTAGTATAGTAGTAGGGATGTGGTATATTTGCCTTTCTACTTGAAGTAGTATGGGATATTTGACATTTTACTACCAAGGATGTGGTATATTTGGAACCCAGTTTGGTAATTTTATGGATATTTAAAAACAAATAAAAGTAGAGATATTGCAGGGAATACACAGAAGGGATATAAGATGTTCGTCTGTTGACTTCCAGGGATACAGGATATTGATGACACCCTCTCCGCCCCCAACACACACACACACACACACACACACCCCACAAACGCCACCACCACATATCCTATACAAGCCTCACCTTTTCTCATGCATGCACATGAATATGCGCTTTCTCTTTTGTCTCTCGGCCACCGGACCTGTCTCAGCCTATCAATTTGCTGGAGTCATGCAAGCGGCCAGGAATTCCGCATGGTTCTTGGGTTATATACTATGTATGAAATCTTTAAAGGAGAACGCAATATAAGTTGTAAGTATATCTTGGAGTGAAGTGCTTAACAAGCCATTTACTTTGATGCAAGAGTTTTCAAAACTGCCTAGAAATAAGCAAATTATGCTGGTTTGAATACATTTAAAATGGCTGTCAGGGATGCCGCCATATTGTAGGCTTTGTGACGTCACACACCCAAATTTAATATGCAAAACCACATTTTAAAGGGTTTTTACGAATAATTTCGCTGCATATTTTAATAATCTTTTAATTATAGTGACAAGCAATCATTTCCCCCCAAAATAAACTAACTTTATGAGAATAACTACCTTTATGATATGAATTTTAATTTTTATGGAATTTCATTAAACATTCAAAATGGCGGCGCCCATTCCTCCAATGTTAAAATATTCATTTGCCTATAACTTACATAACTTTCCACCGATTTTGATCAAATGTGTGTCAAAATTCATTGTTTGTAAAGTTCTTTACTTTAAAGCATAATACCTTTTAAGGTTGCGCTCCCCGGGGGCGGCGGGGAGGGGGTGGGGGGTTGGGGAACAAGGGATCATGCTCATTAGTCTTTTCCTTTCAGGGAACGTTGGAAAATATTTCATGAGAACAGGGTAGCAAAACAAATGTTATGGGAATAGGGAACATGGTAATTTTGAAAATTACTTTTAGGGAACATGGTCGATTATTTTTAGGGAACATGTTACCTCCTGGGAGGCCTATGTAGTGGGGTGGCTTTGCACGCATCTAGGTAGTGCCTATAATTTCATATTAACATATACTTATTTGCGTAAAAATATATATACGATATAAGAAAAATCTCCTTAAAAGCAAAATTATTCCTTAACTACTACCGCATAACGGAGGTCTTGGAACAGTCAGCGACGTATCCCCCGTCGTAAAGTCATGGAGATACGTGACCGACGTCACGCAAAACGTGACCGACGTCATGTAAACGTATGTAAACAAAGAACATAATGCGCGGCCTAGATCGCGTGATAGCTCAATGTTGTTCATCGGGAAATTACCGGTAAGGAGAATGGCTGCTTTATCGTAGACGATTACAGTTAAAATGTAAATATTTTTTTAATGCTTCTCCAGCTGTTTATTACTGATGATTTTCTTCTCTCCCTGCCCTCGACAGATCTTTGGACTGTGTCGGCGTGATGGCAGCTACTAACAGGATGAGAACAGTGAGTGTGTGTGTGTGGGTGGAGAGGGTGGGCGGCGGGGACGGGTGGAGAGCAAAATCTGTTGTCTCAAGGGCAATACAAGCATTAAGTATATGATAACATGTGCCTCTAGCAAAGACTTTGTCTGTGCAATGGCGCCTGAAGAAGTCTTGCATCTTTGTTAAATTTTGTTGAGGTTTTACGGCCCATTTAATCCAATGTGGTAATGTCGAACGCGGTCAGTTTACCTTACCACACCTTCACTGGACAGGCTTAGTCCTCTAAGCGGTTAACCAGTATTGTGCACATTCTTTCGCCAGAAACTGACCTGCCCTTCTCGAATCAGCGGAAGGGAGATAATAATCGAAGAATATATTTCATGACCAGATCTTCACGAAAGAATGTTGCCGGCCCGGTGGGTGTCGAACCCCCAACCTCCTGATGACCAGTCGGATCCTGCATCCTTGGCTGACTATCGAAGCCTCTGATCAAACTCTAGAAATGTTCTCTCTATCACACGGTGTTTGACAGGAAATTAATGTACAAATATATAACCACCTTATTGCTTCAATGACTTGAAAACAGATAACTCTATCACCGTGGCTAATTCGAACTCGTCTTTGTCCCTGTGAAATTCTTCAGATAGCTTATATTAAGTATTACTAAACAAATATCAAGGATTATTATAAGGAACTTTTCTTATATTATCATGAATTAGCGAGGCGATTCTAATGAGTACACAACATACCATTGTTTTATATAGGAGAACGAAAAGAAACCCCTGAATTATTCCCAATTGTTTGCTGACTTAGCGATTTGAATAACCCTCAAGTGTTCGATCTATCCATGCCGCCTAGAACAAATTTCCATGGTCCCAAAGATGTACGAGCACTACTGAACTGTACTGCATTGCACTCTACTGTATTGTACTGCACTGCACTGTACTCCACTGCACTGCACTGCACTGCACTGACTTCAC
Organism: Anodontia alba; assembly: GCA_964016985.1. Lineage (NCBI taxonomy): Eukaryota > Metazoa > Mollusca > Bivalvia > Lucinida > Lucinidae > Anodontia > Anodontia alba. Next base: position 44,864,809 of record OZ024837.1, read on the forward strand.
TCATAGGGTACAAGTGTAAAAAAACGGACCAGACTGCGGAACGCAGGCTTATTTGTTTGCGTATAGGTTTTACGGTCCAGTCAACCCAATGGGGTCATGTCGAGCGCGGTCAGTTTAACTAACCACGTTTACTGGGCAGCCTTAGTCCTCTAAGCGGTTAATCAGGATTGTGCACATTCTTTCGCCAGAAATTGACAATTGCCCTTCTTGAATCAGCGGAAGGGAAAGAATGACCGTAGAAAATATTTCATGATCAATCTCCACGAAAGAATGTTGCCGACCTCGGCGGGGGTTGAACCCGCGACCTCCTGGTCTCCAGTCGGACGGCGCATCGAACTGAGCCACCGAGGCCGAGAGCGCAGGCTTATCTCACTGTATTCTGTCTGCATAGTCTCCGAAAAGAACTTTCTCATAATGAGGCTCTAAATATTTTGTTAGATGAACCAAATTCAAGAGCTTCTAGATGCCACAAAGAAATGCCAACATACCAAGATCAGACGTCTCCTTGGTGACGGTGCTGACGTAAATGCCAGATACGGAAAGGTACGGATATATATTACTATAGGAACGAATTTTATTTTTGTGAACTTTATCGATGTGTAAACTCCGGTGAATCACTCACCAACTGAATAAAGAAGGGCTAAATATGTTCAGTTTGTGAGTTATTCACCGAAATTTGCAGATCGATCAAATCTACAAAAATAATAATTTTATTCTTATAATTCCAACGTTGTCATCAAAATGTTACAAACATTATTAAAAAAGCCAATCTTTTGAGAGGGCGGAAGGAAAATAGATCCGACGGATTCCTGCCCTGGACTTTATTGAAGTGTATTTTTTTCTTCAACAAATTAAATTGCATGAAATGTGCATAAAGATGAGTTGGAATTATTATATAATATATCCTAAATATTAGTACATCACGACTCCTTACAATATTATCCTGAAATCAAATACGTCCATTTGACTGTTTGGGAATGTTAGTGAAAAGTGCAGACTGAATGGCAAACAATGAAGACCTTGTCTACATTGTTTGCACAGGTATAATTGTCCGAATACTTAGTAAATAGGTTACTTTCGAAAGACAACACTGTACGAAAAAGTGTTTCCCATTTATTTGTACGTTGAAACGCATCATTTCTATTTTTCGTTTTCTAGCTGTCATTGCATTTTGGTACCTACTGTATGCTCCGTCATGAAAACATGTCTATATAATGTTGACCCCCTTAAACCCCACTTTTATATAGTAAAACTAGGATTTACAGGGGTATACATTATTTTTCTTATTTTTGCTCAAACACATAGATTTAGGGTACTCGTTAGAACCGCCTCGCCGAGACGGTTCTAACGAGTACCCACATTCTATGTTTTGAGCAGGAATATGAAAAATATCAGATTTTTTTTATCTGAAAATTTTCCTTTTTCAGTTGTAAAATTTTCAATATATTTTAATAAGCGTGTTTTCGTAATGCATAGATGTTACTGTTAAACACTGATAAACACGATGATCTAAATTAAGTATCTTTCTAGTCTAGTTATAAAAGCGGACAGCTAATTTAGTATGACGAAAATCTAACTGAAATACACGTCATTTCATGTTATTGTTCGTAGACTTGTTTAGATCGTTAATATTAGCATAGCATTGTTAATTGTCCAACTCGAAGCAAAAGTTGTATTTTATTGTATTTCGTGACATTGTTCGAAGGCTTGTTAATAGTTAGTATCAGCAAATCTGACTGAAATACATGTCATTTCATGTTATCGTTCGTAGACTTGTTTAGATCGTTAATACTGGCATCATATCATCGGTAATTGTCCGATATGAAGCAAAAGTTGTATTGTATTTCATGTCATTGTTCCGTAGACTTGCTAAATGTCAGCAAATCTTACTGAAATACACGTCATTTCATGTCAGTGTTCATAGACTTCTTTAGATCGTTAATATTAGCATTTCATCGTTACTTGTCCGACTCGAAGCAAAAATATATTTTATTGTATTTCATGTCATTTTTCGTAGGCTTGTTAATGGTTAGTATCAACAAATCTAACTGAAATACACGTCATTTCATGTCATTGCTCGTAGGCTTGTTTAGGTCGTTAATATTAGCATATCATCGTTAATTGTAGTGTATTGTATTTCATGTCATTGTTCGAAGGCTTGTTAATGGTTAGCATTAAACTTTTTATCGTTAACTGTCCGACTCATTGCAAAAGGTTGTATTGTATTGTATTTCATGTCTTTGTTCGTATGGTCGTTAAGTTGGTTGGTATTAGTTTTCATCGTTAACTGTCTGACTCAATGCAAAAGTTGTATTGTACTGTATTTACGTCATTGCTCGTAGGGTTGTTTAGCTGGTCAGTATTATTTTTCATCGTTAACTGTCCGATACAAAGCAAAAGTTTTTTTTGTATTATATTGTATTGTACTGTATTTCATACTATCGTTCGTAGGCTTGTTTAGCTAGTTAATAGCATTTCACAATTAACTGGCCGACTAAAAATTTGTATTGTATTGTATTTCATGCTATCGTTCGTAGTCTTGTTTCGGTGGTTAAGGGCTTTGAATCATTAACTGTTCGACCCCAAGCAATATTTTATTGTATCATATTGTATTGTATTTCATGTCATTGTTCATAAACCTGTTTAGTTGGTTAGTATTAGATTTTTATTGTCCAACTCAAAGCAAAATTTGTATTTTATTGTGTTACACTGGCATGTTAATAGACTTTGAACTGAATCCAGAAGTAAGCAAGAACTTAGTCTCTGTAGGTTACTGCCATGTTATGAAAGTGTGATGCATATGTTCATTGTAGTCTGCACTCGGTATAGCTGAGTTTATTGATTCATCCTACATCAACCATCTCATTCATGCAGTGTGATCCACGGTATTCGACCTAATTACGGCACATGTGCATACCCCTATAAGCGCACAGTCAAACAAGTCCGTACTCTTCAGATTACAGCCAGTGTATCTTTTTGATTACTTCTTTATAAAGGCATACATTGTGTATACCCATTTGAATTGCATCGGCACGTCGATGCAAATCAAAATAAGAAAAACATACAAAAACATAGCATAAGCATCCATTTGATAAGTCATTCGCTGACCTTTTTTTAAGTGTGCCCTTACTATTTGTAGGTACATATTTTACCACAATTTTTTCCCAGTAATTTAAAAACAAAACAACAAAAAATCTAAAAAAAAAAAAACAACAAACAAACACGTAAGCACACAGTGCGGTAATTAGAGCGAATACAGTATATCAAGACTATGTTATGAAAAATGAAAAAAAAATGCTTGTTACGATATATGCGTACCATGAAGAAACTGCAACCTGCACACTGGCACAGTCTGATCCCAGTGGGCCCACAACGTTGAAACAACGTCGTTTCAGCGAAAATTCAACGTCTAGGACTTATTTCAACGTTGTGTGTCTGCTGGAATCAGGGTCTTTCTTGTCCGTTTAGAGCACCGTTGGCCTTGGCCCAGTTGCACGTCTGCCCATTTGAATCAGAGTCTAAAAAGTCTATTCATTTTCAGTATTTGGAAGCCCCTCTCCATGTGGCAGCATACAAGGGAGATTACATAACCGTTCAGCTCCTTCTGGACAATTATGCTGATGTTAATGTTAAAGATAAGGTAAAAGTAACTCTATCTCTGTCTCTCTCTGTCTCCCTCTCTCTCTTTGATGGTTTAAGCCTCGGTCCTACAGAGCTTGCGACTGCGATGCGACCGCTTTGCGACTGATTTCGTTTGCGATTGACTCGCGACCTCTGCGACTATTGCACATACTTTTTCTGTACAAATATGAGCGCCGACCAGTCGCCGTACAATCGGTGATAGTTTTTGCATGCAGTCGGCGATTGATCGGGACCTGTCGCCGTAGGATCGCCGTAGGCTCGGCGACTGGTTTGCAACTAGTTAAGAGTGATCGGCGACCAGTCGTTGACCAATCGGCGACTCTTCGGAGACTGGTTGCAACCGAACGGCGATTGGTCGGAGACTGTCTGCCGTTCTGCGATCAAAACAAAATTTTGATAAAATGTGTCGACATGGATGAAAGCATTTCTGCGCAAGTTGTTAACATGATAACACAACAACAAATACAGTGGCTTCGCTTGCAACGAAACAACCAGAATGCAGCAGTTATGGCTATGATGTTGTACAGGCGATTAAGGCAGAGGAGGCGAAGACAGTACTCCTTGGACTGCTGTGATTCCTCATCCGAAGCAGGCGTCCAAGCTTCGGGAGTCATTTCTGCTGTTTGTCTTGGCGCCGATGTCACTTTTTTGCTCCCTCTATGCACCATGGTACGAACAATTTTAACGCTGGTGATAAAATGATGCCAGTACGTGAAGACAGCTTTTCGTTGTAGTTGTCACTGCAAACTTTCGGCGATCTTTTGGCGCGCGCTTAACAGCTCCTTACAATCTCTCGGCGACCAGTCGCCGATCGATCGCCGATCAGTCGCCGCCTGATCCATGATCAGTCGCCGATCAATCGTCGAACAGTCGCCGATCATTCTCCGAGCAGTCGCAGACTGATCGCCGATAGGTCGCAGCAAGGTTGCCAGATTTCAGAGCCAAAGTTTTGATGAAATCGATCGGCGACCGATCAGTGACTGGTCGGCGACTGTTCAGCGACTGATCTGCGACTTCCAGAAAACCATTGAATCCAGTCTGCGATCAAAATCCGTCGCGGCTAGTCTTTTTTGCATGCTCGAAAATTGGCTGCGACAAATTTTGTTCAGCGACCTATCAACGACCTCAGTGCGACCATTATTAAACCTCACAGCGACTTCTGCAAAGAGTCCAGAAGGGGGTGGTGGTGGTGGTGGTGGTGTGTGTGTGTGTGTGTGGGGGGGGGGGAAACCAAAATATCCATACCACAAATAACCATATGCGTCTATCGTGTGTGCGTGATGATAGGCGGAACTTCTAGCAAAATGCAAAATTAATTTTAGGACAATAAACACCACGAATTCCCAAGTGTTTTCTATGGCTTTTGGCACACCTATAGTACGGGAAAAATAATTAAGCCAATATGCGTGAAGTAGGTTTTCTGAGATTTACTCCACAGAGGCCGATATCAATGGGATGTTGAATGTAATTCCCACCACCCCCCCCCCCTTTTTTTTTAAATAATTTCCTTAAAACATTTATATCGCTCATGAAACACAGAAAATGCAAAGCTTGTTTACCTTTTTTGAGTCATCGAATTCCTGACCGGGTGTCGCTCTAATTGTTTCACGTTCTTAACCAATGGTTACGCATTCATTCGTTTGGTAGGCGTGTTTAAGGACAAATCTGATATGGAGTTAATATGTCCTGTTGTATTCAGGATTAAATACAAAATAACAGACAGGAGGTGAATTATAATTCCATTGGTTTGTTTGTGAGTAATGTGTCCACCAACAACATCACGCCCAGCTAGCATTCTGCTTATATTTTTATTTGAACTGTCATCAGAACGACATGATTTCTGTCGGCGGCGCGACAGGATTCCTGTCGGATGCCGCCGGGATACCTGCTGGTCCGACATAGATTTAAGTAGAATGCCATTTTAGAACACACGAACAATAATAACACTTCTAGCATTTGATTAGGATTGGTCATTGTCAGTAATGAATGCGAACAGCGTTTAGTGCATGTTGATCCAACGTCATGTGCCTGAGTATGGTCACGATCAGAATGAGCAGGTGCATCAGCCATCTGCATGGCTCTGTTGATGTTCGCCGAACAATTCTTAGAACCCTTTGCTATATTTCAGTGGCTGAAGACACCTTTGCACCCTGCCACAGAGAATGAGCAGTTAGATATAGCAAAGTATTTGATAGAACACGGTGCTCTTGTAAACGCTAAAAACGAGGTAAGATAGCACACACATGTATACTGACTTACTGAAATCTCCCAACGAAAGGTCAGACAAAATAAAGTAGCTTTGATTTGTTGAAGGATGATCAAAACAACCAGAACCTTTGTAATGCTCAACTCATTGGAGATGGAATTTGTCCTGATAATAAATCTCAAGTTATTATTAAAAATTGCAAATTCTTTCTTTCTAAACATAGTTGAGCATGAAAATTTCTCTGCTAATATGAAAATGCCAACTAATGTTGGTATTTTCATATCTCTGCAGAGAACATTTCATGCTCATCTGAGTTGAGCACAATTGGTTTTATAACCTCGAAGCCTGATTCTTTGCAAATTCCCATACAGAGGTGACCACAAGAAAGCCGAGGGAACACAAATGTTGGGAAATATAGATTCCTTGGGTAAAACCCGGTATTATTCACACCATACTACCCCATCCTGTAAGGGATTGATGCACTTTTCAGCCGCTTCACATTAAATGGGCCGCGCCAATCGAAAAGGTGTCTTCAATCATGCACGAAATGCAGATGTTGAGGTGAGGTGAAGTGCTTCTTATGCATACCCACATGTTGTTTTTTTTTTGTATGTTTTTTTTTTTTTTTTTTTTTTTTTTCAGAAATAAAAAAAATATACATGTCATAATCTAGATAGCGTTCTTAGCTAAAGCTATGAAGTCCTTGTCCCATGACAAGTATAAAAGGAAAGAGAAAAGTCCAGGGAGTGCCACAATCACAAACCGCAGCCCTTCTCAGACATCAAGAGGAAGAGGAAACCGACAAATCCAAACAAACACAAATCAATCAAACATACGAAAAGCACTAAGATTAGCTCTCTCTTCCCCAAGCGAGGTAATCGCAATGCTAAAAGGACTGAAAAACACAAGAACAAAATGGCACAAGGTAAGACATACAACAAATCGCCTCGCAGAATAAACCACAAAGCATCAAGGTGTAAGACTAACACCGGGGCATAAATTGAAATTTCTTACTAGTCTTCGTGGAAATGGGCAAGTTGGGCAAGTCGGGCATGGTATTTCCAGAGCCCTGTCCTACTCGCTTAATACCTATAGTCTATACATGTATTTTCATTGTTTTTATTCAACTTTGATCTTATATCTGGATAATGTCCTTTCCTCTGGAGTGGTCGTAAGAGTAAAACAAAAACAAACACAGTAGTGGCCGAGAATTGGCCGAGAAAAAAACAAACAACACATTGTCGTATTGAAAACACCTGGAAATCGGTGAAATCTTTGCACAAGTCGGGACTCAACAATATTTCAGCCATGTTATGCCGTCTCCCAGAATGACAGGAACAGAGAAAAGTAGAGTTGTGTAAATGAGATTTCCCATCTTGCAGGGCCAGCCCTTCGAAAGTTTCAACTATTCTATTACAATCAGTTGGTGAAATGGTTTTCGTTTTCTGAGCCATCCTGTGTTACTCCAGCACCTCTCTTACGTCAAGATGCATAAAGTAAAAAGAAATATATGATTGACCGAGCGTTTTCCTCTCTATTTTTGTTCCGTTTCTGTGGCATTGTATAAAATGTTTGTTGCATTTGTAGTAAGGATGATTATTACGTATACAATATAGGGATCAAACATGGTTTTTCATGCATTAACATTCGCCAGGTCCCGTGGGAGGTGTTGAAAACCGAGGCCAAAGGCCGCAGTTTTCAACACCTTCCAAGGGACCTGGCGAATGTTAATGCATTCCAAAACCATGTTCGATAGCTATTATTGCATAAAAACTGAAAACATTTGCTACATTTCGCGTTATTTTTTGCACTATTTTGTTTCGCCTTTTCACAGATGTCTCGCGAACATAATTTCCACTGACTATGCTCGTTCTAGGGCCGGACAGTACATCTCTCGTAACGGCAGCAAATCTGTGGCCCCGGTACGATCATAATTGAAAGTTGTGTAGCCGTGCATTAACAGCGCGTGAATTGCCTTGTTTATACACGGCTTGTAGCCGGTTAATGTACGTCTGTTAATATCGTGCGGCACTGCTTTTTATGCAATAATATGTGATTGTATACTATGTATAAAGGTTCGTGATTGGTGAATAATAAACATCTTATCTGATGATGTCTGACATTTTGCATTTTAGGACTTGCAGACCCCACTACATGTGAGTTCAGCACGTGGATTCGAAGACATTACAGCGCTACTTCTAGATTATGGCGCCAAGGTCAATCTCACCGATACGGTAAGGTTTGTTCTCAGTTTTCTTTTTTCGTGTGCAAATACAGCAGCTTCCTCAATACATCAAAAGACATTTTTTGTTAGTCGACTAAACGATATATTAAAACAATCGATCAGCGTGATTCTCGTAGGCAGTTTTATAGCTGACAGATTCTTCCAAGTCTGTGAAAATTATTGCGGTGAAATAAATATTTGTCCAACTGCCAACCAACCAAACAAGGGTTTGTTGAGTCAGGGTGCACTTTACCTGTCCCATCGCCTCGATGCCTTTTTGACTTTTAACTTTACTGAATATTTTGAAACACAGAACGCGTCTATTACTGCAAGAAACATTTGTACGGTATGCTATAAGTCTCCTTAGAAAATTGTTTTGAAAAGTGAAACAGTCAGCTATTATCTCAAGCTTTGACTGTTTACGCATTCATTTTTATTTGATTCCTCATTATTTACCACTTTGTCAGCTAGAGCGGTCACGCATGGAAGTCTTGGGTACCTTGGTTCAGATGTTGAAAAGAAAATCTAGGTTTACACAGTGAGAGGTTTACATTATTAAAGTAAAGTGGAATACATGAGACGATACGTTTGAAGATATTAAATTTCTACTAACTTAAAGTGTTCGCCTCATCATAGTCTCATTTGCATCAGCTACAATAATTTCTGCAAAGCGTCCGCTTCTTGTACACGACATTTATTGAAGTCAATATGGAGGCCTTCCCGGGTGGGGGGTGGGGGCTGGGGTACCTGTTCCCTTGTTCCCATGAAATATTTCAGCATTTTACCTTGTTCCTCAAAATCAAACTTTAAATTTCTATGTTCCCTGCTCCCCAAACTTATCTTTGTTCCCTTCATTTTTGACTGAAATAAATAACATTATTCCCCTGTTCCCCGTAACCCCTGGGAGGGCCTCAATATGGTTAGGCAATCCATATTTAGGTACTTTAGTGACAATAGATCGAATTCTATTCGGAAATAATTTTCGCATTGACCCTGCTGGACATCAGAATTTAGAATCCTTACTCAGCGGACAAATGATGTTTATACAACGTTGTTATTTCGACGTTATATAAACGTCATGACGTTGCATCAACGATAATGCGACGTTGTACAAACATCATGTGCCCGCAGGGAACATTCTAGGAAATCTGGCGTGTTAACTGCAATATAAAGATCAGAAACAAGTCTGTTGAAATTGCTTATTGTTACAAATAGGTTTGTTATACTTATAGCAAATAATGCATGTTTCAGCTGACATGGAAAAAACCCATTTGCATTAAATAGCACGTACGAGAAATTAAAATACATGACTGTACTTTGTTTTTAAAACTGAAAAGTACACCGAGCTTTTCAATAAAAGCGATATATGAAATTTATAGAATAGTGATCAAGATATTATTTCATCGACGATCACGATATCTCAAATACAGTGTTAACCCTTACCATGCTGAATAGATTAAGACGCCACGCACACTTCTAATTTCAATCAAATTGCTTGATCCAGGTTGTTGATACAAATTCACATACTTAATGACAAACTGCAGATTCAGCTTCTTGGCCAGCTCATCCGGATCTACACTGTTTGCAAAGGCAGGTCATATCTGGGTTCAGCAGGACCAATGTTGATAGTTGACTTCAGCTACAAAATTAATTAAAACCAATGTTTCTATTTTCATTAGTTAAAAACATTTTTCCCTTGACAAGTCATCCTGGGCATGCTCAAAATTTCATCCGTGCCTTATTCTTCATTGATACCGTTTACAGTATGAAATGATTCTGTGAGCGGACAGGAAAGGCTCTGATCAGACTGAGCAGATGCAGTGTAACAGCTGTCTGTATATGCCCGTAGCCACATTTTCACTTGGCATGACCCAAATATTCTTTTCTATTTTTTCTCAGTGGTCTCAAACAGCAATATATTTGGCCTCTGAAAACAACCGCCATAGAATAGTGAAAATGCTTATAGAAAATGGTGCCGATGTTAACATACAAAATCAGGTAAATAGAAGCTTGTTTTAAAGTTGGTTGTGAGTCTTACGGCCCAGTCAATGCTGTTAGGGTCATGTCTAGCCGGTCAGTTAACCTACTTACACCTATTTCCTGGGCAGGTTTAGTCCTCTAAGCTGTTAACCAGTACTTTGTGCACATGATTTCGCTAGTAACTGACAACTGCCCTTCTTGAATCAGCGGAAGAGGAAGAATGTGTTTGCTTTTAAAGGACAGCTGATACACATGGTAGGCTTTTTGTCATTCCATACCTGGGAGACACATGACTTCGTGTTTATGTTCCTACACAACAAGCCTCCTCTGAAAAGGTGTCTACTCTAAAAAGATAGAGTTTGCTCCCAAGGGAAGTAACTTTTTTCCTTTAGAGTGAATTCCCTTTATCTTACTTGAATGAGTATCCTTATCATACAAAATCAGGTATTCTAACCCTTATTTTTTGTGTCATTTGCAGAGCATGACAGACATTTGGCTTTTGTCCGCTTAGCTTTTTTTATGGGTTAAGATATTGGTTTCTGTTCAATAAGCTTTTAAGAGATGCATTGATTTCATCAGAAGTTTGCAAAATGGTATATCATTGTAAAATACAGGTCAAGTACGATATTGGTAATCATCCACAAAACTTTGACCGAGTCATGGCCCATTTTCGACTTAGTTTTTTGTTGTTATGTTGATATTGGTTTCCGTTCTAAGTTTTGCAGGGTGCATTGATTTTATTGGAAGTTTGCAGAAGGATATACCATTTTAAAATACAGGTAGTTTCGTATTTGCAATCATCCGCAAAATTTTGGCCGAGTTATGGCCCTTTTTCGACTTAGTTTTTTTTTCTGTTTTGTTGATATTGGTTTCTGCTCAATAACATTTACAGGGATGCATGGATTTCATTGGAAGTTGGCAGAAGGATATATCATTGTAAAATATAGGCCAAGTTTGTGTAATCATCTGCAAATTTTGGCCAAGTTCTGGCCCTTATTCGACTTCTGTTTCGTTGGGGTTAAACACAGGATGAACATATATTGTTTCCCCTCAATAACTTTTGAAGGGATGCATTGATTTCATTCGAGGTTTGCTGAATGGTTTATAATTATAGCATAGAGGTCAAGTTTGATTTTAGTAATCATCCGAAAAATTTCGGTCGAATTATAGCCCTTTATTTTCTTAATTTATAAAATTTACACAAAGTAGTGAGGGGTCACCCATATTGTTACCAATACGTTTGTTATACTTATAGCAAATAATGTGTCTTTATGATCAGGTTGCTGATATTGCTGACAAGGGTGCTTACCATGAAGGGTAAAGTATAGCTGATGGCATTGTTAAATACCTTTTCCTATATTTTTTTTCCCAGAATATAGGTTGACATTCCATGCAAAATGTCTCCATAAGTGACATACTTGTCCTAAACTTTGGACAAGTCCATTACTGATGCGTCTTAAAACTGTCCAAGTGGCTAACAATGTAGATCCTACTCAGACGCACATCACGAAAACATGCCTATATAATGCTGACTCCCTTAAACCCCACTTTTATATAGTAAAACGGGGGTTTACAGTATTTTTCTTACTTCTGCTCAAAAAACATAGATTGTGGTACTCTTTAGAACGGCCTCGTCGAGGTGGTTCTAACGAGTACCCTCAATCTATGTTTTGAGCAGAAGTATGAAAAATGTCAAAATTTTTTATTAGAAAATTTTCATTTTTTGGTGGTAAAATTTTCAGTATATTTGAATAGGCATGTTTTCTTTATGGCAACACAGTATCTGATCTAGGGTTACACTATTTGCTTATACGTACTGTACTTACTCTAAATATTTGGGCACATTTGCTCCTTCCTATACTTATCCTGCTATATTACTGTTGTTGCATCTACAATGTGTCGGGTTTGTGACAAACAGTGAAGACCCTGAATATGCCTGCCTGTCTCAGTGCTTTGGGTAAAGGAGGTAGAGGCTTTTTATATAATAATAGACACAACAAATGTCTAGTCCAATCTTATCCCATTTTAGTCTGGAGACCCGAAAAAGGTAATTGGCAAACAGTGCAGGCCCAGATCAGATGCTGCAGTATGCACATCTGATCTGAGTATCCACTTCTTACAAACAATTTAGCCATTTTCTCTTGGAATATCTAAATCCCATAGCTTGACATACCTAAAATTGAAATTTGACTCTTTCAATATATTGTGTGGAGAGAGTTTATTCAGTCTATAAAAAAAGAATGGATTAGATAAATTCCTGAGCCCATTTGTTCAAACCATCGTGAGCTTAACGAGCTCATTAGTGGCCAAAATGTCGCTATGCAAAATGCAAAAGATACTCACATTTTTCAGCCAAAATATTAGCGTATATGGCATATTCAATTATCAAAACGACATCGTTAGTTTTGAACAAATGGGCCCAGTACAGTAAATATCCTAAAATTCTATGCATCAACTTGTCTGATAAAATGACATGCAAACAGTGCAGAACTAGATCAGATTGCTCCTGAATGTTTTTATCCATTTTGTGACTGTTTTTGACCACACCTCAGATGTAATCAAAGCACTGAGAGCATTTGCGGGTCGATTGTCTCTCTGTGTAGGCTGGGAAAATGGTCCTGAACGGGTACTTAAGATTGTTTCATTCAACCTGAACTTCTTGTAATTTAAGCAAAAGTGTATGGCATGGTGTATGAAATTTTAGGACATTTACCTTATTAAATTTTAAATTTCATAGTTTTTCTGTCACATGTGGAAATCGGGGTTTCATCTGTTGCAGCCAAGTAACGTACGAGATTGATGTATGCTCGTAATCACATAAAATGTTTCTAAATTTGTCAGGAATTCCAGTCCCCAGTGTACATAGCCTCTGAGAGAAAGTACCATGACATAGTGAAGTTGCTGCTTGGTCGAGAGAATGAACTTGAATTGGATGAAGATTTAGTAAACAACAATCCCGCCAGATGACAGGCACTCCAACATGCAATATACCGTATTTCACCTAACTACCGCAAAAATTACAAGAAAAAAAAAACTTGTAGTAAAATATCTACCTAATAAGGGCACATTTTAAGGAAAGATCAGCAGAGGACTTCATGAGTGGACTATTTAATGATGCTTATGCAACAAGTTTATCTGAATTTCTTTACAAAAGCATATGTTGTTGGTACTCATTTTAATGGTCTCGACTAGTCGAGGCAATTCAAATAAATACCTACAACATATAGTATTATCTTTATAAAATAGATAAAAGTGTATGATCTGTAATTTGAAGACTGAAGCTGTTTGATTGTGTACGTGTTTGGGTATGTGCGGTAATTAAATGAACTATAGAAATATAGATATACAAGGAAAAACTAGAATCTGTTTTTCTACAAAAACATAGATGTCTCCCCCCTTTTTAGTGTCATATTGTATTGTACATTCAGCAAACATTTATATTAAATAATGAGATTCCAAGGGAAATAACTAAACAAGTATAAATGCAAGAGTTATGCTTCTTGCGCTTTGCACGTCTTCTAATGTTGACTGATATAGTTTCGTGAAGATATCTTGAACGGTTTTCAAGTTACAGAGTGGACACGTTTTTTATGACAAATTTAAGCTCCAAGGGAAATAATTCAAAATGTATAAATGCAAGAGTTATGGTCGTCTAATGTTGATTGATATTTACATGAAGATATCTTGAACAGGTTTCAAGTTATAGAGCGGACATGGTTTTGTCCAAGGAAAAAACTAAAAAAAAATTTAAATGCAAGAGTTATGGTTATGCGCTCTGCATGTCGTCTAATGTTGATTGATATTTATATGAAGTTTCGTGAAGATAGCTTGAACGGTTTTCAAGTAATAAAGCAGACACGATTTTGTGACAGTCCAAGGGAAATAACTCAAAAAGTAAAAAAGCAAGAGTTATGGTTCTTAAGCTTTGCACATCGTCTTATGTTGATTGATATTTATTTGAAGTTTCGTGAAGATAGCTTGAACGGTTTTCAAGTTATAGAGCGGATAAGAGTGTGACAGACAGATAGACAGATGCCCGGTGGAAAAACAATGTCTCTCAACCCTAAAGGGGGGGGGGGGACATAATAATTGTGTTGAGGTTTCACGGCCCAGTTAACCCAATGGGGTCATGTCGAGAGTGGTCAGTTTACCTAATCACACTTTTACTGGGCAGGCTTAGTCCTCTAAGCGGTTAACCAGTATTGTGCATATTCTTTTGCCAGAAACTGACAACTGCCGTAGCGGAAGGGAGAGAATGACCACAGAAAATATTTCATGATCAATCTCCATGAATTTTGCCTACCTGGCGGGGGTCGAACCCACAACCTCCTGATCACCAGTTGAACCCGGATCCAACTGAGGGTCTTAGGGGAAAATAAACCCGTCCCCCTGGTGGCCATGTTTTTCGACAAACCATGATGGTTTGAACTCTCTTGGTAGATGGTCACCAAAGAAACATTTCTGTTAAATTATATTGCAATCGTTCCAATGGTTTCTGACAAGAACATTTTTAAAGTTTTTTTTTTTTTTTTTGGTTGCCCAGAATCTTGCAAGGATTCCAAATCTTTAAACAGTGTTCAGTCAGTACCAACCTTTACGAAAAAAGGTCTATTCAAATACAAATATACAGAAAAATTCACCTCCAAAAACTGAAAATTTTCAGATAAAAATCTCTATTGTTCACATTTCTGCTCAAAACATAGATTGTGGGTACTCGTTAGAACTGCCTTGGCAAGGTGGTTCAAACTAGTACACACAATCTATGTTTCTTAGCAAAATAAGAAAAATAATGTATACACTGGTGAACCCTAGTTTTACTATATAAAAGTGGGGTTTAAGGGGGTCAAAATTATATAGGCATGTTTCCTTGATGTGTGAAATTTGGTTAAAATTGGCTTTGGGGTTTAGATGTCAAATAGATGACGGACGAAGGTGACGGGCAACTGGCCTATCACAATAGCTCATATTGAGCAACAGTGCTCAAGGTGAACTAAAAAGGTGTTCCCAGTTCTCCCAACAGTTTTTCACTCCAAACTCAATTCATTTTGGTTTGTCGCTTTGAACAATCTTACAGTCATATCACAACAGCATCTGCATGTGGCAGGGAGTTCAATGCTCACTTTTAAAGTGCTGCCTCACTGAAATATCATGCCTCAGTCACATTATACCAACACCGGGCTGACCAGTTTTAACTCTTCTTTCTTAATGCTAAGCCCCAAGTGAAAAAGCAGCTAGTACATTTTAAAAGTCTGTGATATGATTGCCTTGTTCGAACCCACAACCTGGCGATCGCAGTCGGTGCTCTACCAAGCCACTATGCTGGTCCCCAGCTAGATTTCGCAGTTCTAAAACCTTGGCACCATTTTATTTTTTCTGACTGATTCAGTTTATTTGCTCTGATTCAGTTTGTGTTTCAGCTGTTCGCTGTAGGGAATGGCTACACCAACATTCAACCGTGATTAGCTGTTTCATTAAGTTTGAAAGAAGAAGCAAAATCATTAAGTAGATGGCAGATGTTAGACAGGTTTACAAAAGATCTGTTATGAAAGGCTTATGGGAATTGACACAATTTCGAGGAAGGCAGCCCTTTCAGAATGGTTTTGCATCCCTTCTGAAAAGGGGGTCCACTCTAAAAGCAAAGAATTAACCTGAAAGGCAATGCTTTCAACATTTTTCTCCCTTCTTAAAAGAGGTCTACTTTTAAAAAGCAAATTCTTTCCTTTTAGAATCAGGCCTTCAACTGCCCTCCTGTGAAAATGTAGGGCTAAAGAAGGGCTGAAAATTTTGAAACAGTTGGGCAAAAGGACTTTTAGTCATGAAAAGTAGGAATGTTCTGCAGGTCTTCAATTTCGAATAAAAGATACAATAATTACAGGTCTATCCCCTCACATCAGGTTATGTTGTTTTTGGTGTGGATCCCGTTAGCGTCACACTTTCATTTGCACTATATGCACCAGTGGTTGGATTCTCACCAAATTTGCATGATATAATTTAGAAATAACAAATAACTGATTAGATTTTGGTGACCTTGACTTAATTTTCTTCAAGGTCACAGTATGTGTCAGGAAGGCTCTTGACTTGGAGTGAGTAATGTGTCAGGAGGCTCTTGACTTGGAAAGAAGCAATGGAGGAGACAGGACTGAGAGTAAATGCAGGAAAGACAACAAGAGGCCCACGGGCCACGATTCGCTCACCTGAGTGACATAGCCACTGCAGACATGCAGACGTTATGCAACATTTTTCCAATCCTATCATCGCAACTAATGAAAATATCATCATTTGAGCAGTTCTTAGTTTTGAAGAAGAATATATGGGCCTGACAGTCAATGGAGCATGATCATTTGAATAAACTATCAATCACATTTCAACAGAAGGATCAATGTGAAATTTGGTGGAAATTGGCTAAGTGGTTTCTGAAGAATCGTGATTTTATACATGTAAACAGCACAGTGGCAGGGAAATATTATAAATATAAACCAGATGATGGCCATCTTAGATTTCCAATCAGAACAATTTTAACTACTGTTGATCTAAAAGTCACTTCGATACTTTCAATATAAATGTATATGGCCTACACAAATAGGGAAGCAAATTTGACCTTGGAGGCAAAAAGGTCAAATGTCAACATAGAAGCATCATTTGAGCAATTTTGGTAGATCTCCTGTCCCCCGTAATTTGTGCAAAGATTAGGACCCAGGGCTTATTTGGTTATGGAGAAGAAGATTTTTAAAGGTTTTTACCATATATGGGCATGGCAGCCATTTTGATCAATGGACCATACCCATTTTAGCAATCTTTCATTCTCCTGCCCACGGAGGCTCTGCATGAAATTTGAGCAACACTGGCCCGGAGGCTTCAGAGGAAAAGCCATTTGAAATTATCAACATTTTTTCCATACTAATGTATGGGGCCCATACAAATGCATACAGAAGCAAACTTGACCTCGCCGTAAAACGGTTAAATGTCAATGTATGACAATTATTTTAGCAACTTTGGTAGACCGCCCATTCCAGATGATATATGCAAAGATTCAGCCACAAGCCATCCTCGGTTTTGGAGAATAAGATTTTTAAATGTTTTTTCCCATGCAAATGCATAAGGAAGCAACTTGACCTTGCCGTAAAAAGGTCAAATGTCAATGTATGACCATTATTTTAGCAACTTTGGTAGACCCCCTGTCTCCGATGATTTATGCAAACATTCAGCCCCAAAGCATCCTCGGTTCTAGAGAAGAAGATCTATAAAGGTTTTTACCATATATGGGCATGGCGCCCACCTTGGTCAACGAACCGTGACCATTTTAGCAATCTTTTTTTAAAGATTTTTAAAGGTTTTTCCCATACAAATAAACAGAAAAGCAAACTTGACCTTGCCGTAAAAAGGTCAAACGTCAACGTACGACAATTCTTTTAGCAATTTTGGTAGACCTACCGTCCCCGATGATTCCTGCAAAGGTTCAGTCCAAAGGCATTCTCGGTTCTGAAGAAGAAGATTTTTAAAGGTTTTTACCATATATGGGCAGGGCGGCCATCTTGGTCAACGGACCGCGACCATTTTAGCAAGTTTTCGTTCCCCCACCCGAAGGAGGCTCCATATGAAATTTGAGCAAAATTGGCCCAGAGGCTCCAGAGAAGTTGTTTGAAATTCTGAACATTTTTCCCATACAAATGCACAAGGAAGCAAAACTGACCTTACCGTAAAAAGGTCAAATGTCAATGTACGACCATTTTTTTAGCAATTTTGGTAGCTCTCCTGTTCCCAAAGATATATGCAAAGATTCAGCCATAAGGCATGCTCGGTTTTGGAGAAGAAGATTTTTAAAGGTTTTTCCCATACAAATGAACAGAAAAGCAAACTTGACCTTGCCGTAAAAAGGTCAAACGTCAACGTACGACAATTCTTTTAGCAATTTTGGTAGACCTACCGTCCCCGATGATTCCTGCAAAGGTTCAGCCCAAAGGCATTCTCGGTTCTGAAGAAGAAGATTTTTAAAGGTTTTTACCATATATGGGCAGGGCGGCCATCTTGGTCAACGGACCGCGACCATTTTAGCAAGTTTTCGTTCCCCCACCCTAAAGAGGCTCCATATGAAATTTGAGCAAAATTGGCCCAGAGGCTCCAGAGGAGAAGTTGTTTGAAATTCTGAACATTTTTCCCATACAAATGCATAAGGAAGCAAAACTGACCTTACCGTAAAAAGGTCAAATGTCAATGTGTGACCATTTTTTTAGCAATTTTGGTAGCTCTCCTGTTCCCAAAGATATATGCAAAGATTCAGCCATAAGGCATGCTCGGTTTTGGAGAAGAAGATTTTTAAAGGTTTTTCCCATACAAATGCATAGGGAAGCAAACTTGACCTTGCCGTAAAAAGGTCAAACGTCAACATACGACAATTCTTTTAGCAATTTTGGTAGACCTCCCGTCCCCGATGATTCCTGCAAAGGTTCAGCCCCAAGGCATTCTCGGTTCTGGAGAAGAAGATTTTTAAAGGTTTTTACCATATATGGGCGTGGCGGCCATCTTGGTCAACGGACCGTGACCATTTTAGCACTTTTTCGTTCCCCCACCCTAAGGAGGCTCCATATGAAATTTGAGCAAAATTGGCTCAGCGGTTTCAGAGGAGAAGTCGTTTGAAAATGTTAACGGACGGACGCACGGACGGACGGACGCACGGACGGACGACGGACGAAAAGTGATCACAATAGCTCATCCTGAGCAGAGCTCAGGTGAGCTAAAAATCATGATCTGTGGTACGGGCCTGGACCTCATACAGAGTTCAGGCGAGTTTCCATGTCTGTCGCACTGGAGTGGGCAGCAACAGCATCTTCTGCAAGCACTGGGTGCACAAGAAATGCAGTGGGCTCAAGTGCTTGACAAAGGACCCTGATTACAGATGTACACGGTGCCAGGGAGCTCCATGCCCCTTGGACGGCAGACCACAGAGGGAAGTCCAAGTTGGACCCGACAAGCCGGAGGTGGTTGCTTCCTTTTGCTACCTCGGAGACATGCTCTCAGTAGCCGGTGGCTGTGAACTTTCAACCACAACACGTGTGAAAACTGCCTGGAAGAAGTTCAAGGAGCTTTTACCAATTCTCTCTTCCCAACACCTCTCCTCTCTTCCAAGACACGTGGCTGCGTGTACAGCTCGTGTGCTGTGCGCAATGCTCTAAGCCAGTGAGACTTGGCCATTGACGGAGCCAAACCTCCAACATCTGCAGTGAAATGACAGGGCACTGATCAGACAGATCTGCAATGTCAAGCCACAAGATATTGTCACTTGTCACCACCAGATCCACTGAGCTACTAGAGTGGCTTGGCATTGAGGATCTGGACCTCATTCTGAAGAAGGCTCCGCTGGTATGGGCATGTGGAACGCTCCAATGGTGCAGTCAAGACGGCCTTTGACCTACAGGTTGATGGAAAGCGTGGGCCTAGGAGGCCCAAGATGACATGGAAGCAGCTGACAGAGAGGTATCGCAGAGAATAGAAGCTCTCCGCTAGCCACCCTCATGATAGGCATACCTGGAGATCTGGTGTGAGATCTGCCATGCATGCAGCAAGCCAGCTACCTGGAAGGGGGCCCACTGATATGGATGTTGCCCCTGTACGTTAATCAAAAATCCGATGATGATGATTAGTAGAAAAACTGAAAATTCTGTAACACTTCCTTATCTGAAGAATATCTTTTGAACCAGTGGTTGGATTCTTAGCAAATTTTAATGAAAATATTTTGGTGATCTTGTCCTATATTTTTAAGGTCACAGTAGTAGAAAATCTGAAAATTCATGTTTTTTTTAAAGGCCACAGCAGTAGAAAATCCTAAACTTCATGGTTGGGGGACATTTATTTTCTCTGAAAACACTGTTATTAGTTATGCAATTGTTGTTATTGTTGAACGACAAAATTGCATAACATGTACAGTGGAAAGGAAATGCCAAAATAAATGTTCCAAAAAATGAATTAAGAGAGACAAAGATACTTTATAAAGTTTGTGGCTCTAATACTCAGAAAAGCTCAATCTTATTTTTTATATATTGAGCAAGCAAAGAAAAATATTGCAGTTTTAATCACTTTAGGCATTTTTTTTTTACAAAATAGTAGGGATAGTAGGACATTTTTAATAAAAAGTAGGGCTAAGTAGAGAGATCCAAAAAGTAGAGAAAAAGGAGGAATAGCAGGAAAAGTAGAGCCGAGTTGAAAGCCTTAGCCCAGCTGTTCGAAACTCAATGTTGTTATTTAACACGACATGAAAATTTTTATCTAGAAATATGGCAAATACATTGATATTTTTTGGTGTCAGAAAAAATGTGAGCAGCTTTTGCATTGCAGCAAAAATATCAATGTTTTTGAAAATACCTTAGCAACAAGTTTGTCATTAACTAGAGCTGTCTGAGGATTTGACTATTGCCCCACTACAGTGCCATCAGAGGAGAAAGACGTGTGTTGAAAAATGTTGACGTTTAAAAATTTCAAGAATGGTAAAATTTGGAAATGAAAAACTAAGCGACATAACTCCACAAGTTATGGACCCTTTGCCCATATTCTGGTAGACACGATCATTGTCCATATTTATACAAACTTTCAGCTTTCTAACGTTCTGAGAAATCTGTTACGTAAATTTTCAAGAATGGCAAAATTTGAAAACCTTCCAGAGGACATAACTCCATGAGTTATGGTCCCTTGGCCAACATTCTGTCATTACACCTTCCTTACCTTAGAGACCAAGTGTGGTATAAGTTCCATCCAACTAGGACCACAAACATAAAAGTTATTGGGCTAAATGCATTTTAATTTTTTTGAAAACCTACTAACAGACATAACTCCAAGAGACCCTTAGCCCCTATTCCGGTATAAACCATACATCCAGTCATTGTCCATGTTTATACAAACTTTCAGCTTTCTAACTTTCATAGTTCCTGAGAAATATGTTGCAAAAATTTTCAAGAATGGCAAATTTTGAAAACCTATCAAGAGACAGAACTGCAAGATTTATCGGCACTTGGCCACCATTCTGCCACTACACCTGAAGTAGGACCGCAAACAAGTTTTTAAGCAAAATGCATTTTAAATTTTGAAAACCTATCATAAGTTTCATTGAAGTAGGACCACAAACATAAAGTTATTCAGCAAAATGCATTTTAATTTTGCAGTCACGGAATCACGGAAGGACATGTCAAATCCAGTATAGCCCCACTTTACAAAGCGGGGCTATAACAAGCTCATTCAGCTAATGAGGCCCCATAGAATAGACCTCTTTTCACAAGGCTGTTGCAGTGCAGGAAAGGAAACAGAAAGATTCAAAAGCTAGCTCCCAAGAAAATCTACCAAGTTTATCCTGACCCTTAAGAGGCCATACTGAAAGGGCAGAAGGCAATTTAGTTGCCTGCCACCTGCTTCTGAAAACACTGTGCAATCCCTGAAAGACAGAAAAATTCTTGGTATCATTTAGAAATGATATATAGAGGGTATTTACTCTTTTCTTGTGAATACCATAAATATTTTCATCAAGTGTAATGAAAACATCAGTATTTTCATGAATGCGAAGCATGAGTGAAAATTTGAATGTTTTCATTACACTAGATGAAAGTTTTATGGTATTCACTGAAAAAGAGTAAATTTTCATTTTATTGTTTACACATCAATGCATGTTTCTGACATCATAACTAATGTCACCAAACATCATGGCATCGACGTTCATTGCTTAGCATGTGAAGTGCTGGAGAGACAAAAACAAAAAATTTCTGCAAATTAAAATAATCTTGTTACTAAAATGTTCCTTACATTCTAACTAGGAAAAAAAAAATGCATACCAACACTTGATAGTATAGCTCAGAAACAAAGAAGAGGTTTAAAAAATCTGAAGTGGAGGTAACACCCGCTTTTGAAACAATAAAGAAAACCGATGTCATCCTAAGCGAGGAGTGAAAATATAAATCTTATCAGTCACAAGTGAAATGATACAATATTATCTCACTAGTGATAGATACCACTTTTATTTTCACCAGATATACACTGACTTCACCGCTAACATGAAAATAAAACTACAATGTCCAGACAGAGGGATACACTGTGAAACTGGATTTTTTTTTTTTTTTTTTTTTTAAAACAATGATAATGATCTATATATTTTTTGGCAAGGAACCTGAAACAACTATTTTTTTCTTGGCTTTTACTCTTTCACCCCAGTTTCTGATATGGACTCTTCCATCTCTGAATATGGAAACATTCATTGTTGCAAAAAGGGATTCAGTCAAAAAATCAGTAATAGAATGGCAGACAGTGTAGATTCTGATAAGACGGCTCGTTACGAGCCGTCTCATCTGTATCTGCACTGTTTGCAAAGATATCTGTATTTATCTATGGGGATGAAAGAGTTAAAACAGAAAGAAGCAGAATAAAGACTAAAGAAACTCCAGAATATGAAATATGCTATTTATTTCCAGCATGTTGTTTTTAAAGAATATTTCATGATAATAAAACAATGGATTATGGTAGGTCATGAATTATATACAATGTACATGTGTATAAAAAAAAATGAACACATGACATGAGAAAAAGGCCTTTTTTTATATATACCGGTAACAAAAGATCAAAGGCCCTGAGCATACTGCCCATTCATGTTTCCATGGAGAAAGAAAATATTTATTGGTACAAGCTTAATCAGGCCAATTACTCATGAAATTGAATATGCTCCATCGCTTTTGCTCAGCACCTTAAGCAGTAAATGCTGGAATGAAAATGTGTCCATCAATAATCAAATATACAAACACATGTATATTAACCCACCATAAAATTGTAACACCTCTTATTATATATTTTTCAACAGAAAATAAAGCTCAACATTTCATGTGAATCATCTGCCTAGCACTTCATATGAATGTCAGGCCTTATTTTCTATGAAAATATATATGCAAAAGATGCCATTCAGAATACTGCCTGCTGCTTTTCTGCCAAATGTCTGGCACTTTGGGAGTGTAATTGTAGCCATTTTGTATACTGCATTCATCCTAATTATCGCACTGTGTGCTTAGGTTTTTCAAAATTACTGGGAAAACTTGTGGTAAAATATGTGTTTACCTACAAAGGATACACTTTAAAAAATGATCAGTAAAGGACCTGTTTGATGATGTTTATGCAATTTTTTTCTGATCTTCTTTATAAAAGCATTTGTATAGGTACTCATTTGAATAACATCAACAAGTTGATGCAATTCAAATGTGTACCCACAACATATGCCTTTATAAAGTAGACAAAAAAGTATACTGCCTGTAATCTGAAGATTATGGAATTGCTTGACTGTGCGCTTATAGGAGTATGTGCGGTAATTAGGTCGAATACAGTATTATTTTTTCTTAAAGCAGAAATGAGGTATCCATTCATGTATATTCTGTAGCAAATCTAATGCCCCTTTTCTCCTCCTTAACATGCTCAGTAAAAATGTTTGTTTTTAGTAGACAACAATTAGAAATATGTGTCTTATTTCTTCTTCAGAAAATAGGCTTTGACATTTCATGCAAATTGTCTCCTTAGGAGACAATTTGCATGAAATGTCAAAGCCTATTTTCTGGGGAAAAAAAAAAAGAAAGAAAGAAAAAAAAAATTATCTGCTGACTTTGAAAGCTTAGGTGCAGAAATTAATAATCTTAGCAGATATTTTAAAAACTATGGGTTTTTTTATCAGTTGGAGAAAGTTCACATTGTGTCATGTGAGATAATGTCCTAATGTCCAGATGAGGCACTTTTCCAGTCCAAAGTATTGATGTTTTTCTTATTTCTCTCTTATTTTCTTGTTTCTTTGGCCCCATTGGGCAGACCTGATTTCCCCAATAATCTTAGCAGATATTTTAAAAACTTTGGGTTTTTTTATCAGTTGAGAAAGTTCACATTGTGTCATGTGAGATAATGTCCTAATGTCCAGATGAGGCACTTTTCCAGTCCAAAGTATTGATGTTTTTCTTATTTCTCTCTTATTTTCTTGTTTCTCTGGCCCCATTGGGCAGACCTGATTTCCCCAACTGGAAAAATGTTATCCCATTTTCCCTGACAGTAGTAACTATGATGCACTCAATACACAAACTGAACACATTATCTACCTCTCAAGATATACACAATAAAAATCTTAACAATATAGTGTAAAACCACTCTGCATTTAAGATGCAAATTTAAAGTATGGTGTTCTATTACATTAACTAACTAGAAATGTGTCCGAAGGACACGAATGCCCTTCAACGCAAATTGCAAACGCATCTTGGAAGCGGACGGAGACGGACAGGGGTAACACTATATGTCCTTCCCACAATTCTCTGAATGGCGGGGGCATAAAAAGGTTTCATACAGCTTCAGTAATGTCATCAAAACAATGCTTAAAACAGGATGTGTTGAGCATAAACTAATGTTGGTTTCACATTCCAACTAAATGTCACCGGAACCAGTAAGGGTGAACAAAACATACCTCCAGGGGGTGGTTACTCCGACCAAAAAGTATTTCTTAACTCGGGATAACAGGGGTTTGTCTTTTTTCTCAAAGACAAGCTTTTGTGGGTAATCGTTAGCAGCACAAGGAGGCACTTAAATCCATACCCACAACATTCACCAAGGTGCTTCTACCGAGTACCCACATTTTCATGAATAAGAAAAACAGTATAAAATGGATGCCTCCTCTTACCTGGAGCAATGTTACCATATTCATCCTAACCCTTATCATGCTGAACAAATTAATTTTGCCTCACCCATTTCAGAATATGAACCAATCTAATCACTTGATATAATGTATTCGTTCAAATTCACAAACTGAATGACAAACAGTGTAGATCCAGATCAGATGGCTTCTTCAGAAGCCATCTGATCTGGATCTACACTGTTTGCAAAGGTAGGGGTTGTCCTGTTCAGCAGGTAAGACAGACCTCAGCAAACAGTTTAGATCCAGATCAGATGGCATTTATCCAGCAGTTTTTAGATGGAAACCACCTCATTCTAGTGTTTGAAGTAAATGTATGGTAGGGAGTTAAATGACACAATAAAGGATAAATATGGTACATTATTACTACCATTTCAGTGGCGTCAGGCGAAAAAGAGCCTTCAAATATGAGCAAAATGCACAGATTCAGGTATTCATGCACATGTACAAGGTATCATCTGGGCCGTTGCTCTCCTTTTATACATTTCATATAGTATCTAATGATTCTTGTAGCAGACAGCCCTGATCAAACTGCAGGCCTTTGCTGTCCGTGTATGTCCCACTACAATGAACCCTCATTACAACAACAGCATTTGTTCTCAAAGATGTTGCCAATAACCCTTTAACTGCCAATCACAACAATTGTCGTCTGCTTTGTCATCTGCTTGTGATTTTAAAAGTCATTTTTGCAAACAGTGTGGACACAGATCAGACTGCTCCTCTAGGAGCAGTCTGATCTGGGTCCACACTGTTTGCCGGTATGCAGAAAATAGGTTTGAAAAGTTTGCAAGAATATTCAGCAGACGACATAAACAGACGACATTTTCAGATGCAGGTTTTCTTGGCATTTTAAGGGTTAAAATGAATTTGCTGTTGTAAAGAATTCTTAAAGGACAGAATGATATCTAAGAAAGACCTTGTTTTATTCTTATTTCCTCAAAGAACATATGCTTTGGATATTTGTTAGAATCACCTCAGTGAGGTGATTCTAACAAATATCCAAAACATATGTTGTTACTTAAAGTTTTATTGCAATATTATTTCATAATTTCTCATTAACTGTCACCTCTTGAGTGAAGGTTTTGTGACATTCAAATTGTCATTTTAACAAATTTTTTTTGCTGTATTTAGTGTCGGTATAAAGAGAGTTGACTGATGGCTTTTAACCTCAGCCATCAGTCCACAACTGTCTCGTTTTAAAGGTATATCTTTACAGCAGTAACATCCAATAACTGAGGCACAATACTGTATCCTATGACATAGTTTTACAGTGTGGGTTCTAAAATTCTAGGTAACATTTGACCCTTTCATCCCTGAGTTTCTCAAGTGGACTATTCTATTCTTGAATTTGGACTTATGTCACTGATGCTAATAGGGGTTTCAGTCTAAAATCAATAACAGAATGGCAAACAGTGTTGATCTTGATGAGACAGCTCTCACATCTGAATTTACAGTGTTTGCACAGGTATTGGTTTTGGTCTGCCAGGCTGAAAGGATTAAAGTGCTAAACAAGATAGTAGCAGATGACAATTCTACGGTAATAATTCTTAAGTATTGGGACACCTTATTTACTTACCATACTTGTCCTAAAACTTTCTAATATCCCATTCTACTAGGTTTTGTTTGTGTTGAGGTTTTACGGCCCAGTCAACCCAATGGGGTCATGTCGAGCGCAGTCAGTTTACCTAACCACATGTTTACTGGGCAGGCTTAGTCCTCTAAGCGGTTAACCAGTATTGTGCACATTCTTTCGCCAGAAACTGACAACTGCCCTTCTTGAATCAGCAGAAGGGAGAGAATGACCGTAGAAAATATTTCACGTTCAATCTCCATGAAAGAATGTTGCTGACCTCGGCGGGGGTTGAACCGGCGACCTCCTGGTCTCCAGTCGGACGGCGCATCCGAGCCACCGAGGCCGGCCATTCTACTACGTCTTAATGTGTCTAAAATACTGCTGTGTGTATTGCAAACAGTGTACAACCTGATCAGACTCGATGTTCTGCATTTTCTGATCTGAGTCTACACTGTTTGAAAAGGCGTATCTGTCCCAATATTGATTGTGTAGGGGTTTACAACACATAAACCCTTGTGGGTCATTTTGTGTTGTCTCCCAGAAAAAGGGAGAAAAGAGAGAGAAGAGACAGTAGAGGACATGAAAGAGAGGGACAGGGAAGAAAGAGGAACAGGAATGAAAGTAAAAAAACAGAAGAAATAAAAACATTCCCCCCACCCCCCCCCCCCTACCCTTACCTGCTACAAGGATTGCAGGCCTTGCCCAACTGTAAGCCAATATCAGCTTGACACCCCGGTGATGTAAGTTAAACAACACCTTCGCACCACCCGACCACCCCTATATGTCCCAATACTTAGGGTTATTACGGTAATTGGTTTTAATTATTTTTTATCTGAGACAACACGACTTGGCATTTCGTGAGAATCGTCTGCCAGAGATGATTCACATAAAATGTCAAGCTCTATTTACTCTAAAACAAACCCCATAAACTAGAAATGTGTCCACAGCACATGGATGCCCCCGCTGTGGGGTACCTGACTATAAAAGTGCAAAATTCTACCTGGTACAAATGCCTTAACCTGCATCTAACCGGATCACGTACATATGTACTATGTACGTACATACGTACACACATTCGTACAGAAGGACATACATTTGTACGGAAAACTGAAAAACTATATGCCCCCGGCATCATCCGATGCTGGGGCATAAAAACCAGTCGTCTGCCGCACTTTAGAGATTTATGTGCTTTATCTGTACATCCTGATTTTAAAGTGATTTAAAAATGTGATTTATGTAATGCTCTATTAGTCAGAGTCCGGTTCTTGCTTGATTTTTTTCTTTTTCTTCTTCTTTTTCTCTGATCCTCCAATCTCTGGGGAACCTGAAGTAACAAGAAAGAAACAAAAATTAACTCTTAAATCTGGAGACCCTTAAAAGGGTATTTTGCAAACAGTGCAGCCCCAGATTAGATTGCATTAGAATTGCCTTATTGAGGCAATTCTAATGAGTACACTCAACATACGTTTATTTTATAGACGAGAAAAACATCCATATTATTCCCATTTGTCTCCTAACCTGGCACTATGATTAACCCACAGCCCAGCTAGCATTCTACGTAAATCTACATCGGGCCGTCATCAGCCCGTCAGCTACCCTGACGGGCCGATGACGCCCCCGATATAGATTTACGTAGAATGCTGACTGGGAGTGGCTTGAACTACCCTTGTCTTGAACAAATTTCACTTGTCCCAAAGATGTTTGAGCCAACAAAAATCAACTGTAGGGTGGGGACTTTGTTCAGTGTAATAAGGGTTAAAAGAATTAGATGAGGCACATTTTTTTTCAACCAAAATATTTTTCTTTTTGTTCCTTGAGGTTGGTTACTAGACAACTGGGCCCAGTTGTTCGGGCTAAGGACATCGTTAGTTAACAATTCGTTACAATTTACATCGAGTGATACGCAAATATGCTGAAATTTTTTGTTAAAAAAATGAGAGTAGTACAAAAGCTACTCACATTTTTTCAACAAAAAATATCAGAATATTGTGTATTGAGTAACGGTTAACGAAATGACCCTTAACGAGCTCGTTAAGCTAACGACTCTTTGAACAACTGGGCCTTGAATGCTGGATTTGATAGGGAACTTATCAAGAGTCCTCTGTCAAGAGATAATTTATCATGTGTCGGGTTCTCACTAAAAGCAACTCGGTGAGGTGATTCTAATGAGTACCTACAACACAAGTTTTAATGGGGAAATAAGTTGTCCCAGAATTATCACTAAATATTTCTCCTTAACAAATCCTTAATGATGAAGAAACTAACCAGTTTTGAAAAAAAAATTCTTAGAAACAAAACGGAACAAGCAAATAAAAAAAAAAATAAATAAATAAAAAATAACCTTTACCACTCCATAGGCGAATTCAGCAGACAACAAATTGATGATATTTTCTTATGTTTCCTAAGAAAGATGATGACATTTCATAAAAATTGTCTACATTGGAGACAACTAGCATGAAATGTCAAATCATGTTGCCAGGGAAAAATTAAAAAAAAAAAAAAAAAAATCAAGAAAAACCATCATATATGCATTTTGAACAAATTCTTTTTGGAGAGAAAGAAAAATGGTTATCCAATGTTTATACCAAATTTTAAATTCCTAGCTGCAGTAGTTTCTCAGAAATCTTTGACACAAATTTCCTTATGCATTACATTGGAGTGATAGATGGAAAAAAATGGAAAAATGAAGGCAAAAAAAATCTACCATCATGGTTTTCTTGTACACAATATACTGTATTCGACATAATTACCAGATTGTGCGCTTAGGTTTTTCAAACTTACTGGGAACACTCATTCATGGTAAAATATCTACCTACTAAGGGTACACTATAAACAAGAGGCCCACGGGCCACGGTTCGCTCACCTGAGTGACATAGCCACTGCAGACATGCAGATGTTCCCAATATATGCAAAGATTCAGCTATAAGGCATCCTCGGTTGTGGAGAATAAGATTTTTAAATGTTTTTTTTCCCATACAAATGCATAGGGAAGCAAACTTGTACAACCATTATTTTAGCAACTTTGGTAGACCCCCTCTCCCCGATGATTTAAGCAAAGATTCAGCCCTAAGGTGTCCTCGGTTCTGGAGGAGAAGATTTTTAAAGGTTTTTACCATATATGGGCATGGCGGCCATCTTGGTCAATGAACCATGACCATTTTAGCAATCTTTCATTCCCCCAACCTAAGGAGGCTCCATATGAAATTTGTGCAAAATTGGCCCAGAGGCGCCAGAAGAGAAGTCATTTGAAATTCTGAATATTTTTCCCAGAAAATGCATAAGGAAGTAAAATTGACCTCACGGTAAAAAGGTCAAATGTCAATGTACGACCAGTATTTTAGCAACTTTGGTAGACCTCCAGTTTCCGATGATATATATAAAGATTCAGCCACAAGGCATCGTCGGTTTTGGAGAATAAGATTTTTAAAGTTTTTTCCCATACAAATGCATAGGGAAGCAAACTTGACCTTGCCGTAAAAAGGTCAAATGTCAATATACAACATTTATTGTAGCAATTTTGGTAGACCTCCAATCCTCAATAACTTATGCAAAGATTCAGCCCCAAGGCATCCTCAGTTCTGGAGAAGAAGATTTTTTAAAAGTTTTTACCATATATGGGCATGGCGGCCACCTTGGTCAATGAACTGCGACCATTTTAGCAATCTTTCATTCCCCCAACCTAAGGAGGCTCCATATGAAATTTGTGCAAAATTGGCCCAGAGGCTTCAGAGAAGAAGTCTTTGAAATTCTGAATATTTTCCCATACAAATACATCAGGAAGCAAAATTGACCTCATGGTAAAAAGGTCAAATGTCAATGTACGACCATTATTTTAGCAACTTTGGTAGACCTCCAGTTTCCGATGATATATATAAAGATTCAGCCACAAGGCATCCTCGGTTTTGGAGAACAAGATTTTTAAAGTTTTTAACCATACAAATGCATAGGGAAGCAAACTTGACCTTGCCGTAAAAAGGTCAAATGTCAATATACAACATTTATTTTAACAATTTTGGTAGACCTCCCGTCCCCAATGACTTATGCAAAGATTCGGCCCCAAGGCATCCTCGGTTCTGGAGAAGAATATTTTAAAAGGTTTTTACCATATATGGGCATGGCGGCCACCTTGGTCAACTAACCGTGACCATTTTAGCAATCTTTCATTCTCCCAACCTAAGGAGGCTCCATATGAAATTTGAGCAAAATTGGCCCAGAGGCTCCAGAGAAGAAGTTGTTTGAAATTCTGAATATTTTTCACATACAAATGCATAAGGAAGCAAAACTGACCTTACCATAAAAAGGTCAAATGTCAGTGTACAACTATTATTTTAGCAACTTTGGTAGACCTCCAGTTTCAGATGATATATGTAAAGGTTCAGCCATAAGGCATCCTCGGTTTTGGAGAACAAGATGTTTAAAGGTTTTTCCCATACAAATGCATAAGGAAGCAAACTTGACATTGCCATAAAAAGGTCAAATGTCAATATACGACATTTATTTTAGCAATTTTGGTAGACCTCCCGTCCCCGAAGACTTATGCAAAGATTCAGCCCCAAGGCATCCTTGGTTCTTGAGAAGAAGATTTTTAAAGGTTTTTACCATATATGGGCATGGCGGCCATCTTGGTCAATGGACCGCAACCATTTTAGCAATTTTTCGTTCCCCCAACCTAAGGAGGCTCCATATGATATTTGTGCAAAATTGGCTCAGGGGCTTCAGAGGAGAGGTCTTTTGAAAATGTTAACGGACGCACGGAGGCACGGACGGACGACGGACGAAAAGTGATCACAATAGCTCATCCTGAGCATAGCTCAGGTGAGCTAAAAAGATCAGAAAAGGACTTATTTGATGATGATTATGTGATATTTTTTTCTGAATTTCTTTATAAATGCTTATGTTGTGGGTACTCACTTGAATTCCATAAATGAGTACCCACAATATAGGCCTTTATAAAGAAGTAGACAAAAAATGCACTGCCTGTAATCTGAAGACTACGGAATCACTTGACTGTGCTCTTATAGGAGTAGGTGCTGTAATTTGGTAGAATTAGGCTGTAATTAGGTAGAATACGATACTTCTGTACCTTTCTGTACCCTCTGTAGGTGTTTACACAGTTTTAAGACTGGCTCATAGGTGCTGAGAAATCTGACCGAAAATTTTTTTATAGAGGAGACAAAAAAAAAAAAAATAAAAAAAATAAATAAAATGTACAAATAAACAGAATGAAAAGCACGAGGATGCTGATTCTCTCTTACACAATACAGCAAGTCCTACTCAATGTTTGTTCCTAATTTCAAAATCCCAGGTCGAGTAGTTCTGAGAAATCTTTGATGAAAAAAAAACAAAACGTTTACACATAGAGACAACTAGACTAAGTGCCCAGTCGGGCACGTATACCCCCGACCAGTGCTACCGCCAGTTTTTAAAGAGCACAAAGTATGTAGCTTTGACTCTGGAGATGACAGTTGTACGCTATATGTTATAACATTGAAAAAATTAAATCACATATAATATGAAGCCCTTGACCTCAAAGGTCAGGCACAGGTGCAGGGATTGAGCTAAATAAAACTTTAGCCCTATAACTATCACCATATACTAGTGAAATCAATCAGTCTTTATAATATAAGCAAAAATGACATTTGTATGAAAAGTCTGACCTTGACTTAAAAGCCATGCCCCAGCTTGGGGATGGTGCCGAAAAAACTTTAGACCTCTATATACCATCATGCTTAATATTAATGAAACCAACAAAAGGGTCTTCATAATATAGCTATATAAATTTTAATGAAGATTTTAAGGTCACCTGCCTACTCAATGCCCTCTACATATCGGTTTCACAAAAATATCTTAAAGAATTTTTAGAGTTATTGCCCGCACAAGATTTAAATAACCATGGGAGGAAACTGCAGAATGGAGTCAGAAAGTCATTCTTGAATGTGATATGCCTACTCAATGTCCTATGCATGCTGGTGAAGTATCATGAAAATATCTTAAGCATGTTTTAAAGTTATGGTTCGCACAAAATTTTTACAATTCTGGAGACAAGGGGAGATAACTCATGGACGGTCCGACCAAGTCAGAGAGTTGTCTTTCTTGTACCTGACACCCTACCAAATGCTCTCTACAACCTGACAGTTTCCTGAAAATAGCTCAAAGGGTAGTTAGGAGTTATGGGGCACAATAATGCGTTTATGGGCAGACAGATGGATGGATGGATGAATTCCATGCTGATAGCTATATCCCCTAAACCTCTCGGTAGGAAGATAACGAAATTCAACAAAAGGTCTTGATGGTATAGCTATATAAACTTTGATGCAATTTTTTTTTACTTTTATATGAAATTTCTAAGTCTGTGACCCTGACCTCAAGGTCATACCCCGGGATGGGATGATGCTGAGTAAAACTCTAGACCTATATCTACCAACATGTCAAATATAAATGAAATTCCTCAAAGGGTCTTGATTGTATAGCTATATAAACTTAAACACAAAAAACTTTGACATTTTTATGAAAATTCTAAGTCTGTGACCTTGACCCCAAGGTCACCCCTGGGGTGGGGATGGTGCTGATAAAATCTTTAGACCCATATCTACCATCATGCCAAATATGAATGAAATCCATCAAAGGGTCTTCAAAATATGAGGTCTTATAAACTTTAACGCAAAAACTTTTGACCCTAAGACAAAAATAAAGTATGAACGAATAATATTTCAACGGACTGACGGACTGATCAACAGATTCCTTGCTGATAGCTATATCAGCTCAACCTTTCAGATAGGGGATAATGAAATTTAATAAAAGGCCTTGATAATATGCTATATAAACTTAATTGCAAATTTTTGCTGATAGCTATATCAGCTCAACCTTTCAGATAGGGGATAATGAAATTTAATAAAAGGCCTTGATAATATGCTATATAAACTTAATTGCAAATTTTTTAATTTTATATGAAATTTCAAAGTTCGTGACCTTGATCTCGGTCACATCCAGGGTGGGGATCATGCTGAGTAAGACACTAGGCCGATATCAACCAACATGTCAAATATAAATGAAACTCCTCAAGGGTCTTGATGATATAGCTATATAAACTTAAAAAACTTGACTTTTTTAACGAAAATTCTAAGTCCATGACCTTGACCTGAAGGTCACTCCAGGGGTGGGGATGGTGCTGATAAAAACTTTAGACCTATATCTACCATCATGCCAAATATGAACTAAATCCATCAAAGGGTCTTCAAAATATGAGGTCTTATAAACTTTAACGCAAAAACTTTGACCCTGTAACTTTTTTTTACAAAAGTTCTAAGTCCGTGACCTTGACCCGAAGGTCACCCCCGAAGTGGGGATGGTGGTGATAAAAACTTAAGACTTATATCTACCAACACGCCAAATATGAACTAAATCCATCAAAGGCTCTTCAAAATATGAGGTCTTATAAACTTTAACGCAAAAACTTGACCCTGTGACTTTTTTTACAAAAATTCTGAGTCCGTGACCTTGACCCCAAGGTCACCCCTGGGGTGGGGATGGTGCTGATAAAAACTTTAGACCTATATCTACCATCATGCCAAATATGAACTAAATCCATCAAAGGGTCTTCAAAATATGAGGTCTTATAAACTTTAGCGCAAAAACTTTGACCCTGTGACGGAAAGACGAACGAACGACCGTACGAACAAACGGAAAAGCGAAAACTATATACCCCCACATACTTCGTATGTTGGGGGTATAAACATTGTAACAGAAAAGACAAAAACTATATACCCCTATATCCTTCATATGCAGGGATATAAATATTTCAAAATGTCATATGCTGAAAATAAAACCCAGCATTACAGAACTCTTACCTATTGATTCTTGTGATGTATTCATGGTAGCACTCTGATCATGTTTCTCCTTCTTTTTCTTCTTCTTTTTTCTTTCTACATTATCACTGCCTGAATAAAGAAAACTAAACATGTGTCCAAAGTACACAAATGCCCCCACCCTTTGCTCTTTGCCCATATGGCAACAACTGTTTTCCTAAAGCTCAATCTGACCTGTTATACATTTTGACTCCCAAGACACCCCAGGGGCAACTAGCATAGAGTTCAAGGTCTAGGTCTGGGTAAGTACATACCAAATTCCAACTTCTTAGCATAAAAGGTACCCAAATTATGACATCCAAGAGAAAAGCGGATGTTAATGTCAATGTAAACTTCAACATTTGCCCTGGTCCCACCTTAGGGCATAACCAAGGGGCAACTATAGCACAGATTTGAAGGTTTAGGTGTGGGTAAGTAGCATACTGAATTTCAGCTTCCTAGCATAAAAGATACCCAAATTATGACCTTCAAGAGATTGAATGTGTTGGGGTTTAACGACACATCAACCCTTGTGGGTCATTTTGTGTGGTCTCCCAGTGAAAGAGAGAAAAGAAATAGAAGAGATAGCAGTCTTCGAGAAAACTGCAGGACTGTCTGACAAAACCGGCAAATTTTCATTCTGTCCTGCAGAAAATTTCAGTTTGTCTCACAAATGTCCTGTGATTTCTGGCAAAAAGAGATAGTAATTTGATAACAGACAAGCCTCCTGTCCAGCAGAATTTTATTTTGACCTGCCAAAAATTTTAGTCTGTCTGACAGCTGTCCTGCATCTGTAGAATATTAGAGGAGTTGAAAGAGAGGGACAGGAAAGGAAGGGGAATAGGGAAGAAAGTGAGGAAACAGAAGAAATAAAAACATTCCCCGTCTACCATTACCTGCTACAAGAATAGCATGCCTTGCCCAAATGTTAGCAAATATCAGTTGGACGCACTGGTGACGTAAGATACACGACACCTTTGCCACACCCAACCGCCCGTGACCTTCAAGAGAATGTTATCTATGCACGTACAGACCTAACATCAAAATGCTATAATATGCCCCACTGCTGCCTTAAGCAGGTGGAGGAATAAAAGAACAAGCAAATTAAGTGAAATTATGTCTATTTTTAACCTTTACCACAAACAACAAATTGATATTTTTCTGATTTTCCCAAAATTTCTTGCAAATTTTCTCCAAAGAAGGCAATTTGCATGAAATGTCAAATCCTATTTTCTGGGACGAATAAGAAAAATATTTCAAAATGTGGTCTGTTGAAATTTTTACTCAGCATGCACAGCACTAAAAATCCTCCAAAAAACGACAAAATCAAAAACAAAAAAAGACAAAAAAACAAAAAAACAAAAAAACCCAAAAAACTAGACTGCGCCGTTGATGGCATGCCATCTCAAAATCCCTACATTTGGTGCTAATGTTACTAATATCATGACAGACAGATAGACAAACAGCCAGACTCGCTCTTGCACACCCTTATTAAGAGGGGAAGTATGTAGCAAGTTTGGTTATTTTCCTCCCAGTAGTTTAGGAGAAAGCATGACAGACAGATAGACAGTGACCTTTTGACCCTACCTGAAGGTCACATGGGGCAGAGTGAAAAATAATTTTGCTCTCGCACACCCTTACCACTTGGGGAAGTCATATTGCAAGTTTGGTTAATTTCTGCCAGTTTTTTTCTTATAATTGCAATGACAACCAGGGACCAGTTGTTCAAAACTAAGAATGTTGTTAGTTAACATATCGTTAAAACTTTGATCATTAAATATGGCATATATGCTAATATTTTTACCGAAAAAATGTGAGTCACATTTTTTCAGCAAAAATACCTGTGAATCAGATATTGTACTTACTACAACAGTTAACATTTTGACCGCTAACGAGATCGTTAAGCTAATGATGCTTTGAACAACTGGGCCCAGAATCCTGCATTTTCTGTCTAACATCCAAGGATCAATTCTGTGAAATTTGGTTAAAACTGGCTCACTCTTTTAGGAAATGATGTTTAAAAAAAACTGGGGAAGGACAAACAATGGCAGATGGCGAGTTGTCACAAAAGCTCCCCTTGAGCTTTCGGCTCAGGTCAGCTAAAAATTATACATGTAGATAGCCTCAGGTCAGGGACAGATAACCCCTGGCAGATATAATTTTTACGTCAACTGAAACCTTTTGTTACTACGATCAAATGGTGCAAGTTTAAAAAATACCTATTTTAAGTGTTATCTTATACATTTATTTTTGTTATTTTATACATGTATATAGCCCCAGGGCAGAAGCACAAAACCCCTGGTGGTGCTGAATTTTGAATTATGACCAATGGTCGTATGATTACTGGTCCATTGGTTCCAGAGAAGAAGATTTATTTTTAAGGGTTTTTGTCATGTCTTGGTCATGTGACTCATACCCTATGAACCAACTTTTGTTCCCCTAAATCACGAAGGCTCCAAGTGCAATCAGGCTCAATGGCTTCAGTTGTTTGAAAATATTGATGGACAATGGAATCATTGGTCATATGAGAAGATCATCTTGTGAGCCTAAAGCTCAGGTGAGCAAAAAATATAATCAATTTGTTGTCAGCGGAATTTGCCTTGAGGTTACAAAAGTGCTAAGGGAATGGAAACTAGAAATGTGTTTGTAGAACACTATGCCCCCAACTATACACTTGTCAATACAAACTGCCAAAGTTGAAAAGGGGCACAACTCTTTGCAAAAGTGCTAAAATGCTTGAGTCCAAAAAGGGGCATAATTCAGACAAATATTTATTATATTTCACCAAAAGTTTATCAGATCCTGGATTGCCCGCAAAATTTCATGAATCTTGCTCTAGGGGTTCTTGAGATATTTTGCTTACAAAATTTTCCTACGCTAAAATACCTAAGTCTGATAAGGGGGCATAATTTGAACAAACATTTATAGAAATTCACCAAAATTTAATCAGGTTATCTACACGTTGGCTCCAAACTGATTCCAAAACTTCATGAGCCTTAAATATGTAGTTCCTACAAGGAAAGTGTGAGGAAAGGATGAAAACACAAGCCCAAAGCAATATGCATAAAAATAAGAAAATACTTTCCTGATACACTCTCTTATCTACATGTAGACCTATTGTTTGAGATTTTACAGCCCAGTCAACTCACTGGGTCATGTTGAGCGTAGTCAGTTTACCATATCACTTTTTTCCTGGACAGGCTTAAGTCCTCTAAGCGGTTAACCAGTATTGTGCACATTCTTTCAATAGAAACTGACAACTGCCCTTCCTGAATCAGGGAAGGGAGAGAATGACCGCAAAAAAATATTTCATGATCGATCTCCACGAAAGAATGTTGCTGGACTTGGGTGGAGCCTCCTGATCTCCAGTTAGACGAGTATCTGAATGAGCCACCGAAACTGGCTACATGTAGACCTGTGCTCACCTGCTTCCTGGTCAATTGGTTCTGTTTTGGGAATTTTTTGTGATATTTCTTCTTCCTCGTCGTCATCAAATTTCCTCTTTTTTGGTAGACTGGGTACTGTTGAATCAGCTTTGTCATTGTACATTCGGATTTGACTGCAACATACACATACAGTAAAACAACCGTGTTTTGTGGAGGTTTTACGGCCAAGTCAACCCAATGGGGTCGTGTTGAGCACGGTCAGTTCACCTAACCACACGTTTACTGGCTAGGCTTAGTCCTCTTAAGCGATTAACCAGTATTGTGCACATTCTTTTGCCAGAAACTGACAATTGCCCTTCTTGGATCAGCGAAAGGGAGAGAATGACCACAGAAAATATTTCACGATCAATCTCCACAAAAAAATGTTGCCGACCTCGGCGGAGGTTGAACCCGCGACCTCCTGGTCTCCAGTCCGACGGCGCATCCAACTGAGCCACCGAGGCCGGCTAAAACAACCATGACTCAAAACACTGATGGATCATTTACCAAGGCTGATTTGATCTTGTTTTTCAGTGCCTATGAAATTCTTCCCATCGCTCAAGAAAGTAAATGCTTATAGATATTTTAGAGAAATCTTATTATTTTACCATGAACATATATGCTGTGTGAACTCATTAAAATTGTCTCAAGGCAATTCTATGAGTACACTCAAATACCTTTATTTTATAGAAGATCGAAAAGACATCGTTAAATTATCCCCATTTGACTACAGACCTGGCACTATGATAATAATCAGTGGCTCGAACTTTTGTTTGATTTGGCTTAATGTCTCTTTCAACAATCTTTCAGTCATATCAAGATGGTGTCTGGATGTGGCAGGGAGCTCAATGCTCACTTTTAGAGTGCTGCCTCACAGAAATATCATGCCCCAGACACTTTGACATGGTATTCCACCATCACATTATACTGACACTGAGCTGACCAGTTCTAGCTCTCCTTTCTTAATGCTGAGCGGCAAGAGCTAGTACCATTTTTAAAGTCTTTGGTATGACCCGAAACCCCCACCTTCCCGTCACAAAGCCGATGCTCTACCACTGAGCCACTGTGCCGGTTGTGGCTCGAATTACCCATGTTTAGAATATATGGATTATTTTACCACAAAAATATGTATTGTGTATGTTCAGTGCCAAGATAATTTAAATGGAAACCAACAAAATATGTTTCATGCAGAAATGAGATTTTTTTTTTTTTTTTTTTTTTTTGATTTGGGTTTTACCGCCCTTTCAAGAATATTTCACTTATATCAAGCTGATCGTTCATCAAAGGTGGGCGAAAACTGGAGAACCCGGAGAAAAACCACCTGACCATCCGTAAGCAGAACTTGGCTTTCCTACATGTGACCCGAGCGGGGCTCGAACCACAGCGGTGAGAAACCTTATGGATTAAGGGTCAACTCTCTTATCCACTAGGCTATGGAGGCCCGCACAGAAATGAGAAAAACTGTTTATTCAGATATTCCTCCAGAGCTCACCTAGGCTGCAGTGGTGTATTCTAAATATTTCACATCCATTTGTAAAGATTACCCTGCCTTGCTTGTAAGGCTGGCTAATCAGAGCTGAAAAGATAATTGATTACCAGTCCTGCCATTGTGATCGATAAATCATTAGTAATCACTGAAGACTTGGTCATAATTTTACCTGTCTGTCTGTCACGACTCTTAACATATGTTATACTTTACCGATATATTTGGCCAGACAGGCCTGAGCAAACAGTGTAGACCCAGATGAGACACTGCATTGTGGTGTCTCATCAGGGTCTACACTGTTTGCCACTCATCCAGCTATTTTGGGTAGTAAATTGTACTTGTTCAAATTTTAGATAAAGTATGGTAAGAGTTGAGGCATCTGAATACTAATGGTAAATATGGTAAAGTTACAGACACAGAAATCAAATAATCGTTTATTAGCACATCTGTAATGATAATCATTTTTTGTGGCATTTATCGATAAATTAATCGATTATTCGATTAATTGTTCCAGCCTTACTTGCTTGTGTATCACATTATTTCCAAGACATACATGTAGTTCTTCCCATCCTTGCAGTCAATATTTATTCTAAATACCGGGACACATTTTTACTCATTACCGTTTTCATCCTAAATTTGAACAAATGCATCTGATTACCTGTTGAGGTGTTTAAAAAAATTGTTGGATGAATGGCAAACAGTTGAGACACTAAGATGCTATGTCCTGCATTCTGATTAGGGTCTACACTGTTTGCTATGGCCTAGCTGTCCCAATTTTTAGGGTAAATACATTTCTTTGGTCAACAAAGACAAGAATTCCACGGAAGGCGTCATCGCACCTGCTGGCGTAAAAGTCACAGGAGCCTCAATCAGAATGTGGTTATTAAATAAGTTTATTTCATTCTTAGCAGTGCTTACTTGGAAAACTGGGTTGAAAAAAATGTAGACAAAGTGCCTAGTGGGGCACATATATTCCAGGCCAGTCCCATTCCCTCTAATGGCTATATCTTCAGCACTGACTTTTCGTATCATACAACCCAATGATAATGGAACGTTGACGTAAAATGTGTAAAAGTCACTGGAGCATGAAATATAGGTCAAGGTCACAGGTCAAGGTACCTGCTAATTCAGTACATCAAGGAGAAGCACAATGCAAGGTATGGTGGTTGTAGGCCTTATAGTTGAGGAGTTATCAAACATCAACGTAAAATGTGTCAAATATAGGTCAAGGTCACTGGGTCAAGGTACCTGCCAAACCAGGTCAATGAGGTGAAGCACTATGCAAGGTTTAGTGGTTGTAGGTCTTATATTTGAGGAGATACCGAACATCAATATAAAATGTGTCAAAGTCACTGGAGTGCACAATATAGGTCAAGGTCACCAGGTCAAGGTACCTGTCGAGTCAGTACATCGAGAAGAAGTGCTATATAAGGTTTGGTGGTTGAAGGCATTACAGTTGAGGACATATGGAAGGGTGACCTAAAAGGTGTAAAAGTCAATGGAGCATGAAATATAGGTCAAGGTCACCCAGTCAAGGTACCTGCAGAGTCTGTACACTGAGGAGAAGCACTATGCAAGGTTTGATGGTTGTAGGCCTTATAGTTGAGGAGGTTTTGAACGTTGACGTAAAATGTGTAAAAGGCACTGGAGCTCAAAATATAGGTCAAGGTCACCGGATCAAGATACCTGCCAAGTCAGTACATATAGGAGAAGCACTATGCAAGGTTTGGTGGCTAGAGGTCTTACACTTGAGAAGATCTGGAACGCTGATGTAAATTATGTCAAAGTCACTGCAGCCAAAATATAGGTCAAGGTCACCAGGTCAAGGTATCTGCTAAGTCAGTACATTGAAAAGAAGCACTT
The DNA here is from genome assembly GCA_964016985.1 of Anodontia alba. Classification (NCBI taxonomy): domain Eukaryota; kingdom Metazoa; phylum Mollusca; class Bivalvia; order Lucinida; family Lucinidae; genus Anodontia; species Anodontia alba. The sequence goes on from OZ024837.1 coordinate 44,905,729, forward strand.
TGCAAGGTTTGATGGTTGTAGGCCTTATAGTTGAGGAGATATCGAACGTCGACGCAAAATATGTCAAAGTCACTGGAGCGCAAAATATAGGTCAAGATCACCGGGTCAAGGTACCTGCCAAGTCTGTACATCTAGAAGAAGCATTATGCAAGGTTTGGTAGTTGTATGCCTTATAGTTGAGAAGATCTGGAATGTCAACGTAAATTGTGTCAAAGTCAATGGAGCGCAAAATATAGGTCAAGGTCACTGGGTCAACATATCTGCCAAGTCAGGAGATCAGGGAGATGTGTCATGCAAGGAATGATGGTTGTTGTAGAATTGTAGTTGATTAGAATACTAACTTTGACGTAAATGTCGAACTTCGACATAACAGAACTGTTAAGAGACAGACGGACGGACGAACGGAGAGACGAATGGAAAAGCGGGCACCTATGTCGCAAAGTCAGGAGGTCAGGGAGATATTTCATACAAAGTTTGATGGTTGTTTAGTCTTGTAGTTGATTAGAATACTAACTTGGACATAAATGTCGAACTTCGACATAACAGAACTGTTAAGAGACGGACAGACGAACAGACAGATGAATGGAAAAGTGTGCACCTGTGTCGCAAAGTCGGGAGGTCAGGGAGATGTTTCATGCAAGGTTTGATGGTTGTTTAGTCTTGTAGCTGATTAAAATACTAACTTTGACATAAATGTCGAACTTCGACTTAAATGTTGACAGACGGACGGACGAATGGACAGACATACGGAAAAGCGGACGCCTATGTTGCAAAGTCAGGAGGTCAGGGAGATGTTTCATGCAAGGTTTGATGGTTGTTTAGTCTTGTAGTTGATTAGAATACTAACTTTGACATAAATGTCGGAACGTCGACATAAATGTTGACGGACGGACGGACAGAAAATCAAACGCCTATATCGCACCTTGCTACAAGCAGGTGCGATAAAAAATCACTGCAAACTACTATCCATTAAAGAAAAAATGCAGCAGTTTAGTTTGTACCTAACAAAAACAAACCTTTAAGACCAAACCTACCTTTTGTTTTCATATTTCTCCCACTTAGCCTGAGCTTTTCCTGTACCACTAATTCTTCGTGACTGAAAAATAATAAGTTACAACTGGATATGAGAACATGAGCTCTGCAAGCGGAGCATCATACGCCCATGGCATGTAATCAGATGTAGCACCTATACTGACATAGAGTAGGAGTGGTTTGCCCGAAAAAATTTTTTTATATGGATGGACAGACAGACTTAAATCTATTAATATTTTGTGGATTGTAACCTCAAAACAAAATGCGCTGCTTCACATCATGGTCTAACTATAAATCACCTTTCAGCTTGATGGGATGTAAACTGTAGGAGGAAATATTTTATGGTCAATAGCCTTGAAAAAGTATGCGCTGTTCCACATCATGGTGTAACTCTTTACAATATTTCAGCTTATCTAATATAATCTATAGGAGTTAGCTGATGAAATTTTCAAAGAGGCATTACTTCTAATATTTCCTTGTCTGTAACCTCAAAACAATATGTGCTGCTCCACATAATAGTCTAACTATAAATTAAGGTCTTAGCTTATTGAATGTAAACTGCAGGAGGCATTAGCCAGAAACAAAATATTTACACAATTTTTCAAAGGGACATAACTCTGCTACTATCCAGTGAACTGTTATCTTGAATTAATATGCACTGCTACACATGGTGCAACTATTTACAAAGTTTCAGATTAATATAATCTAATTCACAGGTGTAAGCCAGAAACGAAATGTTTACAGAAATTTTCAAAGGGGCAGAACTCTGTGACCTTGAAACAATATGAGCTGCTCCACATCATGGTCTTACTATAAATCAAGTCTCAGGTTGATCTGATATAAACTGTAGGAGGAGTTAGTGGGAAATGAAAAGGTTTACAGAAATTTTCAAAGGGGCATAACTGTTAACATTTGGTGGATTGCAACCTCAAAACAATATGAACTGCTCCACATCATCGTCTAACTATGAATCAAGTTTCAGTTTGATTGAATGTAATCTATAGGAGTTAGCCGGAAGCAAAATGTGTACCAAAATTTTCAAAGGGGCATAACTCTGTTTACATTTAGTGGACTGTAACCTTGAAACAATATGCACTGCTCCACATCATGATCTAAATATATATCAAGTTTCTGCTTGATTGGATGCAAACTGTATGAGGAATTACCCAGAAACTAACTGTTTGCAAAAATTTTCAAAGGGGCATAACTCTGTTAACATTTGGTGGACTGTAACCTCAAAACACTATGCACTGCTCAACATCATTATCTAACTGTATATCAAGTTTCAGCTTGATTGGATGTAGACTGTAGGAGATGTTATCCAGAAATGAAAAGTTCAGACAGATGCCAAGGGGCTTAAACGGACGCATACAAACAATATGTGTAATTGTTTCTCTTTTTTGATAAAATGTGAATAGTCCCAATATTACTACCTGTTGATGCATCTTAAAGTGCTGAAGCACGGCAGAGGGCAGACTCATGACAGTCAGATATCCTGTTTTCCAGCAACTGATTTGGGAGCTATACCATTTCTTTAGGTATGCCTGTTTCAATCCGCAGAGTGTTCAGCCTTAGTTTTTGGAGAGACACACCCGAGTATTTATAAGTTTGAAATACTGCTGGATGACTTGAAAACAGTGTAGACCCAGATCAGACACCACACAATGTTGAAAGGGGCATATGATCAAGGTCTACACTGCTTTCAACTCATCCAGCAGTATTTCAAATTTATAAATACACCACAACCACTTTATAACACTACTGTTGGATTCCAAAGCATGAACTGTGTTAGTTTTACAATGGTGTTATATCCAAAACAAAAATGTATAGATTATATAGAAAAATGACCATTTATGGTCATTTTTCTATATAATCTATACATTTTTTGGATCCCTCTCTTTGAACCTTGTTGCAGCCAAAACAAAAAAAGTATAGATTATACAGAAAAATGACCATTTATGGTCATTTTCTATATAATCTATACATTTTTGGGATCCCTCTCTTTGAACCGTGTTGTATCCAAAACAAAAATGTATAGATTATATAGAAAAATGACCTATATAATCTATACATTTTTTGGGATCCCTCTTTGAACCGTGTTGTATCCAAAACTGTGTTATAAAGAGGTTAATGTGTAGATAGTAAAGTGGATTTTGTTCAATTTTAGACTAAGTTTGGAAAAGAGATCAGGTGCTTGAATACTTGGATAAATATGGTTTTTTGTTTGTGTTGAGGTTTTACGGCCCAAATGGGGCCATGTCGAGCACAGTCAGTTTACCTAGCCAGATGTTTACTGGGCAGGCTTAGTCCTCTAAGCGGTTTACCAGTATTGTGCACAGTCTTCCGCCAGAAACTGACAACTGCCCTTCTTAAATCAGTGGAAGGGAGAGAATGACTGTAGAAAATATTTCATGATCGATCTCCACGAAAGAATGTTGCCGACCTCGGCGGGGGTCGAACCCGCAACCTCCTGGTCTCCAGTCGGATGCGCATGGATTTACATGGTTAAACTTAGTCTTTTTTCTAACAAGAGAAACAACATCTGTGTCTGCTTGTTTTCCTGCACTGCAGTCCCCTTCTGAAAAGTGAGTTACTCTAAAGGGAAATGCCTTCCTTTTACATCGACCCTTCTTTAAAATGATAGGAAACCAAATCTGACAGTTGCCAACCCTGACATTGCATCAAAGTCCCTGAAGAACTAAGGCCAAACAATAAAAAATATGCGTGTTTTGGGTAACCCTACCCTATCTAATTTTCCTTTCATGTTTTCTCAAAAAATTATGTGGTATTGGTAAAAATATTTATGCTAAACATTTGAACAAGGAGGCCTGAGCAAACAGTGTAGACCCAGATCAAACTGCTCCTAAAGGATCAGTTTGATCAGTCTACACTGTTTGTCATGCTATCTGTACTTTTAGAAACATTTAAGGAAAGTCAAACAGACTTGATAAACGAAAGTTTATAATGTGAATTATTGTGCAATTATTGTATTTTTCTCCATAAAAAAAGTGTAAAAAAAAAAAAGAAAAAGAAAAAAAAAAAGACTCCCTACCTATCCTACCAATTTTTTTTCTGACATGTTACCCTAAACACACACATTTATTTTATTTGGCCTAACCTTTCCTTCTTCCAGCATTCTCATTCTTTGCTCAAGTTTTGCTCTATGCTCCAAACCCAGCTCAGCATTTGTTTCCTCTCCAAGAGCATCTACTCTGATAGCTAATGACGTCTTTGCTGCCAACATACGAGATATCTTCCCTTTAATTTTTGTGTTAGCCTGACCCACCAGGGAAGCATGGTATATCAGACCATACTTGGGTGTGTCATGTTTTGTCTTTAAAGCCCTGAAAAGGGCTTTCTCTGCTCCCAAAATCTGGACAGTCGATGCTGGATGTTTGGCTAAATTTAGAAGAGATCCTGAAAGACAATATATAATAATCAGTCTTTCACCGTGAATATTCTCTACCATAGGTCTAGATAAGAGTGGGTATCAGGTCAATAGTTTTCTTATTTCTCAACAGAAGCGTATGCTGTGAGTACTCATTAGAAGCGCCTCCATGAGGCGCTTCTAATGATTACCCACAACAAATGTTTTCATGGAGAAATAAGAAAAATATCAATACTTTTGGGCTGACTTATTTAAAGCTATTTTATCATTTTTTTTTTTTTTTTTTTTTTTTTTTTTTTTTTTCACTTTTATTGACCACAAATGTAGAATGACCCAAACAGACAGCTTTGAATTTCATTTCTTTATAACTTGCCTATAAAAATAAAACGAGAAAAATAGGTTTCTAAAAATAGAATTTTCCAATTAGTCGACTATAAAAAATCTGATAATCGATTATAATCGATCATCAGTGGCAACACTATCTAACGAACGCTTCATCTTTTCACACGAACATTGGACTATTATTTTACCAAACCCTTGTTTGCAAAGATATTATGTAATGGCCATTGATGATGATGGTTTGGTGTTTTACATCTCTTTCAACATAATTTAAGTCATAATGAGATGATGGAAGGGTGATAATGAAAGGCTCTGTGCAATGAAGGGCTGTACAATAATGAGCTGAATGTAACAGTCATCATTATCTCCCCTATTACTTTTATTAGTTAGGCTAAGGGAGGCTATTTTTTAGCAATTTAAGACAGATAACTTACCCATGTCTCTTTCTCACTGGAGTCAGAAGAGGTATTCATGACATTTTTGTTAATGGGTATGGTACAGCACCAGGTGCTGTACTGACATGACAACAGATAATGCACTTTTTCCAACCAAAAAGTGCAGACATTTTAATATTTCTTCACAAAAACATATTTTGTGGTACTGAGTAGAAGCATCTCAATGAGGCACTTCTAATGAGTACCCACAATGTTATCCATGGAGAAATAAACAATTGCATAAACTACAAAATTTAGGCAAAAAAATATTGGAAAAATGCATTCAAAATTTTATGACACGTGTCTCCAGACATGGTGCTTTATATAACCAGGAAGTGCTCATATGTTTCCTATTTTCTCAATGAAAATATGTATTGTTGGTACTCATTAGAAGCTCCTCATTACTGCATTTCTAAGCAGTACCACAACATATGATTTTGTGAAGTACTCATTACCGAGGCACTTCTACTGAGTACCCACAACATATTTTTTTTGCAAAGAAAAAAGAAAAGAATATTTTACCCGATACCCCCTCTTATCTGGAGCTATGGAGGGCTTTACCGTTACATTAAGTTTCACTGAAATCTGCAAAAACCATACCTGCATGCGAGATTAACCTTGCTCCAACCAGTTCTCCTACCAATACTGTTAGATTGGGCGCTATGGCAACCATTCTATTCTTGATATAGTCATACAATTGTGCTCGGTATTCGGTGATCTCAATAACCTGAAACATTTGAACAAAGCATTTGAGCCTGAACATCATAGCTGTTGATACAATGATATCCTGGGCCTAGTGGTTCAAAACTAACGTTGTCAGTAGTTAACGTCGTTAAACTTTGATCATTAAATATGACATAAATGCTAATATTTTTGCTGAAAAAATGTGAGTAGCTTTTGCATTTGCAAAAGCTACTCACACTTTTGCAGCAAAAATACCTATGAAGATATGGTACTTACTAGAACAGTCAACACTTTGACCACTATGACCCAAATGAATACTTTTCTTATTTCTCCACAAAAGCAAATATGATAAATAAGAAACTTATGTGGAATTTTGGTCATGGTCATAAAATGAACCAGCATTGTTTGTTTTCATGTTACGGAAAAACTGTATGTCAGGTCCCGAGGTTATAAAACTTCTTTCATGCTCAACTCAGCTGAACATGAAATAATCTCTGCTAATAAATATGAAAATGCCAACAATAGTTAGCATTTTCATATTTATTAGCAGAGAAATTTTCATGCTCCGCTATATTTATCAAGAAAGAACTTGCAATTGTTAGTAATTTTGAGATTTATTAGCTCGAAAAATTTATGCTCAGTAGAGTTGAGCATTAAAAAAAGTTTTATGACCTCGGGACCACATTTTGATTGTGTTGGGGTTTAACAACACGTCCACCCTTGTGAATCATTTTGTGTCATCTCCCAGAAAAAGGGAGAAGAGAGATAGTAGAGGATATGAAAGGGAGGGACAGGGGAGAAGGAAAATGAATGAAAGTGAATAAACAGAAGAAGTAAAAACATTTCCCTCTACCCCCACCTGCTGCAAGGGTAGCAGGCCTTGCCCAACTGTAAGCCAATATCAGTTGGACGCCCCAGTGATGCAAGACACACGGCACCTTTGCCTCACCCAACCGCCCCCTCGGAACCACGTTTAGATGATTGTAGCTGTTAAAATGTCTGTAGAAAATTCATCTGCCTCAGTGGTAGTGACGAATGTTTAATATTCATCATTGTGAATCTAAGCACAATCTTGTTTTATCCATCATTGGCAGAATGTACAAAATGATTAAAGTTTATCAGAGATTTTTTGCACTCACTGTATGTTGTGAGTATATATTTGGGACATAACACAAGAATTCTGACAAAGGCAGTGTCCCACCTACCGACTCCTGTCAGTATCAAGCAGGTTAACCTTGGTCCTGCTGAACCGGGAAATGCCCTGCCTTTGTAAACAGTGTAGATCCAGACCAGTTGGCTTCTCAGAAGCCAACTGGTCTGAATCTGCACAGTTTGTCATTTATAATGAGAATTTGTATCAACAACCTGGATCAAGCACTCTGATTGGTTGACAAATAGAAGTGGGTGTGACATCCTAACTTTTTCAGCATGACAAGGGTTAAATACTAAAATTCATGTAAAGGATGACAAAGTCAATGGATTATGATACATGTATGTTCTAACAGTTACATCCCGCACAAAAAAATCTAATAGTTACATCCCATATAGAGAAACATCTGCCTCAGTGGTAGTGACGAATGCTTAATATTCATCATTGTGTATCTAAGCACAATTTTGTTTTATCGATCATTGGCAGAATGTATAAACTAATTAAAGGTTATCAGAGATTTTTTGCACTCACTGTATGTTGTGAGTAAATATTTGGGACATAACAAGAATTCTGCCAAAGTCAGTGTCGCACCTACCAACTCTTGTCAATATTATAAACAGGTTAACCTTGGTCCTGCTGAACTGGTATATACCTGCCTGTTTCTGAGAAGCCAACTGATCTGCATCTGCACTGTTTGTCATTTACAGGCTTTCAAGCCCTACTTTGAGAATATACCTGATCATAGAGATATTTCACATTAAGAATATACCTGACCACAGAGGTATTTTACATTGAGAATACAACGGATCACAGAGATAGTTCACATTAAGAATATACCAGATCACAGAGGTATTTCACATTAAGAATATACCTGATCACAGAGGTTTTTCACATTAAGAATATACCTGATCACAGAGGTATTTCACATTAAGAATATCTTCATCAGATATTTCTGTTCCCATGGAGATTTCAGCAGCATCTTTCAATTCTTGTTCAACTTCCTCTGGAAGGATCTTGGAGAAATCTGTTTTTACTGCATTTGTTCTGAAACCTAAAATGAAGAATACCTATTCAACCCATCTTTGTCTGGAAACCCCAAAAGTACAATTGGCAAACAGTGCAGACCCAGATCAGACACTGCAGAATATGGAATTTGATCAGGGTTTATACAGTTTACATTAAGTACAGGAATTCCTATAAAACAAAGTAATAAGAAATTCGCTGAATGGCTATGCCACAACTGCTGGTGGTGTTCAAGAAACAGAGCTAAACCCACATACTTAACATTGCTCAGTGAAGCATGAAAAGTAGGTCAAGGTTGGTAAAGTTGATGCAGTGGCAGGGTGCATCATGGCGGATGTGTGTATGAAGTTTCATTAACCTAGAAGCCTTGGTGTTAGAGAAACAGAGCTAAGTGCACAGACCTAACATTGTTGACGCCGATGCCAACACTGCTGTCAGAAAGTGATCCCTATGTAGCTCCTGCTTGCTAAAGCAGTCAAGACAATAAAAACTAACCAGACACCCTCCTAATACAGACAACCCTCTTTATACCGACACTCGATACAACAGCAAAATTCAATATAATGACAATTTGATTGTCACGAAACCCGAAAAGGTAACAATTAACAATTTACTCACGCATTATGCAATATTGTATTTAATACCTTAAAGAAACATATGTTTTGGCTATTTGTTAGAATCGCCTCGGTGAGGTGATTCTAACAAATATCCAAAACATATGTTCTATGAGAAAATAAGAATAAAATAAGACCTTTCTAACATATCAATCTGCTCAGTATTGATATATTCTGTACAACAGCAAATTCATTTTAACGGCATTGTAACGAGGGTTCACTGTAGAAATTAACTGGTTCAAAGAATTGTGGTAGAAGAGTCCACTGATCATAAATGGGTTAACCAAAAATAACTGGAAATCTTTATCTCCTTATCATACCTGTCTTAAATTTTGTATAGCTCTGTATTATATACAAAGTAATGAAATATAGAGAATTATTAATGAAATAAAATGCATATTTTCACTAGTGAAATATAAGTTTTATATTTTCACTAGTGAAAATATAAAACATATTTTCACTCCTCTGAGCAGTGAAAAATATAAGATCTGGGTCTACTGTTTTCTTATTTACATTAATGTTTTCATTACACTAGATGAAAATTTTTATGGTATTCACTGAAAAAGAGTAAATTTTCTTTTTATTTTATTTTTATACGCCAATGCGCGTTTCTGACGTCATATCTAACGTCACCAAACAAAACAAAACATGAACGTCATGGCGCCAAGGGACAAAACTGCGTGCCAGACTTTCCCTTGCAAATGCAAGATTTGCATCTCTTCTATCGAAAGTGATGTATATAATAAAAAGAAAATTCAAATGTTTGTCGTGAAAATGACTTTTATTTCATCTCGTGAAGTGAAAAAATGTATATTTCATTCGTGCCTTCGGCACTCATGAAATATACATTTTTTCACTTCACTCGATGAAATAAAAGTCATATTCACTCCAAACATTTGAATATCCTCTATGTATTTCTACCTGTTGATGTGTCTAAAAGTGCTTGATGTGGTAAACAGAGCAGACCATGACCTAAGCATAGCTCTCGTTAAGATGATTTTTTCCATCCAAAAGTATTGATACTTTTCTTATTTCTGCATGAAAACATACGTTGTGTGTACTCATTAGAAGTGCCTCGCTGAGGTGCTTCTAATGAGTATCCACAATATATGTTTTCATGGAGAAATAAGAAAAATATCAACCTGATACTCACTCTTATCTAGACCTATGTTCTGTGAAGCTTGATCTGGGCCTACAGTTCTCTTTATAGGCCTTCAACATTTTCCTAAATATATGGATACATTAACTATTTGACAGACTTGTCCTAAATTTGATTTGGTTGGTTGGTTTGGAGTTTAACAGTGTAGTCAACACTATTAAGGTCATGTCAATCTAGTCAGTTCACCTTATCACACCCTTTTTCCTGTGCAGGCTTAGTCCTCCAAGTTGTTAACCAGTACTTGTGCCCTATATTTGAACAAGACTATTTTACTACCTATTGTTTGTTTGTGTTGAGGTTTTACGGCCCAGTCAACCCAATGGGGTCATGTAGAGCGCGGTCAGTTTACCTAACCACACGTTTACTGGGCAGACTTAGTCCTCTAAGCGGTTAACCAGTATTGTGCACATTCTTTCGCCAGAAACTGACAACTGCCCTTCTTGAATCAGCGGAAGGGTGAGAATGACCGTAGAAAATATTTCATGGTCAATCTCCACGAAAGAATGTTGCCGACCTCGGCGGGGGTTGAACCCGCGACCTCCTGGTCTCCAGTCGGACGGCGCATCCAACTTGATATGTCTAAAAACATTGGATGAGTGGCAAACAGTGTAAGATCAGATGCTGTATTTTGAGGCATCTAACCAGGCTCTACCATGTATGCTCATGCCTGTCAGTCTAAGATTACTAGTTGGATATCTACTGGTCTGTCAACACTGTTATGGTCATGTCAAGCCAGTCAGTTCCTAATAACGTGCTATACATGTAAAGATTTTTCTGTATTTCTGCAGGAAACATTTTCCTCTTTGCTGCATGAAACATGTTGTGGGTACTCACTAGTAGCAAGGAGTGTCTAATGAGTACCCACAACACGTTATAACAGAGAAAACATAGGAAAAAGTAGTAACAGTGTTTTCAGAGAAAACAGATGTCCCCCAACCGTGAATTTTCATTTTATCTACTGCTGTGACCTTGAAAACTAGGTCAAGGTGAAAACTAGGTCAAATTTACCAAAATCTTATCAATTCTTTGTTATGTCCCAATTATTTATCCATAAAAATTTGGTAAGAATCCAACCACTGGCTCATGAGATATTGTATTGACAAGAAAGTGTCAGGCCAACGGGATCCGCACCAAAAACAATATGTCCACCTCCACTTCAGTGCTTGCATTAAGGGAAGTCTGGGAGTCAGAGACTCCCAAAAATTGCCTTGGGATTTCCAAAAATCAGTGCCAGGAAGTCTGGGACTCCCAACTTTTAAAGATATCTAGTCATTTTATAACAAAAATTTAGAATGAATTTATGTGTAACAAGTGTTATTTAGCTTAAGAATGGCAGTTTTACTCCATAAATGAGAGTTTAAGAATATTGAGGCTGACTTTCTGAAAGTGACAGAAAAAATTTGATCACCAGGACTTCCAGATTTTGACAGTTAGTGCAACTGACAGTGCAAGCACTGTGACCCCTTAAGTTGGGTGACATACATGTAATGTTAATATTTTGGGTTAACTGCAGCCATGTTTCAATCATTTGCAATAACATAAGAACACCTACCCATAAGTTTAACCACTTTAGCATAGGCAAGATTATCAGCGACAATTTTACTAAGTTCAGGAAAGTGCCACCCGTACCATTCTCTAGCTCTCATCACATAGTTGTTTAGTTCTTTGTCCAAGTCATCTAGTAATGCTGAATGAAAAAATGTGAGATGTTTACAGTTCATACATCCATACTCAAGATAAGACCCCTTTCTTCAATCAAAAATTACATTTTCTTATTTCCCAAGAAAATATATGTTGTGGGCATTCATTAGAAGCGACTCACTGAGATACTTCTAATGAGTACCCACAAACTGTTTTTTTATATTTTATGGATACCCTTGCTTACCTGGAGCTATGTACATCTATCATGAAAGGTCTCTAGGCAATTTTAATGAGTTGCACAATGTATGCTTTCATGAAGGAATAATAACAAGGTGGTCCTGTATCGCTCACTTGATTACCAGACAAGTTTCCAGTCAATTGTTTTTGTTTGTTTGTGCTCAGGTGTTATGGCCCAGTCAACCCAATGGGGTCATGTTGAGCACAGTCAGTTTACCTAACACATTTTTACTTGGCTTAGTCCTTTAAGTGTGCACATTCTTTCACCAGAAACAGACAACTGCCCTTCTTGAATCAGCAGAAAGGAGAGCTTGATCACCCAGTCAATTAGCCTTTCGATTCAAAGAGTAGAAGTTTGACATAGATTTTCAAGATGGCATCCATCTTGGTATTTACAATCAGAACAATTTTAGCTACTTTTTTATTTACACGTCACCTCAATACCTGCAATGAAGTTTCGAGCCAATTGGTCTTTCAGTTAAGAAAATCTAAATAGATTTTTAAGATGGCGGCCATCTTGGATTTCCAACTGGAATGTTTTCGCCTGATACTTCCTATCAAGTTATGTGTCAATGTCTTTTGGTTCAAGAGAAAGTTCAAAATAGATTTTCAACATGGCGACTATCTTGGATTTCCTGTTGAAAAGATTTTAGCTATTTTTTATCTATAAGCAACTCCAATACTTCCTACCAAGTTTCGAGTCTACTGGCCTTTCTATTCAGGAGAAATTGTTCTAAACAGGTTTTCAAGATGGCCACCGCGGCCGCCATCTTGGACTTCCTATCTGAAAGTTTTTAGCTTTTTTTTTATCTATAAGTCGACCCCAATACTTCCTTCTAAGTTTCCAGTCAATTGGCCTTTCTGTTCAGGTGAAGAAGTGCAAAATATAATTTCAATATGGCGGCAATCATGGATTTCTGATCGGAACAATTTAGCTAATTTTGATTAAGTTATCTTGATACTTATTACCAAGTTTCAAGTCAATTAGCCTTTCAGTTCAGGAGAAGAAGTGCAAAATAGATTTTCATGATGGCAGTTGTGGTGGCCATCTTGGATTTCCAATTGGAATGATTTTAGCTACATTTGATATTCAAGTTGCCAGGATACTTCTTACCAAGTTTCCAGTCATTTGGCCTTTCAGTTCAAGAGGAGAAGTGTTAAATAGATTTTCAAGATGGTGGTCATCTTGGATTTCTGATCGGAACCATTATAGCTATTTTTGATCTAAAAGTTGCCCTGGTACTTTCTACCAAGTTTTGAGTCAGTTGGCCTTTTAGTTCAGGAGAAGGGCAAATAGATTTTCAAGACGGCGGCATCTTGGATTTCCGATCAAACAACATTAACCTATTTTTGATCTACAAATTGCCTCAATACTCCCTACCAAGTTTTGAGTCAATTGGCCTTTCGGTTCAGAAGAAGCGCAAAATAGATTTTCAAGATGGCCGCCATCTTGGATTTCCAATAATTGGAAGAATTTGAGCTATTTCTGATCTACAAGTTGCACTGATACTTCCTACCAAGTTTTGAGTCAACTGACCCCTCGGTTCAGACGAAGAAGCACAAAACAGATTTTCAAGATTGTGATTGTGGCGGCCATCTTGGATTTCTGATTGGAACGATTTTAGCTATAACTGATGTACAAGGTGCCCATATACTTCCTACCAAGTTTAGAGTCAATTGGCCCAATGGAGTACGAGGAGTAGCAATTTAAAGCAAAGTGTTGATGCCGCATGACAGACAGTGACTGATCACAATAGCTCACCTTGAGCACTTTCTGCTCAGGTGAGCTAAAAATGTCAATAACTTTTGCATAAAAAAGTACTTTATCTAGAGCTTAGTAGTAGTTAAGTTCCCTGAAGTTTAGAACTACAAAGACATAGATTAAAAAACAAGTATAATTTATGGCATGTCATCAAAAGGAAGAGATAGAAATGGATAAACCACTCTTTTTCTCAAACACCCCATCCCCACTACCTCCCAGCCTCTCCAGCATGGTACTTTAATGTACTTTAACTTCCATGTTTTCATGGAGAATTAACAAAAAAATAACAGTACAGTCAAACCTGTCTAAAACATATTACTGTATTTAAAACTCACCTGTATTAAGAGGCCACAATTTTGGTTCCCTTTAAAGACAAGTAAGTTGGAATTCAACGTGTATTAAGCAAGTATTTATTAGTATAAGCAACCACTATCAACCTTAGGTTTGACTTTACTTTCCAGGGCCCAGTTGTTCAAAGCGTCGTTAGCTTAACGAGCTCGTTAAGGGTCATTTCGTGAACTGTTTTAGCGGATACAATATACAATATTCTGAAATTTTTTGCTGAAAAAATGTGAGTAGCTTTTGCACTGCAAAAGCTACTCACATTTTTTCAGCAAAAAATTTCAGCATATTTGTGTATCACTCGATGTAAATTTTAACGAACCGTTAACTAACGACGTCGTTAGCTTTGAACAACTGGGCCCAGTTGTAAAAAGCTTATTATCTGGAAGTATGAAGTGTAACAGAATTGTACTTACAAATGGCTTGAACTATCATAGTGTCTACTTTATCAGGACTAAACTTCAACTTGTACCGTGAAAGACTGAAAAACAGATAATAGTATGACATGAGTGCTGAAGATAAAAGTGTCCAGGCATATGGAAGTTTTTCACAGCTCTATCAGGGTTGTGGACTTTCCAAATTTTGTTACTTGTACCAGGACAAGTACATGGTCAAAATACACTTGTCCAACCATATTTGTTTGTGTTGATGGGGTCACGTCTAGGGCGGTCAGTTTACCTAATCACACTTGTCCAACCATTATCTACTTGCCCAAACATTGATGTTTTTTTTTTTTTTTTTTTTTTTTTGAAGATAACGTATGTTGTGGGTACTCATTAGAAGTGCCTCTGAGAGGCACTTCTAACGAGTACCCACAACACGTTTTCTTTGAGAAATAAGAAATCTCATAATCTAGATACACTTCTTAGCTGTACAGCTGTGAAATCCTTGTCCCAGGACAAGCAAATTGAAATTTCTTACTTGTCCTCAGGGAAATGGGACCACCTGGACAAGTTGGGCATGGTATTGCCACAGCCCTGGCTATATATCAGGATTATTAAGAAAAACATTTTTCTTGTTGTTGAATAAAATTGTATGTAGAAATGCCAATGTTATGCACTTCAAATAAGTAACCAAGAAATATGTTTTTGTGATGTAAGTAAAGTTATGCATTTTTCTGGCTGAATATAATTTGATTTGGGGTTTTATGATTGATTGTGTTGGGGTTTAATGACTTGTCAACCCTTGTGGGTCATTTTGTGTCATCTCCCAGAGAAAGGGAGAAGACGGATAGAAGAGATAGCAGAAGAGATGAAAGAGAGGGACAGGGGAGAAAGAGGAAAACGAATTAAAGTAAAGAAACAGAAGAAACTAGAGCAAGTCGCTGGCTCGCCATCGCGTATCCCCCCGCCAGCGCCATCGCTTATCTCCATGCACATCAAAATTCCAAATGCATTCCTCTAGCCCTCATCCATAGGGCTATTACCTGTGACAGTTTCAAGGTTCTAGTTAAAAAAAAGCCTAAGAGGAGTTGGGTGACAATCAAAAAATAGGATCCAAACTCCTACTTTTTGACCTCTAGTGACCCCAAGACATGCACCACAGCCCCCCCCCCCCCCCCACGGGCAAAATTTATGCACCACTGTATTCTACTCTTCATTGCCTTCGATTTGATATGCAACGTAACTATGCTTGTACAAAATGGATTTTTGACCCCTTGGGGCCACACCCCCTGGCCCTGCCCCCCCAAGGGTCAGATCAAAATTCTGAATGTGTTCCTCCAGTCCTCATCCATAGGGCTATCGCCTGTGAAAGTTTTGAGATTCTAGCTTAAATGGTCTAGGAGAAATGGTGTGACATTACTGACAGATGTATGGATGGACAGGGGGTGGGTGGTGATATCATAATATCCCCGCTTTTTCTCTGAAAGCGTGGGGATAATAAAAGCATTTCCCCTCTACCCAAGGACTGCTGGCCTTGCCCAGCTGTAAGCCAATATCAGTTGGACGCTCGGTGTGACCTAAGATACACAATACCTTTCAGTGATTTTTTTAGGCGTGCGTCCCGCGTCCTGTACGCATAATTTCGCCAGACGACGCAAAAAATTAGCCTCGGTGAGTCCCGTGGACTCATAAAATTCTCAAAGGTACGTACGTTTTGCTTCTTGAAATCTACTTTCATTTTCGAAAAAGCGAATGCGCAAGCTGTGTTACAGTACAGTATTTGGTAAAAGCAAATACTGAAAGGGGTCGCGTCTCTACGGTACACTGATTTTACCTATACAGTCAAATAATCAATACATGTACCAAGTTGTCCAGTACCGGAGGAAACCGTAGCGAACACTAAAGTATTGGTTTTTAGTCTGCTGAGAACTTTTATCGTAACACCGTTTAACCATGCAATTGTCAACAGGAAACAGCGATCGTTTTTTTTGTTTCTTTTTTTGAAAGAAGAAAAAGATGCACCCTAAAAAGATAATAAAACTAGATTCCTTACAGCAAACGCTGTTCGGTCTGCTAGGTCAACAAATCAGACTGACATCGACAACAAAGTCTGTGACTGCCGATGATGGCGATCTCGATAACGACAGTTCCCCTGAACCCACAAAGCAACAGACAAAAAAAAAGTCTCTGCTTTGTATTACAGTCCAGTCAAAACAGACAAAATGTCTGTCCTTAATTATGTATCACAGGTATTTGATCATCTGTCACAAAAACTGGAGTTTTATGAAAACATTTTCATAAACCTGTAGGTGAAAACATTTTCTTAACACTTCAGTTTTAATAGACAGTGGTACTATAGTTTCATATTTCTCAGGAAGTTTTCTGGAAAGAATTAAAGCAACTCAGTCACCATTATTTACTTTTATTGCACATCCAATTAAAATACTAAGAAAGTAATTATAAAACACCGCTACTCAAGTTCAAATGAAAGGTCTAGGACGCAACAAAATATTTCACCACGAGTCCCAGGTTGGATGCATGGTTTGAGTTTGGGATGCATGAAGTCTGGACCTAGCGAGTCCCAGGACCCATAAAGGCAAAATTGTAAAAAAAATCACTGACCTTTGCCTCACCAAACCATCCCCAATACAAAGTAGACAAGTAGTGCATGGTATTTCTACAGCCCTGGCTCTATGTTAACAGGATTTATCAAGATGTTTGTTTGATTTGGGCTTAACGTCGCTTTCAACCTCTTTCAGTCATATCGCGAAGGTGTCTGGATGTGGCAGGGAGATCAATGCTCACTTTTAGAGTGCTGCCTCACTGAAATATCACGCCCCAGACACTTTGACATGATATTCCACCCAGTCACATTATACTGACACTGAGCTGACCAGTTCTAGCTCCACTTTCTTAATGCTGAGCGCCAAGGGAAAGACCAATTACTACCATTTTTGAAGTCTTTGGTATGACCCGGCCGGGGATTGAACCCGCAACCTCCTGGTCACAGAGCGGATGCTCTACCACTGAGCCACTGTGCCTGTTTGGATTTATTAGATAAACAATTTTCTAGTTGCTGTTTGAAAATGTATGTAGAAATGCCAATGTAATGCACTTCAAATAAGTACCCACAACATGCGTTTTTGTAGAGATGTAAGAAAAATTATGCATTCTTTTTTTGGCTGAACAGTATGGACCAGTCACAAGCCTCCTAGTGGCCCACTTTGAAAATATAGGTTTTTATGTAGGTTCTTCTTACTCAAAATATAGGTTATTTACACGTTTTTCAATAAAAAATTTAGGTTAAAAAAAGGTTCTTCCAAACTCACATTGAGATTTAAAACTGAAGAAAAAATATTTGATGAATTTTTGCACCACAATTATTCAGATAAAGTTGATCTGAATTTTACATAGTCCGAGCGAGCGAAGCGAGCAAGGAAAAAAATACAATTTCTTGACAGTTTTCATCACTTTTTTGGGACTAAAAAGTAAAAATAGTAGGGCATTTTGAAGAAAAGTTAGGGTTGAGTCGCGAGAAGGTTCAAAAAGTGAAAGTTTTTTTCATGAAAATACAGGCTTTTTATAGGTTTTATGAACAAAATAAAGGTTTTATAGGTTTGACACAAAATTATAGGTTATTATAGGTTTTATAGGTTTCGCTAGGAGGCCTGCAGTCAACACTGTTAAGTTCATGTTGAGTCAGTCATCAACATATTATGTTTTGCTGAGTGCTGGAGATAAGCCCTGAATGTATCAGTTTCGGGGACATATGTTAACTGTGAAGGTCCTGATCAGTCTGTAAATACACACAGAACCATTGGCATTGCAGAATAAATACACATATCGAGGGTTGAGCGCAAGACTGGCGTAAGTCAGATGGTTGTTTTTCCCCAAACCTAATCTCCTCACCATGAAGGCGTTATGAAGATTACAACATTTCTTTCTGTAAACAATGAAAATTTAGGTGCCATTGCTCGTATGAGCAATGGCACCTAAATTTGCATTGTTTACAAAGGGGTCCAAGTTGCTAATTATAATAAAGGCCAAAGTTGTGTCCCTGATGAGACCAAGATTCTGAGAGTGTTTACGGAAAATGGTGGGGGCATAACAACATCTCCCTATACCCTTGCCAGCTGCAAGGATAGCAGGCCTTTCCAAACTGTAAGCCAATACCAGTTGGTCGGTGCCCCAGTGACAAAAGCTAAAGGACACCTCAGGGAGGCGCTTCTAATGAGTACCCACAACATATGTTTTCATTGGTGGAAAAAGACGCCTTATCAAGAGCTATGGACTGCAGCAATGACATTAGGCACATTATCCAAATTCAAGAATGGAAGAATCCACTTCAGAAACTCAGGAATGAAAGGGTTAAAAGAACAATCGTTAAGATCAATACGAGACCTCTCCTCATGATGTAACAACAATTATCCAACGACATCATTCTTGATCAAAGCTATTTTACCTGTGAGCTAAACCTAACGCCATGGCTGACATCTCTTTTTCTGGAAGTGTGATTAGACTGTCCATCTGCTGTCGGATACCTCGCATCAATTCCTGTACTGATGAATTTGCCACACAGCTTACATCAAATTTATCCTAACAAAAAAGGAGAAGTGTTTTCACAATTACACGTGTGTTTTGTAAATTCCTGCAACCTAGAAGAGAACTTATTAAAAAGATTTTTTGATTTTGTGTTTCATGGCCTAGTCAACACTGTTAAGGTCATATTGAGCTGGGAGGTAACCTACTCACTCTTTTCCAGAGTAGACTTAGTCCTCTAAGTGGTTAACCAGTGCTTGTGCACACACTTTCGCCAGTAACTGACAACTGCCCTTCTTGAATCGACGGAAGAGGGCTAAAGACAGTAGAAATAATTTCATGATCAATCTCTGGAAAAGTTATGAGGACAAGCTGGGATTCGAACGTGCGACACCTGGATCTGCAGTCAGATGTACTACCACCATCCGCACTATGAAGCACAGCACTTTTAAAAAACTTTCTCTCTCAGGAAACCGGACTATGGTAATTTATAATTGAGTTAACTTGTCAATATATATCTAAATCCCACTCACAGATAATATATAGTGAAAACAGGTATATACTACCAGACAGGGCCAGCCCGGCCTAGTTGTTCAAAACTAACGATGTTGTTAGTTAAAGTATCGTTAAATCTTTGATCAATAAATATGGCATGTATGCTAATATTTTTGCTGAAAAAATGTGAATAGCTTTTGCAAAAGCTACTCAAATTTTTTTCAGCAAAAATACCTGTAAATTAGATTGGTACTTTCTAGAACAGTTAACATTTTGACCACTAATGAGCTTGTTAAGCTAACAATGCTTTGAACAACTGGGCCCAGATTTTCAAGTTTAACAGTATTTCAAAAGGATTGTTATTTCTACATACTTTCTTTTTTTTACTGTATTAATCTGTTGTAATGAACTTGCCAATTCTCCTTATTTTCCTAGAATGGTATGGAGAAAAAGCCATGGCTTCCAGAATTTTTCTGCTTTTTTTTTTCATCAAGTCACTACAGCTGGTGTTAAGTGTTTTGCTGCAGCTGTAAAACATCTCCCCATATATGATAGGGTTTCCAGGAAATTATATATCTTATTTCTACAAGAAACTGTATGCAAGGGACTGCTTATGAGTGCCACATGGAGAAATTATAAAAGTTTCAACACTTTTCAGTTGAAAAACACTGTATCTGAAGCCATGTACCCATATTCACTATAGAGGTGTAGTTATTTTCTAGACACCTGGGTTCAGTGCACTCATTTGAATTTATATGAAACAGACCATCATTCCATGGACACCACTTCTGACAGTTTAAATGTCTGAGCAGTTACTGTCATGAACCGACTCAATAATACTGTCTGCTATTTTCATTTATCAGATGTTTTTTTTTGTTTGTTTTTTATTTCATTCATATGATCCCTCTTTTCAGAATTTATTTACATACCACGTAGATAAGAGGGGTAGCCATATTTATTTATTTTTTTTTAATTTTTCTATTTCTCTACAAAAATGTATTTTGTGAGTAAGTCTTCTGCAGTGGCTTCTGAAGGTGCATCATATGCATATAACCCTAGCCCTGCTGAATCTGCAACAGTGTAGATCCAGATCAGTTGGCTTCTGAAGAAGCCAACTGACAGGGATCTGCACTGTTTGTCGTTCAGTATGTGAATTTTTAACAACAACCTGCATCAAGTAATCTGACTGGCTGACAATTAGAAGTGGGTGTGGCATCTTAATTTATTCAGCATGACAAGGGTTAATTGATTGACGGTATTTCCAGTACTGTATATTCTTAAACTTATTCTGGCTCTAGGGTGTACTTTTTGATTGTCCCTGCAGCACGTGTGTGTGTTGAGGTTTTATGGCCCAGTCAACCCAATAGGGTCATGTCGAGCGCAGTCAGTTTACCTAACCACACTTTTACTGGACAGGCTTCGTCCTCTAAGTTGTTAGCCAGTATTGTGCACACTCTTTAGCCAGAAACTGATAACTACCCTTCTCATGAGTGAAAGTCTCAGAAATTGTCAATACTGAATCCATTCTCCAATACTGAAAATTATCTTTTTCCTATACTTTATATAGGACAAACAATCTTTTCAATACTGAATTCAGTATAAATACTGAAAACTTTCACCCATGCCTTCTTGAATCAGCAGAAGGGAGAGAAAGACTATAGAAAATATTTCATGATCATCTCCATGAAAGAATGTTGCCAACAAGGCGGGTGCCAAACCCACAATCGCCTGACCACCAGTCGCACGCGCATCCGAGCGACCAAGGTCAGCACACATAATGTGTTTTTGCTGAAAATTAAGAAAATATTTAATTGGCTCCCCTTTTATCTAATATCCGTCCAATTTTAATGCATTTTATCAAAAGACTTGAAAGTACAGGCACTCACCATAAAACACACCCTACCACACTCTCATATAAATATTAAAACCCCGTTAACCGAGGTCGTCACAAACATTTAAATCACCGAGTATGTGGGGTATGCACACCTTAATAACATTTCCGAGTTTGGCATCTGCTACTGCGAGTTCTTCATGTGCTTCTTTGGCAACTACTTTCTTCATCAGACTTTTCAACGTCTTGCTCATTTTACCTTCTATAGTAGCGGTTGCAGCTGGAAGAAAGAAAAGAAAAAATCTTCTTTCTACATAGGGTCATAATATAGGAATCAAACATGGTTTTTCATGCATTAACATTTGCCAGGTCCCGTGGGAGATGTTGAAAACAGAGGCTGAAGGCCACACTTTTCAACACCTCCCAAGGGACCTGGCGAATGTTAATGCATTCAAAAACCATGTTCGATCATGGCGAATGTTAATGCATTCAAAAACCATGTTCGATCACTATAATTGCATAAAAACTGAAAACATTTTCTACATTTCTCATTATTTCTTGCACTATTTTGTTTCGCCTTTTTACTGCTGTCTTGCGAACCTAATTTCCACGTACTATGCTCTTTCTAGGGCCGGGCAGTAAACTTCTTGTAACGGCAGCGAATCTGTGGCCACGATATGATCATATTGAAAGTTGCATAGCCGTGCATTAACAGCATGTGCATTGTCTTGTTAATACACAGCTTTTCGCTGGTTTATGCATGGCTGTTAATAACGTGCGACACTGCTTTTTATGCAATAATAAAGTTTAGCCCATTTTAATCTGGAGACCCCACAAAGGATAATTGGCAAACAATGCTGACCCATTTCAATTGCCCCCAGTATCAGGGTCTTTACTGTTAGCAAATAGTTCAGCCATTTTTCACTAGGAATATCTACATCACAGCCTGACATACCTACAAATAAAATTTACTCTTCCAATATATAGTGAGTGGGAGTTTATTCAGTCTAAAATGGGTTAAAGCTACATGTAACTGATTGATTGTGTTGAGGTTTTACAGCCCCGTCAAACCCATTAGGGTCACGTCAAGCCAGTCAGTTTACCTAACCACACTATTTCCCCTAGTTCAAAGGAACAGAAATTAACTAGTAATAAGAACTTAAGAAATTGCAGAGAAATAAGAAAACTGGTAACAGTGTTTTCAGAGAAAACAGATGTCCCCCAACTGCTAAAGGTCACCAAAATATAATCAGTTCTTTGTTATGTCCTTAATTATATATCCATGAAAATTTGGTAAGAATCCAACCATTGGTTCACAAGATATTGAGCAGACACCAATCGGATCCATGCCAAAATCAGTATGCTCCCTCTCCATAGGTGTGGGGACATATATTTACCGTAATAACCCTAAGTTTTGGGACAGATAGGCATTTGCAAACAGTGTAAACCAGGGCAGACGCCATATAATGTGGCATCTGATCAGGGTCTACACTATTTGCCATGCATACAGAAATATTTTAGACACATCAAGAGGTACATACAGAAGAATGGACTATTTCAAATTTTAGGACAAGTAGGGTAAGTAGACAAGGTGTCCCATTGCTTAGGGTAAATATGGTACCTGATATCCCTCTTATCTAGAGCTCTGACTCACCTGCTAAAGCATCTGTAGTGTCTTTGAATTTCTTGAAATGAGTCAGCTGAACACTGAAATACAAAGACCAAATAAAATTAAATCTGAATGGCTGGAAATTAGAAGTGGGTGTGGCTTCTTAATTTATTCAGCAAGGGAAGGTTTAACCCGTCCTGCTGAACCCGGAGCTGCCTTTGCAAACAGTGTAGATCCAGATCAGTTGGCTTCTGTCCTGTTTGCCATCAAGTATGTGAATATATAGCAATAATCTGTATCTAGTAATCTGATTGGCTGAAAATTAGAAGTGGGCGTGGCATCTTAATATAGATTCAGCAAGGGAATGTTTAACCCTTTTCCTGCTGAACCGGGATATATACTGCCTTTGCAAACAGTGTAGATCCAGATCAGTTGGCTTCTGTAGAAGCCAAATAATCTGGATCTGTACTGTTTGTCATTAAATATGTGAATTTCTATCAAAAACCTGGATCAAGTAACCTGATTGGCTGGAAATTAGAAGTGGGCGTGGCATCTTAATTTATTCAGCAAAGGAAAGTTTAAGCCAAGTGGACTCTTCTACTTTACTCTTTGGACCTGTTCATTTCAATATTAGGAGTGTCTGGTTAGTTTTTATTGTTACCATGTTTTATAGAAATTCCTTTCCTATATCCAAACAGCGTAGATCCTGACCAGATCCTGCACACCATATGATCTGGGTCTACACTGTTGGCTTATACCTCTTTTATGGAATGCTATGGCATAAATCAGTTAGGCCAAATAAAAAAAATGTGTGTTAAGGGTAAACCTACCCTACCTAATTTTCCTGGTGAAACCTTTTTTTTTTTATTAATGTTTTCTTAAAAAAAAAAACAACATAAAAATAGGTCTAAGCTATGCTTAATATTCAGACAAGTTGGTCTGAGCAAACAGTGTAGACCTACATGTAGACCAAACTCAAACTGCTACCATAGGAGCAGTTTGATCAGGGTCTGCACTGTTTGCCATTTTATCAGTACTTTTAGACATATCAAAGAGAGGTCAAACAAACTTGGTAAAATTTTACTTGACCTGATACATGTATATTACAGTCACAGTATATGTCCCTGCCAAATATTATCAAATTATCTTAAAAAATATGAGACATATGGCCTGCACAAGATTTCAGCTTCACAGGACATACAGTGCCTGCACTAACTGTCAAAATCAGGAAGTCCCAGGACTTCCTAGCTCCAATATCTGGAAGTCCTGGTGATCAAATTTTTTCACTCACTTTCAGAAATTCAACCTCAAAATTCTTAAACTCTCATTTATGGAGTAAAACTGTCATTGTTAAGCTAAATAACACATAAATTCATTCTAAATTTTTGTTATAAATGATTGAATATCTTTAAAAGTTGGGAGTCCCAGACTTCCTCGCATTGATTTTTGGAAGTCCCAGGGCAATTTTTGGGAGTCTCTGACTCCCAGACTTCCCTTAATGCAAGCACTGGGACATAAGTACATAATGAAGTGAGAGTTGTCTCTTTTGTATGTGACACACATACTGGTCCTCCACTTCATCCCTACCAATTTGTATGTGACACACATGCTGGTCCTCCACTTCATCCCTACCAATTTGTATGTGACACACATACTGGTCCTCCACTTCATCTCTACCACTTTGTATGTGACACACATACTGGTTCTCCACTTCATACCTACCAATTTGTATGTGTCACACATACTGGTCCTCAACTTCATCCCTACCGAATACCAAAATACCTCTAAGGACATCAAAGTTGTGGAGCGCACAAGGATGCCTCCACGTATGGACACCTAGGCTGGCTGATCACTATATCCCTTAAACCTATTTGGGCGGGGATAAAAATGTCAATTTTGGGGCAAGTAAATCCTGGTTGGACAAGTGGATTTTGACCATTTATTTGTCCATGGACAATAAAATTTGTTAATTCCAGATCCCTGGAGAAATATGTATCCACATATCATTTAACTTATTTCTCCATGAAAACATATTTTGTGGTACTCAGTGCTCCAACTAGGACTTCAGGGCAGAGGGGTGCTGGATAGGGCACTTTTTGCACAGTTATACAAGAATGAGGGCACCAAGTGTCATTTGATGTGCTTAGTATCAACTCTGGGTAAAATTTTCAGCAGGCGCCATACTGAAATATTTTTATTTTTCCCAGAAAACAGGATTTGACATTTCATGCAAATTGTCTCCTTCCTTTGGAGACAATTTGCATGAAATGTCATATCCTATTTTCTGGGAAAAATATTATCAATTTGTCATCTACTGAATTAGCCCAGAGAGTGGTAAAGGTTAAATTTTGATAACTTTTTTTTAATTTTGGTCCAATTTTAATGAAATTTTCACCAAAATGTAGGGTTTGATGTCTGGAGTTGAAATAAGCCAGTAGGCAAGTTTAAAAAGGCAGCGGAGCGGCAGAAATGGGAAAGAGGGGCGGCCCGCCCCTCTGTATAGGGCTAGCTGGAGCACTGGTACTTATTAGAAGCACCTCATCGAAGCGCTTCAAATGAGTATCTACAAGATGTTTTCATGGAGAAATAAGAAAAATATCTGGGCCCAGTTGTTCAAAGCTAATTACATTGTTAGTTACTGATTCGTTAAAATTTATATCAAGTGATACGCAAATATGCTGTATTTTTTTGCCGAAAAAATGTGAGTTGCTTTTGCACTGCAAAAGCCACTCTAATTTTTTCAGCAAAAATATCAGAATATTGTATACTGAATCTGCTAAAACATTTAACGAAATGACCCTTAACGAGCTTGTTAAGCTAACAACGCTTTGAACAACTTGGCCCTGTACTTTTGGGCTGAGAAAAGTGCCTTATCTGGAACTATGCGACTTGCGTTGGCATATATTATCTAATTAGACTAGACATACTTACACTTGACTTGCTTTTTCTGGTGATTCGAAATCAAGGTACAGGTTTTCTGTTTTGTGCAACTTCTTCTCGTTCAAAAGCTGTAACATAATCACAATTACTTGAACAGTTGTCCATAAAAGTATTAACATTGTAGACATAGTGCACCATCTGCAGTACCAGTATTAGGTTTTCTACCGCTAATTAGACAGAGATACAGTATAAGGTCAGTCACCTGGGGTCAGTAGTGTATACAGTTCAAATACGACCTCTTGCATGTTTTTTTTTCTCTCTCTAAGTTTTGCACTTTTATAGTACTGATCAATTCGATGATGATTTGGTGTTTTTACATCCCTTTCAACAATATCTAACTCATACTGAGATGATGGAAGGATGATAATGACTCTGTGCAATGAAGCGCAGTAAAGTCATGAGCTTAATTCCACCTCCAGCTGGATTCGAATCTGGGATCTTGTGATCCCAAGTTGAGATCGCAAACCACTCTGCCACACTGACACTTCTCTATATATGTAGTACTGAACAACATACAACAAAGTCAGACAAAAACTTTTTGCTGTCTAAAAAAAAACAAAAAAACATGACAATTATCAGTTGTTTGAAACATGTTTTAGACAAGGAAAATATGTGATATCTGGTGATATCTGTAGTCAAGGGCTATTGATACAGTGGCCAGGCCATTAATAAGAGAGGGCAGGGCTGTTGAAATACCATGCCGGACTTGTCCTATTTCCCTGATGACAAGTAAGAAATTTCAATCTACTTGTCCTGGGAATGACTTCATAGCAATAGCTACTTCAAGAATATCCAGATTATGATATACATGTTTCTTATTTTTCAAGAAACAAGAAAATGTCAATTTTTGGGCAAGTAAATCTTGATTAGACAAGTGGATTTTGGCCATTCACTTGTCCATGGACAAGTAATAGAATTTGATAATTCCAAAATTCTGAGACAGGGTACTGAAAAGGCGGATGGGATAAGAAGCTGGTCTATAAATGGCCATTGAATATTACAAAATAAAGTTTTGATGAGGTTGTTAAAGTAGATTTTGGCCACTGAAAAAAGGATGTTTTGTTTGTGATTGAGTTAGGATACCCTACATAAGAAGCAAGTGATGATAATTTGAATGCACACATATCGGTAGCATATATAAATTCATATTAAAAAAGGAAATAAGAATTAAGATGACTAGGAATTATGATGTTTGGACTATGCCTGAAATTTAATTGGACTAAACCACCCCCAAGTGCCTGTGTGTAAGATTCAATAACCAGATAACCCAGTGTTAATTCCTCCTGCTAGAGGAATTAACATGGTGGTAGTAGTGGGATTTCATTTTTTTTTTTTTTACTGATTTATACTCTGTAACAGTCCTCCTCGAAGAGGAATTAACACTCTGATACTGAAGATCTTAACTTGAACAGACAGGTTTAAACACCAACACTCCTAACCCATCAAACTGGGACAGTGTGACCTAATGGTTAATGCTCTCGACTTGCAAGCGGAAGGCTGTGGGTTCAAATCCTGTTTGGGACGAAATTCTTTTTAGACCATTTGTACTCCTAGCCAATACTCAATTGCCCTGGGTTGAGGATAAAGTGTTTGCGTTGAGCTTTTACAGCCCAGTCAACCCAATGGGGTCATGTTGAGTGTGGTCAGTTTACCTAACCAAACTTTTACTGGGCAGGCTTAGTCCTCTAAGCGGTTAACCAGTATTGTGCACATTCTTCCCCCAGAAACTGACAACTGCCCATCTTGAATAAGCAGAAGGAAAAGCATGACTGTAGAAAATATTTTATGATCAATCTCCACGAAAGAATGTTGCCGACCCGGCGGTGGTCAAACACGCACCCTCCTGATCTTCAGTTGGACGCACATCCAACTGAGCCACTGAGGCCAACTAAGGAGGACATGAAGTCCAACAGCTGCACAAGGGCTTATTTCACAATTGCAAAATCATACCGGATGTTTAGACCTACTAAGTTTCCTGTACCTACTGGGGAGCGCCAAAAGGAGTAGGGATCCTGGCCAAAACATTCAGGTGTAATTTGTAAAATTGAATACAGCCAAGGTGCCCATGGGAAATCCATGAATTTTTTTTTTTTAGAAACTTTTACGCCTCAGTCAACACAGTCATGTTGAGCCAGTCGGTTTACTTAGAGCCACACTTTTCCTAGGCAGGCTTAGTCCTCCAAGTGGTTAACCAGGAATTGTGCACATTCTTCCGCCAGAAATTGACACTGAATTGCCCTTCTAGAATCAGTGGAAAAGGAAGAACTACTGTAGAAAATATTTCATAACCAGTCTCCACAAATGAATGTTGCCGGACCCAGTGAGGTTGAACCGGTGACCTCCTGATCACGACGTGTATGCATCTTGCTGAGCTGCCAATGCTTGCGGTAACCAGAGATTTACGCCAAATTAGAATATAAATAAAGGCATCTTTAGAGACAGCTAGTGTCATGCTGGCGGGTGATCCATGAATCCAGAATCAGAATTTTTACTGGTGATAGGTATAATGACATTCAATGATTCATTCACAAGGCCTCCATGTGCCCGATAGCGTGAATATCTAAACAACAATCATTTAACCTTTCGGGGAGTATCACTTGCAACCAAATAGAAATGTCTAATACATCTATGACCCAGGATCTTTGTCTGATCATGATCTGTACAGATCATAACAAGCCCTACGTAACCCACGTGTTCAACATGTTTTCAACGTTTAAATTACCGATTTTAAGTTTGGCTGCTGGATAAAAATAAAACACTGTCAAAAAATGGCCAACAACATCATATCATGCATACAGAAGTATAAAACAAAACAGGAATGTATGTCAACCTTAAATATAGCATAGCCAGCCGCGGTTTCAAATAGGACCAACATTTTGCTGAATGTTTTGATGTCCACGAGGTTTCAACAATTAGTGCGCATGCGTCACATTAAACGGTTCCGTTTCTAAACCACCTCCTCACCTAGATGTTTCGCCCCTGGTCGTTTCGCCATTTGGTCGTTTGCCGCCCCTTTCCACCCAGTCGTTTCGTCCCATATACATTAATAAAATTTATCAGCTATTTAGGTTGTATAACGTCTCCTTATTTTTATTAAATCATCTTTAAAAGCCAGTAGGGAGATGAGGCACATTTTTAATGAACATTAACCCATTTACTCAGAGTGCTAAGCATGGCGTCCCATAAAAGTGGCATTGGCAAACAGTGTAGACCCAGTTCAGACACTGCAGAACGCGGCATCTCATCATGGTCTTCTTTGTTTCCATTAAATACAGGAATTTCTATAAAACGTGGTAATAGGGTCTTATCATGATAACCATGTCATCGGCCTTGATACAAAACACACGAGACTACTGGTGGCTGCGGGGGGAGGGGGGACGGGCGGCGTGGGGGGGGGGGGGCGGGGATGGTATTGCGGGGCGAAACGACTAAGGGTGAAAACTGGAGGCGAAACGATCATTGGGGGGGGGGGTGTAGGGGAAACGTCTTGGGGGAGAAACGTCTTGTTACCCATTATAACCTTGAAAAGCTGACGTGAGTCCGAATCGGTCGGGTATGAAAGGTTCCAGGTCGATTCGGCCAATTCTGCTGGGGGGAGGGGGGGGGGGGTCGTTTCGGCCTCAGGAGGTGGGTCGTTTCAACCCTGAGTCGTTTCGGCCCCAGTTTTAATATGGCATGGTATGGCTTTATGAGATGGACAGAAGGACAATCTGGCAGATGATGAAAGGATAGATAGATAGATAGATAGATAGATAGATAGATAGATAGATAGGTTGTCTTTTATCCTTGCTTTAAAGACACAATTTGGATTGCATAACACCCTAATGATCATGGATAAGAAATTCTTGGTGACTTAGGCCACCTTACAGGTAGGGGCCTGATAAGGGGGTAATTAGATTAGGTATCAGCAAAGGTTATGATGAAGACAGGGAAATAGATAATTAAGGTGGGTAATTTGGTGATGATTTTATTTTTTCTCTCTTTTTTCTCTGTATTCAATAAAATAGATCGGGTTGTTATTCATTAGAATTGCCTCGCCAATGCAGTTCTAATAAATACTCACAACATGTTTCATAGAAATACAGATATGTAGATATATATATATACTTATGCGTTTATGCTAATTTATCACCAAATGCCCTCTTTATCTGCTTCTTTGGATCAAATAAGGAAAATTTGTAAGATAGTTAGTATTTCATTTATTCATTTGTTTATTTAACGTAAAAAAAGCTTAATGGCATAAAATACACATGCTAAATTGTCTAAAAACATTGACATATTCCATAATGTGTTGTTTTACTGAAGTTAAAATATTTAGTTTTGAGGCAGCTATGGAATAATTGTGAAGTGAGCTTGTTTACTTTAGAAAATAAAAAGACGAATAAAAACACTTTTAAAATGAATAAATGAATACAAACTTTAAAACGAATAAATAAATAAAGTGATACAATACAAATCAACAAATTAAATGCAAAATTTGCAAATAAATTTATTTGGTTCTAAAGTAATATATTAAATATTTCTCAATTGTATGAATTACCCCTTATAGGGCCCCACCTAGGGAGACGTAACATTATGATCACTTAGATAAGATAAACCTTTGATGTGCGCTCTTTTATCAGGACTGTATATTGGGGCTGATCATGAGAGCGGGGTCTAGCCAAAGAAGGAAAAAAGAATGCGTCTTTATAATGATTGATTTGATTTAATGAATGATTGAGTATTAATGAGAAGCGGCAATCATTATTGATAACATAACATAACATAACATAATTTTATTTCGACAAGCATATACAGCTCATCGTCATAACATATATACATAGATGTGAAATACTGACACATATACATAGTAATGAGAGTGGAAGAAATACATCAAGAAATTCATATTTCTTAGCATTTTTTACAGCTAGACAATAATCTACCGTTTTTTTTTTTTTTTTTTTTTTTTTTTTTTTTTTTTTTTTTAACTAACTCTTTCATTTAAAAAAGTATTTCTTAACTCAAAAGACTTAATAATATATAATGCCAAATTATTTAATATTTTGAGCTTTGTAGAATTCAGTAGTGAGATAAGTTTGAAGACACTATGTTTATCATAATAAAATTTAGGCAAATATTGTTTTCTCAGATCGCCATAAGCTCTGCAAACTAGAGTAAAATGGTACTCATTTTCTAAGTCCCCTAAATTGCAAATCGTACATTTACGATCCAATCTTTCTATGTTTCTATGATGGCCTATTTCAATATTAAGTTGGTGCGATGATAGACGTAGTTTAGTTATAGCATTTCTAAATTTTCTATTTTTGATTAGTAACAAATACGGCGTCAGCTCAAATGAGGATTTTATTTCTCTGTAAATCTATTCCGTAATGTAGATATCTCTTAATCTATTATGAAAAAAATTAACAAATTTGGTTATATCAACTGATTCTGGAAATAACCAAACATCTAGAAACCCACTTTTCTCTAATAGTGATTTTACTTTAGATGACCAAGTACAATGTATTAGAATTATCATCGTCTTTTCTTAGGACATGATTTAACGTTCGCAATATGCAATTATCACTTTTCGATTGATGTAAATGAAGCCAATATTTGATGATTCTTACATGACGACCTATGTATAGAGGGAAACGCCCAATTTCTCCATATAGTGTCAAATTATTTGTAGACATTTTAACATTTAGAAGCCACTTGCAGAATTTACGATGCACCCTTTCAATATTTTCAGCATTTGTAAACCCCCAGATCTCGCAGGCGTAATTTAGACTAGATAGAACAAAAGTATAAAAAAGATTAAGCATTATATTAATTGGAACTTGCATGGTTTTGGTTATGGATAGGAGTGAATTCATGGCTCTAAGAGCTTTCCCTGACAAGGTATTAGTAGCTTTAATAAATGCCCCACCCATGATAATACAATACCCACATAATTAAAACTATTTACAATTTCAATTTCGTCATCCGCATATGTCCATTTCTCGTGACTATTTAATGTGCCCCCCTTCCTGAAGACAATTATTTAAGTTTTATCTATGTTGACAGTTAAATCCCATTTATTACAGAACATTTCTAAATACGTTAAAGACGATTGTAACCCTTCAACCGTATCCGAAAAAATTACAGCGTCATCCGCAATCAATAGTAAATATAACGAAATTTGTTCAAGTATAAGACCAGCGTTTGGATTTTGTTGTAAAAATATTTCAAGATCATTGATAAACAGTGAGAATAAGACAGGGGAGAGAACTTCTCCCTGCAATAACCCAACGTTAGACTCGTAAAAGTCGGAAAATGTATGGATATTTTTAACACAAGACATCACTTCTGAGTAAATCGATCTTATAAGATCAAATAATTTACCATCCAGCCCATTTTTTATCATTTTATACCATAAACCATTCCTGTTTACAGAATCGAAAGCCCTCTTAAAATCAATAAAGTAAGTAAGTAAGTAAGTTTTATTTCAAAATTCCAAAAGGCTATAAAGCCCATGAGGATACAACAAATACAAATTTATGCATGACGGCAGACAGGCATTACAAAGTACCTTATATATATATATATATATATATACATATACATATACATATATATACATATATATATATATATATATATATATATATATATATATATATATATACACACATACACATACATACACATACACACACATATACATATACATACACATACACACACACATTCACACACATGTACATATACATAAATACAACTACATTGTATCACTTAACTTAACAAGACATTGACAGGTAATTTGCAATTAATATGAAACAGTAGTACAAAATATCATGACAGTATTACATCGCAGGGTAAGTTTGACACACGCAGAGCAGAGAGCATGTGGTGTATCCAATGTACAGACACCATGCTCCCTGCTCCCGAAATATGTTCTCTAACAATGTATCACCAGCATGATCCAACGCAGCTTATTATGACGTTATCGGCGGAGAAGGTGTGTAATAAGTAGCATATCGCACACTGTAATGTCTTGATAGTATATAAAGGACAACTAACGTTACCAAGCAAAACATTAACGCCGTGGCGTCGACGTTCAGTGCTTAACATTTCAAGCGCTGCAGCGACAAAAAATGTCAAAATACTAAAATGGGATCGGCATCTGTTAGGGAAACAATGAAGACAACCGAAACAATCTGCAACAAGTAGTGAAAATAACGTCGACTTATTATTTTCCACTAGTGAAAATATCATATTCTTTCACCAGTGAAAATATCATATTCTTTCACTAGTGAAAATATCATTTCTACTCATTTCGGATATACTCTGCTTTCATTGCTAAGTATAAAATAAAATGTTATAAACGTATTATATACGTCAGGAACTGATAAAATTTCTGTTGACGGTTACGATCTTCTACCTAGAAGAACGCCTCCGAACAATGCATATAGAATATGTTTTACGACAAACTGATGTCCAGAACCCAGCCTTAACGAAAACGAAATGAGTAAAAAGACAGGGTTCCAGACATACAATGAAAAAAATGTATAATATGAGCTATCAGATTCTTTTCGGAACAAAATGTAAGTTAATTACCATATAACAGATCAGTGCGACATTTGAAAGCATGATATATGTATACGCTCAAATTTCGTAGCAGCTTAATATTGGTAGTGTTTACTAATTCAACAAATTTAAGCATAGACGGTCTCTTCCAATAATATTTAGGTATATACCTTGTTCTAAAATCGCTATACATATCACACTCGATAACAAAATGAAATTCATCCTCTAAGATGTTGCAATTTACACATTTTCGCTCGTCTATAGGAATTCGTGTTGGCCTAGCCCATCTACCAGATTCTATTGCTAATCTATGCGAGGACACCCTTAATTTGCTGAGTGCTTGAATATATTTACAAACATTAATCTTTTCTAAGTATGGTTGAAATTGAAATTGCATGACAGTTTTGTTAAAATTTGCTCTTGACGAATTGTTTATTCTATCATGCCAGTTTTGCATAAAAATATCACTAAGTCTCTGTTTCAAAACAGACAGAAAAGTGCCTACATTTCCAACCCCTTGTGCTAACCAAACTTCGCGGAATCCTAATGATGCTAACAAATTACGAACAAGTGATGCCCAATTCGCCTTATTCGGTAACTCCTCAATATCTCTAATCATCATATTATATATAATTTTAATATACTTATTTTCAGGCGTTTGTAAGATTTTAAACCAATATTTGATAATAATGAAAGATCGTTTTGTTGCATAATTTTCACGTCCCAGCTCCCCGTATATAAAATCATTTTGTGTTGTTTTCTTAACTCCAAGTAGCTTTTTACAAAATTGCATATGTACTCTTTCGACCGCGTTTGCTTGACAAAACCCCCATACCTCACATGAATAGTTTAAGATAGGTGAAATGAGCTTGTCAAAAAGTTCTAATTTATGCTTAGGTGATACGTACGTAAATTTATATAGGTACTTATTCGGTTTAAATATAGCCTTTTGTGCTTGCCCTGCCAACGTAGTTTGCGCTTCTGAGAAAGAGGCCCCGGTTGTAAATACAATGCCCAATACTTGAAACTCCTAACTATTTCTATTGGTTGATCCTCGTACATAAATACTAAATTTCGCTGTAGAGTGCCGCCCTTTCTAAAAATTAAAACTTTCGTCTTTGTTGCATTTACTTTAAGTTTCCAACTTGTGCAATACTCTGATAGTAAGTTTAAACCCAACTGTAATTCTTTAGCATCGTTAGCAAATATTACTATATCATCAGCATATAATAACATGTAAAGTTTGAACATATCTACGTCTAGTCCCTCAAACCCAGAATGAATGAACTTATCTTCGATATCGTTCAAGAACAAGGAAAATAAAAGGGGAGATAAACACTCGCCTTGTCTGATACCGAGTGAGCAAAAGAATTCGTTACCCACCATGTTACACATTTTTACTCACAATTATCACGTACAACATAATCAAAAGCTTTAGTAAAATCAATAAAACAACAGTACAACTTTTTACCACGGTTAATAAAATGTGTTATTAATCCATGTAATACAAAACTATTGTCCACCGTACTCATACCCGGTCTAAATCCAGCTTGAGCTTCTATTAAAATGTAATATTTTTCGGCCCACTCAGACAACCTATTATTTATCACCCTGGAGAAGAGTTTTCCAAGAGTACTTAAAAGAGTAATTCCTCTAAAATTTTCTACTTCGTTAATACTTCCTTTTTTATGTAACGGTATAATGTAACCCTCAGACCATTCTTCAGGAAAATAACCCATCTCATAAAGTTTATTGAACAGAATTAGAAATTAATGTTGCACTTAACACTTCCTTACCGTTAATGAAAACTTCGTTGAGTAATTTATCCGGTCCTGCCGACTTGTTAGTACGTAACTGAGAGATTGCTTTCAACAGGTAAAACAGATATATAACATTTGCTTACGGCTAATTGCTCTATGAATTAAAGATTCTAAAATGAATATTGCATCTACTGTACTATAATCCGCTTTAAATCCGAACTGAGCATCCGATATTACATCATTTTCTATGGCCCATTTTTTTAGCCGTTCATTGACAATAAGCGTGAATAGCTTCCCAAAACAACTAACTAGAGTTATCCCCCTGTAATTACTCGGTATTTTTGAATCGCCTTTTTTGTAAATCGGTAAAACCACCCCTTTTGTCCATTGTTTTGGAAAGCTCTTTTTATTCAAAATATAATTAAAAAGAGTTTCTAAAGGCGCTAATAATAAAAACACTTTCCTTTAAATATTCTTTCAAAATGGTATCTAGCGAGCAAGCTCTATTAGAATTAAACTGTTTGGAAGCATTTTTTATTTCCTCTTGCGTAATAGGGCTGCCTAGTTCCTGAAATGTGCTGCCGGTTCGATATGTGTCTAAATTATGTATCAAATTGTCAGCTTCCATGTTTACAAAAGGCGGGTCCTGATTTGAGAGTGACTTAAAATATTGATAGAATTCTTCAATTGAAATTTCTGATTCTGTGGGTGTCTGTTTTTTATATTTAAACATTTTCCAGAATTCTCTCGGCTGTTTTTTACGCATTTCTTTCATTTTCCTACCCTGTTCATAACTATATTTTAATTTGCATGACCTACAATAATATTTGTAATCTTTTTTAGCTTCTAACATTATTTTCCGCGTCTCACTGTTTCTGTCTGAATTAAAATTATGAAGCGCTGAAATATACGCCTCCGTTTGAGCTTGCATTCTTCATTATACCATTTCTGCTTTTTCAATCGACTAGTATGATTAAAAAACGAGTCTTTTCGCGGAATATAGCGCTTTTTAAAATACGGGTCCGCTCTGTCCGTTAAAAACTGCGTAAACGATGCAACAATGTCGTCTGTATCACAATTTCTACTTATTCCATCAGAAATTGATCTATTAAATAAATGTAAGTCTCGTGAAATATCGTTACGGAAAGCTTCTTTGTAATCATTGTTCCATTTATAATATATACGTTCATTCATAGTTTCGTCAGATTGTCTGATATATGTTTTCAACGAAAAACATATGGGTGCATGATTCGAATATTCATTGAAAGAGCAAATTTCAAAATCGCATATACTATTAAAATTCGATGAAGAAGTAATAACGTAATCAACCACACTTTCTCCATTGTGGGTATAGCACGTGACCTGGCCAACTGATTGATCCTTAAATAAGCGACCATTGACAATGCGCATATTTGTCACCTTACATAAATCTAATAATTGATGTACATAATTGTTTTGATACTTGGTAATCGATTTGTCATGGTGAGAAAACTTAGGCCAGTTGTAATTAGTCTTTAATCCTTAGTGATAATACAAACAGTAATCAATTTATTGAAGTGAGAAAACTCGTGCTTGTTAATTAAATATGGTTTGATTGATGTTTGACTTGATCGGTGAATGGCTGCTGGACAGTCCTAAAAAGGTACAAAAACTGAAGGACATGACCTTAAAAGTGATTAGTGGGCAGTTAAACCACAAACTAACCAACTAAAATTACTGTTTTAATCTGTAAAGCACTGGGCAAATTTGTAACGATATTATTCTAAAATAAATGGTCTTTGTTTTCCAAAAAGAGAATAAGTCAACATGCCTTCTGATATGAAATTTCAAGACTTATTTTCTTTGAAAAAAAAAAATAAATAAATAAATAAAAGAAATAGAACTTTTCGAATATTGTCTGTTCCAAAATTTGCTGGGTGCCGCAGGGTTAAAGTGCTAATCATGTATTATAAAGAAATTACTGTACGGTTAAGTAATCGTATAAGATGAGCAGGCTTATTTGTGACCGCTGAGTATGCGCTATGACCCCTAAATGAACTGCTGCTCAACGCAGGTAAATGATATTTATGCAGTCTGATCAGTCTTTTTAGAAGCCAGCATACAGAAGTTATGTTTAATGTAATCGAACTCTAATCAGACTGTGTTGCGCAATGGGCATTTATTAGTGTAAAATGCTTATAAAGTTTGACATTTCCTGTGAATCGTAGACAGCCGATTTGCATAGAATGTCAAGCCTTATTTTCTCTTGAAAGACAATTTTTTGAAAGCTTGATAAATAATATAGGATAATACAAAACAGACTTATCAGAAAAAGGCTATACCCTATCAACCACGACCTATGACACCACTAGACTTTTCATCAAACAATCAAATTATTGTTTAACCTATCATACCTAACCTAGAAGGCCTTCAAAAAAAAAAAAAAAAAAAAAAAAAAATCCGGCCAAAACGACCCACCACATTTGGCCGAAATGACCTAGGGCCGAAACGACCCGGGCCGAGAAGACTCAGGGCCAAAACTACTCAGGGCCGAAACGACCCGGAACGGTATGAAACCCACAGACCGGAATCCCGTGACAGAGACCCGAGACCGAGACCAAAATTTCCATCTAGCAGGACTTATGGTTTTAACTTTGTTCATTTGGGTTTATACTGTAAGGTATTAAATAAATATTATCCAAGAGAAAGGAAATTTAGATCAGACTTGTATTATTCTTTAAACTCAGATTTATCGTTTCAAGGGGTATTACAGACCAAACATTCTTAGGTTTTTTTTTTTTTTTTTTTTTTTTAGTTAAAGTTTTTTTTCTATGATAAACAACCAATTTCAGGTCTTTAAAATACAGAAATAAATTATATATGGCTAATATGAAGCTCTATACAGAAACGTTAAAGTGTTGAATTTTACGCTTTTTACATATTTATTATCATTCTAAAAATAGAACAGGGAGAAAATTGGATAATAACTACAATGACCATAAACTACAGAAATGTACCGACAAGTGAATACTACTACTACTACAGCCAGTGCATACAAATGGAAAATATGCTTATTGTGTTATATATAATGTTTGGATTGGACATGTGCCATATGCACTGGCTATGTGAGTATTTACTGTATTTACAGCAGTACTGTAGGTATACTCGAAGTTGTCAAACTCTTATGAAAAATGAACTGAGACAACCTCGCCCGCCCCCAGCAACCATTCGAGTGGTTCTCCTGGGTATCCTTTGCACATTCTTTATTGTCAAAGTAGCCGCCTTTTAAAGTGCGGTGTTCATAAAACAGACGCAAAAATAACTAAAGTTTTAATTTTGAAAATAGTCACTCATTCACTCGTTTTTTTTAGGTGCACCTCACTTACACACACACACACACACACACACACACACACACACACACACACACACACACACACACACACAAACATCGATTTAGTGCCAATGTCCCAGCACTAAACTCAGTCCAGTCCAGGTTTTATAGATAACCCTCTTTACACAGCAGTCCGACGTCACAGCGACAAGAATAGCGCGGCTATACTCGTAAATAACCGTTACCCGGAATTCACTGGTCAATGATAATCACGTGGACAAAAACCTTAAGGAAATTTTGGTGTATGTATACTTTGGGTTGATTGTGACAACCCAAAACTCTCTATGCAGTCTGAACGACTTCTTTGTTGTACGGCCCGGCTTTAAAGAAGAAAGAGGAAGTTCTGTGACACTCATGCACCCGATATCCAAGCGAATTCCCATCTTCGGAGATCGCACGACCTTCAGAAAAGTCGGCCGACCGACCATAAGCTTGGTTTTCTAAATGTACCCTATATTCAATTTGTGAGTGCGTCCGTCCGTTCTTGGTCAGCACAAATTCTTGAACTGTTTGAAACATTTTTTTTATATATAATTTTCACACGAAACTGATACTGACAAGATCTAGCCAACATGTTTACCAAATGCCATTCTTTCATTGCCCAACGATAGATCGAGGTCAAAATTGTAAAAATATGGAAATGGCCACAGGTCTTCAGCCATATGGGATATTTTGATAATTGAATTAACACATTTAAGCCCAGCGTCTCATAAAAGGGACCTTGACAAACAGTGTAGATCCAAATCAAACGTCACAGAACGCGGCGTCTGATCAGGGAGGGTCTAAACTGTTTGCAACTGTTACAGGAATTGCCATAAAACGTGGTAATAATAAACACTAAACGAACACACTTTCCACTGGAAATGAACCGGTCCAAAGAGTTAAAGTAGAATAATCTTAGCGCCTGATAATCAATGTCGATCTGTGGTCGGGCCTATCGTCGTCATGTTTGTGGTTTTCTTATGTTCTGGCTTCAGATCGCCATTGAGCCCTTTAGCTTGTTTCTCATCACAGCATTTATTATATTTTGTTTCACTGTGGTATTTAACAGATGAGGTGGAGGACTCCTGTGCGGACCAAAATAATTTTTTTTTTGGTAATTTGGAGCTGCATCAGAACTAAGGGTGGGGTTTTGCGCGTTTAAGACCCTAGCAGTTTTTCTACTGACCTTTCCATGGCGGTTCCTCTGTTCTAGTTCTTCTTTGTGCACCGACGCTTTCATATGTAGCGTTTGTTTTGTCATTATTTGTTCCTAACGTCACAGCTAGCATTCTTTATAAATCTATAGCGGGCCGTTATCGGCCCGTCAGCTACCCTGACGGGCCGATAACGGCCAGCTATAGATTAATAAAGAATGCTTACTGCCCAGTAAGCATTCCAAATAAATCTATAGCGGGCCGTTATCGGCCCGTCAGCTACCCTGACAGGCCGATAACGGCCCGCTATAGATTAATAAAGAATGCTTACTGGGATCTCCTTGTTTTTGGTGCCTCAGAAAGGCTGCGCTTCGTGATTATAGCATGTCCTGGGTATCTTCACTTAATTTTTTTCACTTGTGGCGTTTGTTTTGTTATTGTTCATACCCCATCATCTTCTTTCGTTGCCTGGCGACGGGTGAACTTCGTGATTGTGGCGTTTCTCAGGTATCATTTGTATTTTTTT
Source organism: Anodontia alba (assembly GCA_964016985.1). Taxonomy (NCBI): domain Eukaryota; kingdom Metazoa; phylum Mollusca; class Bivalvia; order Lucinida; family Lucinidae; genus Anodontia; species Anodontia alba. The sequence continues at coordinate 44,945,674 of OZ024837.1, forward strand.
CATATGTTGCGTTTGTTTTGTCATAGTTTATTCCTCACCTCTCCAAGACCCTAGCATTTTTCTACTGACCTTTCCATGGCGGCTTCTCTGTTGTAGTTTTTCTTTGTGTTCTTTCTTACATATGTAGCGTTTGTTATGCCATTATTTGTTCCTCACATCTCCTTTTTTGGTGTCTCGGGAGGGCTGCGCTTCGTGACTATAGCATTTCCTGGGTATCTACAGTTTTTCACATGTGGCGTTTGTTTTGTTATTGTTCATACCCCATCTACTTCTTTCGGTGCCTGGCGACGGGTGAACTTCGTGATTGTGGCGTTTCCCGGGTATCTTCATTTACAGTCGAACTTCAATAGCTCAAACACCTTTGGGACCATGGAAAAGTGTTCGAGCCATGGGTAGTTCGAGCCAATGAAGGTTAATCATGGCGCCAGGCCGGGAAGCAAATATCGCTAATTCTGGGAAATCTATCGATCTTCTACACAATAATTTATGTTGAGTGTACCCATTAGAATCGCCTCGAAGAGGCGGTTTTAATGAGTACACACAACATACAATTTTGTGATAAAATAAGAAAATTTCCTTAAATATTTGTTTTATTAAGCTATCGAAAGAATTTCGTAGGGACTCAAAAACGAGTTCGAATTAGCCATGGTAAATGAGCCATCGGTGTTCGAGCTATCGAGGTTTGACTGTTTATAGTTTTATATGTTGCGTTTGTTTTGTCATAATTAATTCCTCACCTCTCCAAGACCCTAGCATTTTTCTACTGACCTTTCCATGGCGGCTCCTCTAGAGGGTTGTAGTTCTTCTTTGTGCACCGACGCTGACATATGTAGCGTTTGTTTTGCCATTATTTGTTCCTCACATCTCCTTTTTTGGTACCTCGGGAGGGCTGCGCTTCGTGATTATAGCATTTCCTGGGTATATTCAGTTACATTTTTTTTCACAAGTGGCGTTTGTTTTGTTATTGTTCATACCCCATCTTTTTCTTTCGGTGCCTGGCGACGGCCGTACTTCATGATTGTGGCGTTTCTCAGGTATCATTTATATTTTTTCATATGTTGCGTTTGTTTTGTCATTGTGTGTTCCTCATCTCTCCTTCTCACGGAAACATGCCTGTGTAGTTTTGACCCCCTTAAACCCTACTGATATATAGTAAAATTGGGGTTTACAGGGGTATACGTTATTTTTCTTATTTCTGCTCAAAAACATAGATTGTGGGTACTTGTTAGAATCGCCTCGTCGAGGTGGTTCTAACGAGTACCCACAGTCTATGTATTGAGCAGAAATATGAAAAATATCAGAATTTTTTATCTGAAAATTTTCATTTTTTGGTGGTAAAATTTTCAGTATATTTGAATAGGATTGTTTTCGTAATGTTTTGGTGCCGCGGAGAGACTGCTTCGTGATTGTGGCATTTCCTAGGTGTATTCGCATATATTGTTTTTCATATGTGTCGTATGTTTTGTCATTGTTTATTCCTCATCTCTTCCTCTTTTGCCCTAGAAAGGCTTTGATTCGTGATTGTAGCATTTCCTGGGTATCTTCACTTATATATTCTTATATATGGCGTTTGTTTTGTCATTGTCTAATGCTCATCTCCCCTTCGTTTGGTGCATTGAAAAGGCCGTGCTTCGTGATTGTGGCATTTCCTGGGTATACTTACTTATATTTTTTTTTCATATGTGGCGTTTTTTTTTCTTTTGTCATTATTTATTCCCCACCTCTCCTGCGTTTGGTGCCTCGGGAAGGCTGTGCTTCGTGACTGTGCCATTTTCTGGATATCGATCTTAACTTATATTTTAGTTCATATGTGGCGTTTGTTTTGTCATTGTTTATTACTTATCCCCTTATTTAGGTGCATCGGGAAGCCTATGTTTCGTTATTGTGGGTATCTTCACTAAGTAAACATTTTAGATGTCCACATGTAGAAAGCTTGGACACTTGACAACTCAAAATGCGCCTAGCCAACACTGCTATGAGACTGTGTGAATATGCAGACTGATCTGATTGAGTCGTCTCTGGGCGAATATGTCAAAGGGTATATTTTCTCAGGTAGTAGCTGAATACTGTTATATAACAGGGTGTTCAATTGTTTTAAACAACATGTTTACTATGTTTCCATAAATAGCTTTATTTACTATGTTTCCAAAAATAACTTTCTGGAATGTTCAACATGTTTACAATAACATGTTTACGTCCTTGATTCTGGACTGAGTTCTTTTTGGAATGTCATGGAAGATTTAGAAGTTTCCTGAAGGAACCTAGAAAATAAGAGATGCTTGTAGTAAATTCTTTTTCTAGAACGTTCTCTGATATTATATAAGGAGAGAAGAATTTCATCTGGGCATCTTTGTATACTTTTACTGGAAATTATTCTATACTGGATTACTTTACTATTTTATTCATTCTGGACTTAAATTCTGAATTCAGGAACTTTAAATTGTGGGATCAGAAACTGATATTGAAAGGATTTGTTTTATAAATTCTTGTGGATTAATTTTGAGGGACTTTGTGACATAAACTTGAAAGGTACTGTTAACTTACATTCTTTTGTTTTGAATCTTATCTTATTTTTTTTTTTTTTGTGAATAAATATTGTTAATAATTTAAAGCTTGTTGCTGGTTTCACTTTCATTTCTTTCTCGTTACGCCTGGCTCGTAACAGAAATTGGGGGCTCGTCCGGGATCGAACATTTTCTTGAGCTAAAACAAGTTTGAGCTTTTTAAAGAAAACAAATATTGATTAAAAAAAAAAAAAAAAAAAAAAAAATATTTGTTTGCTATAAAACAAGTACTGACTTTTAAAAAATCTCAGTAAATATAAAAATATAAGTAAATAATAATAATAAAAAAAGCAAGTATTGACTTTTGAAAAATATCAACAAATAAACTCTGATAAATTTACTTGATAAAACCAGCAAAAAGCAATCATGTCGTTCGACCTTCAAGCTTTTATTGCTGCGCCTTCGCAGGAGCTGTTAAATGTGGCCAAAAAGCAGATTTGTTGGATATTGCTGCTCACTATGAACTGACTACCGTCAACAAGTTCATGTTAAAACAGGAAATAAAAAATATTTTGGTCCAATTTTTGGTTGATAAGGAAATTCTTGATTCTTCTGCTTTGTCTCTTGTTCTGGTAACTCAGACAGGATTGCAAATGCGTGAGCTTGAAATTCAACGGCAAATTAAGTTTGAAAAATTAAGATTAGAACAAGAAAGACAAACGCAGAAAGAAAGGCTGGAAATGGAAGAGAGGGAGAGAGAAAAAGAAAGACAAATTCAGATAGAAAGGGAAAAATTAAAATTTGATGCAGAATTAAGAATGAAAGAATTAGAAATACAAAACATGACGGTAAAACGGCAACATTTAGACTCTGACACTCGTTTTGACGTCACCAAACACATCAGATTAGTTCCCCCTTTTCAAGAAAAAGAGGTTGACAAATATTTTCTTCATTTTGAAAAAGTAGCAGAAAATTTAAAATGGCCAAAGGAGCATTGGACCTTGCTTTTGCAAAGCGTAATAATTGGGAAGGCTCGAGAAATTTATACTCAGCTAACTGTCGAGCAGAGCTCCAGTTATGATACTGTAAAGGAATTAATTCTTAAGGCTTATGAGTTGGTCCCTGAGGCTTACAGGCAAAAATTTAGGAATTGTAAGAAAGAAAATGAGCAGACCCATGTTGAATTTGCTAGAACTAAAGAACAGTTATTTGACAAGTGGTGTTCTTCGAAAAAAATTGGCTCTGATCATGAAAAACTTAGGCAGCTCATGCTTGTAGAAGAGTTCAAAAGGTGCATAAATTCAGGCATTAAGTCCTTTTTAGATGAGAAACAGGTTGAAACTTTGGAAGCTGCAGCTAGACTTGCAGACGATTATGCTTTAACGCATAAGGTTTCCTTTATTAATAAGTCTAATCCCTCTAGAAGACCATTTTTCCCACAGTCAGGATCCAAACATAGTCACAGTAATCCATCTGGCAATTATAGCCAAACATTTACTCCTAAACCCAAATCTTCTGGTGAAAACAAGGATCAAAATCCCTTATCTCAACCAATTTGCAATTATTGCAAAAGGACAGGTCATATTATATCTGAATGTTTACATTTGAAAAGAAAGAAAGAAAAACAAGAGGGGCTTAAACCTACTGGCCTTACCTCTTTACGGTCAAAACCACAGTCATGTGTTAAGGCGGAAGATCCTATCCAGACCGAAGGCCTGAGACTGATTCTGTTATGGAGATTTATGAACCATTCTTATCAGATGGTTTTGTGTCACTAAATAGTGACTATGCCCAGTCTACCCCAATTAAAATCTTACGAGATACTGGAGCTTCTCAATCCCTTATTTTAGCAGATACACTGCCTTTTTCTGAGAAGACTTCTTCTGGGACAAGTGTCCTTATTCAGGGTGTAGAGTGTGGATTTGTTAATGTTCCTCTTCATAACATTTATTTATCCTCAGACTTGGTAACTGGTTTAGTGGCTGTTGGTGTTCGACCTTCTTTACCTTTTAAAGGTGTTCACTTACTGTTAGGCAATGACTTAGCAGGAGATAAGGTTGTGGTATACCCACTTTTGACTAACATACCTTGTATTGATCAGCCACCTGATCCCATTGAGCAGGAAATCCCTGATCTTTATCCATCATGTGCCGTTACTAGGGCCATGGCTAAGAAAGCAAAACAGAATGATGGGGACATTGATTTAATTGATACCTTTTTGGGTCAGTCTTTTAAACATGAGATTACAAATTCTCTTTCATCCAGCTTGTCTGACAGACAGACAGAGTTACGTAACAAGTCAGAGTCCAGTCATTACTCTGCAATATTAAATGACCAAGGTCAAGGTCATGACTTGGTGTCAAGGTCCCAGCTTTGTAAGGAACAGCATAATGATCCTGAAATTTTGCCTTTGCTTGAAAGGGCTTTAGATGAGAAAGAAATAGATCAAGTCCCAGTCTGTTTTTATGTCAAAAATGGCATTTTAATGAGAAAATGGCGCCCTCCTGATGTCTCAGCAGAAGACGAGTGGACTGTTAACCACCAAATAGTGGTTCCAAGGGTTTATCGCCCTGAAATTTTGAACTTGCCCATGACACTCCCATGACAGGTCATTTAGGTATAAATAAGACCTATCACAAAATTCTTAACCATTTTTACTGGCCAGGGTTAAAATCTGACGTCTCTCAATTTTGTAAATCTTGCCATACTTGTCAGATGGTAGGAAAACCCAACCAGACAATACCAAAAGCTCATTTACAGCCCATTCCTGTTTTTGATGAACCTTTTAGCAGAATAATTATTGACTGTGTTGGTCCCTTGCCCAAAACAAAGTCAGGTAATGAATATCTTCTCACTGTAATGTGTGCTTCTACACGTTTCCCAGAAGCCATTCCACTTAGGAATATTAAAACTAAGAACATTGTTAAGGCTTTGGTAAAGTTTTTTACATTTGTAGGTCTCCCAAAGTCTGTTCAGTCGGATCAGGGCTCTAATTTTATGTCTGGAATTTTTCAACAGGTCATGCATGAGTTGGGAATTACTCAATTTAAATCATCACCTTACCATCCTGAAAGTCAAGGTGCCCTTGAAAGATTTCATCAGACACTGAAAAAATATGATCAGATCATACTGCTTTGATACTGAAAAAGATTGGGATGAGGGCATCCATTTGTTGTTGTTCGCTGTTAGAGAATCTGTTCAGGAATCTCTTGGTTTCAGCCCATTTGAGCTGGTATTTGGCCACACTGTGCGTGGACCTTTGAAACTTTTGAAAGAGAAATTTCTCTCAAATGATGACAGTTCTCTGAACTTACTTCAGTATGTATCAGATTTTAAAGACAGACTGTCTAGAGCTTGTGAGGCTGCTCGGACCAATCTTAAGTCAGCACAAAGGAAAATGAAACGCTGGTATGATGAAAATGCAAAAGAAAGAAAATTCATGCCTGGAGATAGGGTACTTGCTCTTTTGCCTATTCCTGGCAAACCATTGCAAGCCAGGTATTACGGCCCTTACACTGTAGATAAACAGATTAGTGATGTAAATTACATTGTTAACACTCCTGGGAGACGCAAACAAAAACAGTTATGTCATGTTAACATGCTTAAACAATACATAGATAGGGATAGCTCTTCTGTTACACCAATTAGTGTTGTTAGTTCAGTCCCTCAGGAACAAAGTGAAATGAACTCTGAAGACATGAACTTCATCAAATCTGATCCTGCCTCATCAAAACTCCAGAATTCTGACATTCTAAAGGATCTCGACCAGAAACTTTCACACCTAGATCCAGTCCAAAGAAAGGAACTGAAACATTTAATTCATCAATATGAACACTTATTTCCGGATATTCCTACAAGGACTGACAAAATTTATCATGATGTGAATGTTGAGGACTCACAACCTGTCAAACAACATCCATATAGAATGAACCCAACAAAACAAAAATACCTTAAGGAGGAAATTCAGTATTTGCTGGACAATGATTTCATTGAACCAAGTCAAAGTGAATGGAGTTCACCTTGCATTCTTGTGCCAAAACCTGATGGAACATATCGGATGTGCACCGATTACAGGAAGGTCAATAATTTGAGTAAAACAGATACTTTTCCCATCCCAAGAATGGATGATTGTATTGACAAAATTGGAAATTCAAAATATATAACTAAATTTGATCTTCTGAAAGGATTTTGGCAAATTCCTCTCACAGAAAGAGCTAAAGAGATCTCAGCATTTGTTACTCCTGATGGATTATATCGCTATAAAGTAATGCCTTTCGGAATGAAAAACTCTCCAGCAACATTTCAACGCTTAATCAACACCATAATAGCTGGAATCGAGCATTGCGATGCTTACATCGATGACGCCATCATACACAATGATGAATGGGATCACCATCTTGGAACTATCAAAGTATTCTTTGATAAACTAAGTGAAGCAAAATTGACAATAAACCTTGCTAAAAGTGAATTCTGTCATGCAACTTTAACATTTCTAGGACATGTTGTGGGTCATGGTCAGGTTAAACCTATAGAGGCTAAAGTTGAAGCTATTTCAAATTTTCCGGTGCCCACATGCAAAAGACAACTGATGAGGTTTCTTGGTATGGCCGGTTATTACAGAAAATTCTGTAATAAGTTTTCTGTCATTGCTGAGCCACTGACTAATTTACTTAGTAAAAGAATGAGGTTTAAGTGGACCAGTGATTGTCAGAATGCCTTTGATAAACTGAAAGCCATACTGAGAAGTGAGCCGGTTCTCTTGGCACCAAATTTTAATAAAGAATTCAAGCTAGCAGTGGATGCCAGTGATGTTGGTGCAGGTGGTGTATTGCTGCAAGAGGATGACAATGGTGTGGATCATCCAGTTTGTTACTTTTCCAAAAAGTTTAACAAACATCAAAAGAATTATTCTACAGTAGAGAAAGAATGTTTGTCTCTCATTCTTGCTCTTCAACATTTTGAAGTTAATCTAACTTCTTCATCCTCGCCTATTGTTGTTTTCAGCGATCACAATCCATTGACTTTCATCCATAAGATGAAAAACAAGAATCAGAGGTTGCTCAGATGGAGTCTGTTGTTACAGGAATACAATCTTGACATCAGGCATATCAGGGGAAAAGATAATATTATTCCTGATGCCTTGTCCAGAGCATGATGTCTTGATCTGTGGTTTCCTGTAACTTGCTGTATATAAGATAATAATTGCCTTTATCAGTATTTCATTTTATGATAATTTTATGGCAAAAGAAAGCTTTATTACATAAATCTTTCTTTTCCCTGAAGAGGGGAAGTGTTATATAACAGGGTGTTCAATTGTTTTAAACAACATGTTTACTATGTTTCCATAAATAGCTTTATTTACTATGTTTCCAAAAATAACTTTCTGGAATGTTCAACATGTTTACAATAACATGATGTTTACGTCCTTGATTCTGGACTGAGTTCTTTTTGGAATGTCATGGAAGATTTAGAAGTTTCCTGAAGGAACCTAGAAAATAAGAGATGCTTGTAGTAAATTCTTTTTCTAGAACGTTCTCTGATATTATATAAGGAGAGAAGAATTTCATCTGGGCATCTTTGTATACTTTTACTGGAAATTATTCTATACTGGATTACTTTACTATTTTATTCATTCTGGACTTAAATTCTGAATTCAGGAACTTTAAATTGTGGGATCAGAAATTGATATTGAAAGGATTTGTTTTATAAATTCTTGTGGATTAATTTTGAGGGACTTTGTGACATAAAATTGAAAGGTACTGTTAACTTACATTCTTTTGTTTTGAATCTTATCTTATTTTTTTTTTTGTGAATAAATATTGTTAATAATTTAAAGCTTGTTGCTGGTTTCACTTTCATTTCTTTCTCGTTACGCCTGGCTCGTAACAATACATTTGCGTCTTGCTTCATTGCTTACTATCCGCGGACGCCTGATTACACCCTTTATTCTGGGGCCCATGTCTGTTGGTCTGAACATTTTGATTCGTCATTCGCTTACGGATTTATGAGTTTGGATTATGGCTTGTGTACCATGACCATAACTACTTCCTATATTTTTCAAAAATAGCCTTTGTTTTGTTATTGTTGTTTCCTCGTCCCACCTTCTTTTGGTGCATGGGAAAGACTGTTCGTCGCGACTTTTGGCATAGTTTTCTTTTATTTTTCATAGGATGCACAAGAGGGAGGCACAGAAGTGGTACTGTAATTTCTGCTGCTATTTTTCGGAACATAGAACCAATTACGAGTCTCTCCCTTTATACATTTTTAGCTGAAGCACTCAGTAAGCTAAATCATCATATGGGCTCACGCATGCGAAAAGTCTCATCCGGTCCTATGCTCTCCATTGATAGATACAATAGTGACCAATAATTCTGTTAGCGGACAGTGAAGGTCCTGATCAGACTGCGCGGATGCGCAGGCTGATCTGGGCCTTCGCTGTACGCAAATGCTCGAAGACACGTTTTCGCACGGCCCGGACTATATGAAAGTTAGTGACATTTTTATTATTTTTTCACAGAACATAAGGTTTGATATTTCCAGCAAAATTTAAGTTTTGGGTTGATTTAATTTCCTTGGAATCATTGAACCCATTCTGATAAATTGGAAAATCGATTTCCGCTTAAACCGGGGCTAGTGGGCTAGCAGGCTTGCAAATCACAATGCTGCCATAAGAAGAGTCTTAATAAGACCGAGACTCCGGTTTTCGTTCTTTGATGCTGTTTCCAAGGGCAATAACCTTAAATATTCGGGCATACACGCCTGAACAAACAATTTTTAAGACATGTATGGTAACACTCATTACAGCCTGCGACACAGTGGAGATGAATACACCAATTTGTGCCAGTTAACTAGTTTTACGGATCTTGTATATATATATATACATATATATATATATATATATATATATATATATATATATATATATATATATATATATATATAATTTTTGGCACTATCTTTTTCATTTTCTATTTTAGCGAACACATTAGCGACAAAGTTGCAGCGGTCAGCCACCGCAAGCTTCTCGAAAAGGTTCCAGCTTCAAATTAATTATAAATCTCTCGCTAATTAGATGAGGAAATCTTAATTTTACAAGATCCCGTCGTTGTTTTAAAGTCCGCACTTGCTTATTATGCCATTGTGATGAAAATAGAAGGTGAAAAGCGTGCTTGACACGGGTATCAACAATCATCATACCGTATTACTAGCGGGTTGTTTAAAACTTACGACGAGAACAGTCACCATGATTTTAAATATTTGTCTGCTCTATGTTTTGGGATAAAGCTTTTGATTTTATTTTTTTTAATTTTGCGAAATACTAGTCAAAACTGTAGAGATAATCTCTGCCGACTTCTCCAAAATGTCCCAGCTTGCAAAGTCTTGTTGTGTTTGTTCTGCTAAGATGAAATAATTTCAGTTTTGTTACTTCGATCCAATAGAAGATAGATATTTTCCTTTCTAATCAGAGGAAGTGATCTTCTGACCGATTACTGATATTTCGGGAGGTTGGGTGAAGGTGTGTGTGTGTGTTTGGGGGGGGGGGGGGGGGGGGGGGGGGGGGGGGGCGGGGGGGGGCACGAAAATGGGCACCTCTGTCTCCGTCCTTTCAGTAGTTCATGTACGTCTTTAGTCATATCAATTCTCGTCGAATGAAACTGAGTCATACCTGATTTATACGTTCCTTCGATAGAAGTTTAAAAGGAATAATATACATGAACCGCCAGGTGATATTGTGCCTTTGGGGCATATGCGGGCAGTAAAGGCCCAAGACCGTTCCAAGTAAATAAGAGAACTCCGGAACTCATACAATTAGATCCACATCCAAGTGGCCAAACTGGTAGAGCACCCGCCTTCGGATCGGGAGGCTATAGGTCTAATCTCCAGCCGGTTCATACCTAAAACTTCATAAAATTGGTACTAGTAATTCTTCTTCTGTACGCTCAGCATTACGAAGAAGAACTAGGACTTGTCACACCGATGTCAGAATAATGCAACTGGTAGTAATTACATGTATCCTGTTATAATGTCTGGGACATGATACTGCAGTGAGGGTACACACAAATAAATTTCCATCATCACATCCAGACAACGTCATGACATGAGCAATTGTTGACCTCATCTCAAACAAAAAAAAAATCAAATGCTCAGATCAGTCTGCGCAAACGTCTGCGCAACCGCGCATTCTGACCAGGGACTTCGCTGTCCGTTTACAGAAGCATTGAATAATGTATAACACATCGATTTACATGTGTATACCGAAATCCCTTACCACATTGTACAGCTTCGCTGACTGATCTTGAGCTTTACTGTTAGCATATCCCCGGAAAGCACATTTGTTTCATTGGGTGACTCAAATAAATAAATAAATATCAGCATTTTACAGATACGTAGACAAATGCTAGAAACAGGCTGTACACACTTTTATCTGCCCTCATATCTGCTTGATTGAACAACAATTCCAAACAAACATTGCGACGTAAAAGTAAACACAGATCTTATTGTGATAATGATATTGTGTCGATTTATCTATTAATGTTTGCGGATGATGCTGTTATTTTTTCCGACTCCGTTGATGGGCTTCAATCGTCTTTGAATAATCTCGAACCTTACTGTCGTAGATGGGACCTAAAGGTGAATGTTGATAAAACTAAAGTTGTTGTATTCCGGAAGGGGGGGGGAAGGGGGGGGGGGGGCTGGGGAGGGGAACTGAGTAGAAATGAAAATTGGACTTTTGCGGGTGAAGAAATAGAAATCGTTAATAGTTTTAACTATCTAGGGATGGTATTATCCAGTGGGGGGACATTCAATAAGGCAACAAGCACTTTAAGTGGCAAAGCGCTTAAGGCTATGAACGCTCTTTTCTCAATTACTAAGACTATGCAGGTACCAGTCGACATCATGTTTAATTTATTTGATTCTTTTATTGCACCAATTCTGAATTACAGTTGTGAAATCTGGGGGTTTTCAAGGGCCGAAAATATAGAAAGGGTACATCGCAAATTCTGTAAATGGTTAATAAACGTGAAAATGTCAACAAATAATTTGTCGTTAGCTGGGGAACTTGGACGCTTTCCACTCTTTATTGGACGTCATATAAGAATTATTAAATACTGGTTAAATTTGCATAATACAAAAAATGTAAATTGTATACTACGCACTTTGAATCTTACTCAACGAGACGAAGCATTGAAAAATCCGAATATTTCAAATTGGTCATCAAAAGTTAAGAACCTTCTTGAAATCAATGGTTTTCCTGATGTATGGTTATATCCAGAATCAGTCGTTACCAGCAAGTTTATCCCTATTTTTCAACGTAGATTAAGAGATCTATATATTGTAGAATGGCAACAAGGGATGCATTTATCTTCATCTCTTAACATTTACAGAGAATTAAAGCAGTCTTTTACTCCTTCACCATATCTTCTTATTATGAAAAATAAGAATTTTAGAAACGCAATAGCAAAATTAAGACTTTCATCTCACCATCTTAATATAGAATTAGGTCGACATAGAAACATAGAACGAGCGGAAAGAAAATGTACCTTGTGTAACCTAAATGTTTTGGAAGATGAATTTCACTTTACCCTTGTTTGTCCCCCATATATAATGACTTGAGAAAGCAGTATTTACAAAAAATATTTCTATGTTAGACCAAGTGTTGCTAAGTTTATTACTTTACTGAATTCAGATAGGCTTAAAATTTTAAATAACTTCGCTACCTATATCATTAAGTCCTTCAAATTGAGACAGAATTTTTTAAATCAGATTACATAGATTCTGAAGTTTATTTTACTGTTTGGCTAATTTCATTAAAATGTGTTAAAAATGTTTGTCACTCTTGCGTATATTGCATGTATTGTTTCACGTATTGTATATATGTTGAATGGCGATGAGCTGTATATGCTTAAGTCAAATAAAGCTATGTTATGTTATGTTATGTTGTGTTATGATAATATTTCTCGATGAATCTTGCAAAATGGAAAAAAAGCTCATCTAAGTGGAGCTCTATTTGTGGAATCATCACGAAAACATGTCTATATGATTTTGATCCCTTTAAACCCCAATTTTATATAGTAAAACTGGGGTTTACAGGGGTATACATTATTTTTCTTATTTTTGTTAAAAACATAAATTTTGGGTACTCGTTAGAACCGCTTCGGCGAAGCGTCTAACGAATACCCACAATCTATGTTTTGAGCAGAAATATAAAAAAATATCAGAATTTTTTTATCTGAAAATTGTCATGTTTTGATGGTAAAATTTTCAGTATATTTGAATAAGCATGTTTTCGTAATGGAAAGAAGCTGGGGACTTTTTGAGAAGTTTGCGGAGGCTGCCCTATACAACTTTGTTGCTGAACATGTCTCGCTATTTAAAATTATAAAACAAACGTTTACTGCGAAAAACTAAGCTGAAATATATATATATATATATTGAGTTAATCATTAACAGTGCAAATGATTTGCACTGTTAATAATTAAATCTCAACATATAGTTTAACGCCTATCATTTCAGCATCCTTTCTGGATCCAGTGCTACCAAAAAGATTTTTGTTAGATATTATGCTCCTTCTTCCAACTTATATATATATATATATATATATATATATATATATATATATATATATATATATATATATATATATATATATATATATATTGTTTTGGGTTTTATGAAATTCAGAATATTCACTTAGTGGGCCAAAGTCATTGTGCAATGGATAATCAGGCACTTCGATCATCCGTGTTGATATTAAATAGCACTAATAATTTAATAATTTAAATATAACTGGTCGAAATATCTTCAATAACTAGAGTACGAATGAAGTCCGCATTTTTAGTAAAAGGGGGCACTAGTGTTATAGTATCTGTAGCTTGTCTGTACATTCTTAATTATTTCTGCAGCATGATACTTCTAACTTGGTATTACCAGAGCATGTAGTATTCATATTCCGGCTTCTGTCTTGTTAACTTGCTTGTAAACAATTAAAATAGGTATAGTAGGAAACAACTGGCTCAGCATTGTTGTCTTTTCTTGTTACATAACGCAACAGTCTAGAATGGACAAAATTTGTGCATTCGGTGATTTCCCCTGCATTATGCACTCTTCGTGATTTTGTCATAAATCCGAACGATTGTCACAGTCGAGGCTATGTGCATCATCTTGAAGGCTTAGGTTATTGCACTGGATAAGCAAGTAAGATGTTTGAATAATTAGGGTAATACGGTAATACTAGTGTTGATATAGAATTTCACGACGTATCATTTGGTTTGTTCCATCCGGCTGTTTTTCTATAGATTGTACCGTCAACTCAGCTTTATCACGAACATTGTACAGTAGACGAAACTGCACCTCGTTGTTTCCATCTGTTCCTATTTTTCTACGCTGTAATATAGAAAATATGAGCAGCTGAAATATAGCAAACATATAGAAATATTTGACACACATCATGAAAAATGGAGGTCTTTGGGGCACTTGCGAATCAGGTTGTGGTTCTTCCTGGGCGCATTCTATATATTATCTATCAACCCAATCACTGGCGACTACTTCGATTCCCTACTCCAGTGCCTTGTGGTAGGTCGGTCCTGAAAGCAAATGTGTTTCTTTCTTTCCGAAATCCATATCGCATGACGGGCAATCTAGGGAACTAGCTCGAAAATGCGTCAATTTAATTTTGTTCCCTCGCCACATCCGGGAACTTTCGAGCTTGTACCATCGACAGGAAAACGGTAAACATAAGTATGTAACGAAGAATTTTATTACTAATTATTTCTTTATAAGCGATTTATGAAAAAAAAAAAAAAAAAAAAAAAAATCGGACAATGTTATCGTGTGCAGATACGATTTAACTTTTTTTCTCCGTTAAATTTGCCATAGAAATATGCTGGACTTGAATATACTTTTGCCACAAATTTTGAACACGAAACTGAAATTTCGAAACTTTCTGTCAACACAGAGATTTGGGGCCACGATCGAGTTTTCATTTTCCGTCAAATCTACAGCCTTGAGATCCCACTGAAGCACCATCTCTGGTGAAATCAAACATGAAACATTATAAGTAAGCTGAAAAATATTGGCATAGGAAACGTAGCTGGTGAATAATGACAAAATTACTATCCGAGCTAGTTCCCTCTACAAAGAGTTAGTTCCATCGACAAGGAGCTAGTTTCGTCGACTGTTGTTTTCTGTCGTGATAAACGCTGATTAAATTAATCAACAAGCCACTCTATTTTATGATTCGAAACGGCAAATAACTGGTTCAGATTAGTCTTATGAGCAATGTGTGGATTCCACGGGGCCATAATGACTTTGTTTCTTTATTTAGCTTCGCATGAGGCAGGACTGTTTAGAATATCTGTTTTATACCTAGTAGAATATGTGTTCAAATAAAGTGCAAAGAACGCTGAAAATCATGCTCTTTCTGTTGGTGTAAGCTACTTCTTCTGATTGCAGTACTTCCGAGAGCTTAATTTACCATTATAATTAATCTCTTAAAAAAGTAAATTCAGTAATGCCTTGTTAATAGTTACACCATGCAACATTTGTTAAAATTTGAACGTCAGAACATACCCGCAATAACAAAGCATCGTGACTCTCCTGTTGGATGGAGTGATATTGTTAGTTTTGACAGGCATCTGTCTTTGCTAAGATTTGCACAATAACAGAAACGTATCCAACATATCAGAGTAAGTAAGTGAACATCAGGAACCGATTCAATCAGATCCACATCAAGTATATTTATTTAGTTTCCCATTTACACATGAGATTAAATTAATCTGAACCAGTTAACTGTCGTTTCGAATCGTAAAACAAAGTGGCTTGTTGGTCGATTTAATTAGTGTTTCCCGTTTAAATATAATTTAATGGCACATTTATCACGACAGAAAAATACGGTCGATGGAACTAGCTCCTTGTCGACGGAACTAGCTCTTCGTCGAGGGAACTAGTTCAGACAGTAATTTCGTCATTATTTGCCAGCTACGTTTTTTACGCCAGTATTTTTCAGCTTATTTACAATGTTTCATGCTTAATTTCACCAGAGATGGTACTTCAAGGGGTCTCAAGGCTGTAGATTTGACGGAAAATGAAAAATCGTGAGCCCAAATCTCTGTGTTGACAGACTGTTTAGAAATTACAATTCCTTGTTCAATTCCTTGTTCAAATGTGACAAAATTGTGTTCAAGCTGTGCATATTTCTACGACAAATTCCAACGGAGAACGAAGTTAAACCATATCTACACACGATAACATTGCCCGATTTGTTTCATGTATCGATAATAAAGGAATGATTAGTGATAAAATGTTTCGAGACATACCTTTCCTGTCGAGGGCACTAGCTCGAAAGGTAGCTAGGGAAAATAATACCACTGACACATTTTTGAGCTAGTTACCTAGATTACCATCCGTGTATCAGAGGCTTAGTGCTTAATCCCTTATCTTTGTCTGGACCACTGTTGGCCTGTTACTCAGCGGGCACATGCCGGTTATACAACGTCACATTTACGTCGATGTAACGTTATAACGTTACATCGACGCCGATGCGACGTTTTATAAACGCCATTTACCCTCTAGGTAGTGGATTACTTTTAGTCTGACATGGGGCTGCCGTTCAGTACTCAGTTTTGTTTCAAATTATTAATATATGATGTCTCACTAAGCTAGGACGCCCATGTCCGGCTCGAATACTTAGAATTAACACTTTCACCACTGAGTTTCTTTAGTGGACATTTCCATTTTTGAATTTGGAAGCATCTGTTCTTTTCAAATAGGGGAGTTAGTCAAGAACAAATTGGCAAACACTGTAGATCCAGATGAGACGACTCATGATGAAGCGCCTCATCTGGATCCACACTGATGGCAATTGCATTTGTTGGGTGGTCTACAGAGCTGAAAGAGTTAATATGAATCAAAACTGAATTTGTGTACACGTAATCTGATTATGTTTCGTCTCGGTCACTGTCCCTTTAGTCTTTCAACTGCCTGGTCAAGCTGGGAGTAGGTGTGTGGGAGTAGGTGTGTGTGTGTGTGTGTGTGTGTGTGTGTGTGTGTGTGTGTGTGTGTGTGTGGTGGGGGGGGGTATGGGGAGGGAGGGGTGTATGGGGAGGGAGGGGTTCTCCCCATTTTTTTTATTTTGTCGATGACCATGAATCAGTTAGTGTATTTCTGAACAAAATATTGCTCTTTATCTCTGTATGTAATATTTCCACACTCTCAAAGGACTTGATAAACGTAAATATTAAGAAGAATAGGTACACTTTCTGTGAAGGTAACTTTTCCAAATTGTCTTTGGTTCCCTGCTGAAAATTGGACTACTCTAAAATGAAAGAATTTGCTCCTGTTGAGAGCAATTTGTTTTCCTTTTAGTGTACACGCCTTTTTAGAAGGGACCTTGAACGCAGGAAAGCTAATACGAAGTCACAAAAGCTGTCTCCCTTGTGAAAAAATGGCAGATTTCAGATTGTTTTTATGGGTGACTCCATTTTGAATTTTTAACGAGGTTTTATTGACGCCATAGAGCCTTAATTAAATATGCAAACATAAGTAAGTAATATTTGCATCAAGGTTTACTGCTCTTGCTGTGTATATACCTTCTTCTCCAGACAGATTTTGATTATGCCTGAAAACCACGCTGTTTTCCGCCAGAAAGATTTTAAATAATAAGTTTAAATTTTTTGAAACCCTGACATTGAATACTCAAAATGGGGGCGCCTTTGACCATAATTTTGTAATATTTAAACGTCATCAACTTTCTAAGTTGTCGTCCAATTTTGGTCAAATGCATCTCAGTGCATGTTTTGTCAAGATACTGAATCTAAGATTCACTCTTCGCTAATCTTGCTTTTCTTTTTAAACTTTAAATTGTTATAACACGGTTCCCATAACTACCGAACAGATACAGTTGACTCTCGCTATCTCGAACTCGCTTATCTCGAATAACCACTTATCTCGAAGTGAAAATCTGGTCCCTGCCTAAACATGAAAACCTAACAACATGTAAAAAATATTGTGGAAAAGAGGAGAAATTGCTCCTAAGGAGCAATTTTCCTCTTTTCCACAATAGTTTCAATATATCTCTAAATTCAAGAGTCCAATTACACATATATTTGTTAAATGTGGTTAACCGAATTAGTTTTTTTCCTTAATTCTGCAAATCTGATATGTCGAAGTACGGATATCTCGAAGTATTTCAGAGAGTCCCTTGGACTTCGAGATAACGAGAGTCGACTGTACTTTATTCTCTCAGATCATAGAATAATACATTTATTACTTACCTGTGCATTACTAATGACTCTCGAAGTTAATGTTCGAAAATCTTTATTGGCTTGTTTTACACCACCCGTCTTTACAAATAGTGCATAGTTAGGTCTAGTTTTAACCTTTTTTGCGGTTCTCAGTACTTTAACTGAAACAAAAATGATACGCAGAAAAGGGCCTTTATGGCATAAGCGAACAGCGAAGGCCAAAATGTGCGCATGCACCTTTAATGTTATAAAGCAACGCTTTACGTTAAAGACATATAGCTGTTTCTCTGTCATTAATCTTTTCACAGGTAAGAGATCGGGCACAACAAACCCCAATATACTGCCAATAAACGATAGAGAGACAGAAGCCCAATAGGGGAGTTTAGTGCTGGCTTATCTGATTCTTAGGTAATATCCCTTCCAAATTGTATTATTACCCAACTGAAGGCATCTTTTCATCACGAAAACATGGCTATATAATTTTGACCCCCTCAAACCCCACTTTTATATAGTAAAACCGGGGTTTACAGGGGTATACATTATATTTCTTATTTCTGATCAAAAACATAGATTGTCGGTACTCGTTAGAACCGCCTCGGCGAGGCGGTTCTAACGAGTACCCACAATCTATGTTTTGAGCAGAATAATGAAAAATATCAGAATTTTTATCTGAAAATTTTCATTTTTTTTTTGTGGTAAAATTTTCAGTATGTTTAAATAGGATTGTTTTCGTAATGCCACTCCCTGCTAGGATCCCATAATCACCTCTTTATGACATTTCTTTGATCTCTTGTGCATAGCATCTAGCTAGGAACAATTAAAACATATGTGAGAGCTACCACTTTTAGTCTCATTTAAGCTACCGTATTCGACCTAATTACTGCATTGTGCGCTTAGTTTTTTTTTTTTTTTTTTTTTTTCAAAGTTACTGGGAAAACGTGTTCTTAAATAAAAATCCACCTGTACTTAGGGTACACTTAAAAAAAAAAAAAGGTCAACGAGGGACTTATCTAATGATGCTAATGCGATGTTTTTTTTTTGTGTTAGTTTTTTTCTCTGATTTTCTTTATAAAAGCATATGTTTTGGGTACTCAATTGAACTGCATCGACGAATTGATGCTGTTCAAATGGGTACCCACAACATATACCTTTACAAAGAAGTAAACAAATATATACTGGCTGCAATCTGAAGACTACGGAATCGCTTGACTGTGCGCTTATAGGGGTGTTCGCTGTAATTAATTAGAATACGGTTAGTATTTAACAAGTCTCTGTAATATGATAATTCCAGATAAGGCATATTTTTTTTTCACCAAATACAGTCGAATTTCGTTATCTCGACTTGCCTTATCTCGAATAATCGCTTACATCAAAGTGAAAACCTGGTTCTGTTTTAACATGGAAATCTAACAATAGGTAACACAATAATGCGGAAAGGAGGAGAAATTGCTTCCAAGGAACAATTTCTCCTTTTTCCACAATATTTTAAATATATCTCTAACCTCAGAAGTCAAATTACGCATTCATTTTTGAAATGTGGTTGTTCGATTTCTATTTTCCTCACTTCTGCAAATCCGATATGTCGAGCTACGGATATCTCGAAGTATTTCAGAGAGTCCCTTGGACTTCGAGATAACTAGAGTCGATTGTATTAATATTTTTCGTATTTCTCCAAGTAAACATATGTTGTAAGTCCTCATTAGAAGCGCCTCGACCACAGCATACGTTTTCGTGAAAACATGGATATGTTGTTTGGAGTTCAGGATCTCGCAGTTTTTAAACCAGACCTTTATTTTTGTTTTAACTTCTATCAACCCATTTTACATATTATATGGCAACAAATGTCATGTCTTACCTAGTTCAAGAAAAATGAGTATCAAAGAAATTTTTTCACAATATATATATTTTGTGTTCTCATTAGAGGCGCCTTTGTAAAGAGATGTTGTAGGTGCCAATTAACTCATTACAAAACTTGACTCCCTGTAACACTTGTCCCAACACTTTAGTAGTTGTGGTCATGGTACCCGAGCCATAAATCAATCTCACTAATCCGTAAACGAATGACGAATCAGAATGTTCAGACCAACAGACATGGACCCCAGAATAAAGGGTGTAATCAGGCGTCCGCGGATAGTAAGCATTACTTGGTAAGCAAGCTTCGCCCACCATGCCCACAGACCTGAACGAAGGAAATGTAGGTAGAAGCGTATGTCCGTCATTGGCAAAAACATTAAAAACAATTCTGGAAACTGCCACATTGTAGGGATTGACCAGATCATGATAGAACTTCTTAAGTGTTGCTACCAGTTTGGTTTTTTTGATACCCCTGGCTCAACAACTTTGTAGTGAGACTTTCCCACGCTCCATGAAGTCCTGATAATTTGAACAGGCTCTGGCATAACGGATTAACTGTGATACGTAAACGCCGTATGCTGGTGCAGAAGGGATATTGCTGCTCAGGAATGGAAAGTTAACAATGGGAAAATTGAAGTCATTCCGTTTGTCGTAAAGCCTAGTAGTAAGCTTTCCACTGTCAATGTAGAGATAACAATCCAAGTACGAGGAGGAGGCTGCAGTCTCCGTTGTTTCCTTTTTTTCAAGTTCACGTGGATAGATGAATTCCAAATACTCTGCAAATTTTGTGTTTTTCAGAGACAATACATCATCTATATGTCTATATGTGAAATTGAATTGTTGTGCAAGGTTTCTTGCCTGCTCATTACGAAAACACGCCTATTCAAATATACAGAAAATTTCACCTCCAAAAACTGAAAATTTTCAGATAAAAAACTCTGATATTTTTCATATTTCTGCTCAAAACATTAATTGTGGGTACTCGTTAGAACCGCCTCGGCGAGGCGGTTCTAACGAGTACCCACAATCTATGTTTTTGAGCAGAAATAAGAACAATAATGTATACCCCTGCAAACCCCAGTTTTACTATATAAAAGTGGGGTTTAAGGGGGTCAAAATTATATAGGCATGTTTTCATGATGTTGAGGAGACTTTGTACAAACTCCGCCTCATACGGAGCATAAAAACAAGTCGGCAAGCAATGGTGCACAGTTAGTACCCATCGGTATACCGATTGTTTGCTGAAATATCAAATCCATTTTACAACCTTTTGATGCATGTCTGAAACGGTTGGAGGAGTGGCATGCAGTGTATACCCCGATCAGATGTCACATTCTGCGGCGTCTGATCTGGCTCTACGCTGTTTTCCATGGTCTGTCTGTCCGAATAACATTATGAAAACACGCCTATTCAAAGATATTGAAAATTTCATCACCAAAAACTGAAAATTTTGAGTTAAAAATTCTGATGTTTTTCATATTTCTGCTCAAAACATAGATTGTGTGTACTCGTTAGAACCGACTTGGCGAGACAGTTCTTACGAGTACCACAATCTGTGTTTTTGAGCAGAAATAACAAAAAATAATGTATATCCCTGTAAACCCCAGTTTTGCTATATAAAAGTGGGGTTTGAGGGGGCCAAAATTATATAGGTATGTTTTCGTGATGTTAAGGTATTTTCTTCCTGGTTTGAAGAAAGGCACATAAAATGTCTGCCGTAAAAATGGGCCTTTAGTATAATAAAACGTCAATGACTCGAACACCGGTGGCTCGTTTACCATGACTTCTATGAACTCATTTTCGAATCCTTAGGGAATTCTTCGGATAGCTCAAGAAACAAATATTTAGAGATATACTTTTCTTATTTTATCATTGAAAATGTATGTTGTGTGGCGATTCTAATGAGTACATACAACATATTATTTCATAGAAGATCGAAAACACATCCCTAAATTATCCCCATTCGCCTCATGACCTGGTGCTACGATTAAACCTCAGTGGCTCGAACTGCTCATATCTTAAAACAAATTTCCATGGTCCCAAAGATGTTCGAGCCATTGAAGTTCGACCGTATTATTAGCTTACCTAATGCAGAGACCATCCGTTTCTTCCTTCTACTAATGGAATAACCTGTAGTAAATCAAGACCGCTATTGTTAAGCTTTTATTCCAGACTTTCTGAATTGACGCTTATAATTGGGCCGTGTCATGCGAAAACGTGTCTTCGGATATAATGCGGACAGCGAAGGAGTCTGATCAGGGCCTTCACTGTCCGCAAACAGAATCATTTAATACTAAAGAATGTTTCAATGGAGAGCAAAGGCCCGGATGAGACTTTGCGCATGTGCAGGATGATCTAAATCCGGACATTTTGCGCATGCCCGAAGGCACTTTTTCGCTTGATATATTTTACTGTACAACCTCCCTATAACAGCATCCCTTGGGAAGTCACAATTATGGCTGTTGTAGGGAAATATGTTATAGAGAGGTTAAATAGTAAAACAACTTATTGGGAAACCAGAATTGGTGTTATAGGGAGGCGGCTGGTACTGAGACTCAAAAGCAGTCAGAACTTAACTGAAACGGACGAAGAGTAGCTAGACAGTATAGTCCCAGGTAGCAGTCTGCTTTAACATATATCGGACCTTTAGTGGCTCGACAGGAACCTGTTGGGCCGACAACAGTCCTATAGATTCATTACGAAAGCACGCCTATTCAAATATATTGAAAATTTCTTCACCAAAAACTGGAAGTTTTCTGATAAAAAATCTGATATTTTTCAAATTTCTGCAAGAAAAATAATGTATACCCCTGTAAACCCCAGTTTTACTATATAAATGTGGGGTTTAAAGGGTCAGTATTATATAAGCATGTTTTCGTGAAGCAAAATACTTTCTGGGGTAGGGGGGGGGGGTGGGGGGTGGGGGCGGCGCACATATATGAAAAAGGGTAGTGATATGCATTGAATAAACCATCGCAGGCTTAAATAAAAAATAATTAGGTTACAACTCATTACGTCTATCTCTCTCTCTCTCTCTCTCTCTCTCTCTCATACGCACACAATGGAACGAAATGAACCGCAACGTTAGAAAACGTAGCTTTGTTCATGTGCATTCACGCAGTCTGAACAGAATCTTTTCTGGACGCATTTCGGATAACCAAGGCAGCAACATTTCTTCATGCGGACAAGGAAGACTCTGATCAGACTGCGCGGATGCATAGGCCAATTTGAGTTATCGCTGGGCGCATATGTCAGAAGGTACGTTTTCTGACATTGCGGCTCAGATGGTCAAGTATCGTTATATATTAAAACGTGTCTTACTGTTAAGGTCTGGATCGTGGAAGTTCTCAACTACATAATTGTCACCAAGCCCTTTCTCTGTAGCGTGCACATCAGATAAGTCTAAAATTACAAAGCAACTTTTCAGAGTTATATAGCGAAAAGGTCTGCATAAACATATTTTGATTCAACCCATTTATGGCCTGCGTTCCCAAAATGGGACATAAGCAAACAGTATAGACACAGATCAGATGTCGCAGAAATCGGCGTCTGATCAGGGTCTACACTGCTTGCATTTAATACATGAACTCCTATAAAACTTTGTATTGATAAGAACTTACCAGATATCCCTTCTACTTGAAACGGACCTGTCCAAAAACTTGAGATGGAAGAGTTCTTTCGGCATAAATGCGTTGATAAAACAGACATTCTGACAACAAATATGTACGTTCTTATTCTGTCTAAGATTCTACCAAGCTTTTTGTGAACGATACTTGGTTATATAACCTTAAGCAGTCCATAGAAAATAGCATAGAACCAGTCCATGGCCTTTCCTAAAGTGCTTCCGGAGCAATATCGAACTCTAAGATTGTCAGAAGTTTGTTTGAGTTGGCGTTTTACGGCATAGCCAACACTCGCAAGGTCATGTCGAGTCGGCTAATTAATGTACTAGCAATTTTCCTCGAGAGGCTTGGTCCTGTACTGCATATACTGTCGCCAGTAACTGACAGTTGTCCTTCTTGAATCGCGCAAGGGAGAAAATGACCGCAGAAATGTTTTCATTATCAATCTCTATGAAAGATATGTGGCCGAGCCGGGATTCAAACTTGTAACCCCTGTAGTCCATGGGCCCGGAGGGGTCACCGCCCTTCAAGATCCTCTGGGAGTAGTATAACTTTGTTCAGGGGACTATACTGATTAAAAAACAATATGCTACCACTCTATATTTTCGGATGGTCTCGTCGGTTTGGATGGTTTCCAAAATGGCTGCCACGAACATTGAAACAAATCGTATATGATGGTTTTTCAGCTCATGAGGATGGTTATGGGGCTTAACTTTGATATTTAGGAACCTAATAGATATATTGGATGTTTATTGCTAGAATTAAGCATTTGGTGTGTCATATCCAAGACGCAGCCATCTTGTATTGAATTTGCGTTGATTTTCGCCAAAATTTTAAGCATACTTTATACTTTGTTCAGAGTTAAATTTACTTTGTTCAGAGTTAAATTTACATCAAATCAAATGTATTTCATTCTTAATCAGAATTTGCTGATGTTAGTTTGGCTTGTAACTGTGTATATTTGTTATACAAAAGCCTTTAAAATGGCGTCCAAGATGGCTGCCAGGTTGAAATAAGAGTCTTGTTGTTTTGGTCAAAATCCTAATGCTTTTTATGTTTCACTTTTATGTTTGAAATGTGATGTCATAGAAGGAAAAGGTTTCGCTCACTGAATGTTGAGTTAATTCGCACATAACTCTATACGTTCAAACACACAGAATAGCATCGAAATGACATTTAATCAGTGTGTTTGATGCTTTATATCCCTGTAAATAGCTATCTCAGGTGAGGATGGCCAGTGATCCCAAACACACTTTTCTTCTTCTTGTATGCACGACTTGAGTTGTATGGCTAAAACTAAGTATACCCTGTTATATATATGTCATACATAATCATGAGTAGCATTCAAAAATATATCAGAGCCATCATTTGACCGATATTATATCAGGCTAGTAATAATCAGACTTATCTGCTGCAGGCTCATCACCTTCATAATCATCATTGAAAGATTCTTCTTTGTCTGGCACGGCGTTGTCATCAACCAAGATGTTTATTTGATAGACTCAAACTGGCATCGTATTGTCATCATCATCTTTCATCCACCCACGTCCATCAACAACACCGGAAACCTTCATCGCAGGAGTATCAGCTCTTCTCCAAATGGACATCCGGTAGTTATCTCTACGAATGTGTTGTATTAGAGCATTCCTATATGGTAAAGGCAGCAGAGTTCAACATTCTTATTAACTCTAATTGTCCCATATTTCCATTCACATTTGCCTTTCATTAGTACAGCATGGTTCATCAACACTTGTTGATTTTCTGTTTCTATATAATGCACAAGTAAATGGCGCCGATCCAGTTACACGTTCTTCTGATACCGTGAAATGTTCCTGGTCAGCTGACTCTATGCTGTATGCGCGTCCTTCTGATATCATGACAACCTTTAATAGCCTTTATTTATAAAATATGGCATTTCTATCTCTGTTACGTTTTCCGATGAAGGCACTCGCGAATTTCCAACATCTTTGATGAGATAATGGAAGCCCTTGTATTTGTCTGTCTTGTTCAGAAAACGATCGGCCATTGCAAGACTGTATGATACTGGTGTTGAAAATATTTCACGAGTTATTCAATCTGGAATTTATTTTATTTGCAGGAAATGCTAAGGAAATTTAAATATGTATGTCTCAAGATGCTGGACACGGTAGCAGATGAAGCAGCTGAACAGAGAAACTATGTGGTGATAATTTAGTTTTGTCAGGCGACATGACTAAAATCCCTACCAGTTGGAAAGCATTCCTCATCAATGGTGAGAGTAGCATCAGTTTGCAAGGCTCTTACTGTGTATGGGGAGTGATGATGAGGTTGCTGATAAGTACCAGAATAGGCAGGTTAATATGATATCAGAAGGAAATGCTTACAGCATAGGGTCAGCTGACCAGGAATTTGACCAATAGAAAGGACATCTCTGTGCACAAATCTGGAATACACTCACTGTAGAATAGTTTTGTATCGCAAATATGCTCATGAGCAGGGATATTAAAGTGTATGTGTGTGCAGTGCAGACATCAATGTGTTCTTTATACTGTTGCACCATGCCAAAGCGAACTGTTGCACCATGCTAAAGCGACGTCCTGTAAAAATTAATTTGACACCGGGACGCGTAACAACAAGCGCTTGACCAACGTAACAGAGCTTATAGCTAACTTCACCCAGGAATACTGTACTTCTCTATCAGTATTGGATACAGCCTATGAAAATTCTTCAGAAGAACCCAAGATTCCAGCATGTTTGTGCTAGATTTGGGGAATATTGAGCCGTATCAGAAGAGCTTATTACCGTATTGGAGGCATTTACCTGTACATTATATGGGAAGAGCAGATCAACAAGTGGTGATGAACCTGCGTTGTACGCAGGGAAATTGGAATGGAAAGATGGGGTGATTGAATAAGAATGTTGACCCCTGCAGCCTTTTACCATGTTGAAAAGCTCTAATAAGCACAGGCTCGTAAAACAAACTACCGGATGGCCATTTGGAGAGGAGCTGATACCCCTGTGGTGGAGGTTCCCGGTGCTGATGATGAAGGCAATACAATGCCAGTTTGGTATGAAGGGAACCGTCTACCAAACATCTTCATTGATGACAATACCGTGCCAGGCAAGAAGGATCTAACCACTATAATTATAATGAAGGTGACGAATCTGCAGTAGATGAGACGGATGATTCTGATGATTATTAGGCTTGATATAATATCGGTCAAATAATGATTCTGACATGTTTGTAGATGTTACTCATGGTTATTATATGACTCCTATATAGCACAGTGTGTACCTAGTTGAAGATATATAACTCAACTTATGCATACAAGAAGAAATTAAGCATACCGGCAAAGCAAATATGCCTATCACACTCATCATTAATCTGTATTGTGAATATGTTGCAATCTTTGAACCTTGTCACTTACAAAAGGATGGACACTGAGTACAGGTTAACTGCTAAGACGGCTAAAGCCTGCACATAAAAAGTGTGTTTGGGATCAATGTAATCTTGACATGACCGTAGTTCATTGTAGGGATGTAAAGCAACAAACAAACCAATTAAATGTCAGCCATCTTGGATGTCATTTTATATCTGAATGCTTATACATATAATTATGTGGTGTCGTTGTTAGGCTATGTTCTGTGATTGGGGATCTTCCTGAACATTTTCATACTATCTTTTAATGAAATAGAGACAGCCTTTAGTTATGTGTTCATGATTTTCAACCACAAGTGCAAAAGTTATATACACACTGATTAAGATATTATGATACTAAATTTACTTTATCTTGCCGAAAGCACCTTTGCAGTGATTAGAAAAAAAGAATGACCCTTGAGAGCATTGAAAACACTAAAATAAAAACAGCTTATGTGTCAAGTTGTCTGGCCCAGATTAGCTCGTTTCAGCCAATGAGACCACATCAATGACCCTCATATAAGTTTAAAATCACTGACAGCACAGGTGGGTCGATTGTCGCTTAGTGGGTCCTGAACGGAGACTTAAGACAGTTTCATTTAATTCTTATCTTCCTGTAATTTAAGCAAACAGTGCATACCCTGATTAGACGCCACGTTTCGAATCTGGGTCTGCACTGTTTGCCAATGTTCCAAATGTCTCCGCCTAGGTTTTACAGATAACCCTCTATCAACAGCACTCTGACGTCACAGCGACAAGAATAGCGCGACTATAAATAGCCGTTACCCGTTTCGCATAACACGTGGTTTGATTATATTGGTCAATGACAATCACGTGGACAACTATCTAAAGGAAATTTTAACGTTTATACTTTGGCACGATTGTTAACTATCGATCCCAAAATCCCGGAATCATGAGCACAGAATGAATAAAAAAATACATAAAGATCATAAGCCACAGAAAAAAAAGAATAAAGATTACACAGGATTGGTCATAGTCACAAGTAGTTGCGGTCATGGTACCTAAGCCATAATCCAAACTCATAACTCCATAAACGAATGACGAATCAGAATGTTCAGACCAACAGATATGGACCCCAGAATATAGGATGTAATCAGGCGTCCGCGGATAGTAAGCATTACTTGGTAAGCAAGCTTCGCCCACCATGCCCATAGGCCTGAACGAAGGAAATATCGGTAGAAGCGTATGTCCGGGATTTTGGAAGTCCACTTATGGCGCGTCACTGGCAAAAACATCAGAAACAATTCTGGAAACTGCCATATTGTAAATCAAAGCTCAAAAAAGCATGGTATTCGAATTCCAGCCCAGGCACATAATTTTCGTAGAGACTGATAATGAAATCTTTTCAACAGTCATTTGCACCCCCCTCCCCTCCCCCCTCTTTCAATGATTCAAAAAGCGCAGTTGTCAGGTGCTAGCGAAAGCATGTGCACAAGTATAGCTTAACTGCTTATATTACTAAGCTTGACAGGAAAAAGTGTGAGTAGGTTACCGGACCGGCTCGACATGATCTTAACAGTGTTGACTGCGCTGTAAAACTCCAACTCCAAAGGCATGGAAAGCAGAAGCAATGAATGTGAGCACGAGTACTGAGAGAGTTAAAGACGAAAAGAACACAAAGGTTTAAAATGGACGAACCACACTAGAACTCTCAGCAGTAAGACTACCGATCTTTTCTCAGTATTCGTACAGACTGGCCTGAGAAAAGAGTGTAGGCCTAAACCAGACGTCACAGAACGCGATGCGTCCGATCCAGGTCTCAACTCTTTGCCATTTATCTAACAGCTTTTTACATCAACAAGTAGCAAATGGACTTGTTCAACTTAGGGGGAAAGTATGATGCGTCTGAATATATATATATATATATATGAGGCTTTTGAAACAATTCGGACTGTTCACAAGTCAAATCATAATTTGGAGAATATTGTATTATACAGACATTGTTGTTTTGTTTGTTTCTATTCAATGTCTGAAGCTTTGAAACTAACTTGAAAAATGCAAATTAACAATGTAAATAACATTTAGTAAACATTCCTTAGATTGACGATCAAGTAATTTAATTTAAGAATAAAATGTATATACTCAAAATCAAAAGCAACTTGTCACTTTTTATTAATGGGTAGTTTAGTTTCTACGTCGATTTGGTTGTAATAAATCAGTTCAATTGTTTTCCACGGTTAGTCTCATATGAATTGAAGAAAGATTATTCGTGTAAGTGATTTCAGTCTCGAGTTACCTGCAATTTCATCAAAAATGGTGTTTTCAAATTTTCTCACTACTTCAAACTGCAGAACACGATTTTCCACACAAAATCTGAAAATCCATTGTTTGTCAATAAAATTCCATGCATTGTTTCTGTTTTATCTGACCAGTTAATGGCAATTACTTAAAGTTGCTTCACGTTGAAATTATCTCCCTTACAATAAAAATGGTGATAAAATTTCGTCGCTCGTAAAAGCCATATCTCCGATACGTCTGGGAAATTTTAAACAGCGATTTGTTTGGACCTTTACAGAAATTGTATGACCAGAAAAAAATGCAAACATTATTATCATGTCAAAAGAACAATGGATGACAATTTCCTGTAGGATTTCCATTACAAACATTGTTAAGTTTGATCAAATGGCCTTCTCGATAAACATCGACGTATTCTGAAGTTGTGCAATAACCGATGCAGACCTTTTGTTAATTTAAAAACAATATTCAATGCTTGTCTAAGCGAAAACAGCGTTTTCGCCTGGAATAAACCCGTATTTAAGGTATAATGACCTTCCAAAAGTGTATTAATATCGTAACTTTTGATTTTGACCATTTCTGTCTTGAGAGAGCCCCTTTTGATGATCTGTTTGACAGAAAGGTCTCAACAAATGTGTATTATGTTCACAAATTATGACTCTTTAACATCATCAAAGCAATTTTTAAATTTCTCTCAGCAAAAGTCAGTAAAGCGTATAAGCTGTTTTTGGCTTTAAGAATAGGATCTAAGTGGATCGATTCATAAATTGATTTAGGAGTTTGAATACACTTGGTAGATATTCTGCAAGTTTTTGTTACAAGGTAGACACCTTATGTAACTTCTTGTTTGCTATTCAATGTTTGTTTGCAATGTACTATAGAATCTTATCGCTGTAAATGAGTTTTCAGTTAGTATGTTGCAATAGCGAAGTTGGTTGAACAGAGCTCTTTGAATTCACGATTAGATGATTGTTTAGTACACGAGATACTAGCAGCACCTCACTTTTTTTTTAAATTACACTAGTCCCTTTCTAATGTCAAGTTTACCTCATCTGAAAGTGCATTTATTTCCCTTAAATAGCTGTTAATTGCATACTTACTCGGCAATATGGATAAAATATAAATATAACTTACGCATGACGTCGCCGCTGTTGAAATCCGTGTATCCTCGGATATGCGTGCATGTTAGAGCTGGTAGAAATATAAAGAGGATTAAAAATCCAACCGACAGTATCATATTAACACCTGCAATATCATTTTGATAGCTGTAATACCATGTTATCACATATCATATGTTAACACCTGTAATATCATGTTAACATCTGTAATATTATGTTAACACCTGTAATATTATTTTGACACCTATAATATAATGTTAACACATGTAATATCATGTTGATATCTGTAATATGGTAACACATGTAATATCATGTTAACATCTATAATATCATGTTTGCGCATAATATTATGTTAACATATGCAATATCATGTTGACATCTGTAATATCATTTTAGCACATGTAATATCATGTTAACACCTGTAATATCATGTTAACACATGTAATATTATTTTGCAATCTGTAATATCATGGTAACATATGTAATATCACATTAACACATGTAATACGCTAACACACGTAATACCATGTTGAAGTCTGTAATATCATGTCATTACATACATTTGACTTTTCGGATTTGCAGGAATTCTAGGAGAATGATAACAACAGGCACTTGAATTTTTATAGGGCCCTAGGTTTTTAATAAAGTCATGTGGTTAATGCTTGCGTATTGGATAGGCCGACCAAACTGACCCGTTGCTTCGACGTTTTGATTATAATATACGAACAATCAGTCAGAAGATCTTTAACACTGCCGGCCACCAGAGGCACATAGGGACAGCGCCTACTTGTATGTGTACGTTAATGTTCAGTGTTTAAATAGGAATTACCTGTACAGGCCAGTGACTTTCCCTTTCAAGCAGAATATAGGATTTACTTACCTTCTATGCCTAATAGTACGGGTTCCATATAAGAAAAAAAAATGCTAACCCTATAATCAGAA
Source organism: Anodontia alba (assembly GCA_964016985.1). Taxonomy (NCBI): domain Eukaryota; kingdom Metazoa; phylum Mollusca; class Bivalvia; order Lucinida; family Lucinidae; genus Anodontia; species Anodontia alba. The sequence continues at coordinate 44,976,610 of OZ024837.1, forward strand.
AGATATACAATTTATTTTGATATTGGGAGACAATTTGGACTTGCCTGTATATAAAACAACTGTATAGCAGATATGGTTACATTGCATTTCGCGAAAACTGGCATGTTTCTAAGGAGGCCCAGTTGATAATTAACAAATTCTTAGTATACAAAATCTTGCGTATTCAGATTAACGTCATACAAAAGAAAGAAAATAGTGTTCAAAACAGAAACCAGAATGTTTATTCTCTAATGTGCATATAGAACTGTGCAGCAAAAAGTGACACTTAGGCTGTTTTGTGCATTCAAAGGAGCGTACCCTGGTTTCTTGCCTAAAACCAATTTTAAAAGTTTGCTTGCATGCAAACTTTCTTTCAAATACATCTTCTACTTTTTTCGATGTCAAGTATCAAAAGGTTCATAAAAAAGGACTGACACCAAAACAGTCCGATTTCTGGACCAGTATGGCCACTACGATAAACTTGTAAGAGAATGCTTATTTTGGAAATTTCACAATATCGTTTTTATTGACATTTGAAATTTTACCAGACACCTTTCGGACGTTCGTGCTTATGATTTTCCTATTACATTAATTCGTATACAATACGACTTTATACTTATGTGAGACTTTAATATGCATGCCGAGGGAGTACTCTGCAAATTTTGTCATGTTTACAATTTTAAAACATTTGTTGACGGACTACACTCTGTAAGGATATATGAAGACTACATACAATAAGTCAAGTAATTTCGGCTAACAAAAATAATCATCGAAACTCGATAAAGTACAAGTCTTTAGAAACGTGACAAGAATTTTAAATATTCAGTGTTCAATTATATCTAGACATCAACTGTACAGATTGATATCGCTAGACCGGTGTATTAATAGCTGGTGCCCATTGACCTGTCTTTCTGACCCCTTATTTGAATATATTAGTTGGTCGATTTCACAAAAAGAGTACATGCTGTACACAATTTTATAGTAAATCTTCTTACCTAATCCATTAACGACATCAGGCATGGCCTGTTAATCGCCGTTTGTAAATATGATGCACTAAGTTTTTCATTTATCCAAAAAAAGGTAAGAGAAAAGTCCAGGGAGTGCCACAATCACAAACAGCAGCCCTTCCCAGACACCAAGAGGAAGAGGAAACTGACAAATCCAAACAAGCACAAATCGAACAAACGTACGAAAAGCGCTAAGATTACAGCTTAAGATAACAGTTTGAATTTTGTAACGGCATGTAAATATGTTTTTCGAAAGTGATTAATTTATCGAAGAACACACTGATACTAACCATTTAGCTCCTTATAAACAAATTGTGCTTTATTCTAATATAGGGATCAAACATGGTTTTTCATGCATTAACATTCGCCAGGTCCCGAGGGAGGTGTTGAAAACCGAGGCCGAAGGCCGCGGTTTTCAACACCTCCCAAGGGACCTGGCGAATGTTAATGCATTGAAAAACCATGTTCGATCGCTATTATTGCATAAAAACTGAAAACATTTGCTACATATCGCGTTATTTCTTTTGCACTATTTTGTTTCGCCTTTTCACCGATGTCGCGCGAACGCTATTTCCACGGACTATGCTCGTTCTAGGGCAGGGCAGTACACATCTCGTGACGGCAGCAGTTTTGTGGCCCCGGTACGAACATATTGAAAGTTGCGTAGCCGTGCATTAACAGCGCGTGAATTGCCTTGTTAATACACGGCTTTTCGCCGGTTAATGCACGGCTGTTAATAACGTGCGACACTGCTTTTTATGCAATACATTATGTTTAAAACATGTCTTAAATAGATCTTGTTTTAGACTTCACCATGTTAGAACAGATAAATTGCACGCGAGTACTAAGTGTCAAGAATAAATAACATGATGTGTGAATATCATCTTAATTATACAGACGAAAGGTTTGGTCAACAAAGGGTAAGCAAGTTAGTTGAAGTCTCTAACCACATGTGACTGAAACGAGCGTAAAGTGCTCCGAGGATATTTTGACAGTGGCGTCATGGCAGCTACTACTCTACTTGGTTAAAGCAATAATTTTATGTATTATACAATCTTGTCGCTATACGTGTGTTTTTGTTAGTATGTTGCAATAGTGAAGTTGGTTGAGCGGAACGCTTTGGACTTACGTAGTACACGAGATACTAGCAGCATCTCACTTTTTTAAATTAATTTTACTTCGCTTATGGTCCTTATATGTTACATATATTATTTTAAATAGATATTATTAAACATTATTATGGCGTTGTTGACAATTTTTACACAAATGACATGCTTCCAGCGTTCTCGTCTCCATACATATTTGCACTGATTGTCAGTACGTGGTAATCATTCAAACTTAAGGTTTAACTACACTTACCGGTTACTTCTTGTCTTTTTTAACTTTAAAAAAATATGCAAAATAGAAAATTAAAATGTCACTATATTGAAAATTTGTATCGTACTTGATAATGCAAAATACTTTTTCTCTCTTAACATATTTTACATATGTTTATTTTTTCTTTTATACTTAATTCATAAAAAGTATAAAATGAAATAAAATAAAAAAAAATGATAATAATAAAACACTAAGGTTCGAACCCACAATATCCAGGGGCTAGTTTCATCAAACAGTTTACGACGTATTTTTGTCTTACAAACATCGTACGAAGTTCGTAAGACAAAAATCGCGTTTCATCAAACTCTAGAGATTTGCGAAGTTTTTAAATTTTTGTCGTAAATCCAAGACATATAGTTCGGTGTTAAACGACATTTTCCTCTCAAATTTTGTATAATTTATTAACCATGACTGCTGCTTTTCAAGTGATATTGGAGGCTGGAAAGGCTGCCAATCGGCCAAAGTTGAAAAATAACAACAACAACAACAACAACAAAAAAGTGTTCAGAGACAGAGACAGGTATAGCCACCTCTCCAATAATTTCATGTTTTATTGAAATGAATCTTGTTTATCTCTTCAACAGTTCCGTTGGGTGCATGTTCGAGACTTGCTTATCATGGCCGCTCAAAGCCCGCCTTTACTTATGGGAAAACGATAAGGAAAGACCCAACTAAAACGCTAAAAGCATCATTATAGGAGAAAAAAATAGTTCTTCCTTCACATATATAGTTTTACATACTGTCATAAAATTCTAACAGATGCTCCAGTCTTTTCCAAGCGCGAGAGGGACCCGGAAGCATACCGTACCGTGTTAGTGTTCTTTTGTTTATTTTCTTTTTTACGATACACTGTATTCTAGAAAAGGACCGTTTCTAGAAAGCTCTGAAATGAATGCGTTTTTAGTAAGACTATTTTTACTACACGGCAGCTGCCTCATTTGTCTGTCGACAATATGGTTGCATTTTGGAGGTCGGTAGAATGATTAAGAATAACTTTGTTTCACGGCGGCCCCTCAGCGGAGTCGTATAACGGAATTTGTGACAATAAAATAGACAGTTTACCTCACCAAATTATGATGACAGTTATCGCCATTCTAATGCACGTTTGCTTGTTTTCTCTTTCAAACTATATTATTTTGCACCAACAGCGATTATTGCCAGCAACGCAAAATCAGACGTCAGCCAAAAAAAACCGAAATTATGTAATGAAGTAGGGTTACCGTCAGTTAATCGCAAAGCTTCGACGCCATCAAATCAGACGTCGCGTTGTATTTGCAAGTGCATTAGACCATGCAATATATGTATTCTATATAAAATCACCATATCATAAAACACTCTCATTCCGATATTGTCTTATCATTATTTCGTAAACCAAAAGTTAAAATTTGCCGCAAAAAGTTTGAAAATCAGGTAATAAATAACAAGTTTATATCCAAAAAATATGTTAAATGGGTATTTTGCACAGACAAGGGAGATAATCCAAAATATTTTTTAACTAAATTCTGGCAATTTTGTCGACTTTCTTCACGTTTTGACCCCTAGTATGCTTTGTTGTCTTTAGTGTCGGTTGTATGCGTTTTAATAAAATGTTAAAGCTTTCTTTTTTTTTCGGGAAATCAGTGACTTCTCTTGCTAGCAATTTTTCCATGCAAATAACTTGTTCAACATTACGTTTGGATGTATTTTATTATTTTGTAAACCGATGTTAAACAAAATAAAAAAAAATGCAGCAGTGCCGTAGATAAGGATTAAATCAATTGTGTAGTTTTTGCTGTTTTTACTCACTGTTTTCTAATTGAACTGGGTATCAGGATTTTTCATTGGGTACTCTATTATGTTAATGGGGACAAGAATTACTGATGTTTTAGGTGTTTACCCATAGCTTTAATTTGAATTGCTTTTTCAGAATTTTTAATTGGGTAAATACCCCAAAACGCAGCTTATAAAAGGTACTGATTGCGGCACATTTTAGGTTTTATATAGTACGAAATAATGATAAGACAATGTTTGTAATAGGGTGTTTTGACATAGCGTGACACGCAAAACTTCTTCTAAAAGACCTCGCCAACGAAGTAGGTACTGCATTTGCTTTACAGTGCAACACTTTGCTCGAATCGTCTATTTCCATTGATAATAATAATCTTTTCATCGGCCCCACCACAGCTATGACAGCAGGATCTATTAGAAAAAAGTAGAAAGTACATGTAAGTAGACACAATGTCCTTCATCTCCACACACATCCCCACAAGGTGGAGGGGCTTAAGGGGGCGTGGGGCGGGGGTAGGTGGGGAGGAGCGGGGGAGTTTACATCAGTGATTTGAAAGAAATAAATAGTAATTACCCGCACAGTGGTCACAAATGACTTGCAATTTATTGTACATGTTTAGAAAAAGGAATGCGAGTTGGGTAGGCCTACTCTCGGTGTTGCTCACCGCGTGTACTACAGTGGTCACCGCTTGCCACTGCGCCTTCCTTCTCTCATTGCTTACGAATGCAGAGTTCTTTCCCAACAGAATGGACTTTTGTTTGTCCACCTCCTCTAATAGAACGTCAATTTCTTCAATTTTCCAAGTTTCTGTTTTTGACCTTTTGTTGACATCTTGAAGTGTGTAATCTACTTTATACGACTATGGTAAGTTCGAACGTGATCTATATTGGAATATACTAAAACATACGACGTTTTTAGTGTAACGCAAATTTATGTTCGTAGGAACTTCTAGCGCTCTTTTATAAAACCGACGTGCGCACTTCTTAAAAAAGAACGTACAAACATTTTACGATTAATCATATGGACTTTATTGATGAAACTGGCCCCTAATCATGTAAATACGACTCATTCATTCTTAACCAAAGCATAACTGTTTTCCAGCACCTGTCTTGCCATGAACTATTCTGATATGCATATTCATGGACCGAGGTCAAAAAAGACAGGTCAGTGATAAGATAAATAAAATAAGAAACCTGCTTATAAGTTAATATTGGACATATACATTTGAATATTAAATGTAAAGGTCAAAGCGAATGGCCAGTTTGATGTCTTTGTTAACATTACAGGGTATATTTTAAAGCATGGGTCCTCCCTTGTCATTTTTATACTGTAAATACTACCGACAAATTCGTCTGAATAATTGCTCCATGTCTGAATCGTTTTACAGTGAAAATGTCAAAATTACTTACGAAAATGTGTCCCTGTCTTTACATCGATCGGGCTGTGGGAGCTTTCGAATAATATGTAATATCATAATTAAGAGGGGCTATCAATAAGTTCGTAGACAATGCTCGTCATTTTACGAATTTATTTTCTATTTTGTTGAAACTCAAACGCAAACATGTAAAAGATAACAGAGACATTTTATGCAAAGGCGGATTCAGGTGGGATTTAGGTGGGTTCAGCCGAACTCTCCTTTGACTCAAACTTGCATTTTCATAATATTCTAAATATTAACACCCCTTACTTTTTATCGTATACTTCTCTTCAACAAGCCCCTTTTACTAAATGTGGATGTGTGTAAAAATGTTTTGTGACGTCTAATCTGGGTCTACACTGTTTGCTAAAGCCTGTCTGTCAGAATACTTCAAGTAAATACGGTAATTTGATCTAAACAACTCCCACAGAAATCACCCTGGATCCGCCCCTGATTTTATCATCACGAAAATATACCTATATAATTTTGACCCCCTTAAATCCCACTTTTGTACAGTAAAACTGGGGTTTACAGGGGTATACAATATTTTTCTTATTTCTGCTCTAAAACATAGATTGTTGGTACTCAGCGAGGCGGTTCTAACGAGTACCCACAGCCTATCTTTTGAGCAGAAATAAGAAAAATATCAGAATTTTTACCCGAAAACTTTCAGTTTTTGATGGTGAAATTTTCAATATATTTGAATAGACTTTTTTCGTAATGTGTTTGTTCTGTGTATTTGTCCGTATGTCTGGCTCCTTGGTTACTTAGGAAATGACCAGCGGCATACTTTAACTTTACGTTTGAATTATTTTATCTATATTTTTGCTTATTTGTATAGGAACCGATACTGTACTATAGGAATAAATTTTATTTTTGTAGATATTATGGATATTTAAACTCCAGCGAATCACTGACAAACTGAATTAAATCCGAAGGGCTTTGTGAGTGATTCGCTCTAGTCTTTACATCGACAAAAGACACAAAAATAAATTCTTTATTAAAACGTGTCATGTCACTTCCTGTCCAATACTGATCTTAATCGCCCAGGAGCTTTACGCACTAGGTGAAAACACAGGTAAATCCTTATATTATCCTATGCATTTTGGTAAAAAATTATATCGCAATATCTTAAAAACTACTGCAGATTTTTCAATGAAATTTTCAGCATATATTTCAAATATGATCATATCTGGATAAATGAAATATGTAGACAAGACACACATTCGAAAGGAGATTTCATTGATGGAAATGTCAAGATTTTAAGCATCTTTTTAATTAGCGCCTGGTAAGCTTTTCACCTTGTAGATAAGTGCTGCTCTTCACCTGGAAACAACATTTGGCCTCAATGCAAGAGAAGACACCCAGATTGCTAAACAAGAGAAATACAACTTTGTCATAAAAAAATGTTACATATGTTGTCAAAATAGTCAATCATTTGGGACGGCGAAAGAAAAATAGATCCGACGGATTTCTGCTCTGGACTTTATTGACGTATAAAATTTTTCCTTCAACCAACAAATCGCGTGAAATTTATATAAAGATCAGGAGTTGGAGTTATAGGATGATTAAATCAATCAGTAAATAATAAAGTACGATGTAAGTACGAGCGTCGTCTCCGAACTTATTGATATCCCCTCGTAAGAATTACAATGTAGGACGATTGCCATTGTAACTTTAGATTGACGCATATTAAACACCTTGGGGTTGAAAAAACATAGGATTTATGGTGTCTTTTTTTTTTTAAGCGGATAAATTACAGAACATATGAGTGATACAGAAACATGTATAACTACAGTAAAACCTAATTGGCTCGAACATCTTTGGGACCATGAAAATTTATTCGAGACGTGGGTAGTTCGAGCTACACCCACAATCTATGTTTTTGAGCAGAAATAAGAAAAATAATGTATACCCCTGTAAACCCCAGTTTTACTATGCAAAAGTGGGGTTTTAGGGGGTCAACATTATATAGGCATGTTTCCGTGATGGGCTCAATTCTTCTATAAGGCTAAGAAAGCATCATTTTGTGACAGTAATATGCAGTAAAACCTCCATGGCTCAAACACAGATAACTCATTTACTGTGGACGATTCGAATTCTATTTCGAGTCCCTAGGGAATTCTTACGATAGCTCAAGAAAACGAATATTTAGGGATATTTTAAGGAAATTTTCTTATTTTGTCATGAAAATGTGTGTTGTGTGTACTCTTAGAATCGCCTCATCGAGGCGATTCTAATGAGTACACACAACATACCATAATTGTATAGAAGATGAAAAAGACTTCCCTAAAATATCACCTTTTGCTTCCTGGTTTGGCGTCATGATTAAACCCTCAGTAGCTGAGGCGGTTTTAACGAATACACACAATTTATGTTTTAGAGCAGAAATAAGAAAAATAATGTATACCTCCGTAAATCCCAGTTTTACTGTAAACAAGTGGGGTTTAATGGGGTAAAAATTATATAGGTATGTTTTCCTGTTGTCGTTTTTGAGAAATATTGTTACTTCCGATAGCTAAAAGAAACAAATATTCAAAGATATTTTAGAGAAAGTTTCTTATTCTGTTATGCAAATGTGAAGTGTACTCATTAGAATTACCTTATCGATGCGATTCTAATGAGTACACTCTACCTACCATTATTTTATACAAGTCCGTAAATTTGCCCAATTCGTCTTCTGCCCTGGCATTATGATTAACCCTCAGTGGCTCGACCTACTCGGAACTTTCCATGGTCCCAAAGATGTTCGAGCCATCGAAGTTCGACTGAACCTAGACTGGCTTCAGTCCCTAGTGACAAAATATTTTTTCTTATAATCTGTTTAATAATCCACTAAAATAAAACTAAAGTAATATCATGACTATAAAGGCTGGTCACTAGACCAGCCTTTATGGTCATGATATTTTTTTTGGTTTTATTTTAGTGGATTATCAAACATGATTATGAGAAAAATATTTAGTCACTGGAGATTGGAGCCAGTCTAGACTGAACCTAGCAAGTGTATCTAGTTCTCTTTAGGCGAATACCATATACAGTGAACCCTTGTTACAAGGAAAGCATTTGTTCCCGAAGACGTTGCGATTAAAATGAATTTGCTGTTATACAGAATATTTAATGAACAGATTGATATGTAAGAAATGTCTTGTTTTGTAATTATTTCCTTATAGAACATATGGTTTGGATGTTTGTTAGAATCGCCACAGAGAGGCCATTCTAAAAATATCCAAAACATATATTTCTTCAAAGTATTAAATACAATATTCTTGCATAATTTGTGAGTAATTGGTACCACTTAAGCGAAGTTTCGTGACAGTCAAATTGTCATTATAACGAATTTTGTCGTTGTATCGAATGTCGGTATAAAGAGGGTTGTCTGTACACGAAATAGTTCGCCGCCATATTGCAAATGGAGAGAGCTTTTGCTGACAGAAAGTTGGTTTCTCAATACAGCCGACCTTCAATGGCTCGAACATCTTTTGGACCATGAAAATTTGTTCGAGACAAGGGTAGTTCCAGCCAGTTAATCACAGTGCCAAGTCATGAGGCAAATGGGGATGATTTAGGGATGTCTTTTTTATTTTCTGTAAAATGATAGTATGTTGAGTATACGCATTGGAATCGCCTCAATAGGGCGCTTCTAATGAGATCACACAACTTACATTGAGGCGATTCTAATGAGTACACAAAACATACATTTTCATGATAAAATAAGAAAAGTTACCTAAAATATCCCCAAATATTTGTTTTTCTTAAACTGTCGGAAGAATTTCCCATGGACTCAAAAATGAGTCACCTTAAACAAGCCATTGATGTTCGAGTCATCGAAGTTTTATTATACAGTCGAACCTCAATGGCTCGAACATCTTTGGGACCATGGAAATTCGTTCGAGACATGGGTAGTTCGAGCCACTGAGGGTTAATCATGACACCAGTTCAGGAAGCAACTAGCGATACGTAATTTAGGGAAATCTTTTCGATTTTCTACACAATGATTGTATATTGAGTGTACTCATTAGAATCGCCTCGATGAGGCGATTCTAATGAGTACACTCAACATACAATTCCATGATAAAATAAGGAAAAAATCCCTAAATATTTGTTTTCTTGAGCTATTGGAAGAATTTTGTAGGGACTGAAAAAAAGAGTTCGAATCATCCACGGTAAACGAGCCACCTGTTTCTAGCCATTGAGGTTATACTGTATTTGTTAAAATTAGGGACTGAAGAATAAGTTCCCGGATGGAGTATTACTTTCCATAAAGAAAGACTCCAGCGAAAACAAAAGTCCGTATCTGTCCAAGCACTTTGGGTAAGTATGAAAGTTTGATCAAATTGAAACCCTCTCTGAAATTTTGAACCGCCTGGTAAAGAAGTCTGGACCCACCTTGAGTACTGAATTGAAAGAAATGGATCAACGTTATTGAGTATTGAACTGAAAGAAATGGATCAACGTTATTGAGTATTGAATTGAAAGAAATGGATCAACGTTATTGAGTATTGAATTGAAAGAAATGGATCAACCCCCCCCCCCCCTCCCCCGACCGACCCCCTTTGGATCCACGCCTTCGTACTCTATTGAGGCAAATCATGCAAAAAGCGATGGCTTGCGCCACTGCTAAGCACTTTCCAGGCTATGAAGTAATTTAAAACACTTACCAGGCTATGAGCAGATTCAGCAGACGACAATCTGAAGATAGTTTTTTTTTATTTTTGCCAGTAAAATAGATTTGCTATTCTACACAAATTGTCTCCTTGGAGACAATTGGCATGAAATGTCAAATCCTATTTGCTAGGAAAAATAAGAAACATATTCCAAAATGTCGTCTGCTGCCATTTTTACTCAGCATGTAAACTGTCAATTTTGTGCAGATAGGGCCTCTATAACAGAACTATTACACCAAGAGGAAAAATAAACATACTAGGACGGACAACACACACACACACACACACACACACACACACACACACACACACACACACACACACACACACACATTACAATTCAAAGAAAAGCAAAGCAACAACAACAACAACAACACAAACACACACATACACACAAAAACAAACAAACAACAAAACAACAACAACAACAACAACAAAAGAAACAAAAAACCACGAAAAGTATAAACGCACCCTAGCGAGCAGCCACAATGAACAACACCAAAACAACCACCTGCGCTGGCACACCACTTCAAGTTAAATTAGCAGACGACGAATAAGTGATAGTTTTCTTATATTCCACAAAAAATAAAGCTCGACGTTTCATTGTAATTGCTCCCAGTGAGAGACTTTGAATGAAATGCGAAGTCTTATTTTCTACGAAAAAAGAGAAATATTTGAGTCCTAACGTCAGAAAACGTACCTTTGGAAATGTGCGCCCAGCGAAGATTCAGATTTGCGCAGTCTGATCAGAATCTTCACTGGGCGCATTTTGGATAGCCAAGGATGCATAGTTTCTTCATGCGGACAATGTGCAGGCTGATTTGAGTCTTCGTTGAGCGAATATATCAGAAGGTACTTTTTGATACGTTTCGGCTCATGCGCCTGACGTTATTGATGTCAGTAAGGTACTACCTAACACAGAGATGGACAGAGTATGACCTGGAGGTTTCCAAAAATGCATTTCGTTCTCTAAACCGCTTAATACGTTGATACTGTTAAAACTAATTCAATGTTACATACGTAGTTATCTATCTATCTATCTATCTATCTATCTATCTATCTATCTATCTATCTATCTATCTATCTATCTATCTGTATGTCTATCTATCTATCTATCTATCTGGATGGCTGGCTATCTATCTATCTATCTATCTATCTATCTATCTATCTATCTATCTATCTATCTATCTATCTATCTATCTATCTGGATGGCTGGCTATCTATCTATCTATCTATCTGGATGGCTGGCTATCTATCTATCTATCTATCTATCTACAGACAACCCTCTTTATACCGACACTCGATACAACGACAAAATTCGTTATAAAGACAATTTGACTGTCTCGAAACCATCGTATAAGAGGTAACAATTAGTCATAAATTATGCAAGACTATTGTATTTAATACTTTCAAGAAACATATGTTTTGAATATTTGTTAGAATCGCCTCATTGAGGCGATTCTAACAAATATCCAAAACATATGTTCAATGAGGAAATAATAACAAAACAAGACATTTCTTACATATCAGTATGCTCATTAAGTATTTTATACAACAGCAAATTCATTTTAATGGCAACGTCTTTAGGAACAAATGTTGTCGTTGTAACGAGGGTTTACTGTAGCTCAGTGTAACATACATAGTTAGTTATCTATCTATCTATCTATCTATCTATCTATCTATCTATCTATCTATCTATCTATCTATCTATCTATATGTATGTGTCTTGAAACGACGTTGTTTCTATTTTGTGTAAAGTATAGTGTCTTATGTCAGCATACACGTGTGTTGTGTAGGTTGTATCATATGCAAATTTGATAATTTCTATAATATAATAGGGATGATCAGATGACACTTGAAAAATAATACTTTACTGAAATGCAAAGAAAACGTCATTTAATCACTCAGCGCATTTTTATCATATCACAAAACAAATATTTTACACTGGTTTTGCATATGTGAAAAAGAAAAACGGAGTGTTTGGTAAATATCTCTTACATTTTACTTTCAGTTCACTTTATATCAATAGAATCTGGTAAGAATGACTTGTATCACACAATGAGATGACGTACAGTGACACAGTCTCATAAGATTCTGTGCAGCCCGCTTGAAGGACGCTTGGATCCTTGGCTAACCAAAAAGCGTCCAGCAGTGACTCTTTGTAATCTGACATTTCGCTGGGAGCACAAGTCATAAGATACATTTCTTACATTGAGACTAATATGTTATTTAACCCATTTACGTCGAGTGGACTCCTCAACCACATCTCTTTAGACTGGTCTATTTCCAATAGCAGGGTATCTCGTTAGTTGTCTTTTTCTTATAGAAATTCCTGTATTTAAAGCAAAGAGTGTAGACTCTGATCAAACGCCGCAGTGCGGAGTGCGGCGTTTGATCTTGGTCTGCACTGTTTGCCAAGTACCATTTTAGGGGTTCCCGACTAAAATGGGTTAACAAAAATATGAGCAACAACATATTCACATATTTTCGACATTTTTTATTTATTTTTTTATTTAAAATATGGTTATTTCAGAGTTTACATGTCTATGATTTAAATAAACTTACCCTTTGCCATTAACCCGGCCATTAAATAAAGTTGTTGTTTCTACGTAATAAACAGATCTGACGTAAAAAAAGTGTGCTTTTGAAAAAGGAAAATATTGTCATTCCTGAATGTAATTGTTTCGAAAAATTATGCATTTCATGTAATCTATTAAGTAAAGCAACTGGCATCCTTTTTACAGTTTAGTGCACTATCAGCAATTGGATATTCAGCAAACGCCAGATTTTATGGCCAGCTACACCGTTTGCTATTCTGTTTATATTTTAGACTGAAACCCCTATTTGTGGACATGTTCAGATTCAAGGACGGAAGTGTCCACTTCATAAACACAGGGATGTAAGGTTAACGCAAATTCTGATTTCAGATTCCCAAGATGTTCCTATGTTTTGGATTGTTTCTGCTTCTGGTCGTTGTACCACCCTTTACTCATACACGAAATGTGGATGCGAAGAAATACAATGGTATTAGTAATGTGAATGGATATAGGAGAGGATTTTTGACAAATGTATTATTATACGGATCAAACATGGTTTTTCATGCATTAACATTCTCCAGGTCCCGTGGGAGGTGTTGAAAACCGAGGCCGAAGGCCGCGGTTTTCAACACCTCCCAAGGGACCTGGCGAATGTTAATGCATTGAAAAACCATGTTTGATCGCTATTATTGCATAAAAACTGAAAACATTTGCTACATTTCGCGTTATTTCTTGCACTATTTTGTTTCGCCTTTTCACCGATGTCGCGCGAACGCTATTTCCACGGACTATGCTCGTTCGAGGGCACGGTAGTACAAATCTTGTGACGGCAGCAATTCTGTGGCCCGGTATCAGCATATTGAAAGTTGCGTAGCCGTGCATTAACAGCGCGTGAATTGCCTTGTTAATACACGGCTTTTCGCCGGTTAATGCACGGCTGTTGATAACGCGCGACACCGCCTTTTATGCAATAATTACATATATTATATAGCTATAACTGTTGAAAAATTATAACTGAGCGATAAAATCCGAGGAGCGGACTTTTGACATTTTTTTTTATATATAGATATAACTACTGGATAATTAAAATGTGCGGTGAAGTCCGAGGAGGGAATTTTGACAAATGCATTATTTACATTTATTTTATAGCTATAATTAATAAATATTTAAAATGTGGGATAAAATCCGAGGAGGAGATTTTTGACGTGCATTATTTACATTTATTAAATAGCTATAACTTTTGAATAATTAAGATGTGCGATAAAATCCGAGAAGGGCATTTTAACAAATGGATTATTTACATTTATTATACTCGTATAGCTATAATGATTGGATACTTAAAAAAATATGCGATAAAATTCGAGGAAGGGATTTTTGACAAAACATTATTTACATTTATCATATATATATATGATTATTAAATACTTAAAATGTGCGATAAAATCCGAGAAGGGCATTTTGACAAATGTATTATTTACATTTATTATGTAGCTATAAAGACTGAATACTAAAAATATGCGATACAATTCGAGGAGGGGATTTTTGACAAATGCATTATTTACATTTAATAAATGTATAATTGTTGAATAATTAAAATATGCGATAAAATCCTAGAAGAGGATTTTGACAAATGAAATATTTACATTTATTATTAAGCTATAATGATTGAATACTTAAAAAATATGCGATGAAATCCGAGGAGAGGATTTTTGACAAATGCATTATTTACAGTTATTATGTGTATAATTATTGAATAATTAGAAACATGCGATAAATGCTTAGGCATCATCGATATAGACACGCTTAATTTATATTGTGAGCTTATTTGGATGCATTTTGATGTCTTAGGGCAATGGCATCAGGGCCAAATTTGTCAGGCTCTTAATTTTATATAACAAAAATGTCTACTTTGAGGCTCAAACAGCTGAAAATGACGCAGGATATTTATAGCTATAAAACAAAAGTTATTGCACTGGTATTGATGAATATTGCCCCGAGTTCAGATATCAAAGGACGAGAGCTGAGCTCGAGTCCTTTAATATCCCAACTGGGGACAATATTCGCCAATATTAGTGCAATAACACTATATTATTTTATTGTTAGCGGTGAAATCAGAGTATATCTGGTGAAAATAAAAGTGGTATCAATCACTAGTTGATTGATATCGTATCATTTCACTCGTGACTGATACGATTTATATTTTCACTGCTCGCTTTGGACGACTTCGGTTTTCTTCACTGTTTCACAAGTGGATGTTACCTGCACTTCAGAGTTTTGAGCACCTCTAACTTCTTTGTTTCTGAAGTAAACTGTCAAGTGTTGGTATGCATTTTCTTAGTTAGAATGTAAAGAACATTTTGGTATCAAGTTTATTTTGATTTGCCGAAACTTTTTGTTTTTGTCTCTCCAGCGTTTTACAGGTTAAGCACTGAACATCGACACCATGACGTTCATGTTTTGTTTGGTGACGTTAATTATGACGTCAGAAACGCGCATTGGCATGTAAACAATAAAATAAAAAGAAAATTTACTCTTTTTCAGTTGATACCATAAAAATTTTCATCTCGTGTAATGAAAACATTCAAATTTTCACTCGTGCTTCGCACTCGTGAAAATACTGATGTTTTCATTACACTCGATGACAATATTCATGGTATTCACAACAAAAGAGTAAATGTCCTCTATTTGACTCAAAATTTTATTTTCACTGGAAGTTTTGGATACATTTGATAAGTTTGGGATTCTATATTTACCCTAAATATTCACATCCCTTACACTTTAACTTCTTCTTCGCTTCAATAAGTCAATTTTACTGCTTATGAACGCGTTTAATATTGCTGGATGAGTGACAAAATAGTACAGACCCTGATCAGACGCCGCGTTCTGTGGCGTCTGATCTGGGTCTACACGGTTCGCTCAAGACCGTCTTTCCCGAAACATAGAGTAGGTACGGTAGTGTGATCAAATCGAACCCCTTAGAAATCATCCTGGCTCCACCATTATATTATCATATAACAAGGCCTTCATCCTAATGAGCCCGGATATACGCTGCTTTTGCAAACAGTGTGGATACAGATCAGTTGGCTTCATCAGAATCTGCACTGTTTGCCATTTAGTATCTGAATTTATATCAACAATCTGGATCAGGGCATTTGATTGGCTGAGAAATAAAAGTGGGCGTGGCATCTTTGTTCAGCATGACAAGGGTTAAATATATGTAGATACCGAAGGTCCAAATGCATACGTGCAGTCAGATACAGGTCTTCACTGTTAATATAGCTTTGGATTTTTACATATGAGAGCGTGTTCGATTAGCTCACTAAGGACGTTTTATATTTGACGGGACGTCGGTTTGTGACGATCCCGGCAAATATAAAAAATCTTATTCCAAACTGTGTTATAAACAGATTAATGTCTATTTTATTTTCATTTCAATCAAGAAATTTCATAAAGCTTAATGAAGGCAAACATTAACTCTTTCGATGCTGATTTCAGACGACATTTGTCGTCTGCTTTTCTTTTTCAACAAAGTATCGCTTGAAAAGAAATTTATACGTAAAGTTGAAAGACTGAATGTCAAACAGCATAGATCCAGATGAGACGGCTCAACTGGATCTATGCTGTTTGCAAAAGCCAGTTATTATCGCATGTGGCAGTGGAAGTTAAACAATCACATTGTTGTTCGATTTTACCTGTTATTTTGAAAATGCATTAAACTTTAGTAATCAAGAACAAAATTTGCACCGGTACTTAGACGTTTACGTCTAAATATTTTGTCTTGTGATTATTCTAATTTCCCTTAGGATTATTGAGCCAATTCTGATATCTTGGAAAGTCGAATTACGCTTGAGCCGCTTCTGTGGGGCGAAGGGGGGTAGGGGGTGGGGGATAGGAATTGGGATGGGGGGTGGGAGTGGGGACGTATGCAGCCATGCAAACTACAATGCTGTCATATGAAGGGTATTAATGAAACAAAAACTTCTTATGTGTTCTTTGTTTTCAAGGGACACTTTCATAAATTTTATTTGAATAATGCATCACAGATCAAACTTAATATTAAGGTTTGTAGACATTAAATGTGTTTATCCGTATCCTCGCAATTTGGGTATAGTTTCAATCCAACGGCCGCAAGACGTTTATACATCGTCGCATCAACGTTGATGCAACGTCATACGTTGAAAAGACGTTGTATGAACGTCATGACGTCATATCGACATTGATGCTGTCCAAAATGCGCCCAGTAAGGATTCTGATCCGGCTGCGCGAATGCGCAGGCTTATCATGCTGAATCTTCGGTGGGCGCACATGTTCGAAGGTACGTTTTCGTACGTTGCGACTTATTTGTATTACATTTCAGGAGATGGCCAGTTTAACCGGGTCAAGCGAATTGCTTCTGTAGTAGGTAAGACTATCGCCTTTTCTACTTGGAGAGACATTTTCAAATGGGCGTTTTATCTTAAATCACAATACTTTGTTTTGACTGACCATATCTTATCAGATGTCATTTCTCTTTCCGTTTCTGTGCTTTGTTCTAAAATCTTTTACCCTTTAATAAAATTCATGGCCAAAAATTGGTCTGACATGCAATGTCAATAGTAATCAGAAGTTTTGGAATTCTGTTTTAGAAAATAATTTTACTTTTCTCTACGGATATTCATGTATTGATGTTTCACAACAATAACGCTACTGTGAAAATTTAAGAAAATTTGAACAAGCAGAACTTGTTGAAAACCTGTCTCATATATCTTTCACCCTACAAACGTTTTGGCACATTTTGTTGCCATTTTGTTTCTATGGGAAAATTGAAAATTTCATTTTTTAAGCTAGTGATAAGAATAAAACTTTTTTATGCATTGGTAGTAACGATAAAAGGTTTTGCATTAAATCATGACAAAGGTTTGCGGAAAAGAAATACAACAACAACAACAATAAAAAAAACAAAACAAAAAAAAAACAAAACAAAAAACAAAAAAACAACAACAACAAGAAAATAATAACAAAAAAAACGAAAAAAAAAAAAAAAAAAAAAAAAAAAAAAATAATGTTAACAGCATTAGATTAAATTTCTAGTCACTGACTTGACATAATCGTCCAAAACGTTGAATTAGGAAGCATATATATGAGGTTTGTGACTTTTAGTAACGTATCTAACAGTTATAAAACAAGTCATTGACAGCTCAACATATTCAGATGTCTGTCTCTATAAACCAACATGCATTGGTGGCAAATAGCATGCTAGTAAGCAAGAATATGCATTCGCGCAGGTTCTGATCAGAGTCTTTGTTGTCCGCATGAAGATACTTTGTATCTTTTGTTATTCAAAGCGCGCTCAGTGAAGATTCTGATCAGACTGCGCGAATGCGCAGGCTGATCTGAATCTTCGCTGGGCGCTCATAACTGAAGGTACGTTTTAATGAGTTGCGATTCAAATTAATACATATGCGAATATAATTGCCACTGCAGGTGCACTTTTAAGAGGCGCCAAACTTGTTTCATCTAGAAAAGTTTTGGGGAAGGAATACAATACGATATTTAAACATTTCTTCAAAAGAGGTGGAGTAAAACAAGCCAAGGAAGATTTCCGTTCTTTTGGGACAAGGAATTTCGGTGACTTGAAATATGGTGACTACGCGGTAAGTTTTTTAGTCAAAACGTTTTCATGCTCAACTCAGCTGAGCATGCGATTTTTCCTGCTAATAAATCTCAAATTACTAACAATTTTAAATTCTTTCTCGCTATACATAGTTGAGCATGACTATTGTTGGCATTTTCATATTTATTAGCAGAGAATATTTCAAACTCAGCTGAGTTGAGCGTGACTAAAGTTCTATAACCCCGGGGCTTGGGCCTTGAATCATTTGCGAACAGCTAAACAGATTATAAAATGAATAATCCTTGAGAGCAAGAACACACCCTCACAAAATATCGAAACTTCTGAAGCGTTCAGTGTCAGACTAGCTAGTTTCGACCAATTAAGCCTCATCAGTGACACCCATGAATTCTCAAAAGTCCCGCACTCAGGACCAGAAAAGGCGGGGGTAGCATATACATTTGAGAAGTCTGATCATGTATTTGTTTTTCGTCAGTTTAGACTGGTGTTTAAATTTTCTTTAGGAGGGCTTCGACGGACCTGACCTGAGCAGGTAGATCAGGTTTTTTCATGTTCTTGCTTGCACCGAGGCATCGTATTTAGCATGGCGTTAGTAAGTTATGTAGTCTTGGTCTAAGTGGGATTAGCACTCATTTCTCAAAAATTACAGAGTATTGTTACAATGCTAAATGTAGAAATGTACAGTCGAACCTCAATGGCTCGAACATCTTTGGGACCATGAAAAACTGTTCGAGACATGGGTAGTTCGAGCCACTGAGGGTTAATCACGGTGTTAGGTCGGGAAACAAATAGCGATAACGTAGCGAAATCTTTTCGATTTTCTACACAATAATTGTATGTTGAGTATACTCATTAGAATCGCCCCAATGAGGCGATTCTTATGAGTACACACAACATACAATTTCATGATAAATAACAAAAAATTCCATAAATATTTGTTTACTTTGAACTATCAGAAGAATTTCGTAGGGACTCAAAAGCGAGTTCGAATTAGCCATGGTAAACGAGCCATCGGTGTTCGAGCTACTGAGGTTCGACTGTACTTTGTTTCATCATAGTGCTTGTGCTTATACGTTTTGGTTTTGAGTTGAGGTCCAGTAAACCCATCAAGGTCATGTCGAGTGTGGTCTGTTCCCTGGCAGGCTTTCATGTACATGTACATGTAGTCATCTATGCGGTTAACCAGTACTGTGTACAAACTTTCGTCAGTAACTGACAACAGACCCTCCAGAATCAGCGGAAGGGAGAGAAAGGACGTAGAAATGATTTCATAATCAATATCCACGAAAGTTATGTGGCCAAGTTGGGGTTCGACCTCGCGACCTCTGGATCTGCAGCCAGACGCGCTACCGACTGCACTATGGAATCCGGCATTCATGCTTATACTATGAACCCTCGGTACAACGTGAGCATTTGTGCCCAAAGACGTTGCCATTAAAATGAATTTGCTATAGTACAGAATACTTAATGAGCAGATTGATATGTAAGAATGATCTTGTTTTGTTCGTATTGCCTCATAGAACATATGTGTTTATTTGTTAGAATCGCATCACCGAGGCGATTCTAACAAATATCCGAAACATATGTTTGTTTAAAGTTTTAAACACAATATTATTGCTTAATTTGTGACCCATTAAGCGAAGGTTTCGTGACATCTTAAGCGAAGGTTTCGTGACAGTTGTATCGACTCGTTGTATCGAGTGTCGGTATAAAGAGGGTTGTCTGTATGTGTTTCACTGTGATGTTTCACTGATGTGATGTTGAACCCCTTTGCTAACTGATCATATGTTTGTAATAGGGAGCTGCATCAGAATTAAGGGTGAGCTTTCGCGCAGGGAAAACTAGTTTAAGCTCCATTCCAGTAGTTTTTCTACAGACCATTTCAAGGAGGTTCCGGTGGCTTCTTAACCCATTAAAGACTGGATACCTCCAAACGGGTAAACGGCAAACGTTGCAGACCCAAATCAGACGCCGCAGAACGCGGCGTCTGATCAGGGTCTCTACTGTTTGAAAATTGTTCAATCATTTTTCTATAGGGATATTTACATCATTTAGCCTGACTACCTAAAATCGAAAATGGACTCTTCCAGTATATAGTGTGGGAGAGTTTTTTCAGCCTTCAGTGGGTTGTGACGTTTTTTTTTTTTTATTTGGGTTTTACGGCCCTTTCAAGAATATTTCACTTATATCGAGCCGATCGTTCAACGAAGGTGGGCGAAAACCGGAGAACCCGGAGAAAAACCACCTGACCATCCGTAAGCAGAACTTGGCTTTCCCACATATGACCCGAGCGAGGCTCGAACCACAGCGGTGAGAAACCTAATGGATTAAGAGTCAACTCTCTTATCCACTAGGCTACGGGGGCCCGTACGGGTTGTGACGTTTGCTTTTTCATTGTTATTCCACATATCTCCTTCTTTCGGTGCCTCGGGAAGGTTATGCTTGGTGATGTGGCTTTTCCTCGACATTTTCACTTACATGTACATGTTTGTATACGCAAAAGAATGTTTGCCATTTCAATCAAAGAAGACAACTTTTGCGACTTCATGTTTGCTTTACTGCACGACAAGCCCCTTCTGAAAAGAGATCTACTGTGTAAGGAAAGAATTTGCTCCCAGAGGGAGCAAATTCTTTCCTTAATGGAGTAGATCCTTTGTCAAAGGAATACTAAACAATTTGGACAAAGATGTCTCCCCTGACGTGGATCAATTGCCCTAAAAGTGCCAGACTATTTAGTGTAAATCTCGTATAAATATGATCGACTCTCGTTATCTCGAAGTCCAAGGGTCTCTCTGAAATACTTCGAGATATCCGTACCTCGACATATCAGATCTGAAGAATTGAGTAAAAAAATAAATCGAACAACCACATTTCACAAATGAATATGTAATTTGACTACTGAAGTTATAGATATAATGAAAACTATTGTAAAATAGAGAAGAAATTGCCCCCGCCCACCCATCACCACAATGGGAGTATATAGATGTTTGATTTTGGCAAACACGAAGTCCTTTATCAGACCAGGAATGAAGAGAACCATTTTCACATTTCTTTTTATATAATCTCCTCTTTAGCTTCAGTAAAGACTATAGATAGAGATAAATAAATAAATGATAATTAAAATGATGATAAAAAATCATATAAATTTGTTGTTTTGTACTTTTCTTTGCAGGGATCGAAGTTTACAACTAAGAAGATTGGGAATTATCACGTTGATCTAAAAGTAGGTCCCGGCAAACCACAGTTGATTTTACATTCCCATAAACCCGGACATGATGGTGCACTGCCGACATGGGTCCGTCGGTCGATAATATACACGGAATAATCTGACGTTATTCTCAACGACGTAACTTATGCAGTCAGCCCTCTTGATACATGCCGACACTCGATACAACGACAAAACTCGTTATAATGATAATTTGACTAGAACGAAACCTTCGCTGAAGAGGCGACAGTTAATCAGAAATTATGCAAGAACATTGTATTCAATGCTTCAAGAAAGGTATGCTTTGCATATTTGTTAGAATCGCCTCAGTGAGGCGATTCTAACAAATATGCAAAACATATGTTCTATGAGGAAATAAGAATAAAAAGGCGTTTGTAAATCATCATTCTGTTCATTCATGATTCTTTATATTCAGTAAATTTCATTTTAACGGCAACACCTTTGGGAACAATTGCTATCGTTGTAACGAGGGTTCACTGCATCTGTCCGCTATATGTTAATTGAGTATTATATATAATGTCAAGTGAAGATACGCAGGAAGTGACGCAATCACGGCTTCCCGAAAAAAAAAAAAAAAAAAAAAAAAAAAAAAAAAGATGAGGAACAAATAAGGACAAACAGACGACACAAATGAAATCACAGACTCACAAACAAAGAAGAATTGCAACAGAGGAACCGCCTTGGAACAGTCAAGAGAAAACTCAAAACTCAATGGGGGCTTAAACAAAGTTTACTCGTATTAAACCTCTGGACACGCTCATGCAGACGTACATGCAACTGTTTATCATCATGTTTTACTACTTAAAGCTCTAATCACAACTGCTGCAGACGACATTTTGAAGTTTTGTTTTGTATAAAAATAAGGCTTGGCATTTCATGTAAACGTCAAGTCTTATTTTCTCTTACCAAGTAATAAAAAATAGAATGTCGTCCACTACAATATTGCTTAACACTAACCAACTGTACTCTGGAAACCCCAAAAATGCTCATCGGCAAACAGTGCAGACCCAGATCAGACGCCACATAACGCAGCATCGGATTAGGTTCTCAACTGTTTGCAGATAGTTCAACCATTTTTCTTAAGGAATATCTAAATCACAAAGCCCTGACAGACCTAAAATTTAAATTGGACTCTTCCAATATATTTTGTGGGGGAAAATTAATTAGTCCTAAATGGGTTAAGGGTTTAACTATAGGCATTTTATCATAAAAAATGTATCATGAATAATATCTTGGTGATTCGACATATCATTTGATGGCCGACCGATGCTTTTGAAATGACATTAGTATAGTTCTATGTGACTCAGTTTCCATACAGCGAAATCAACGTACTTTTACTTTTATATCCGGGTTCTGCTGGGCACGGCTCTGCTCGCTGTTGGGCTTTTTCCTGTTTTGTCCTGTGCATCATCATGTTGTTGTGCTTAGTAGATCTGGTCTAGCACTATGATCACCTTTTAGGGTGAAGAGGGAGCTGGTTGCTTTGCTTGCCTTTGGTTTGTAGCTTGTGTTTTTCTTTGGTTTGTAGCTTGTGTTTTTCTTTGGTTTGTAGCTTGTGCTTTTCTTTGGTTTGTAACTTGTGTTTTTATTTGGTTTGTAGATTGTGTTTTTCTTTGGTTTGTAGCTTGTGTTTTTCTTTGGTTTGTAACTTGTATTTTTCTTTGGTTTGTAACTTGTGTTTTTCTTTGGTTTGTAGTTTGTGTTTTTCTTTGGTTTGTAGCTTGTGTTTTTCTTTGGTTTGTAGCTTGTGTTTTTCTTTGATTTGTAGCTTGTGTTTTTCTTTGGTTTGTAACTTGTATTTTTCTTTGATTAGATTTGTGTTTTTATTTGGTTTGTAGCTTGTGTTTTTCTTTGATTTGTAGCTTGTGTTTTTCTTTGATTTGTAGCTTGTGTTTTTCTTTGGTTTGTAACTTGTATTTTTCTTTGATTAGACTTGTGTTTTTATTTGGTTTGTAGCTTGTGTTTTTCTTTGGTTTGTAGCTTGTGCTTTTTTTGGGTTGTAGCTTGTATTTTTCTTTGATTAGACTTGTGTTTTTATTTGGTTTGTAGCTTGTGTTTTTCTTTGGTTTGTAGCTTGTGTTTTTCTTTGGTTTGTAGCTTGTGCTTTTCTTTGGTTTGTAACTTGTGTTTTTATTTGGTTTGTAGATTGTGTTTTTCTTTGGTTTGTAGCTTGTGTTTTTCTTTGGTTTGTAACTTGTATTTTTCTTTGGTTTGTAACTTGTGTTTTTCTTTGGTTTGTAGTTTGTGTTTTTCTTTGGTTTGTAGCTTGTGTTTTTCTTTGGTTTGTAGCTTGTGTTTTTCTTTGATTTGTAGCTTGAGTTTTTCTTTGGTTTGTAACTTGTATTTTTCTTTGATTAGACTTGTGTTTTTATTTGGTTTGTAGCTTGTGTTTTTCTTTGATTTGTAGCTTGTGTTTTTCTTTGATTTGTAGCTTGTGTTTTTCTTTGGTTTGTAACTTGTATTTTTCTTTGATTAGACTTGTGTTTTTATTTGGTTTGTAGCTTGTGTTTTTCTTTGGTTTGTAGCTTGTGCTTTTTTTGGGTTGTAGCTTGTATTTTTCTTTGATTAGACTTGTGTTTTTATTTGGTTTGTAGCTTGTGTTTTTCTTTGGTTTGTAGCTTGTGTTTTTCTTTGATTTGTAGCTTGTGTTTTTCTTTGGTTTGTAACTTGTGTTTTCTTTGATTAGACTTGTGTTTTTCTTTGGTTTGTAGCTTGTGTTTTTCTTTGGTTTGTAGCTTGTGCTTTTTTTTGGTTTGTAGCTTGTGTTTTTCTTTGGTTTGTTGCTTGTGTTTTTCTTTGGTTTGTTGCTTGTGTTTTTCATTTGTTTGTAGATTGTGTTTTTTTTTGGTTTGTAGCTTGTGTTTTTCTTTGGTTTGTAGCTTGTGCTTTTCTTTGGTTTGTAGCTTGTGTTTTCCTTTGGTTTGTAGCTTGTGTTTTCCTTTGGTTTGTAGCTTGTGTTTTCCTTTGGTTTGTAGCTTGTGTTTTTCTTTGGTTTGTTGCTTGTGTTTTTCTTTGGTTTGTTGCTTGTGTTTTTCTTTGGTTTGTTGCTTGTGTTTTTCTTTTGTGTGTAGCTTGTGCTTTTCTTTGGTTTGTAGCTTGTGTTTTTCTTTGGTTTGTAGCTTGTGTTTTTCTATGGTTTGTAGCTTGTGTTTTCTTTGGGTTGTAGCTTGTAATTTTATTTGGTTTGTAGCTTGTGTTTTTCTTTGGTTTGTAGCTTGTGCTTTTCTTTGGTTTGTAACTTGTGTTTTTCTTTGGTTTGTAGCTTGTGCTTTTCTTTGGTTTGTAGCTTGTGTTTTTCTTTGATTTGTAGCTTGTGTTTTTCTTTAGTATGTAACTTGGGTTTTTCTTTGGTTTGTAGCTTGTGTTTTTCTTTGGTATGTAACTTGTGTTTTTCTTTGGTTTGTAACTTGTGTTTTTCTTTGGTTTGTAACTTGTACTTTTCTTTGGTTTGTAGCATGTGTTTTTCTTTGGTATGTAACTTGTGTTTTTCTTTGGGTTGTAACTTGTGTTTTTCTTTGGTTTGTAACTTGTACTTTTCTTTGGTTTGTAGCTTGTGTTTTTCTTTGGTTTTTAGCTTGTGGTGTGTACACAACACAAGCTACAAACCAAAGAAATGCAAAACAACCAGCTTCTTCTTCCCGACAAGGTGCTAGACATGATCATGTCATGGTCTGCTTGCTCTATTGTCTGACATTTTGTTTGTGTTGAGATTTTACAGTCCAGTCAGTTCCGGTGGGGTCATGTCGAGCGTGGTCAGTTTACGTACCTAACCACACGTTCACTTGGCAGGCTTAGTCCTTTAAGCGGTTAACCAGTACTTGTGCACATTCTTCCGCCAGAAACTGACAACTGCCAATCTTGAATTAGCGGAAGGGTTACTGTCTATCATGGTTTGCTTTGCTCACCCTCTTGGTCGTGTGGCTCTTCCTGGACATCAAGCCCGTTCAGAAAAAAAGCTCTACTTTAAAAGGAAAGTTTTTGCTCCAAATGAAAACATATTCTTTCCTGTTAGAGTAGGCCCCTGTCCTGAACCATCCCGAAAACACGCATATATAGTTTTGACCCCCTTAAACCTTACTTTTATACAGTAAAACCGGGGCTTATATGGGAATACATTAATTTTCTTATTTCTGCTCAAAACATATGTTGTAGGTACTCGTAAGAACCGCCTGGCCGAGGCGGTTCTAACGAGTACCCAGAATCTATGTTTTGAGTAGAAATATGCAAACTACCAGACTTTTCATCGGAAAGTTTTCATTTATTTGGTGGGAAAATTCCCCATATATTTGAATAGGCGTGTTTTCTTAATGCGTAGCAAAAAGCGTTTCAGTGAGTTATCTCCTCTTTCAGTCTATCAATAATAGAAGTAAAGATACCCAGGAAATACCACAATCACGAAGCACAACCCTCCCGAGGCACCAAAAGAAGGAAAGATTAGGAACAAATAAGCACAAGTGAAACGCAACACTGACCCGGCCTCGGTGGCTTAATTGGATGCGCGTCCGACTGATGACCAGGAGATTGCGGGTTCGATCCCAAGCAGCTCTAGTATTTTATGAATATTAAAATTCTTCACTTTTTCTGTAGACCTGTTGAAATTAAGTTTTTGGTCAGTTTTTATTCAATGATATTTATCACACAATGATTCCAACTCAGCTAATTTAGTGGAATTTGATTGGTCGATGTTGATTTTGTAACGCATTTTTATATTCGAAATATCCACTGAGCAGGGAATTTGGAACTATTTTCCAAATTTTGCGTAGAGTTCTAAAATAAACTATTTAGTTCATGTTTTCAACGCAAGAATAGTCAAATGGAATAGTAAGTGATGAATTTCATTTTAAATTTGTGGATTTTATCGTGTTATCAAAACCGGGGAATTATTCACAAACTTAACTAATCCTAGTGCTGCTGAGCCCGGATATACCCTGTCTTTACAAACAGAGTAGATCCACATTAGTTGAAGAAGCCAGCTCAGCTGGATCTGCACTGTTTGCCATTAAGTATGTGAATTGGTATCAGTAAACTGGATCAAGTGATCTGATTGGCTGAAAACTGGAAGTAGGCGTGGCATCTAAATTTATTCAGCAGGACAAGGGTTAACATAAAGCTCTTCGGGCCTTATTCAGTTTATCAGTTAATAAAATAAAAAAAAAATCAACATGAACTACATGTAGTATTATTTTTTTTGTTTGTTTGTTTTCTCTTCCTCTTGGTGTCTGGGAAGGGCTGCGACTTGTGATTGTGGCACTCCCTGGACTTTTTCTATTACTTTTTTTACTCAAATCTTGATCACGACACCAATTCTGTAATAGGGTGTAGCGTCTAGTCTCGGACCAACGGCTAGGCCGTAGATCAGTCCGACTGGTGATTTGGAGGTTGCGGGTTCGACCCCGCAGGTCGGCAACATTCTGGAGATTCTGGAGATTTGATCATGAAATATTTTCTACGGTTATTCTCTCCCTTCCGCTGATTCAAGAAAGGCAGTTATCAGTTTCTGACGAAAGAATGTGCACAATACTGGTTAATCGCTTGGGGGACTAAGCCTGCCCAGTAAATGTGTGGTTAGGTAAACTGACTGCGCCCAATATGACTCCATTGGGTTGACTGGGCCGTAAAATCTTAACACAAACAAATAGACTAGAGTGGAGCGTCCAGTCACTCACCCATTTGGGTCGAATGTACTTCGCGTTGTGTTAAACGTTTAACAGACGTACAGACACACAGTCTCTGTTCTGATTATTTGATTTGAGGTCTGAATCCTGTTTTGGGTAATAAAAATAGCAAGAGAATGTTGTAAATGCTAACACATCGTTATTTGGAAAATATAACTGAGGGAAGTAAATGCATTATGCAGAGTGTAGACCTGATGGCCTATGTCGCCAACATCACGAAAATATGCCTATATAATTTTGACCCCCTTAAACCCCACTTTTATATAGTAAAACTGGGGTTTCCAGGGGTATACATTATTTTTGTTATTTCTGCTCAAAAACATAGATTGTGTGTATTCGTTAGGACCGCCTCGACGAGGCGGTTCTAACGAGTACTCACAATCTATGTTTTGAGCAGAAATATGAAAAACATCAGAATTTTTTATCCGAAAAATGCCAATTTTTGGTGGTAAAATTTTCAGTGTATTTGAATAGGCGTGTTTTCGTGGTGAAAGTTTACAGGTGGTCTCATAAAGCCCATACTCACCCTGAGCGCAGCAGATCAGACTGGTTGACCCATCGGAATTAGAATCAACCCAGCTAGGGTGCAGCAATTATGGTCATACCAAGAATTTGCTCTTTGTACAAACTATCTATATTATTTCAGTTTCAAAACAAACTTGATTCACATATGTTATAATAATGAAGCCAGCACATGAGAAAATGGTACTTATCATATAGGCGACCTGCAAGGTTAAGACGAACCTGCGCATAAGTACAGTCTCGCCAGAGTCATTGCTGTTCGCAGACATATAGTAAAAGCCTTGAGGAAGCTTCAGGCAAAACATAGATATCTGTAGCCCAAATAGGGGACTGCGCATGCGCCTTTGAAGAACCACAAACCGGAAAACCATAAAGTACCTTTTCTTGCATACCGGCTCATATTCACATATAACATGGTTTGTGTATTTAAATAATGACAATGCATACAGTTGGTTCGAGAATACTTCTGCAAGAAAGTCTATCGGAATCGGAATTTATAGTTTTAACTGTGCTTCCCGCTTTAATATTGCATGTCTGTGAGTCAGTCCTCATACTCAATTTCAGCTCTTTCCTCAGTAAGTTTCAGATGGTTGGGCACTGATAACATGTGCGCCCAGGGAAGACGCAGATTAGCCTGCGCATCCGCGCAGTCTGTTCAGGGTCTTTGCAGGGCACTCCGTGGGTAGCCCAGGATCCAAAGCGTATTCAGGTGGACAGGGAAAACTCTGAACAGACTGCGCGAATACGCGAGATGATCTCAGTATTCGCTGGGCGCAAATATAATCTTGTAGGAAATGCTCAGTCCGAGCTCTAAATGTGTTTAATTATTTCAACCCACAGCACTTTAAAATCGCTTTCCTTATTGTTATTCCAATAAGCGTTAATTTATATCGCGTTTAATGGCTCATTCTGATGCATCTGACTGGTTATCAGGAGATTGTTGGGTCGATCCCCGCCGGATCCGGCATCCATTCTTCCTGGAAATTGATCGTGAAATATTTTCTATGGTCATTCCCTTCCGCTGAATCAAGGCATGTGTCAGTTTCTGGGGAAAGAGTGAGGACAAGTACTGTTAACTGACCGGCTCGAAGTGACCACAACAGGGTTTACTGGGCCGTAAAACTTTAACTTACCGGTTCGACATGACCTGAAAAGTGTTGACTGGGTCGTGAAACTTAAACCTTACCAAATACCGCGTTTAACCCTTTCAATCATTTAGACCAGTACAGACACATATGCAAAAAGTGTAGATCCTGATGAGATGGCTCATAATCAGCCATCTCATCAGGATCTACGCTGTTTACCATTCTGATATTGAATTTTGACTGACACCCCTATTTGTAAATATGGATGTGTCCAAATTGGTTTTAACATATTTTATTTCGTAAAGTTTTATATGTACAAAGATAATTCTGTGAAAATCCAAATTTAAGGATCAGAACGAAATTAGTGATACTTATTTAGTTCTTATCCTAAAATATTGTCTACATTTAGAAATGGAAAAGTCCATTTCATAAACAGAGATGAAATGGTTAAAGTTGTATCCTTCAGGACAAAAGTAAGTACACATTTTAAAAGGATAGGCAATATTAATGAATATTGTATCTTAAATGAATGTTATTGTCAAACCATGTACAATCGAACTTCAATGGCTTGAACATCTTTGGGCCATGGAAATTTGATCTAGGTCAAGAGACAAATAGGGGCAATTTAGTGGTATATTCTTGATCTTCTATCAATAATGGTATGTTGAGTGTACTCATTAGAATCGCCTCGATGAGGCGATTCTCATGAGCACACACAACATGCATTTTCATGATTAAGTACGAGAATTTTCCTGAAATATCCCTTAATATTTTTGAGCTACAGGAAAAATTTCTTAGGGACTGAAAAACGAATTCGAATCATCCACAGTAAATGAGTCATCTGTATTCGAGTCATTGAAGTTTTACTGTATTTTGGTCCATAAAAATCGTGTAAAATATAAAAAAGAGTTATCTGATCATAAAATTTCAAAACTGATTTTATGTTTGCCATCTGAGGACATATACGCAATATATATTGTATTAAAAACATTTACATGTTCATGGCAAGAACTCAAGTCTGTCGACGTATATTATTTCTCGCGTCATCACTGCACCGTCAACTTTAGGTTTTTGTATAATGATTCTTGGGTAGGGCTCATTAGACAAGATAAAAACATCCACATTTCCGACTGTTCCATGTTCGGCATACTGTAAAACAAATGCAATAGGCTTATGTATCGTAATTAGTCTGTTAACTACAAATTTCAAATCGCACACCGGCATGTATAAAAACGATGTAAAAAAGGAATAGGCACACATGAAGCATTATCAATTATCCACAAATCAGCTAACTCACACCAACCTGTATCAATACCGTTTTAAAACAGATGAGGCAGACGCTTGTCACGCAATTTAACATGCCAAATGGCCAAAAATAAGCAAAGCGCAGGTCAGTTCGCGGCAATACCGACGTTAAACAAAGGAAACAGGCACATGTCATGTAATCTGCTAACTAGCCACACATTTGTAAAACGCATACCAGGTTGCACAATGTACCGATGTATAACAGATGATATAGGTACATTTTACGTAATTTGTCAGTTGGCAGCAAATAAGCAAAGTGCAGACCAGCATGTGGCATTACCGATGTAAAACAGGCACATGGATTGAAACAGGCACATGTCATGTAATCTGCTTAGTAACCACATATTGTAAGGCGCAGACCAGTCTGTACAGTTACCGATGTATAACAGCTGAAACAGATACGCGTTACATGATTCGTAAATTAGCCACACATTGCAAAGCGCAGACTAGACTGTACACTTATGGATGAATAACAGATGAAATAGGTATATGTGACGTGATTTGTTAGCCAGGAAAAACTTGCAAAGCGCAGATCAGTCTGTACAATTACATATATATAACAGATGAAATAGATACATTTGATATAATTTGTCAGCCAGCCAAAAAAAACAAACAAAAAAAAAAAAAAAAAACGGTAAAGCGCAGACCCAGTCTGTACAACTACCGATGTATAACAGTTGAAACGGATCCATTTGACATAATTTGTCAGTCATCCAAAAAACTGCAAAGCGCAGACCAGTCTGTACAATTACCGATGTATAACAGATGAAATAGGTACGTGTAACATGATTTGTCAGTCAGCCACAAATTGCAACGCGCAGGCTAGACTGTTCAGTTACTGATGTATAACAGGTGAAATAGATTCATGTTACGTGATTTGTCAGTCACCCAAAAAACTGCAAAGCGGAGACCAGTCTGTACAATTACCGATATATAACAGATGAAATTGGTACATATGGCGTGATTTGTCAGCCAGCCAAAAACTGCAAAGCGGAGACCAGTCTGTACAATTACCGATATATAACAGATGAAATTGGTACATATGGCGTGATTTGTCAGCCAGCCAAAAACTGCAAAGCGCAGACCAGTCTGTACAATTACCGATGAATAACAGATGAAATAGATACATGTTACATGATTTGTCAGCCAGCCAAAAACTGCGAAGCGCAGACCAGTCTGTACAATTACCGATGTATAACAGATGAAATAGATACATGTTACATGATTTGTCAGTAAGCCAAAAACTGCAAGGTGCAGACCAGTCTGTAAATTACCAATGTATAACAGATGAATAGGTACGTGTGACGTGATTTGTCAGTCAGCCAAAAAAAACCCCAAAAACTGCAAAGCGCAGACCAGTCTGTACAATTACCGATGTATAACAGATGAAATAGGAACGTGCTACGTGATTTGTCAGTTAGCCACAAATTGCAAAACGCAGCCATCTGTACACTTATACCTGTGCATAGCAGATGAAATTGGCACGTGTTACGTGAATTGTCAATCAACCCCAAATTGTAAAGCGCAAACCGGTCTGTAGAATTATGAATGTACAGCGGATGAAATAAGTACATGTTACGTGATTTGTCAGTTTGCCACAAACAGCAAAGCGCAGACCAGTTTCTACCTTCACCGATGTAAAACAAATGAATATAAGATATTTTGTCAACTAGCCAGTGTGTGCAAATACTTATGTAACAAATGAAAAGTGGCTTATGACACATAATTTGGTATTAGTAGTTGAGTAGGTAAAACAAATATTTAAAGTGGCAACTTCATGAGAATGATAAATTTTCTTACTTGAGAATCACTAACTCATTAATTGATATGTGCAGTATGCACATTCGTGAAATTACTTGGGAGAAAATAACTTCTTGGAAGATGAGACGAAGGTCCAAATAAACACTTCGTATTTGGCCTAGCCAGATTATTCCGGATCTGGCTAAATTCCTATTTAGATTACGACATATAAACGTTTTAGCATTAAGTATAGCTGACATTTCATGTAAATTATCTCCTTTGTAAAACTAGCAAAGTATTTCAAACTGGCCGCTGTTTATTTTTTACCGAGCGCAAAATCGAGACATATGTCTCTTTATGACTTGTACACAACATTCCAATTAGATGTGACTTGGCCGTTATTGTGAGCACAAGGTAAGACTTAAAGAATGAAATAATCATACATGTTAAAGCCAAGAGAATGAAAATATGTGGAAAGCACAAAGTACACTTTGAACACGTGAGAATTATCGTTTTTTTATCCTGTCCTCGGTAGGATTCCTGAGTAGGATTTTTATCCTACTTGGGTAGGATAACCTGGGTAGGATATGAATTTCTATCCCAGAGTAAATCCAGGATTTCCTTATCTGATTTGCAAGAAGTATATAAATCGTGGTCTGCTTTTGTATGATATTATATGGGCCGTTTCAAGCGGAAGCGCACCTCCGAGCATGCCCAAAATATGAAGATATACATCATCCCGCACATGCGCAAAGTATCATCCACGCATTTTCTCTCCATTGAAACATTCTGTAGTAACCAATAATCCTATTTGCGGACAGCGAATGTCCTGATCAGACTGCGCGGATGCATATACCCGCTGTCCGCATATACCCGAATACATATTTTCTCATGGCGCGACCCATATAAAATACCAACGGACAGCAAATATGCTAACGACACTGATCTGCTACGCTGTGAAATTTTCCTGTTTGCATAGGCTACTTCCACAAACACGACTCCCGTAGGAATGAAAATCATACCCCATAATAATTCTTGACGTTAGTTGCCTTAAGGGAATCGAAGTCCTTCTTTGCTAACTTGTAGTCACCATGTTTCTTGAACCATTTCATATCCTTTGCACTTTTCCAGAACTTAGTACTTTTTATAAGGGCAGCTGCAACAATATGAATCACGTAGTACTGCTTATAAGTGCAACTGCAATATTATGAGTCACGAAGTACTTCTAATAAGTGCACTGCAAATAATATGAGTAACGTAATACTTCTTATAAGCGCAACGACTTAGACGACTTTTTATAAGTGCAACTGCAATATTAAGAGTCACGTAGTACTTCTAATTAGTGCAACTGCAATATTATGAGCCGCAACGTCAGGAAATGAACCATCGTGTACAAAGTATATATGCCAAGCGAAGATTCAGATCAGTTTGATCAGAATCTTCACCAACCAAGGATGCAAAGTTTCTTCATGCAGACAACAAAGATTCTGATCAGACTGCGCGGATTGTCAAGCTGATTTGAGTATTCTTCTGGCGCATATGTCCGAAAGTACGATTTTACACGTTGCGGCACATATAAAGTATGAGGACAAAAGTAACCGTCTCGTTGTGATGTTGCCGTTTAAATTAATGCATTTCCAGGGCCCATGTGTTAAACACTTATGATGTCGTTAGTTAATATATCGTTAAAATTTTGACCATTAAATATGGCATATACGCTAATATTTTTGCTGAAGAATGTGAGTAGCTTTAGCATTTGCAAAAACTACTCACATTGTTTAGCAGAAATACCTGTACTTTAGATATTGCACTTACTAGATCCCTTAACATTTTGACCACTAAAGCGCTCGTTAAGCTAACGATGCTTTGAACAACTGGGCCCAAATTTTTATAAACATAATATTGCAGCAAAACTACGGCAGCTATCATAATGTATTTAACAAAATACAAGATAATTGCTTTTCGCAATATACAATAGTTACGACACATTTTTGTTGTTTGCATTTCATTTTAACTAAATTGAAAATTCAAATGTCGACTTTTCGGTACCTTATTGTTGACATCAATAGTATTCGTGAATTTGAAGATGATATGCTCTTTTCAAACATGTGTTACTACAAAACAAAGCACATAACTTTTTTAATTTTTTATTGTATACTTAGTTTATCCATTTGCTGGTCATTCCTGTGCGCTTTAAATTAGTGTCTTCAATAACTGCGCGACAATATATTTTGCAAACAAATGTCGAAATTCTTAGATTTAAACGGCGACGTCACAATGCGAAAACTACTTTTGTCCATGTACTGTATTTGAAGTGCAATTGCCCGGGAAAGAAGGCAATCATCAACTTGTGCTTTCCTAAGATATTTAAGGTAAGGAACGTGAGACAGATTACAGGGACTGGATACCCTTTTATGGATGCAACTGCCAAAATTGTTGTTACCTCCCTTCTGAAAAGGGTCTATTCTAAATAGGAAACAATTTGCTCCCGAGCAAATTGTTTCTTATTAGAACAGACCCCTTTTCAGAAGGGACATGTTGTGCTGAAACACAATATTGGAAGACCCAAAGATTGTCCCCCTTGCAAAAAAAGGGCAGACAATGTACAAAGTATATCCTGTCTTCTAAAAGCTGTCCTCGGTGACTCAGTTGGATGCGCGTCCGACTGGAGACCAGGAGGTCGCGAGTTCGACCCACGCCGAGGTCGGCAACATTCTTTCGTGGAATTTGATCATGAAATATTTTTTACGGTCACTCTCTCCCTTCCGCTCATACAAAAAGGGCAGTTGTCAGTTTCTGGCGAAAGAATGTGCACAATACTGGGTAACCGCTTAGAGGACTAAGGCTGCCCAGTAAACGTGTAGTTAGGTAAACTGACCGCGCTCGACATGACCCCATTGGGTTGACTGGGCCGTAAAACCTCAACACAAACAAACAAACTTTCTACTAAAGGGCAATAGATACACTTGGTATATTTACGTCATCTTTAAATTAGAGACAGCTTATCAAACTGCCCGTTTGCTTACCTGCACGTCATTACCCTTCTATAAAGGAGTCTGATCTATAAGAGGTGAATTCGCTAACTCTGGGCGCATATTCATTCCTTACAAGGTAGATAGTAACAAGGACCCATTTTCTGAAGGGTAAAACACACACACACACACACACACACACACACACACACACACACACACACACACACACACGCACACGTACACGCACACACACATACAACACCCTACCCCCAACACAAAAAACCCAAAAATCAAAAAAACAAAAAACAAAAACAAAAAAAAAAAAAACAAAAAAAAAAACAAAACAAAAAAAAAACCCCTAAAACAAGAAAAACATAAGTAAATAAACAAGAAGACTATTGTGGTCCTTAACGCTCACCTGTGCTGAAAAGAAGGTGAAGGTCTTTCAGTATCTACAACGTTTATAAATCTGGAGGAAACATCTCTTAACATGTCCATAACTCTCTCAAAATTGTGTATTTATCCTCAATATGCTCTGTATCACCTAATTGTCTAACTGTCCAACAAGTTTAAACATAATCTTAGGTTCAGGAAAATGTGATCAAAACTGAAGGTGTTGTTCTGATGACAAGGCTGAAAATAGGCGTTTTCAGTGATAGGGTTGCCGTAACTCTAAAATAAATCATTTGATCAAGACGGTTTTCAAATTTATCCAAGACTTCATCCATGCCCCACTCATCTGCAAGTTTCAGGATGATCCGATAAACTAAACGAGTTATAATGATGATAAAGTCAAAAAAGGCTTTCTCAGCTATCAAGGGGACATAACTCTAAGACAAATAATCCAATCTAGCTAGGTTTCGAATTCGTTTGAGAGTCCATCCCTGTCCACCTTATCTGCAAGTTTCAGGATGATCCGATCAAAACTGAGTTATGCTAATGACAATGTCAAACAGAAGCTTTTCAGTAAATAAGGGGATGTAACTCTTAGAGTAATGCTCCAATCTGACCAGTTTTCGAACTCATCCGATATTTCATCCCTGTCAACCTCCTCTGCAAGTTTCTTGAAGATATAATCAAAACTGAACAAGGTATCCTGATGACAAAGTCTAACATAGATTTTTTTTTTCAGCAATCAAGGGGACGTAACTCTAAGATTAATGATCCAACCTGGCCAGTTTTCAAAATCTTTCGAGATTTTTTTTACATGTCCAACATATCTGCAAGTTTCAGCAATAGCCGATTAAAACTGAAGGAGTTATGATAATGACAAGCATTTTCCTATTGTAAGTCTATGGGACCTTGTGGTTGATATAGCAACCAAGGTTTTCACTGGATTTAAAAAACAAAACAAAACAAAAAAAAAACAAAAACAACTTATGTCATCAGTGCCCCACCAGACAGAGACATGCTATAGATGAGAAATGAATGAGATCAGCCTCCTCACTGTGGAGATATAACTGGTCAAATGTGCTGATGGACGACAGACGACGGATGGCCAACCATCATATAATCTCTAAACACACACACACACACACACACACACACACACACACACACACACACACACACACACACACACACACACACACACACACACACACACACACACAGCAACAACATTTTCATTTGCCCTTTCCCTCTACCTTATGACACTTCTCTCAGTTGTTTCTTCCTTATCATCGCATAAATGTCTTTTTTCTTTTCTTTTTCCTTTTCTTCCTCATGTTTGTTATGCTTGAACATATAATGTTCTAATTTCGCTATATAGAAATCTAATATTGAAACTAGATCGGGCAGTCGATGGCACGCCATCGCAAATCCCCACGCTTCTGGCAGAAATTGCCCTTGTACCACACAGCATAGTTTTAAGCAACCAGGCAAAATTCTACTTGTATGTTATTCTACTCATCATTCCCTTCAATTTGATATGCCACATGACCATGTTGTGAGAAACTTAGTTTTTTACCCCGCCTCACCCACCAAGTCCCACCCCAAAGGGTGTTCCTGGGGTCACAAAGTAAATCCCGTTCAATATGTTTTACATCTATCACTACTGAGTATATGTGCACATTTTCGCATAAAAATCTTTAAAATTGACTTTGAAATTGGAAATTGTTAATATTTGACCTTTTGACCCCCCCAGGGCCCCTGGGGGCGGGGCCAAAAATAAACGTGCTCTTGCACGCCCCACTTGTGTAAGCAAGCCACTCACCAAATTTGGTTGGATTCGGTTTGGGAGGAGATAACATAACGGACAGACGAATGGACAGACGGACGGACGGACAGACGGACAGACGGACTGAGGCTATAACAATATCCCCGACACTTTTTCTAAAAAGCGTGGGGATAATTAACATGTATTGGTAAATATGTCACATGAATGCGTTCGTGTATTAACAACCTTATTCCGTTATCAGCTTTATTTAATTGTTCGCCTGTGCGCTTTCTGTATTACCGAGTGGGCTGCACAGATAGTACACCAGTGAACCCTCGTTACAAGGACAGCATTTGTTCTCAAAGATGTTGCCATTAAAAATGAATTTGCTGTTGTAAAGAATCCTTAATAGACAGAATGATATGTAAGAAAGACCTTATTTTATTCTTATTTCCTCATAGAACATATGAATTGCATATTTGTTAGAATCGCCTCAATAATGCAGACGATTCACATGAATGTCAATACCTGTTTTGTCTGGAAAAAAAAAAAAAGAAAATGAATGTCGTCTGCTACAAATTTTGCTTGGCGCTTTAAGGGTTAATCAACCTCTTCCACGTAGAGGACTGTTCATCAAATAATACAGTATGAACTCATAACTCTTATAAGGACAGAGAAAAGATTCACTGAATATTTTCATGCATTTATACCATTAGAGAAAGTTACAGCGAACTTATAAGTTGGGCTGTGAAAAAGTGCCTTTGAAGATGCGGAAAATGCGCTGATTTAGATCATCCTGCGCATGCGCAAGGTATAAACCGGCCTTTGCTAGCCATTCATACATTCTGTCGTATCCAATGAGTCTTAGCGCATAGTGGAGGCCCACATCAGACTGTGCGGATGTACAGGCTCATCTTGCGCAGGCTGATCTGAGCATTCGCGGTATGGATATGCCTTAAGCCCAGTTAACATTGCACTTTCTCTATTACTTAAGCGAACACTGTAACCGTCTTACTCTCATTACGAAAACACGCCTATTCAAATATGTGGAAAATTTCATCTCCAAAAAACTGAAATTTTTCAGATAAAAAACTCTGATATTTTTCATATTTCTGCTCAAAAAAATAGATTGTGGGTACTCGTTAGAACCGCCTCGGCGAGGCGGTTCTAACGAGTACCCGCAATCTATGTTTTATGCAATAATAAGAAAAATAATGTATACCCCTGTAAACCCCAGTTGTACTATATAAAAGTGGGGTTTGAGGGGGTCGAAATTATATAGGCCTGTTTTCGTGATGTGTATTTTGAAACCAATGTCTAATTATTACCTTTACTTTCTTACCTATTGGATACAGCACGGATCGCTTCAGTCGTTCCCTAATGCCATTGTCTGCAAGAAAATGGGCTTATTTTAGGCACAATAGGATCTCTCTCTCTCTCTCTCTCTGTTTGCCTCTGTGCGCGTGTGTGTGTGCGTATTTGTGCGCATATGTGTAGTAAAACTTACACTCATACAGTACGAGGGGTGTTCGAAAACTTTTGCAAATGACATGTTTTCTCCGAAATATCAATTAGGAGTTATTTTGTTTTCTTGTTACCTTTGAAATATTCCCTTTAGGCAGAACACATCGTTTCAATCTTTTAATCCAGTTTTTGAAACACTTTTCATGCTCATCTTTGGGTACGCCCATAAGAAACTGGCGAACTGTAGACCCTTATGCACTTCTGGACCTATATCCACTACATTGTACCAGATAGGTGCTTTTTTTAATTTCGGAAAGAGAAAAAATCGCACGGGGCCAGGTATGGGCTGTTGAGAGGGTACGACAATATATTGACGTTTCAGACTTCAGAAACTGTGTTACAGTTGAGGATTTGTGGCTGGAGCATTGTCAAGTACGAAATGGACATGCTGGAGACCGGTGTTTGGACGTACTTTTCACATTTTTGATCGTAATATGTTTAGAACCACTTTCTTATAGAAGCTACCAGACAAACCCTTACTTTTCGGAAAAGTAATTTGCAAATTCTAAAGAAAATGGCGTATAACACCTTCTTTATTGTCAGTGTTCGCTTTGCAATAGTTGGCCTTTTCGCATGTTTACGAGCCCATATCCTATTATCAACTTTCCGCATGTGCTCCGAAAAATGACCCATGTATCATCACCAGCTATGAGACTATCAAACACCTTTTTCTGATATTATGGGTAATTCTTCAGCAGTTGCTTCGCCATTTGCACCCTCGTACGTTTCTGCTCATCGGTCAGCAAATGGGGGATCCATTTATGGATCTTATCTTCGTAACCTTAAGATCATATTTTCTTCAGAATGAATTAGACAGACGCTAAACCCGAGTTTGTCATTTGTGCCGGCTGTCCCGTACCTGAGTCTTCCTGAATAAAGGGCATCTTTTACTGATTCCTGACCAGAACTATGGAAGCCGATGGGGGACGTTTTGATTTGCGACAAAAGACTTAAGACTTATGAGTTTTGAATTATGACTTCTGACTTTTGAGATATGACTTGTATAATCTTGATAATAAGATAAGTGCTTAAGTGTCACCTTTTTCTTTATATATTCAGCAAACCACAGATTGATATTAATCGTTTTAGAACAATATTTCAAAATGTCATCTGCTGAAAATTTACCCAGCACGCTAATTGTTTAAATAGTTTGATAAAATATACATTTTTTACAAATGCATTGTGTTATCTTTTCTTGTCTTTCACTAGGGTTTTAACCAAACCTTAAAGCGCTTAGCAGATTTGTAGCAGACGACATTCTAAAATTGATTTTGTTATTTTCAGAGTTAACAAGACTTGACATCTAGGCAGATTTTCTCCGATAATAATAATAATAATAATAATAATAATAAAGACTTATGACTTATGAGTTTTTAGTTATGACATGAAGTTTGAGTTATGATTTGTGACTTGAGTTATGACTTGTACCTTCGGTGTAATATTGACGTGCATTTGAAGAACGCAGGTAGAAGATGGCTGACGTTGGTTAAAAAAATATTATCTCGAAGGTACTTGTAAGTCTTAACTCGAAAGTCCAAGTCATAACTCAAAAGTCACAAGTCAAAAACTCAAAACTCATAAGTACAAGTCTTTAGACAACACTTTAATTTTTTATTTTTTTATTTATTTTTTTTTTCTTTTTTGCAGTTTATTTTTTTCGGAAAAAATCTGCCTAGCAAAAATATCAAGTCTTGTTCACTCTGAAAATAGTAAACTCAATTTATAATGTCGTCTGCTACAAATCTGCTCAGCGCTTTAATGTTTGGTTAAAGCCCTAGTGAAAGACAAGAAGAAGCAAGACATTGCATTTGTAAAAATATTTATTTTATCACTCCTTAAACAATTAGCATGTTGGAAGAATTTTCAGCAGGTGACATTTTAAAATATTGTTCTTATTTTTCCTGGAAAATAGGTTTTTGGATTTCATGCAATTTGCATGAAATGTCAAAACATTTTCCCTTGAAAATAAAACGATAAATATCAAGCTTTCATCTGCTGAATATATAAAGGAAGTGGTGACACTTAGGCACTTTTTCTTATAATCAAGATACTAAAACTCATAACTCAAAAGTCACAAGTCATAACTCAAAACTCATAGGTCATAAGTCTTTAGTCGCAAGTCAAAATGTCCCCCATCGGCTTCAATACAGAACTGAAATTTGCAAAAACACCTATAAAATGTGAAAATTAATATTCATTTATCCCCATAAACAAAACATATCTCATCATGTTTGCTTTTTGGCACTCAATCCCACCTTACAGCGGGCTTTTATATAACCCTGATTCATCACGAAAACATGCCTATATAATTTTGACCCCCTTAAACCCCACTTTTATATAGTAAAACTGGGGTTTACAGGGATTTACATTATTTTTCTTATTTCTGCTCAAAACATTGATTGTGGTACTCATAAGAACCGCCTCATCGAGGCGGTTCTAACGAGTATCTACAATCTATATTTTGATCAGAAATTAGATTAATATCAGAATTTTTTATCTGAAAATTTTCATTTTTTGGTGGTAAAATTTTCAGTATATCTGAATAGGCATGTTTTCATAATGTTCAGCAACTTTTTCTATTCGTTTTCTAACCATTTTCAACGCAGTGTCTATGAGTACATCTGAAAGTAATCGAAATTGCAAAAGAACTGGTTTGTGGTGTTACGGCCTATCATCCCACCTTGGATAATTTGCCTTGGCAGATTTTGCATAGCTTATACACTGTAGGTATATACTCAAGCTCTGACAACTGCATCAGAGAGTCGACTCTTTGGCTTAGTTGTTAGAGTATTGGAGTTTTATCCGGGCAGACCGGGTTCGAATTTCTCTATACTCGGGATTCTTTTTCAACTATGCTTCATTCCTTTGTTCCAACTTTCATGTCGTAAGATTGGGGCTTGTCCGAGATTGGACTTTACTTCGCCGAAAATGGCTCCGCGTCATTATAAATGATGACTTCTTTGAAGAAGAGGGGAGTGTTATAGCCTATCACGTCCATCTTCGATAATCTGCATTGGCAGATTTTGCATAGCT
The DNA here is from genome assembly GCA_964016985.1 of Anodontia alba. NCBI lineage: Eukaryota > Metazoa > Mollusca > Bivalvia > Lucinida > Lucinidae > Anodontia > Anodontia alba. The sequence goes on from OZ024837.1 coordinate 45,018,213, forward strand.
TGTAAGTATATATTCAATCCCTGACAGCTGCGTCAGGGAGTCCACACTTTGGTTCAGTGGTTAGAGCATTGGATTTTTATCCGGGCAGACCGGGTTCGAATACCACGATAGACAGGTACTTTTTTCAGCTATGCTTCATTCCTTTGTTACGATTGTCATGCCGTAAGAGTGGATTTTAAATGTATTTATACAAACTGTACAGTAGTGATCAGTCATCCGTTTCGTATTGGTTTTGCACAGGTAAATCCCGTGCTTGTCGAGTATACATTGCGTTAGCAAAATTTTTTAACACCCCTCATACGAGAACAAGGTTGACCGTAAAATGCTTGGTATGAAATTACAACATTTATTATTGCATAAAAAGCAGTGTCACACGTTATTAACAGCCGTGCATTAATCGGCGAAAAGCCGTGTATTAACAAGGCAATTCACGCACTGTTAATGCACGGCTACCAACTTTCAATATAATCGTACCGGGGCCACGAATTTGCTGCCGTAACGAGATGTGTACTGTCCGGCCCTAGAACGAGCACAGTCCGTGGAAATTGCGTTCGTGAGACATCTGTGAAAAGGCGAAACAAAATAATGCAAGAAATAACGCGAAATGTAGCAAACATTTTCAGTTTTTATGCAATAATAGCGATCGAACATGGTTTTTCGATGTATTAACATTCGCCAGGTCCCTTTGGAAGTGTTGAAAACCGCGGCCTCCGGCCTCGGTTTTCAACACCTCCCTCGGGACATGGCGAACGTTAATGCAAGAAAAACCATGTTTGATCCCTATATTGAAAATCTTGACAAGACGAAAGACAAACAAAGATGCGAATCGTTGAAATATAGTGGAACCTAATCGACAAGACGGGGAAAAGTTGTTGGAGAAAGAGCCCTTGTCCATAGTCCTCGTTGAAGGCACTTTACTATTTGTCGGCCACTGCCGGATAGCTATATTGGAAAGTTGATAACACAGGCCGTTTGCTTAAGTTGTTATGTGAGTGTTAATTTCTGACAAGGGTTTTTCTTTTATAACCCATTTACCTGTACTACATCTGGACCCAGTTTTTCAAAGCGCCGTTAGCTTAACGAGCTCGTTAGTTGTCAAAATGTTAACTGTCCTAGTTAGTACAATAGCTAATTCACAGGTATTTTTGATGAAAAATGTGAGTAGCTTTTGCAAATGCTAAAGCTACTCACATTTTGTCAGCAAAAATATTAGCATATTTGCCATATTTTATGATCAAAGTCTTAACGATTTGTTAACTAACGACATCGTTAGTTTTGAACAACTGGGCCCTCGTGTTGTGCTTGTCTTGTGTGGCGGACGTGAAACGTCTCCCCATACTTTACAATAATGTAGGACATATTTTCTGGTCCTTTATGATCAATATGACCTTTCAGCGAAACTTTATATCGGGGTCACAGATGAGAGCTACTTGGCTGTTATAGTGAGAAAGATTGAAACTGAAAAAAATTGTGTATGGTGATTGCTCTCAAGGGTCATTCCTTTTAGACTCTTGTTTCTCACAAATCCTTTTATAACTGTCCTCAATAAGCTCTATATTTTTACTGGGTGTCTATTTTGTATATTACTTTCATACATTTATAGCATTAAAGTTCTGCAGGCTTCAAATATTGTCAGAGGTAATTGCATCTTTTATTATGGCTGTTGGAAATGTATACATTTGCTTTAATCTAGCAGCTTTCGAGAATACAAACCTATATGTTTCTCTGGCGAATATATCGACTTACCTTCGTGTTTTGTTTCTATCTGTAGATTAGTCAGCGCTGGTGTAGTTATCAAAATAACATGTAGAACTAGGTGTATGTACATCGTGGTGAATCGTTCTGAAAGTTAGAAAATATTGTTAAATGACATTAGCCGTGGGAGCAAATTCTTTTCGTTACAATAGACAACTTTTCATAAAGTGACTTGGTCTGCAGAAAAGCAAACCGGAAGTCAAAAAATGTGTCTCCCCTGAAAAACGGCAGCAAATCTACCAAGTGCATCAAGGATCCTGAAGTATATAAAGTGAACCGTTTCGTAGTCTAATTATTACGTCTTTGAATATTTTCTGCTGGGAAGCATGATGTCCACATATCATATGCAATATAAAAACACTAAGTGTCCCAAGCATGGTAACCCACAAATTTCCTCAGCAGAAACAACTTTAAATGGTTAACACACTCACCCCCCCCCCCACCCCCACACACAATGATGAGATGTCAGCAAGCAGTAAAAGCCTCTCATCATCCACCGGGTACTAAACAGCTGTCAAGACTCCCAAAATATGGTAGCAGTAGATTTCATTGAGATTCTGCCTTCCCTTGTGAGTAAGCCCGCCCCACCCGCCCCACCCCCCCCCCTCCCCCCCCCCCCCACACACACATAATGACAACTTTCATCATGAATATTTATGTATAGTGAAATTCAACGTAATTTTGATTTTAGATATAGTAGATTTTGTACAATTTTGATTACAGTAAAGCTTCATATCTATTTTTGAAAAAAACAAACAAAAAAAAAAAAACCAAAAAAAAAAAACAAAAACAAAAAAAAAACAACAACAACAACAACAACAACAACAAAAAAAAAAAAAAAAAAACAAAAAAAAACGCTACCAAAGATGTGTTGAGAACACAGACATTTGTCTCAGATAGTGTGGTATACTCTGTGATGTAATTTGTGTCAAGTTAATATTCTGATATGTTTGCAAGGCTGCTGATATTTTGCGTCTTGTATCCTCATGCATTTCTTTAGGGCTCCTTGTTTATCTGAATAAAGGATAATGGCAGTTGAGTATGTTCAAGCTGTATGCAGTTTCAGGATTCGTTCTCACTATTTATTCTACTATTACATCGGTGATTATATCATCCACTTTCACCAAATTGTACGGAGTCATTTCGTACATGACTGCATGAAAATAAATAAATAAATAAATAAATAAATAAATAAAATAAAACACGAATCAAAACATGCATAGATCAAACGTGATTTCAAAGAATTAAATAAACTGTTTACTTTGAGACTTTCGCATGTAAGGCAAACACGCTCTGAAGAACACACTCGTAACAGTAATTTGTTGAAGCACGTCCTAACAGCTGATATAATATTGGCCGGTCAGTCCGTACGATGATTTAATCATATGTCGCAATAATTACTAAACCCACAATATAATGTATTCTGGGACTCAACCCACACACATTCACAGACGCATTTGTAAACATTGAATAAGCCCTTGTGAACATCTGAAGCATAACGTTTTAAGTAAATGCAAAGGATCTGTATCACGGTAAGTATTACACAGCGTGCAATTAGCATACATCTACTGTATTTATATACATATAAACTGTGAAGAGTAGGCAGCAAATGTAAATGTTAGGTTTGATGCTTTCGACTAAATTCTGAATTCACCACGTGCGTAGAATGTGCATGTTGACACGTGACCAATCAGTGCAGACCCAGATTACATTGCTCCTAAAATCAACAATTTGATCTGGGTGTATACAATTTGCTATTCAACCAGTAGTTTGTGGGGAATAAAACAGAAACTGATCAGAATTAATGGGCTTATCAAAATATCAATGGGGTTGTCAAAATATCAGAATACTTAAGGTAAGGTACATGTACTAACATGTCCGAATATTCACGGTAGATATAGATTTTGAGAATGCATCACTAAGCATCACATAGAAGAAACCGGTATTGGTAAAAGTATAAAAAATTACAAGTCTTCATTCACTGCAGTGTTATCCGACGTCGTTGAACCACGTTTATGGTAGTCTTGTCATGTTCTCGCCTTTGCTACTAAAAGGCAAGAATGGTTAAATTGGAAGCAGAAGGGGCACCAACAAAACAAACTCGTTAGCGTAGTGGTTCATTCTGTCAATTCCGTGTGTGAAATTATATTGAAGGACTTGAGAACTGGACGTGTAGTAGTAGTAGTAGTAGAGAGAGAGAGAGAGAGAGAGAGAGAGAGAGAGAGAGTAGGAGGGATTGCATAGCACCCGGTATGCGATCACCGATCCCTGTATCCATGTGCTAACCGGAATCGAAGTTTCTTAACGTCCATGAACGGATTTGAACGCTATTTCAACGTCATGTGGACACCGACAGCCAAATAACTGAAACAACCATTTATGAAGTAAACATAACTAGAGTTGACTCCCGTTATCTCGACCTCTCTTATCTCGAATAACCGCTTATCTCGAAGTAAAAATCTGGTCGCTGCCTAAACATGAAAATCTAACAACAGGTAGAAAATATTGTGGGAAAGAGGAGAAATTGCCCCTAAGGAGCAATTTCTCCTCTTTCCCAGAATATTTTCAATATATCTCTAACTTCAGTAGTCAAATTACATATATATTTGTTAAATGTTGTCATGCGAATTATTTTTTCCTCAATTCTGAACATCTGATATGTCGAAGTATGGATATCTCGAAGTATATCTGAGAGTCCATTGGAATTCGAGATAACGAGAGTCGACTGTATTTGTATATTCTACATTCCCTGTTTAAATTTTCTAACTAAAACAAGCCACATCCCTAGAGTTATTGAGCACTGGATTTATTTAGCTTCTTGAAATATTTAACAGATTATCGGTTTGAATTAGATAAGCATGTACAGGACTCAAACGTCGCGTCACGTATGGCATACTTAATTCGTATGCACTATGTATTCGGAAAAAAATCTTGTTTCATGCTTGAAATTGCTACCCCTCACTCTCCGCATCTAAACACAAGCAAACATATAGCGTAACTGCCAATGCCGAGAAGAAAATTGTTTATTACCAGCTAAATAAAGATTATGTTTCGTCCTTGTCACGAGCATTTCCGTGTAGTTCAGTCCGTGCACAGATTGGTATGTGCAACCACGCAGCCTGTTCACAACTTTCGTTGTCCGCTGACAGAATTGTTTACAAAACATAGCAAAAAGGTAGCAGAAGAGAAGACCCTGATCTGACTGTGCGGATGCGCAGGATGATCTAGGTCCTCACTGTTCGCATACGACAAACGTTTCACGTCTTTAGGGATTTTTATCGGACTGTGAGAATGCGCAGGATGACGTGATTCTCCACTGTTTGCATATGACATAAAAATTTTTGTTTTACATATTTGAGCTTGTAATAAAATAGCAACATGAGAATTTATGCATAAATGGCTAACGAAGGTGCGGATAAGCCTGCGCGCCACAATGCACGCTGTCGGATCAGGGTCTTACTCTGTCCAATTATGATATTGTTGAAAGTTACAGTAAAAATATTGGCAATAAAAAGAACACGTGACCAGACCGTGCTTATGGTTATCTGTGTCACCACTTTGAGTATATGACATATTGACCCCTTCTCTTCTTCTTCTTCCGGATAAAATAATAATATGTTCTGCGATTGTGTTTTTTTCTGGACACTTTTGATTTTGTCCAAATATCAGAATAGGTATGGTAAGGCACTAATGTGTCCGTGTATTTAGTAAATACAGTAGTTGAGAGAGCCGTGATGAGAATTATACACCTACGCAAACAAGGAGACACTGGAAAATGTATAAAACATGGAGTCCTTAATTTGCAGTACTGCAGTAACTGTCTGATGCCGTTGAACAACGCTGATGGAAGGCTTCGCGCATATCCGAACAACGAAGGCACAGATTACCCAGCTAGCATTCTACGTAAATCTACATCGAGCCGTCATCGGCCCGTCAGCTACCCGGACGGGCCGATGACGGCCCGATATAGATTTACGTAGAATGCTGACTGGGTAGCTGCACGCTCGCAGAATAGAATCAGGACATTCGCTTCGAATTCAACGATTCGATATTGTAGTAGATATTGATGAACAGAGAAAACCCAGATTGGACTGCACTAATGTGCATGCCTATCTGGTTCCAGACGGCTGTTAGCATATGAGCCGTTGAACCACGTCTATGAAAGGCTTTACGCATAAGCGTAGACCCAGTCAGCATTCTACGTAAATCTATATCGGGCCGTCATCGGCCCGTCAGGGTAGCTGACGGGCCGATGACGGCCCGATGTAGATTTACGTAGAATTCTAGCTGGGGAAGGAGCTTGAGTAATGGAACATACCACAATTGAGCAGAGACTGTTCTTTTTTCTGCTTAATTTGAAACGCATCATTAAGTCACATGATTTGCTACATGTAATATAATTCCTGCATCCGTGCTGAGAACAGTTTCAGATTCTAGCATGTCTGTCCTCTATAGATTTATATTTCTGTCGACACTTCAGTGTGCATACTCCACAAATAATTCGCAAGTAGCAAAATAAAATTGTCGGTCATCTGCTCCAATATTCGTAAACTCACTAAGACACTGAATTTCGGTTTTATAAATATAGAAGGACAGCTTTGGGAACTACCAAATTCAGGTTGCAGCTTACTATTATCATTTCAATACTGTAGTTTCATTAGATGCAATGAGGGATGCGCGCGCCCTTTCAATAAAAAATATTGTGATTCCCAGGAAAGGATGTGTAAGTAAGGCTCCATAAATAAGAAAAGTGATTATTTTCTCTTAATAAATTCTTAAAACACAAACAAAGACTGCAATATTGTGAAACAAATATTTACACTGTTTACGTTTACTGAAACAAAATAAAAATAGCTACAAAGAAAACGTTCACATAAAAAAAGTAAGGATTTGAACCCACACGAAGAGACCTATGTCTTCAGCTGAAATAGTACAAATCCACTAGACTACTGTGACCCCAATATTTCGTGTTATATATCTTGTTTATAGCACTAAGTGAAGTGAATGGTTGGTAAAGGGAGGCAAATAGTCGTTTAAAACAACTTGGTCGTCTGTGATGAAACAGGCGTAAGAATCTTGTGATAAGAACCAACCAACATTTATAGTACTGCAATTCAGTTAGCTATAGACTATCCTATACTACTCGTATAATACTGTTTTCGTTGAAGGAAGGGTGATTGATAGAGCATATTTGAGGATAACAGTTACAACATCAACTTTATGAAAACCATTTGATTTTAATACACAATGTATATTTAAAGTTAGCAATTATCTACAAATCGCTATCGCTCTCTTTCCTTCGTGGAATTTGATCATGAAGCGGTTAAATAGTACACTGAAGCCCATTTGCAGGGCTTCTGTGATAGCGGAATTATGTTTTCACGTTGGATGTACGTTCTATCCTTCACGGTCATTCTCTCCCTTCCGCTGATTCAAGAAGGGCAGTTGTCAGTTTCTGGCGAAAGAATGTGCACAATACTGGTTAACCGCTTAGAGTGGACTAAGCCTGCCCAGTAAACGTGTGGCTAGGTAAACTGATCGCGCTCGACATGACCCCATTGGGTTGACTGGGCCGTAAAACCTCAACACAAACAAACAAATCGCTCTCTAAACATTCTTTCGTGGAGATTGATAATGAAATATTTTCTACCGTCATTCTGTCCCTTCCGCTGATTCAAGAAGGGCAGTTGTCAGTTTCTGGCGAAAGAATGTGCACAATACTGGTAACCGCTTGGAGGACTAAACCTGCCCAGTAAACGTTTGGTTAGGTAAACTGACCGCGCTCGACATGACCCCATTGGGTTGACTGGGCCGTAAAACCTCAACACAAACAAACAAACAAATCGCTCTCGGTAGCTCAGTTGGATGCGCCGTCCGACTGGAGACCAGGAGGTCGCGGGTTCAACCCCCACCGAGGTCGACAACATTCTTTCGTGGAGATTGATCATGAAATATCTTCTACGGTCATTCTCTCCCTTCCGCTGATTCAAGAAGGGCAGTTGTCAGTATCTGTCGAAAGAATGTGCACAATACTGTTAACCGCTTAGAGGACTAAACCTGCCCAGTAAACGTGTGGTTAGGGAAACTGACCGCGCTCGACATGACCCCATTTGGTTGACTGGGCCGTAAAATCTCAACACAAACAAACACAAACAAACAAATCGCGCAATGTTAATTTCTTCATCTGGATGGAGAGTTCCAGTCCAGGTTTCTGCTGGACGCAGAACGAAACCGTATACAAGCGGAATCCTTTTCGGTGGGAAGGATTCCGCAAAGATAGGCCCTTTGTTTTTTGGTATTGGGGCGGGAGCTCTAGGGGTCCTTTTTGCTGTGTCGTTTTGGTTACACACACATTACCGTCACCTGACGGGGGATAGAAACCCTTTCGCTTTGAGAATATATCAATAGGACCAGATTGCAGTTCATAGATACTATTAATACGACATTAAGCTGAAAAGTTTTAGGTTTCAATTTGGACATTCCTTTTCGAATCTGTATACCAATATTAATTTAATCAGTGGACCCCGCTAGTAATCAGTTTACTTAACAAATTTTAGGATAGTGAGATAGATGAATAGATAGATAGATAGATAGATAGATAGATAGATAGATAGATAGATATTTCATAGAAGTACCCCCCTCCCCCCCCCCCCCCCCCACACACACACACACAGTTATATAGTTTGTTAAATACTGTTTTTATAGAGGCTTCACGCTTAGCACTCTGGGTAACAATTTTCAGCAGAAGACATTTTGAAATATTTTTTTTCTAATTTTTCACAGAAAACAGGTTTAGACACTTCATGCACAATTTGCTTGACATTTCAAATCCTATAGACGGAGAAAAATAAGAAAAATGTAATCAATTTTGTCGTCTGCAGAATCAGCCCTGAGAGTGGTAATGGTTAATATACGTACCTGAGCTATCGGATGTACACAACAAAACTGTTCATATTACCTGTAATATCAGTAGATTATATTCTTGTTTCATATTCGGACTGATTCAGATATCAGAGGACCAGAGGTCATAGCGCATGAGCGGACAACGTAGGTTTAAACAGAATTGAATTGATGCACTTTCAGGAGACTCATCTCTATCAAAATTGTTATGCCATCCTTCTAAAGGAGGTCTACTCTTTTAAATGAGATACAGTCGACTCTCGTTATCTCGAATTCCAAGGGACTCACTGAAATACTTCGAGATATCCGTACCTCGACATATCAGAGTTGAGAGAGTGAGGAAAACAATAAATTGAACAATCACATTTAACAAATGAATGTGTAATTTGACTCCTGAAGTTAGAAATATATATATATATATATATATATATATATATATATATATATATATATATATATATATATATATATATATATATATATATATATATATAAAATAATGTGGAAAAGAGGAGAAATTGCTCCTTAGGATCAATTTCTCCTCTTTTCCACATTATTTTGTTACTTGTCATAGTTTCATGTTAAAACAGGGACCAGATTTTCACTTCGAGATAAGCGGTAATTCAAAATAAGCGAGTTCGAGATAACGAGGGTTCGACTGTATGTACAAATTTGTTCCCCTTGTTTCGTAGAACCCTTTTCAGAAGGTCTTATTGTGCAGGAAAATAAACAATTAGTCACAACATGTATCTCTCTTGTGAACAATGGCGGCAATTCTACAAAGTCTGTCAGGTTTCCGTAACGCTTATCGTGCACGGTAAAATTGTCAGCAGACGGCATTTTTAAATATTTTCTTACTTGTCCAAGAAAAAAGGCTTTGCCATTTCTTGCAAACCGTCTTCGTACAGTTTGCATGGCATGTAAAAGCCTGTTGTCTGGGAAAAATCAGGAAAAATGTGATCGATAGGCTGCTGAATATGTCCAGATTGTTGTAAATGTTAAAGCAGACTGCATATTTTATTGTAAACTCTTTTCATACATGTATACTAAGACCAACCTCTCGATAGAATGAACAGCTTGTCTTAATGCCTTTAGAAATATGGGCTACAGTATATAAAAGATATGGTTAAAGCCGCTTTTGGTCGGTTACAAAAATAAATAAATAAATAAATAAATAAATAAATAAATAAAAAAAAAAAAACAAAAAAAAAAACAAAAAAAAAAAAAAACAAAAAAAAAAAGTGAGGTGGATCGCTCCGCAGACTAAATGACGGCTCCCTTGTCAAACTGTTTCAGATGATTGTCGCTTGCCTTGTCAATATCTGATCGGGCTCATTATGGTCCTATTTGTGGTTTCCTTGTGTTCAAGCTGCAGATTGCCATTGAACCCTTTGCTTTGTAGCAAGGAGAAGTTAGTTTGCTTTTCGTTTTTCGCTTTTCGTCTTTCAGAAGTTAGTTTGCTTTTCGCTTTTCGTCTTTCAGAAGTTAGTTTGCTTTTCGCTTTTCATCTTTCAGAAGTTAGTTTGCTTTTCGCTTTTTCGTCTTTCAGAAGTTAGTTTGCTTTTCGCTTTTCGTCTTTCAGAAGTTAGTTTGCTTTTCGCTTTTCGCTTTTCGTCTTTCAGAAGTTAGTTTGCTTTTCGCTTTTCGCTTTTCGTCTTTCATAAGTTAGTTTGCTTTTCGCGTTTTGCTTTTCATCTTTCAGAAGTTGGTTTGCTTTTCGCTTTTCACTTTTCGTCTTTCAGAAGTTAGTTTGCTTTTCGCTTTTCATCTTTCAGAAGTTAGTTAGCTTTTCGCTTTTCGTCTTTCAGAAGTTAGTTTGCTTTTCGCTTTTCACTTTTTGCTTTTCGTCTTTCAGAAATTAGTATGATTTTCGCTTTTCGCTTTTCATCTTTCAGAAGTTAGTTTGCTTTTCGCTTTTCGCTTTTCAATCATAGGTCTGTTTCATGTTGTAACTGTTAAGTGTCTCAGTACATGAATGAGTGAGTGGGTATCTGAGTGAGTGAGTGAGTTAGAAAGTGAGTGAGTTAGTGTTTTACATCAATCAAACAGCTCATGCCATATGCAGACATTCATTTCGTCAAAGTCTAGATTCTTTTTGTTTTTCACTTTTCGCTTTTCGATCATAGGTCTGTGTCATGTTGTAACTGTTATCTGCGTACATGAATACTTGAGTGTCTGAGTGAGTGAATGAGTGAGTGAGTTAGAAAGTGAGTGAGTAAGTGTTTTACGTCAATCAAACAGCTCATGCCATATGCAGACGTTCATTTGGTCAAAGTCAAGATTTTATTTTGTTTTTCGCTTTTCGCTTTTCCGTTTTTTGCTTTTCGATAATAGGTCTGATTCATGCTTTTCCTGTTTAGTGTCTGAGTACATGAGTGAGTGAGTGTGTGAGTGAGCGAGTGAGTGAGCTAGAAAATGAGTGAGTGATTTACGTCAATCAAACAGCTCATGCCATAAGCAGACATTCATTTCGTCAAAGTCTAGATTCTTTTTGTTCTTCGCTTTTCGCTTTTCGTTTTTCGCTTTTCGCTTTTCGTTTTTCGCTTTTCGCTTTTCGATCATAGCGCTGTGTCATGTTGTTACTGTTATCTGCGTACATGAATAGTGTCTAAGTGAGTGAGTGTGTTAGAAAGTGAGTGAGTGAGTGTAGTACGTCAATCAAACAACTCATGCCATATGCAGAAGTTCATTTGGCCAAAGTCAAGATTCTTTTTGTTTTTCGCTTTTCGTTTTTCGCTATTCGCTTTTCGATAATATGTCTGCTTCATGCTTTTACTGTTTAGTGTCTGAGTACAAGAGTGAGTGAGTGTGTGAGTGAGCGAGTAAGTGAGTTAGAAAATGAGTGAGTGTTTTACGTCAATCAAACAGCTCATGCCATATGCAGACATTCATTTCGTCAAAGTCTAGATTCATTTTGTTTTTTGCTTTTCGTTTTTCGCTTTTCGCTTTTCGTTTTTCGCTTTTCGCTTTTCGCTTTTCGATCATAGGTCTGTGTCATGTTGTAACTGTTATCTGCGTACATGAATACGTGAGTGTCTGAGTGAGCGAGTGAGTGAGTTAGAATATGAGTGAGTGTTTTACGTCAATTAAACAGCTCATGCCATATGCAGACATTCATTTCGTCAAAGTCTAGATTCTTTTTGTTTTTCGCTTTTCGTTTTTCCCTTTTCGCTTTTCGCTTTTCGATCATAGGTCTGTGTCATGTTGTAACTGCTATCTGCGTACATGAATACGTGAGTGTCTGAGTGAGTGAGTGAGTGAGTTAGAAAGTGAGTGAGTGAGTGTTTTACATCCATCAAATAGCTTATGCCATATGCAGACGTTCATTTGGTCAAAGACAAGATTCTTTTTGTTTTTCGCTTTTTGCTTTTCGTTTTTCGCTTTTCGCTTTTCCCCTTTCCCTTTTCGTTTTTTGATGATAGGTCTGCTTCATGTGTCGCCAGTTAGTGAGGTTTATATTGAGGAGCTCCACGCCGCATGACCATATTTCGACAAAAGAGCGTATATACGATAAAATAGACTTTTCGTTCCAATACTGTGAATATCAGCATATAAGAACGCACAGTCTATTTTACTGCACAAGGAGTTCCGTCGATATACAACTCACTAAGGGTGAGTAGCTCTCGGCATTAGAAGACAAATATGCGTGTCGTTCGTTCTTCCGTCTGTTCGGTCGTCAACATTTGCATCAACCCTACTTCGACCCAAATGTTAAAGTTCATTTCTCAAGTACTACAAGAGCTAGAGCAATCATATTTGGTATAGGCTTGCACCATAGGATGGCAACACAGATTAGGGTATCCTTATTTGACCTTGACCTATATTTCACGGTTCAGCGACTTTATAAATTTGCGTCAACCCTAACTTTGAGCCAAATGTTCAAGTTCATTTTTCAAGTGCTACAAAAGCTATTGCATTAATATTTGGTATAGGCTTGCACCATTGGATGTCAACACAGATAAGGGTATCCATATTTGACCTTGACCTATATTTCATGCTTCACTGACTTCGTTAATATGCGTCAACCCTAGCTTTGTCCCAAATGTTTTAGTCCATTTTTCAAGAACTATCAAGGCTATATTTCTAAAATTTGGAACAGGTTCAATGATTTTTGCTCCCGCAGGCGCGACACCGCCTTCTGCGGATTTCTTGTTAATCTTTCCTGGCTTAACATTTGAAAGGAATTTGCATTTCAGTAATATAAACCAGCATTAGTGGCATCTCTTTCACAGGTTTATTGTGTGAAATGTTCAGTGGCTGGCACGAATAAACGAATGAGACCAAACTTTCCGGCAAGGCAAGGGTCAAAAGCTTGATGTTCAAATTTTCACAGAGCCAAACTTTTTATGTCGCGAATGTGATTTTCATTTATCCATTGTTACCCTCAATCTAAAGTGGAATATTGTTAATAAAATGGAAATTTTCGCAATGGTTTCAAAACTACCGACCTTTCAACATTGGACCAAAAGACCGGAAGTGAGTCAAAAGTATGGCGAGCCGGAAGGCGGATATTTGTTTAAATCAGCATTTCAGATAAAACTAAAAACGCTGCAACAGATAAAACATTTCTTGATTGAGCGAGCATGGCCAAAGCTTCGACTCAAGAGCCAAATTTTGGTGTCTTTTATTTCCGTACAGCGAACGATTATGTGATCCGAATGTGATGTTAATTTTACCAACTGTTACCCATTTTGTAAGGTTGGAAATTATGTTAACAGAATCAAAAATTTCACAGTGGCTTGAAAGATATCAGCTCTTCAATATCAGACCCAAAAACTGGAAGTGAGCAGAGCAAAAACTATGGCGAATCGAATCGAGGTTGTGGTTGAAATCGATATTTCCGACACATTTGAGAAAGCAAAAACTGTTTAAGATGCTTTCGTGTCGATAATAAGCTTAGAAAGGAACTTTGATTTTTTTTTTTTAATTTTCGGTGAAAAATGCACTTTGTGTGATTTTAATAAAATGCTTGTTTCTCGATAATTTTTAGATGTTATGTTCTTTTTTTAGTTCTTGCTTTTTACTTATTCTGTACGATAAATTGCATAGCAATAAAAGTATCATTCCATAGAGATTTTGTGGAAAAAGCACTTTTTCAATTTTTTTTTCCGAAAACATTAATTTTTAACATCATACTTCCTTCAACTCATTCTAGGATTAAAGTCGAAAGATAAACAAATTCTATCTCAGCCATATTTAGCAGAACTACCCTTGTGTAATGTCAACAGAGACGATATAAAAGTGTAAAGTTTCTATTTCCGGTCAGTATAGTCTCGTCCGCAAATATGTTGAAAAATGTTGGCCTTTTAAGTAAAAATAAACTAACTTCCGAAAGACGAAAAGCGAAAAGCGAAAAGCATACTAACTTCTGAAAGACGAAAAGCAAAACGCGCATGTCCGAAAGTATGTTGCAGTTCATAACATTTACGAGTAAACTGGAAGAGGCACTTTCTAAAAGTGGCCTTATTACTTGGGTGGTCTAATTTCCAACACTTTTCTTCATACTTCTTTTTTGCCTAAAACTTTTTTTTTAATTAGTTCTTTTGTAAGATACTTAGAGGGTTGGCAGCAGTGCAGATCCTGATCAGACTGTTCTGGATATACACTGTTTGCATATGTCATTTTGTCAGAAACCTTGTCGTACTGTGTAATGACGCTTACCGCAATAAGAAAGAAACTATTTGGAACCGACAACTGCTGGTCATAATAATGGAGTGACCATACAAAGAGGAACCAACATCAGAACCACCGCCTTAGAATACACGGTGGTAACCACTATCGGGTATTATTGCATAAAAAACAGTGTCGCACGTTATTAACAGCCGTGCATTAACCGGCGAAAAGCTGTGTATTAACAAGGCAATTCACGCGCTGTTAATGCACGGCTACGCAACTTTCAATATGATTTTACCGGGGCCACAGATTTTGCTTCCGTTACGAGATGTATACTGCTCGGCCCTAGAACGAGCATAGTACGTGGAAATTACGTTCGCGAGACGTCGGTGAAAAGGCGAAACAAAGTAGTGCAAGAAATAACGCGAAATGTAGCAAATGTTTTCAGTTTTTATGAAATACTAGCGATCGAACATGATTTTTCGATGCATTAACATTCGCCAGGTCCCGTGGGAGGTGTTGAAAACGGTCCCGTGGGAGGTGTTGAAAACCGAGGCCTCCGGCCTCGGTTTTCAACACCTCCCACGGGACCTGGCGAATGCTAATGCATGAAATCCATGTTTTTTTTTCCCTATATTAAAAAATTGAGACATACAGTTAAACCTCGATGACTTGAACACGTTTACCTGGGATGGTTCGAACTCGTTTTTGAGTCCCTACGAAAATCCTCCGATAGCTAAGAAACAAGTATTTAGGGGAATTTTCTTATTTTATCATGAAATCGTATGCTGTGTGTACTCATTAGAATCGGCTGATGAGTACACTCAACATACCATTAATGTATAGAAACTCAAAAATACTTCCCTAAATTATCGGCATTTGATTCCTTGGCTAGACGTTTTTGAAGTGTAAAACCAATCAAAATGCGTGGAATGTGTATAAAGATGAAGAATTGGAATTATTCTGTAGTATTTCCGCTCTTTTGGGTATACCGGAATAGTCATTCATTACACACTACTAATATCTTTTCTTGTTGTAAAGCTAATAAATTGGTATTTGAGGCTCGTTTCTTATTACAGAAAATAAGACAATACACACATACTGCACTAAACAATATCACGTCTCGTCGCGGTCCTTCATTGCTAGGTGTACGATTAAACACTTTTTAAAAACGTATGCACTAAATATTTTGCTTATCACATTTCATGTTCATATAACTAACTATTCTTATGAACCGCAACGTGAGAAAACGTACCTCCTAACATGTGCCCGAATCGTAGATTCTGAGCAGACTGTTCAAATACGCTAGGCGCACGTGTTCGAGGGTATGTTTTCGGACGCTGTGGTGTTTATATATAGGCTATGTTAACCCTTCTCTTGCTAAATACGTCATACCTTGTCTTAGCAAACAGTGTAGATCCAGATCAGTTGGCTTCTGAAGAAGCCAACTGATCTGGATCTGCACTGTTTGTCATTAAATATGTAAATTTCTATCAGAAACGCGAATCAAGTAATCTGACTGGCTGGAAATTAGAAGTGGGCGTGGCATCTTAATTTATTCAGCATGAGAAGGGTTAAAGCCACTTTTACACGCATGATCAATCGAAAATAACTCAGTAAGCGATATCAGCATTCACCCTTAAAATTTGAAATTTGGATTTTTTCGTTTATTTTATTTTCAAAAAACTGTATGCGAGTTACAGAAATTTGAGTATTGTTTTTGTTAAGAAAAAAAAAAAAAAAAAAAAAAGTCATGTTATGGCAAACATTTCAGCAGACCCTGTTCGAATGCCGCATTTTGTATTCTATGATCTACTGTGCTTTCGACATTTTTTTGGAAAGACGATTTTCGCTTTGAGTTTTACTCTAAATAAATATGTTTTGTTCCGATTGATCATGTCTGAACAGAACCCATTGATATTGTCTATTTCTGTACTTTGCTCTCAAATAGTTACCATCAAATTAAAATGTACGGACAAAAATGTGGTCTGACGTATGCAAATGCGATAGTAATGTTTTCTTTTTATTTTATTATAAGGAAAACAGTTTCTTGTTTTCATTATTGTTTTGTTTAATTATTAACGTTTCACAATAATATTGTGAAAATTCAGAAAGTATAAAAAAAATGGAACTTGTTAAAAATCTGCCTCCAATCTACTTACCCTCTCGATGTTTTCATAATTTGCAGCCATTGTGACAATGGGAAAACTGAAAATATTTGATGTTTTGAAAACCGATGGACAGAAAAAAAAAGTTTTGCACAGTGGTAGTTACGACAAATGGTTTTGCATTAAATCATGACAAAAGTTTGCAAGTTTACTATCTTTCTTTTTTATAAAACATCAGACAAAACTGAAAGCAGAAAGATACTGAAAGCAGAGTAGGTCTGCAATGTTCTAATGTAACCCTTTCATGTTTGTGGCATTTCCTTGTTATCTCCATGCACATTGTACAGTCGACTCTCGTTATCTCGAACTCCAAGGGACTCTATGAAACACTTCGAGATATCCGTACTTCGACATGTCAGATTTGCGGAAATGAGGAAAACAGTTAATCGAACAGCCACTTTTAACAGAATGAATTATGTAATTTGACTCCTAAGTTAGAGATATATTGAAAATATTGTGGAAAAGAGGAGAAATTGCTCCTAAGGAGCAATTTCTCCTCTTTTCCGCAATATTTTGTTGCCTGTTGGTAGATCTTTGTGTTAAAACAGGGACCAGATTTTCACTTCGAGATAAGCGATTATTCGAGATAAGCGAGTTCGAGATAACGAGAGTCGACTGTATTTGTTAAATTAAATGTCCTGACATTAGTGCAGATATTGACGCCGCGTTTGTCGGAAACATACTCATGTTATACCTAGCGTCCCATAAAAAGGACATAAGCAAACAGCCCAGACCCAGATCAGATGCCGCTGAACGCACTGTCTGTTTGCATCAAATACAGATAACCCTCCTTATACCGACACACGAAACAACGACAAAATCCATTATAATGACAATTTGACTGTCACGAAACCTTTGCTTAAGAGGTAACAATGGGTCACAAATTATGCATGAATATTGAATTTACTACTTCAAAGAAACATATGTTTTGGTTATTTGTTAGAGAGGCGATTCTAACACACACACACACACACACACACACACACACACACACACACACACACACACACACACACATATATATATATATATATATATATATATATATATATATATATATATATATATATATATATATATATATGTATATATAATGTTTTGTGAGGACAAAAGAACGAAACAAAACCTAAAAAGTATTCTGAAAACAGCAAATTTATTTTAAGAACAACGTCTTTTGGAAAATATGTTGTAGTTGTAACAAAGGTTCACTGTACCTCGCTCGGGTCACATGTGGGAAAGCCAAATTTTGCTTACGGATGGTCAGGTGGTTTTTACCCGGGTTGTCCGGTTTTCGCCCTCCTTTGATGAACGATCGGCACGATGTAAGTGAAATATTCTTGAAAGGGCCGTAAAACCCAAATCAAAAAAAAAAAAAAAAAAAAAAAAAAAAAAAAGTAACTATTCACTAAGCACAGACTTCCCCGAGACATCGAAAGTAGAAGGCACTCACATTATTGCATAAAAAGCAATGCCGCACGTTATTAACAGCCGTGCATTAACCGGCGAAAAGCCGTGTATTAACAAGGCAATTCACGCGCTGTTAATGCACGGCTATGCAACTTTCAACATGCCTGTATCAGGGCCACAAAATTGCTGAGGTCACGAGATGTGTAGTGCCCGGCCCTAGAACGAGCATAGTCGGTGGAAATTGCGTTCGCGAGACATCGGTGAAAAGGCGAAACAAAATAGTGCAAGAAATAACGCGAAATTTAGCAAATGTTTTCACTTTGTATGCAACAATAGCGATCGAACATGGCTTTTCAATGCATTAACATGCGCCAGGTCCCTAGGGAGGTTTTGAAAACCGAGGCCTCCGACCTCGGTTTTCAACACCTCCCTCGGGACCTGGCGAATGTTAATGCATGAAAAACCATGTTCGGTCCATATAGTGAAGCATTACAGTAAAACACAGACAATCACAAAAACTGCCATGCATTACGATAACACGCTTATTCAAATATATCGAAAATTCACCACCAAAAACTGAAAATTTTCAGATAAAAATTCTGATTTTGTTTTATATTTCTGCTCAAAACATAGATTGTGTGTACTCGTTAGAACCGCTTCGCCGAGGCGGTTCTAACGAGTACCCACAACCTATGTTATTGACCAGAAATAAAATAAAAAAAAAAAATATATACCCCTGTGAACCCAAGTTGTACTATAAAGTGGGGTTTAAGGCGGTCAAAATCATATTGGAATGTTTTAGTGTTGAAACATAACAAGTAAAATACCGCTAACCATTTAATTTATTAGACCCCTACATGTCTCTATTTTCACTATATATTATGTTTTTTTTTACGAATTATACTCATCAACGTAATGGAAGGATATTAAAACAGCAAGACCGAACCGAACCGTCTGGGCGCTACGGTATCAGCTGTTTGTTTCAGGTTATGTGCAAGTCAAACCATCGAGGACTTGATAATGCAAATGACAGAATC
Organism: Anodontia alba; assembly: GCA_964016985.1. Classification (NCBI taxonomy): domain Eukaryota; kingdom Metazoa; phylum Mollusca; class Bivalvia; order Lucinida; family Lucinidae; genus Anodontia; species Anodontia alba. The sequence continues at coordinate 45,037,093 of OZ024837.1, forward strand.
ACATTTGTGCCCAAACTTTGGTTACGCAATGAAAATATTTATTCTCAGATCATTTAAGGGGATATATATACTCAGGGAAGGTATTCTGTTAAAATGATTTCCCCCTCCTTCTGAAAAAGGAAAACAAAAGGTCCAATATAAAAGGTACGAATGCCTCCGGCCTCGGTTTTCAGCACCTCCCACGGGACCTGGCGAATGTTTACATGAAAATTCATGTTTGATCACTATACGGGCAACAAATAAATCAAAGGTAAAGCCTATAATAAAGCAATGATGAAGACACAACATAACAACCTATTGAGACATTTATAGCTCCTTAGGTTTGAACATGCTTCTTGCCCTTCTGATGATCACAAACATTATTCTTTGTGGTCTTGTCAGACATTTTTCATAATATCCTTATTTAATTTTGGTACTTATGTCCAATACCCATTAAGCATTCTACATAAATCTATAGCGGGCAGTTATCGGCCCGTCAGGGTAGCTGACGGGCCGATAACGGCCCGCTGTAGATTTATGTAGAAAGTTAGCTGGGCAAATTGTTGGTATACCTATGAGTACAAATTATGCCCCCAGCCCCTATTGCAGATATGATTGGCTTTGCTACGAAATATACTTTAATATGTCTCTTTCTTACAAAGAAAGGCCAATATTGTTGAAGTAGTCAATTCAAAGTCTCGATATTTGAAACTAAATATTGATAACAAATGATCGATACATTTTATCCAAAGTTAAACAAACCTAATACCTACCTGTGATACCGAAGCTACGTTTCTGGATTTAAATTTATTGATATCAAATGATATAATCTCTAAAACATATATGACAAACGGGACGGTTTTGATCTTGTAAATTGTCCAGTTTTGATAGCAATGACCATCTTGCTACATCCTATGTTGTACATATCTCTGTAAATTCGATTTGCTAGAACATTCAGGACCTGAAAGCTAGAGATACAGGACCCCTATGCAGACCGAACATATAGCTGTCATCACGAAAACCTGCCTATATAATTTTGACCCCCCTTAAACCCCACTTTTATATAGTAAAACTGGGGTTTACAGGGGTATACACTTTTTTATTAGTTCTGCTCAAAAACATAGATTGTGGGTACTCGTTAGAAGGCTTTGCTTCGTGATCGTGGTATTTCCTGGGTGTCTTTGCTTATATTTCTTTTTAGTTATTTTCGTGAGTACGGTGCTTCTAGTTGTCTTTACAATGTGCCAAATTTACATGCAACTAATTAATACACACCATTACTTTCAAATTGGTTAATTGAGAAGTATTACATTTCACAATGACTTCACCTTTCATGGCCCGCATGGTATTATGTGTTTTGAAATGTAGGTTACCGTACATGTATATACATCTGTCGGGTCACGTTGCAAAGCGAAAAAAAACTATGATAAGGTCAAATCTCAACAATATTCTTTTCTCAGTTTAGATATACATGTAGATACACATTCATTCAGTAAGTGCGTTCATAGTCACAAGTAAGTAATTAGTTTACCGCATTTCATATTGTTATATTATAGTTTCACAAACGTTGGTTACATACCTCCCTCTCTATATGTTCACTAATTCACTGATTACATTTTGTAATAAGGTTGAACATAGGCTTATGAGTCTTTTAACGAGACTATCAGTTCTCCTTAGAATACAACACGTTTGTGCAGGTTGCCTATCGTCTGAATGGCTTCTGACTGAGAGCTTATTAGTGACACACTCTGGTTTAAAAAACTGTTATGATGATAGCTTCCACCTCTGCAGTACTTCATTAAATATTTACAGAAATAATAATTAAACATAGCAGTAAAGCTAGTTAACGATTATTTACTTATTTACTTATCGCTTAGCATGCTGGGTAAAGATTTCAGCAGACATTTTGAAATATTTTTCTTGCTTGCTTTCCAGAAAACAGGGTTTGATATTCCATGCAAACTGTCTCTATTGGAAAAAAGTGAATGAAATGTTAAAGCCTATTTTCTGGGACAAAAATATCCCCAATTTGTCTGCTGGATTGCTTTATAATATAAAGACTAAATGAGCAGATGACAGATTGGCATTAGTCATTTTTCTTCCATAAAATAGGGCTTAACATTCAGTGCTACTTTTCTCCATATTTGTTAGAAAAAATCAACCCATTTTTATGTGAAGAGACTCCACCACACTATATTTCGGAAGAGTCGAATTTCAATTTTGGTATGCCAAGCTATGTGATTTAGATCATCCTAGAGAAAAAATGGCAAAATTATTAGCAGACAGTGGCGACCCTGATCAGACCGCCGAATTCTGGGCCCTCATTGTTTGTCATTTACCCTTTAAATAACTAATTTCAAACTGTGTGCAGAAAGTTTTAACCCAGCATGCAAAGCGCAAAGCAATATACCTTTTAGTGGTACATTGCTAAAACACGCCTATTCAAATATATTGAAAATTTCACCACAAAAAAAAAAAAAAAAAACTCTGAAAGTTTTCAGATAAAAATTCTGATATTTTTTCTTATTTCTGCTCAAAACATAGAATGTGGGTACTCGTTAGAACCGCCTCTCCAAGGCGGTTCTAACGAGTACCCACAATCTATATTTTTGAGCAGAAATAAGAAAAATAATGTATACCCCTGTAAACCCCAGTTTTACTATATAGAAAATGGGGTTTAAGGGGGTCAAAATTATATAGGCATGTTTTCGTGATGATGTGGATTTGGTTCTTAAAATAGCTGCCTTCTCAACAGTTGTTCTATTTTATTATTATTATTTGTTTGAAGATGTTGATGATGAAGTTGGCTATTCAGGATTTGATTTTGTAATAAGTTTGACATACTCTTAGAAATTATATTATTGTTTCATTAACTCTGATTAATCATCCCCGATGATGATTATTTTTGCATAGAATGTATCAATGATATTCGATACAAGAAGCATCTTCGAAACAGAAGACACGCAACGAAGAGGATCCTGGGACTATTCATGCAGGATACGAACTCGTGGATGACGTAGATGAGGTAACACGAACTACACAAATCATGATGCGTCTAAACCCCAAATGCACACAAACATACCTGACTGCCTACCAAGCCACCGAATTCATTCCGATTATTCACGTTAAACAGAGATAAATGACAAGAAGTGTACTTTGGTTTAGCTCTTTGAAACCTCATTACATGCCACTGCATTTATTATTTAATCACGCTAAAAGATGACTTACTAAGTTTTACAAGCTAACCTTGTTTCTTTAAAAAAAGCTAACCTCGTTAAGCTTTTCTTACGAAAGCATCTTCGCGCAATGTACATCATTAATGCTATAAAATAACTATTCTATATAGAAAATTTGATTTTCAAAACTTGATTTTTGCGCGAATTTAAAGATCATATTGTAAAGATGTTAAAAAATGCATCCAATGAAAGCTGAATCAAAGGATTTGACAAAAAAGCCGTTTTATGTGGTAATGCCATTTGGTTCCTAAAAAAGTTTTTAGCCTTAAATAACCGTTTTATGATCATCTCTTCAAGACCCATTTTACACTTTTTCATACAGATATTTATATTCATATACCAGAGAATTATTGTAACCGACTTCGTCGAATAAGCTAGCGAACTGTGCATAATTTGTTTTCGATTTTGAGCAATAAGTAATCTTTACATTCAATTTAGCCATCACGAAAACATGCCTATATAATTTTGACCCCCTTAAACCTCACTTTTATATAGTAAAACTGGGGTTTAAAGGGTATACATTATTTTTCTTATTTCTGATCCACGAGTACCCACAATCTATGTTTTGAACAGAAACATGAAAATTTTATCAGAAATTTTTATCTGAAAATTTTCATTTTTTGGTGATAAAATTTGCAGTATGTTTGAATAGGCATGTTTTCGTAATGATACTTTAAAACAATCGGATGGGGCTTAACAATGATTACGAAAAAACGCCTATACAATTATATAGAAAATTTCATCTCCAAAAACTGAAAATTTTCAGATGAAAACTTTGATATTTTTCCTATTTCTGCTCAAAACATAGATTGTGGTACTCGTTAGAACCACCTCGACAATCTATGTTTTTGAGCAGAAATAAGAAAAATAATATATACCCCTGTAAACCCCAGATTTACTATATAAAAGTGGGGTTTGAGGGGGTCAAAATTATATAGGCGTGTGTTCGTGATGGATAACATTATAGCATTTGTTACTCGTTGTTTCTTATCCCTGCTTCTTTTAGTGCATCGGGAAGACTGTGTTTCATGGTGTTGACATTTCACTTGCACGTTAGTTGTTTTTCGTTTTGATTTCCTACAAGCGAAGCCCTTTCTGGTTTTGGGCCTACGTGTTTCAACTCATTGTTTCTGTTAATTCCTCATCTTTGCGTCACTATAGGCTTTATCTGTGATTTATTTGTTGCCTGTAATGGTTCATGGATGATTAAGAAGACATCCACACGGCCCGAAGAAATATATGATTTATATGATTTTACCACTATGGAAGCTGAGAGCGGGGTTTAGGATCCGTAAAGCTGGCTTAAGCCCACCCCAACCCTATCCCAGTAATTCATTACCGATCTTTCCAAGGCGGTACTTTCATGTGAATGTTCTGCGGAGTTTAACATTACGAAAACATGCCTATTCAAGTATACTGAAAATTTTACCAACAAAAAAAATGAGAATTTTCAGATAAAAATTCTGATATTTTTCATATTTCTACTCAAAACATAGATTGTGGGTATTCGTTAGAACCGCCTCACCGAGGCGGTTCTAACGAGTACCCACAATCTATGTTTTTGAGCAGAAATAAGAAAAATAATGTATACCCCTGTAAACCCCAGTTTTACTATATATAAAACTGAAAATTTTCAGATGAAAAACTCTGATATTTTTCCTATTTCTGCTCAAAACATAGATTGTGGGTACTCGTTAGAACCGCCTCGACGAGGCGGTTCTAACGAGTACCCACAATCTATGTTTTTGAGCAGAAATAAGAAAAATAATGTATACCCCTGTAAACCCCAGTTTTACTATATATAAGTGGGGTTTGAGGGGGTCAAAATTTTATAGGCATGTTTTCGTGATGCTTACAAATGATTTTCTTTTAGCAATTATGTATGTTAAAGATATATTCAGTTAAGTTTGGGTAATATAGATGCCATCTTTTTTGGGAAAGGATTACCAGCTCTGCTTGCCACATACACATGTACATGTAAGAGAGTTCTCTTACATTGCGGCTTATGCAATCATAGCTAACTCTCGCGATTAAGACCACCTTTGGTACTGCCTAAAAATGGTCTTATTAGCGGGGCGGCCTTTCAACCAAAAAGTACTGATATTTTTCTTGTTTCTCCACAAAAAAAAAAAAAAAAAAAAAAAAAAAAAAAAAAAATATGTTATTGGTACTCATTAGTGCCTCGGCGACATATTTTTTGTGGAGAAATAAAAAACAATATTATGCGGATATCCTCTCTTATCTAGAGCTTTGTAGAATACCAAGAAACACCCCTTTGGACACCCTATACGTCTGGAGTTATTCAGTTAAACAGGTCTTAGGTTATTGAGGTTATGCTGTTGTAGCAGGCAACATGGTATACCATAATACCATATGGTATCGGGTTTACCGCTTCGATCAGGGTAACCCAACAAGCCATGATTAGCCAATCAAATTTTGCTGCAGCGCGGTGCATCGGAATACACCCCAAACCACCCTTAAATACACCAAATCACCCTCTTAGTGTATGTAAGCCCTCTTAGTGTATGTAAGGATTGAATATAGTATACAAATCAAATTAAATAGTTCACACAGATATATGTTAAGATTTGTATTGGTATTTACAGGTATCTGTACGTGGCAGCAAGTCCAAGTCACACCTCCACGTGTCACATTAAGTAACAGAACCAATGGAAAACAATGCTCTTGTGTGGAGCCAGCTGGAAACTAAGGATATTTTTTTTTTTTTTTTTTTTTTTGTCTTAGGCTTTTAGGGTGCAATGCATAAGTATGTACCCTAACTTAGCATATCATACTCTACTCTAATACAGTCTTACAACCATACTGCCAGTTGTTTGGGCTGTTATCTGGGTGGGGTGATTTGCTAGGCGGTTTGGGGTACTCTACTCTACACCCCACCCCTACGTACACACACACACACACACGCGCGCGCGCACCTCCCCATATCTAGATGACTTCATTCTACCCCCATCCCACTATTCAACCCTGCCCCACCCAAGGAATACTCTGAATTTTGTCTGCTGTATTGGCTAGGACTATTTGGGAGGTGGGGGTAGAAAATTTGAACTCTACTTTGTGTGTGTGAGAGAGAGAGAGAGAGAGAGAGAGAGAGGGTGCCGGTGTGTGTGTGTGTAGGGGGGGGGGGGGGGGGGGGGGCGCGAGGTTAGGGGAAAAGTAGCTATTTGTATTTTAGGGTACTACCTTTTTTGTGTGGGGGTCACTTTCAAAACTGACTATTTTATTTTTTGGGGTCTATCAAAATTCTCGGTATTTTGGGGGTATTGTAAGAAGTATAAAAGAATTTTCTGCCGTTAAATTAATATTAATGCAATGTTTTTTTAGAACAGAACCTCGGACCTATATTGGGTCCAAGAACAGAACACAGGAACAGAAAACACACACGGTTTCTGATAACTCAGAGTCTGATAAGATATTGCCAATCAGAACAAAATACCTTCATTTAAAATCAAACGGCAAAAACGCCCTTCTGAGACGTGTCGAAAGGACAATAGATGCTGGGGCCAAGCCTATGTAGTGTAGGACAAAATCCCTCCCGGACATAATCCCTTCTGCTCATTTTTGTATAGGTGGACATAATCGCTCCCAAAAATGAGCAGAAGGGATTTCGTCCGGGAGGGATTTTGTCCGTATACCGTAGCAGACAAAATTTAGAGTAGTCCCACCCCCGGTGATGGTGGTTTGGGGTATTTTAAAGATGCTTTGGGGTGGTTTGGTGTATTTTAACGATGCTTTGGGATGGTCCCTCTGAATGCGCATGCGCTAAACCGCTATCGCCATTTTGATTCTTTCGATTCCGAAGCACGTTACCGTACCAAAAATCCTTGAACTTCTAGAGAGTAATTGTCTAGCGTTATTACCGAAAGGTAAACGATTGTTTTTTTTTTATTTCCACATCTGCGGAAACAGCAACTTTAAGATGTAAACTTCCTTATAATCTGATATTTAACCAAAGAGGATACAATAAAGCCCTATTTCAAACTTTTGAGGAAATTCTCCGTGAAACAAATATTTGATAGTGAAGCGATCATAAAATCTTCATAAATTTTATTACTCCTGAACCGGTCACACAAACTTTTATTAAATATACCTGAGAGTATTTACTACATGTTTGACGCTGTAACGGGTGTAAAATATGCAATTTATCTCGCTCCCCGTCCAAGGGATCGAACCCTGTCCGCAGGACAGTCCTGCACTCCTGGGTTGCTAATAAAGCTGTTTTGTACCGCAAGGCAGTACATGTCTGTTGTATATCTGTATCCGGTGACATTCTCCCCCTCAAACTGTCAAAATTGAAATTCGTCCCTGCAAATCTCGCGTAAAATGGTAATGGGATATATACAACACCGCACCTGTTGTCAGGGGGAAGCTAACACAGCTGGGAGTGGTGGGTGTGATTCTCAGGAGGGATACGAGATGAGTGTATGTGATCACTTAACAAAGGATCAGTTCTTTGTATCGTTAATAGCCTCTGAATAACCAGTGTGACACCTGTGATGTCATTTGTTTATTGTTGTTCCTCTCTTACTTGGTGACCATCCTAAATTTGTTTGGGTTTATTAGACAAATTAACTATTTATTTGATTTGATATGTAAAATGCTTTTTTCCAAATATTACATATTTAACATTCTTTAATGCATGCATAAAATATCAAAGACTATATTGAATAGTGCTGGAGCCGGCCTCGGTGGCTCAGTTGGATGCGCCATCCGACTGGAGACCAGGAGGTCGCGGGTTCGACCCCCGCCGAGGTCGGCAACATTCTTTAGTGGAGATTGATCATGAAATATTTTCTACGGTCATTCTCTCCCTTCCGCTGATTCAAGAAGGGCAGTTATCAGTTTCTGGCGAAAGAATGTGCACAATACTGGTTAACCCCTTAGAGGACTAAGCCTGCCCAGTAAACGTGTGGCTAGGTAAACTGATCACGCTCGACATAACCCCGTTGGGTTGACTGGGCCGTAAAACATCAACACAAACAAATAGTAGGGGTGTAACGATACACCTACCTCACGATACGATACGTATCGTGATACTTACCTCACGATATGATACGTATCGTGATACTTTTAATCAGACAGACAGACTGACACACACACAGCCTGGCCATGCTATAAGCTTGTTCAGCTGTTAGATTCTTAGGTTTTGACTCGGGTTTTTGAAGGGTTATTTCTGGGTGTTTCTTTTTCATATAAGTCGACATATTAGAGGTATTGCCACTACTGTACGACACTGACCCTTTGCAAATTTTGCAAATACTTTTGGTTTTGTCAGTTTCTGGGACTCCTTTGTCGGACGTAATTTGAACAAATCCAAAAGTACTGGCGACTTAAAAGAAGCTGGCGGGTCAACCACGTTAGGTTCTCTGTCTTTTTGGCCCTTAAACATGCTCATTTTCTCCGCTCTTTCGCTTGAGTTTGCCGCGATCAGCTGTGACAAAAATTTCGAAGGTCAAGGTTATGGATTCGGCCTTAATGCATTCATAACAGGAGCGTTCGGCGCCGTAAAAATAACTGTAAACTTAATATTTTTTAGATGTCTGACTTTTTTTTATTTCATTCGAAATCTGTTAAGAAGCTAATACAGAACCATGTTATGGAAGATTTAATCATTAAAACAATATTTCTTTCACGAAAATTGAGATATTTTTATGGGCCGAACAGTCTATTGTTGCGAGTGCTTTTTAGCCGAACGGAATACGGTAGTTGTCGTAAGGTGAAAGAAGACACGTACATCGATAATTAATGTATCAATAAAGCAAAATTAAGTAGGATTCAACATAAAAACAACATTTAAGCAGTTTCTCTGCTATTTTTGTTCTTAATTTTGTCATTTGAAGAATTTTTTTTGGGTGAACCGAACCGAACGGAAATTACCAAAAAACGGACCGTGAACTGAACCGCCAGCTTCGTACCGCAGTGAACCGTACTTTCGGTGAATCGTTACTCCTCTAACGAATAGTGCTGGGTATCGATCAAAATTATCTATACGATATATGTATCGATACAAAATGATCGGTATTATATGTATCGATACAAAAGAATTATCGATACGATATATGTATCAGTACAAAAGGATCGATATTATATGTATCGATACAAAATGATCGATATTCGATATATCATTTGATACATTATCTAAGACACAAAATTGAACTATTTTCTAGTTTGGTAGCTTTTGTAGCCCTTTATACCATGTTTTATCCATTTGTAGCTTTAGTACTTTTCCCGATTCCCATCCTTATGTACCTGTTGGCTTTTAGACCCTCTCTGCTGCATGCTAACCTGCAGACAATGTTTGGGGCAAAATTCAAATTTCCCGCGGAATTTACCTTCGCGCAAAAAAAAGAGTAAGTTCACTATTAAGTCTAAGTACCTTAATAATCTGTTGTTGTTCGCATATAGGGATCGGTCAGGCATAATCCTACCGGTACGGATCTGTACCGGTGACGTCGGACAGCTCGCGCTTTTGATCCAAAGGAAAACGGTGAAACAGTTTTGACAGGTTTGTGTTGATAAAAAGAGAAAATCAGAAATTACTGACTTGTTACCGACTCTGAGGTTACCGATGTCTTATGAACTCGAATGGAAAATAGCACATTCGTGCTTAGTTTGTGCCAAGACATTGGATAAAGATGAAAGGCGAGCAGTACATACTGAATCAGGTGAAATTTATATTGAAATTCTGCTGCTTTCAGCAATTGCTGACCCGGACAGGTCGTGTACAAGGAATACAGGTCTTGCGACAATTCATTATCATTTTTCATATTTGAGATGCTCCCTTAATATTTCCTGCAATCAGAAACCAGGTCAGTCAATACATATTTTTAGCGGTTTCCGCAAAGTGAACTTAGATCTAGAACTGAGGCAAGAGTAGGCTGTAAGGCCAGAAAAAAAAATACCTGTGCTTCAGGTGGCCCGACCGACCCTACCCAACGACCGCCGACAGGTAAACTTTTTTTTTTGATTTTTGCGGCCGGTAAACTTTTTGCTCGATTTTTGCCAATTTCGCACCATTTCAGAGCCGTTTCGGTCCTTTTCGGTAAATAGTGTGACCGCCGGTAAATAGTGTGACCGCCGCCGATGTCTTTCAGACGCTTGAAATCAGCGTCTGCATAATTGTTGACTTTCTCCAAAATGGCAGCATGTGGTATACGGTCCTAAAATCAAACACAAAATATGCTATCTGTATTAATTATGCCCCCAACTTCAAAGAAGTTGGAGGGGCATATTGCTTCTGGGTTGTTCGTCCGTCCTTCCGTCCGTCCGTTCGTCACGCTTTTTGATGCATAGCATAACTTTAAAACCGTGAATGCTACTGTTTTGAAATTTCATATATGGATTCCTCATGAAAAAATAGCTGACACGTATTTTTTTTCTTGACAGGATTATGCCCCTTTTCTGAGTTATGGCCCTTTGAAAAAATATGGATGCAATCTTGTCAGCAAAATATCTCAAAAACTATTAAAGCTAGACCCTTGAAACTTGATGAATAGACTGGTAGTGATGAGTAGACAACCTGATTAACTTTTGAAAAATACTTCTTGAGTTATGGCCCTTTGTAATTTTGGGCAATTTTACCTTGGCAGCAAAATATCTCAAAAACTGTTAGAGCTAGAGCCTTGAAACTTAGTAAATGGATTTGTAGTGATGAGTAGATGACCTGATTAACTTTTGAAGAAATTCTGAAAAATACTTCATGAGTTATGGCCCTTTGTAATTTTGGGCATTTTTATCTTGTCAGCAAAATATCTCAAAAACCGTTGGAGCTAGAGCCTTGAAACTTAATGAACAGACTGGTAGTGATGAGTAGACAACCTGATTAACTTTTGAAAAAAATTTGAAAAATGCCTTTTGAGTTATGGCCCTTTGTAATTTTGGGCATTTTTACCTTGTCAGCAAAATATCTAAAAAACTGTTAGAGCTTGAGCCTTGAAACTTAGTAAATGGATTTGTAGTGATGAGTAGATGACCTGATTAACTTTTGAAGAAATTCTGAAAAACACTTCATGAGTTATGGCCCTTTGTAATTTAGGGCATTTTTAACTTGTCAGCAAAATATCTCAAAAACTATTGAAGCTAGAGCCTTGAAACTTGATGAATAGACTGGTAGTGATGAGTAGACAACCTGATAAACTTTTGAAGAAATTTTGAAATATACTTCTTGAGTTATGCCCCTTTGTAATTTTAGGCATTTTTATCTTGTCAGCAAAATATCTCAAAAACTGTTAGAGCTAGAGCCTTGAAACTTAGTAAATGGATTTGTAGTGATGAGTAGATGACCTGATTAATTTTTGAAGAAATTCTGAAAAATACTTCATGAGTTATGGTCCTTTGTAATTTTGGGCAATTTTACCTTGTCAGCAAAAGATCTCAAAAACTGTTGGAACTAGAGCCTTGACACTTGATGAATAGACTGGTAGTGATGAGTAGACAACCTGATTAACTTTTGAAGAAATTTTGAAATATACTTCTTGAGTTATGCCCCTTTGTTATTTTGGGCATTTTTATCTTGTCAGCAAAATATCTCAAAAACTATTAGAGCTAGAGACTTGAAACTTGGTGAATTGATTGGTAATGATGAGTAGATGACCTGACTAATTTTTTTGTAAATTCTGAAAAATATTTCATAAGTAATGGCCCTTTGTAAATTTGGGCATGTTTCCCTTGTGAACAAAATATCTCAAAAACTATTGAAGCTGGAGCCTTGAAACTTGATGAATAGATTGGTAGCGATGAGTAGATGATCTGATTATGCCCCCAGTTTCGAATGAAATTGATGGGGCATATTATTTTGCCTTCATTTGTCCATCCGACTGTTTGTCCGTTCATCAAGCTTTTTTTGTGCATGCCATATCTTAAGAACCCTGCACACTAGGGTTTTGAAATTTTATATTTGGGTTCCCAATGAAAAAATAGCCAACCCGTATTTTGTTTCTTGTCTAGCATGTTTATTCAAAGTTATGCCCCTTTGAAAAAAATCAGAATTAAATCTTGTGAGCAAGATATCTTGAAAAGTATTTAAGCTGGGTTTTTGAAATTCGATACAGTGAGTGGGAATGATGTGTACATTACCCGATTATATTTTGAGAGAATTCCATGAAAATATTGATAAAGTTGCGGCCCTTTGCAGTTCTGCTCATTTTGACCTTGTCAGCAAGATTTCTCGAAAAGCACTTAAGCTAGGGTCTTGAAATATTATATGCTGATTGGGGATGATGTGGAGAATACCCGGTTTGTTTTTTAGGGAATTCCATGAAAAATTGATGTAGTTATGGCCCTTTGTAGTTCTAGGCATTTTGACTTTTTCAGCAAGATATCTCAAAAAGTATTTAAGCTAGAGCCATGATATTTGGTATACTGATTGGGATTGAGGAGGAGATCACCTGAATAAATTTTGAACCAATTAAATGAAATGTTGGAGTTATGGCCCTTCGCAATTTCGGGCCATTTAATGTCATTGCTTTATTGTGTATAGCATAAGTTTAGAACCATGTATGCTAATGTTTGAAATTTCATGTTTTGATTCCTCATGAAAAAATAGGTGATCCGTATTTTTTTCTTATCCCAATCATCTCCTATTTTAGAGTTATTTCCCTTTGATAAAATAACATTGAAATCATATATTTGTACTGTTGTTACCGTCATGGCTAAGCAGTGTTGGAGTCAAACAGTGTTAGAGTCAGGCAGTTGGGGGCATAGTGTTTTACAAACACCAGCTCTAGTTTAGTGTAGTTTTGAAGATCTAAAAATGATGCAGTAAAGAATTGAAACAGTTGTTATACATGATATATTTATAACAGAGAAGAATATTGATGGAATTCTTTGATATTACATTAATTAAAAAAAGAAAAAAAAAGAAAAAGAAAAAAAAAAAAGGTTTTTCCGACCTACCGATCCTATTTTTTTTTTCAAGGGTCACCTGAAACACAGGTATCATTTATTCTGGCCTAAATGGCTATAAATGGAATGTATGTATGCATTGGTCAATCGATCGATCCAAATTACCACAGAATGGAAGACACAACATCAGTATGCCTAGTCAGATGGAAATTGGTCTCAAACAGGTGAACTATTCATGTAATCTTGCTTTGATATTATTATCCTGGTGAATTTGACGTGTTGTGTCACCAACAACAATTTTGACAGTTTCGTGTAAACGTTTAAAGAGCCCCCCCCCCCCCACCGGGGCTTGTATAGATAGGTTGGGCTGCAAGGTGCATCTACATAGAGCTGAAACAGATCACACATGATGGCAGGTAAACTACTTTAAAGGTCTAAGCCTGCCCAGGCAAAGTGGTGTGAGTCGGATAGTCCCAGCATATGTTTTATACCCTACTGTTTGTTGTGGTATTAGGGCATGATTTGTCATTTCATATCAGTGCACATAAACAGTCAGACTCGAACGCTCATGCACCCAGAATTAACATTTCAAACACTTCAGTGGAGATATATTGCGAAAATGTTGAATTGCAACTAAATAAGTGTACCAGGCTGTGCATCCGCTTTATTTGACGAGTCTGCACTGCATATTGAATGGACACTGCACATTCTAATAGTGAACAATGTATGTACATACTGATCTGGAACTACAATGGTCACACATAATAAATCTTGCCTTTAATTGGAGAGATCCATAGTACTCCTGTGTTGGGTGATATGCAAATATGAATAAAATGTCATTTTCCTTGGATTATATTTGCAATTAATATTACTACTCCGTTTTTTTTTCCTCGGGGGTGGGGGGGGGGGGGGACAGAGAGGCCTTTGAAAACCGTATAGACCCAGATCAGATGCCACATACAATATTGTTTCATCAGGACTTACGCTGTATACAACTTCCCATAGCACTAGTTAATCGTTTTTTTTTTTTCAATCCTAAAGTATTGATATTTTTCTTATTTCTCCTCGAAAACATGTTTTGGTACTCATTAGAAGCGCCTCGACGAAATAAAAATATTTACCGGATCCCCTCCCATACCTAGACCTATGTAATACCTAGCAGTGCTTTGAAAAATCAAGATACTGGAATGCCCTTGCAGTGATTTTTTTAGGCGTGCGTCCTGCGTCCTGTACACATAATTTTGCCAGAGGACGCAAAAAATTAGCCTCGGTGAGTCCCGTGGACTTATAACAAATCTCGAATGTACGTACATTTTGCTTCTTGAAATCTACTTTAATTTTCAGAAAAAGCGAATGCGCATGTGGTGTTTCAGTACAGTCTTTGGTAAAAGCCAGTACTGAAAGGCGTCGTATCCCTACGGTACACTGATTTTACCTATACAGTCAAATAATCAATACCAAGAAAAGAAAGTCTCTGCTTTGTATCACGGTCTAGTCAAAACAGACAAAATGTCTGTCCTTAATCATGTGTCACAGGTATTTGATCATCTGTCACTAAAACTGAAGTTTATGAAAACATTTTCATAAGCCTGTGGGTGAAATATTTTCTTAACACTTCGGTTTTAATAGACAGTGGTACTATAGTTTCATATTTCTCAGGAAGTTTTCTGGCAAGAATTAAAGCAACTCAGTCACCACTATTTACTTTTATTGCACATCCATTTAAAACATCAAGACAGTAATTACAAAACACTGTTACACAAGTTTAAATGAAAAGTCTAGGACGCAGCAAAATATTTCGCCACAAGTCCCAGGCTGGATGCATAGTTTGAGTTTGGGTTGCATGGATTCTGGTCCTAGTGAGTCCCAGGAACCATAAAGGCAAAATTGTAAAAAAAATCACTGCCCTTGTTAAGAAGGTAAGACAAGTATGATAAAAATAGCCAGGTTATATTTTGATATGCAGCTCATGCAAAATACACAACCTTGTCAAAACATCAAATGAACAGCAACATTAGAAAAGGACCATTATGACAATGATATACGTATCCGGACAGACTGATGCCTATCTTTTGCTACCTACAGAAATACTGATTGCTGTAGATTACTTAAGAATATACAGTATTAACAGTGAAACTCAGAATATGTGCAGATGTGCAGTCTGGACCTTCAATGTTTGCATAAGCCAAAATCAAAAATCTCTCTTTTCTCATATTCTGACACAACTGTCCTTTGTCTGAGCCAGGTCACTTAGTGCAATGCTTTAACCCTTAGCAGTTTGTGTAAAATTTTTGAGCTGGCGACAAATTGAAATAATTTTCTTATCTTTTGCAGAAAACAGGTTTTGGCATTTCATGCAAATTAATTGTCTGCAATATGCATGAGTAGCATTATTTTTATTTATGGGTGGAATTCAACTTGTTAGATGATTTCCCATGTGTTAAGGCTATGCAATTGCAAAATATTTTTTCCACCCGTCCGTCATGAAAGCTGCGTAAACCCTGACGAATTATCTAGTTAAGGTTAAGAGGTGTATCCAGAAATATTGTAGGGCCAAAACTACGGTAAGTACACTACCATATAACCTAATTAGTATGTGTACTTACCATTTTGCAGTGGTAGATATACTAAGACAAAATCTTATGATGACTGCGGTGGTGAAAATCATTTAATTTGTATTTCATTATATAGTGTATATAAATGTATTTTTAAACAACATAATACTTTCTTTTAAGTCAAAATATATTTAAAACAAGATTGAAGGACTACTAGGTTGTCCTCTGGTGTCCTGGGTATCCTCCGGTTTCCAGGGTATTAGGACCAACCTAATCTTCTGCTTTCAAACCCTGATGTGGGTTTGGGAACATGCTTGCCTTTGGTTGGGTTAATCTGCAGACCAAACCAAGCAGACCATTGGGCCATGGACCGGTCTGCAGTGGACCAAAAGGGGACATTTTGCAGGCCAACCCTGCAGACCAGACTATATGTTTCCCCATGCTCTTTACCAGTTATCATTATATTTTCATAAATAGATTATTGTTATGAGAAGCATTCACCAAAAACAAAAAAACAAAAAAAAAAAAAAAACAAAAAAAATCAAAATTTTTCCTGTTTCTGTTATTTAGTAGAATTGATTTTGTTTAATTTTCCCCATGCCTTGTTTCATTTTTCATTAATTCATATTTACATAAAAGTAACTATTCTAATGGTAGGCATTACCTTATTGCATTAATACCAAATAATCAGATATTTTTCCTGTTAATTTGGGAAATTAATTTTTGCAGATCAAGTACCTTCCAGACCAACCTTTTGTTCAGACAGTAAAGTAGACCAACCTTTTGTTCAGACAGTAAAGTAAATAATTTTGTGTCATTTTTTCCTCCATGCTCTTTGTCAATTATCATTATATTTTCATAAATAGACGAATTATTTTTATGAGTTGTAAGCATTTATGAATATTCCCCCACCCACCTCCCCACCAAAAAAATCAGAATTTTTCCTGTTAATGAACAAAAATGACCATACCCTGTATCATTTTTCACAATATTTACTGAAGGAATTATTTTTATGATAAGCATTGCATTAGTACCAAATAATCAGATGTTTTTCCTGTTAAATTGCAAAACTAATTTTGTGTTATCTCGGTTTAGAACTGGATGAAAAATGAAATGATTCTCTATCATATCTCTGAATTAGTGTTGGCAACGGGCTTGTCTGCTCATTCTGACATTCGTTTGTTCGTGCGTTCACTTGTTTCGCTTTCTTATGCATAGCATAAAATTAGATCAATGAATGGTAATGTTTTGAAATTCCATATATGGATTCCTCATGAAAAGATAGGTGACCTGTATTTTTTTTTTATTTTTTTCTTATCTGAGTTATCTCCCATTTTAGAGTTATTTCCCTCGTAATAAAATAACATTGAAATCTCGTTAGCAGGGTATCTCAAAAAGTAGTAGAGGTAGATCCGTGATATTTGGTATACTGATTGGGACTGAGATATTTGGTATACTGATTGGGACTGAGGAGGAGATCACCTGATTAAATTTTCAGCCAATTTAATGAAATTCTGTTGGAGTAATGTCCCTTTGCAATTTTATCTTCTTGCTTTCATGTGCATAGCATAAGTTTAGAACAATGTAATATGCTAATGTTTTGAACATTCATAAATGGATTCCTCATGGAAGAAAAGGTGACCAATATTTTTTTTTATTTTCCGAATTATCTCCCGGTGTTGAGTTATTTCTTTTTAAATTAAATAACATTGAAATATCGTCAGCAAGATATCTCAAAAGGTATTAGGGGTAGAGCCTTGATATTTGGTAAACTGACTAGGACTGAGGACAAGATCATCTGATTAAATCTACTCACCTGATTCAATTGAGATCACCTGATTACGTAAATTTACTCAATTTAGTCACACTCAATATTGACTGTCAACCAATCAGATAACTTGGTACAATGTATTCTTTTAAGTCACAAACCTCACAGAAACAGTGGCTTCTGATCTGGATCTGCACTGTTTGATATGGAATAGGTTTTCATTTTCAGGATAACTGGTTAATATATATTTAATACTCCGTTATTTCAGATAGCTTATATGGCATATAATATATATGCGTTTCTGTTTATATCTTATATGCGATATATTTAAGGATATAACATAGATGATATCCAAAGGACTGTATTAGATACAGTTTAATCAGTAATGGCAGACAAGAAGCATAGTTGTTTATGTGAGTATGGTCTGTTTACTTGAGTGGTATCTGTCATATAAAATTCACTCACATTGCAATTTATTTTTTGTTGAAAAGCAGATGTTTAGGATTTACATTTAGCATAAATTTACAGCACAACAAAGAAAACATTACATTAGCCATTTTATAACTGCTTCAGTTTTCCCGTTTCTGACTAAAGCTCAACAAGCACATAATCATGCTCATGTAGAGCTTGTTTCCTGAGATTAAACTTTGAGCAGACATTTGAACCTCATGATTGGGGACTAGGGTTTTAAGCTAACAATCATTCGTGCATTGTTACACCCTGCATTACGTCCTGATACTCTCGCTGGTGATGATGTTTGCTTGAATACTTATTTACTTACCAAACTAACTGTCTTGGCAAACAGTGCATACTCAGATCTGACTGCTTGTCCAGGGACTGTCTGATGAAGGAACCATCTGACCAGGGTCTACACTGTTTGCCACATTGTCTGCGTATTTTTTTTATATTTTTGTTGGGGAAAACATCAGTGTACAAAATTTAATATAATTACAGCAATTTTAGTGAGTTTTGAAAATGATATGACCACTTGACTTAATGTCTTTAGCGTACCTGTCAGAGTGAAAGCTCTGGGCGAGCTATTATGATCATTCTCTTTCCATTGTCGTCCGTCGGCAACAATTAGTTTGTTAACACTCTAAAGGTCACAGATTTGCCCCAATCTTGATGAAACTCCATAGAATGTTTGCCCTATGATATCTATGTCAAGTTCAAAACTGGGTCACTTGGGGACAAAAACTAGGTCACCAAGTCAAATCAAAGGAAAATATTCTAGAGGTCCCATTTTTCAAGCAATCATCATGAATCTTTCTCCAAATGTTTGTCTTGATGATTTCTAGGTTAGGTGTGAAACTGTGTCACTTGGGGTCAAAAACTAGGTCAGTAGGCCAAATCAAAGGAAAGCTTTGTGAACAGTTTGGCGGTCACATTTTTTTGGAGCAATCATCATGAATCTTGCTCAAAATGTTTGTCTTGATGAGTTCCAGATCAAGTTTGAAATTGGGTCACTTTGGGTAAAAAACTTTGATCACCGGGCCAAATCAGCAGAAAACCATGTTAACACTAGCAGTCATATTTTTCTAGCAATCATCATGAATTTTGTGCGAAGTGTTTGTCTTGATAATTTCTAAATCCAGTTTGAAACTGGGTCACTTGGAGTCAAAAACTAGAACACCAGGCCAAATCAAAGGAAGACCTTGTTAACACTCTAGAGGTGACATTTTTGAAGCATTCATCATGAATCTTGCCCAAAATGTTTGTATTGATGAATTCTAGGTCAAGTTTGAATTTGGGTCACTTGGGGTAAAAAACTGGGTGACCAGGCCAAATCAAAGGAAAACCTTGTTAACACTCCAGCGGTCACATCTTTTAAGTAATCATCATAAATATTATTTAAAATTTCTTGGCAATCTCTTGTTCTAATTTAAAACTAGGTCACAAGGAAGAACCTTTTTGACACTCTAGAGGTCACATTTTTGAAGTGTTTATCTTGATAATTTCTAAGTGAAGTTTGGAACTAGGTCACTTATGACGTATATTTCACGATCCAATGACTGTTAAGTTTTTCCGTTTAGATCAGTTTCTCAGTAAATATTTGTCCTACAGAGTCATATTTGGCACTTGTGAAGTGTTTGTGTTTAGGTCAGATTCTCAGTAACCATGGCTCCTACAGTCATTGATACTTAGTACATGCATACCTCTTAGCATGGCCCCTTGAGTGCAGTCAGCCATATTTGACCTTGACCTCTGCATCACAGTCTATTAGACATGCAACATTGTCTTACATTTCTAGGTCATGTTCTCAAAGTGCTATGATACTCAGGTGAGTGATACAGGGCCACTTCTTGTCCGCTATGTAACTTGAATACCCTTTTGAATATTTTGATGATATTAGGTAGAACTGTAGAACAAGGCAAGGCGACGTATTATATTATGATTGAAATAGATATAGTGTCCACACTGTAACTCAAATACCCTTATGAATATTTTGATGGTACTTGGTAGAAATGTTGAACAGGACGAGATGATGACTCTGCCTTTCTTACTTTTGGTGTTATCTCCCTTTGTTATATTTCACATTGATTATGCATTAATTTTGTGCCCGCTCTGTAAGTCAGATACTGTTTGGAATATTTTGATGATACTTTGAAGACCTGTAGAACCGGATTAGATGACATGTCTCATAAAAGAATGACAACTCTGGTTTTCTTACATTTGGAGTTGTCTCCCTTTTTTTTGTTTGACATAGATTTCGTGTCCGCTCTGTAACATGAAAACCCTTTGCAGGTCAAGCTCTTTATTATTATTTGCTAAATTTTGGTTGAGTTATGGTCCTTTTTCAACTTAGATTTTGTAGGTGTGTTGATTTCCGTGCAAAAACTTTTGCAGCGATGCATTGTTTTTCTAGATTATTTTGCAGAAGGGTGTACCGTTGTAATATACATGTCAAGTTCGATATAAGTAATCATCCGCAAAATTTTGGCTGAGTTATGGCCCTTTTTTGACTTACTTTTTTTGTTGGTATGTTGATATTGGTTTCTGCTCAGTAACTTTATCAATGATGCATTGATTTTATTGAAATTTTGCAGAAGGATATATCATTGTACAATACAGGTCTACTTAAATTTTGGTTATCATCCGCAAAATTTTGGCCAAGTTATGGCCCCTTTTTCAACTTTGTTTTTGTTGTTTGGGTAAAATGCAAGGTAAAGATATTGTTTCCCTTCAATAACTTTTGAAGGGATGCATTGTTTTCATTCAAAGTTTGTGAGGGGATGCCTTCAGGGATAGGAGCCATAATAAGGACCAGTGTTTTTGTTTTTTTTTCTTTTCATATAAAATGTTTGGCTCTTTAAGCAGGCGATGCACCCAATTCTCAGAATTCTACTTCACCATTGAAAATAGTGGAAATGATTACAAATGAAATGAGTCTTGAGTTCAGATAATTGTTTGTCTGTTACAGGAAAGAATAAATCACTCTGCACTTTTAGAGAAGTTTGGAGGCATTCACATTATTGAAGGCTATTTATGCAGAGGTGATGAAAAAAAAAAGTTAAATATAGACAAGAATGTTAGAGAATTTTGGGAGAAATGTCAAAGAAGTCAGATGGGTAAGAGGTGTATGGAGAAAGAAAATTTGATCTTTGTGGACAACTCAGTTTTTAAGAAGAAAAGAGAAGCAGTATTTGCCTCTTCAAGTCCAGTTACAAATAACAATATCCCAAATGTAGAATTGTTTCCATGAAAACGCATCAAAACACTGCCTTTAATTCTACCTAAACAAGAAGAAAATCCAGGACAGTCCTCTCAGTCTGAAAGATGCATCAAAGCTAGTGTCACTTTTATTGTCAGCCAGTTTCAGTGTTAAATCCATTGCTATAGAAATTCTCAAAATTCCACTGTTAAAGCATGTACTGGAAACGTTGTTGTGTGAACTATCGGGTAAAAACAAGATTCTGACAAACCGAAAACATGGCAAACTTAGTAACCTTGTAGAAGGAGAGTACAATGATTTGAAGACATTCAAATGGGATGATATTGTTGAGCTTTGGCAAGAATTTCCTCTTCTGGCTAAAGCATTGGTCTCATTTGTCATACCATCATCAATGGAAGTCCGTCATAGAAAACAAGCGGCTCCTGACCTTGTCCCCAAAATTGGGACTATATATGGAATTTTGGCCCAGGCAAGGCAGGATAGATTAAGTAAAGTCCAGAAGAGAGTTAACATCTTACTCCATGACAATATCTGTGATCAGAAAGTAAATATTTTATTAGCTCACCTGAGCAAAAGCTTAGGGTGAGATATTGTGATCACCCTCTGCCCGTTGGCCATCGGCCATCGTCAACAATTACTTTGTTAACACCTGCACATTAATCAAAAATCCAATTATGATATGATATGATGAGGTCACAGTTTAGACCCACTCTTGATGGAACTTGCCCATAATGTTTGCCCCTATGAAATCTAGGTCAAGTTTGATACTAGGTCACTTGGGGTCAAATACTAGGTAACCAGGTAAATCAAAGGAAAAACTTGTTAACACTGTAGAGGTCACATTTTTTGAAGCAGTCAGCATGAATATTGCTCAAAATGTTTGCCTTGATGATTTCTAAGTCATCCATATTTGACCTTGACTTCTATTTCACAGTCCATTGGACATGCTACATAGTCTTACTTGCTAATATAATCATTTTGAATTTTGATCAGCATGTTTGCCTTGATCAGTTCTAGGTCAGGTTCTCAAAGTGCTAGCCGGCCTTGGTGGCTCAGTTGGATGGGCCGTCCGACTGGAGACAGGAGGTCGCGGGTTCACCCCCCGCCAAGTTCGGCAACATTCTTTCAAGGAGATTGATCATGAATATTTTCTCCGGTCATTCTCTCCCTGCCGCTGATTCAAGAAGGGCAGTTGTCAGTTTCTGGCGAAAGAATGTGCACAATACTGGTCAACCGCTTAGAGGACTTAGCCTGCCCTGTAAACGTGTGGTCAGGTAAACTGACCGCGCTCGACATGACCCCATTGGGTTGTCTGGGCCATAAAACCTCAACACAAACAAACAAATTCTCAAAGTGCTATGATACTCAGGTGAGCGTTACAGGGCCATCACGGCCCTCTTGTTAAGAATTGTAGCCTGATCATTGCCTTCACTTCTGTATTTTAATTCTAAATTTTTATTGTTCATTATGTCTGTGCACCAACTTCTTTCTTTCTAATTCACTCTATTTCAAATGACATTACTGAATAAATCAGTCAATAATAAAGAATAACAACACAGTGATGAAAAGAAAGCTAGATCAAGGTTAATATTGAATGAAAATGTGTATTTTTATCAGGTCATTCTCACATTTGAAAAGAAGTTTGTCCATATTTAGTTTCTTTTAAGAAAGTCCGTGCTATGCTGCATTTCATGTTGGATTTATACTGAAAACCATGGTGAGTCTTGGGAGGATCAGTCAGTTTCAGTTGTTGTTAAATATTGCCAGAATCTGTATTTATCATATATTGTTGGTGTTACATGGTGGATAATGTCATGACCACAAATGTAATAACACATGGTTACTGGTGGGCAATGTCATGACGCTGCCCGTGACATCTTTGTGCTTTCTACTGAATTTCTTTTGAATTTGTCTGGCAATAAAAACCAGTTTAAAATTGTTATATGATAAAAACAGAATCTTACACTCGTGTTCATTTCATAAGAAATTTATGAAACTCACCTGAGGCTCGTTCATAAATTTCAGTTGAAATGACCTTTCATTTAAGAGCCTCTATTTAAAGTATGGCTGAAATGGCAAACTAAGTAAAATACTTTAAAGACCTCATAATCATCTACTACATGTTGACTTCTTTAGTTTATATCATCTGATCTTACCTAACCTGAGCTATCCGCAGGATGCTTATGTCTGTCGACAGTCAGTACCTTAAAATGTTAAACACCTTTATAAGATAAACAGAATCTTACACTCATGGTCATTTCATATGAAATGTATGAAACTTGCCTGAGGCGCATTTCATAAATTTCATGAAATGACCACAAGTGTAAGATCTTTTAAAGTATGGCAAAAATGGCAAACCATTTAAAATACTTTGTAATGACTTCATTATACTCATCTACTGCATGTTTTCTCCCATAGTTGATCTCACCTGAGCTTATATCACCTGAGCTATGCTCAGGATGCATTATAATGGTCAGTAATTTCTGTCAGCAGTCGATAGCATAAAATGTCAACTCCAAAGCCGCAGAAGTGATTTTGCCCATCTAAGGTAGTAATCTTGGTTAACAGTGTTTGTGTGATGTGGTGATGTGGGGTGGGGGGTCAGATGGGTGGGGGTGGTGTTTAGGAGAAATTATTGACTGTAACACATGCATAGATGTTCTTTTCTAACATTTCAATTTGAGAAAATGACGTTTCACTGTCTAACATCAAAGAATGAACGCGTGTCATCAAAAAAAGGTGGCTTTTTACATCATACTGTTCTGCCTTGCTATTTATTGCAGAATACATCACGGTATCTTGCAATTTCCAATACTGATGCGCTGTGTTAGAACACTACTTTTGTCATGAACTCGTATGCCTGAGTTCATCAAATGAAGTCACAGTGAAAAATGCACATTTCCTGAATTTTGAAGAATATAATTAAGTTCAATTTTCTTACATATATGATGTGCATTTGTTCCAGGTGTTTGACAGATTACACACAATGGGACTGTGTTTGTGCTATGGCCACAGCTTGACAATACTAGAGAAGCTTGGTGGGAATTTCAAAACTGAAGTCATTGATGCCCTAAAGAACAAGAAGAGACTAAGAATTGTTGGAGACAACATAAATTGGTACACAGGTATAGCATGAACAAATGTTTCAGTATGTTGTATTATATACTGAATAAGATATCTTCAATGCCTTAACTGAATAAGACAGCTAATATAACACTTCTGATAAATTATATAGTAATTTAGATACAAATAAGTCACATCAAATCTTTTATGTGACATTATGGTTTATCGTATATATTTTATGACAAACTATATATCTTATATTATATATGATACATAAAGGATCTTACACCAGTTTTCATTCCATATGAAATTTATGAAGCGAGCCTTGAGAGTGTTAGATTCTCTATCATATAACAATTTTAGATCAGATTTTTATTGCAAAAGAATTTCATTAGAAATCATAGGGTCATCGCGAAGGGCGTGATGACGTTACACGCTAATAATCGTGTGTTATTACAATTGTGGTCACATGATTTTTTTGACATGACGTATCCACTAGAAAGCAACATTACATGTATATGATAAATCTGAATTAGCATGTAAGATTTTTTTCTAGTATTATATAACACATTGTCTCATCAATATGGTAAAGTGAAGCTGAGTCACTACTGTGAGGATGGTCTTTTACTTGGGAGTCTCAGTGTATTACCCACCATGCAAATAAGATTTGTTGAAAAGCTAATGTTTAAGATTTAGAAATTTACAGAACAATAATGAAAACTAACTGCTTGGGATTTCCCAGTTTCAGACTGTTCCCCGAGATAAAAATATCAATTTGAGCAGGCATTTGAACCTCATGATTGGGGACTAGGTTTTTAAGCTAACAATCATTCATGCATTGTTACACCCTGCATTATGTCCTGATACTCTCGCTGGTGATGATGTTTGCTTGAATACCAACCAAACTAAAGACAACATTACATTCTATGATATGAATTACTTAAATGCTACAAATTACATAAATTCACTTATGTTCCTAAGGTTTTGGAGAAACATTGAAAAACACTGGAAACTCTTATTAGACGGCTCCTCTTAGAGCTGTCTGATCAGGGTCTACACTGTTTACCACATGGTCTGCATCTTTTTTTTTTGCACATTTTGGTTATGAAAACCATACTGTTGAAAGTTTACTGTAAATACATCAATTTTTGGGAGTGCTGAAAATGAAACGATAACATGTAATAACATATGTTAAAGGCAACTCTACTTCTTGCAGATAAAATCCAATTTAAAATCATTATATGATAAACAGAATCTAACACCCTTGGTAATCTTGAAGGCATTTTATAAAACTTGCATGATGCCCATTTTATGATTTCATATGAAATCAAAATTACAGTAATACTGTATGTGCTTTCAATGTTACATCTTACAAAGCTTATATGGTCTTACACCAGTGGTCATTTCATGTGGAATTTTTGAAACAAGCCTATGGCAAGTTTCATGAACTTCATATGAAATGATCACCAGTGTAAGATTGAGATAATCTAATAATGGTTTTAAACAGTATTTTAGTTTCCAGATAAGTGAACAAGAAAACAGAATTTTGTCTTGGGTAGAGTCATGATGTAACGTGCCAGTAAGCATTTGTTATTACAGTAGTCATACATTTTTTTATTGCATGATGTTCTCCACTAAATAACAACGATGTTATTGTACCCCCGGTTACGAAGTATGCCGAAGGGTATATAGTTTTCGTATGTTCCGTTAGTCCATTCATCTGTCCGTCCATCCAGATGTGATTCTATAACCAAGTTTTACTTCGAAGTTTTTTGATTACTTATAACTCTGCAGCCATTGATCAATAGATCAATATGGGCGAGAGGTCAAAATATAGGACACCCCAATAAAGTACTATATTGTGCTTTGTTTATACAAATAACCTCTTATTAAAGAAGGACTGGCGTCAGACATGTTTATCACATCAACATTCAGTGTAATAAGGTCAAGGTCATTGTGACCTTATTTTCATGCTTCAGTGATTCTGACATATATTTTGAACTATTTCATGGATTTATGCCTCAATAAAGTAGTATGTTGCAGTTTGTTTGTACAATTTCTTAAACAAGGATGGGCATCAGACATATCTATCACATCAACATTCAGTGTAATAGGGTCAAGGTCATTGGGATCATATTTTCATACTCCAGCAGTTTTGCCGTATATCTTGAAGACTATTTCATGGATTAATGTGATACTTGGAATATATGTTCTGTGTGACACCACAATTGACAGCATAACAAATGTAGGGCACCTTGACCTACATTTCATGGTTCAGTAATTTTGCCTCAACTCTTGAATGTTAATTGATGTATGCATGTACATCATTATTTGGGATTATGAATTAATATGATCCAGCAGTTGACCTGAAAGTAAATGTAGGTCACTGTGACCTATAGTTCATAGTCCAGTGATTTTATTTACATCTTGAACACAATTTATGTATTACTAACATTTTGGGGTTATGTGACCTATATTTCATAGCCCCGTGATTTTGTCTTATATCTCCCACTGTTTGATTCTTAAATGTCATATTTACATATAAAGACACTGTGTGACCCAACTTTCACCTCAAAGTAAATAGAAATCAGTATGACCTATATTTCATAGTCTAGTGAATTTGCTTAGTATCTTTTAGATTATTTAATGGATTAGCATCATAGTTGGTATGCATCAGTAAGACCATCAGATTAACTTCAAGTATATGTAGGTCAGTGACCTATATTTTATGGCCCAGCAAATTTGCTTCATATCTCAAAGACTATTTACTCCAGGAAAGTTGTGTTTGGAATGATCGATCAGTGACATTGTAAACTATAGCTTGCTTTATATCATGGTCATTAACTTTAAATATTTTATAATGAAGAAATGGCGCCGGCTGGGGGTATTCGTTACCCTCTTGGCACTTGCTCTAGTATGGTACATGTTTCAATGTTCAAAATCATTTTATTGAGTTGACACTTTTTTCAGGGGTTCGGGATGTCAGGCAAGACCATCATGGACACATGCATAACGCATTTGGTTCAGCAGTCATTGTTCAGAATATGACATTTGACCATTTGGATCATGTACACCCTCGGCGAAGATTAAGATACATAAGATATATGATATATCATATTAAATAATTTATTTAATTCCAAATATAAGATAACCTATTCACCATATAAGATAACTTAGTTGTTAAATAAGATATCTTAATATATAATACAGATATCTCATATACTACATAAGACATCTGCTATACTAAATAAGATATTTAATTGAATGAATATCTACTTTAGTAAATAAGATATCTTGTATCGTATTTAAGATATCCTTTATAGCATATAAGATATATAGCATATACAATATCTTACATAGAGGTTATTTATTTGTTTTGATCGATTACAGAGGAATAATTCACAAGTGCTCTAAGGCTTGCGCGTAAAAAAACGAGTGAGCGAAGTTCTATTGATTCAAGTTTCAAATATAGGATATCTTATTTAGCATATAAGATAGCTCATGTAAGTTATGTATGTCCTGTGCTAAAACAACTATCTTATATTACACATACGGTATTTAATACTCTTTGACATATTAGATATCCTTTATAACAGTTAAAATGTCTTATTTGGTATATGATATCTTATACAGTACATAAGATACAGGATATAAGATGTCTTATATAACATAAGATATCATTTCAGAATAAGAAGTGGAAATGGCTTGCCAATTGCCATATTACATGAATATGTTTGGAATTAATTTGTATCATTCATGTCTAGTAATGCTCTGCTCATGATTCTTATTTTCAGAAGAAGGCCGTCTTCACCTTGAAACTTTCAAACGGTGAAACAAAAACTATACTGCTAAAACGAAAACCGCTTCCTGAAGATCATGTGAAGAACTACGCTCACACAGTTCTGGAGCTTGGTATGCTGTTTCAAGGACTACTTCACATGTGCAAGTATCCTATCAGAGAGAAAGCTTTGAGCTTAATGAAGCTGATCATGTTGGTTTTCAAAGCCAATAACAATCTTTCGAAGTATGCCTACGAGTGTATGGTTTTTCTTGTTCAGCAGTTGTGTACCCTGTCTGAAAAAGAAGCTACAGAACAGTTTTATGGTCTGTTTGTAAATACCAAAGGAAGATTAGACAGTCACATTCCAAGTGACTTACAAATGGAGTATATTGTTAAACTGGTAAAAAAGCACTTGAAACATATGTATTCAAACCAGACCGCAGAACATCTCTACAAGAACGGGCGCCATCACAGCTATGGCAGAAATTAGTGAAACTTTTGATGAAATAAGTGGTGGTGTTATTAGAGCTAAAAAGCACTCCACCAAGGACAGCAAACGTGATGAGGTGGATATAATTACAGACTTGCGAACAGTTCGCCCCTTCGTCTTTCAAAGTGGCAGAAAGCATGCCACTTTCCCAGGAATTAAACCCAGTGTGAAGATAAGTATGGACCCAGCATATTATAGGTCATGGATTGAAGAACAGAAGATTAAGTGGCTACAGAAATAGGCCAGTAGAAACAACAACTGATAAAGATGAATAAAGACAGGTTTCTCAGATGGAATAAGTTACTGGGCATAGTCTCACAGACTGGTTACAATTCCATTTAGCTAAAGCTTGGTCCTAGAGTTATTTAAGTATAACAGTTCCAGGTAGAAGGAGTATCAGATAACTATTTTTAATATTTATCCATGAAAACATATGTTATGGGTACTAATTAGAAGTGCCTCTGTCAGGTGCCTCTAATGAGTAACAATAGCATTAAGTTTTGTTATGAAGATGAGATACAAACTAAATCATTGGATAAAATACTTTTTTCAACCAAAAACAGCTGTGATTTTTTAACAGTTATCTACAGACATATTGTTTGGAAGCTCATAAGGAGAGCCACACCAGAGCGCTTCTAATAAATGTTGATGCATTATTAATGGTCATTAGATAGCTCTCTACTTAAAAATTGTTCAAGCTGTATGGCAAGCCATTTTACTATTGCCAGCAAGCCGTTTTACTATTTATTCTATCAATAAGATATCTGATTTAATATATCAGATATCTTATATAATATATCAGATATCTTGTATAAAATAGAGATCTGATATGTCAATTAAGATATCTAATATGCTATATAAGATATCTGAATTGACATATAAGATATCTAATATGCTATATAAGATATCTTATATGCTGTGTAAGATATCACATATAGGATAAAAGATATCTTATTTACTAAAGAAGATATCTCATTTATTCAATCAAATAACGTATCTCATTTAGTATATCAGATATCTTATTTAGTATATTAGATATCTATATTAATAATTAAGATATCTTATTTAACAAATAAGATATCTTATATAGTAAATTGGATATCTTATATGTAGAATTAAATAAGATATCTCATATATTATATCAGATATCTTATATAGTATATAAGATATCTCATATAGGATATAAGATTCTGAATTAGAATATCAGATATCTTATATCCTATATTAGATAGCTTATATCCTATATAAGATATCCGATATAATATTTAAGATATCTATTTTGCCTAATAAATAGTAAAACGGCTTGCCATAAAGCCACCATGTATTCATCGCGCTATCAAGTCCTTGAAATGAATACTCCTGTAAACCCAACTTTATGTAGAGAAAACTGGGGTTTATAGGGGTATTATAAGATCGTATGACCACATGTGTAATAACACATGGTTACTGGCACATAAAGTCATGATGCCACCCATGACAGCCTTATGTTTTCTACTGATTTTTCTTTTAAATTCTTAAGCAGTAAAATTTGATTTGCATTCATCATGTGATAATCAAAATCTTACACTCCTGCTCATTTCATATGAAATTTATGGAACTTGCTCAAGGCTCATTTCATAAAAGTCATATGCTATGACCACTCTTCTAGTTCAGATATCTTATTTCCTATATTAGATATATTTTATCCTATATAATCTGATATAACATAGCACTAGTTAAGGTGTTTTTTCAATCCAAAAGTATTGATAGTTTTCTAATTTTTCCATGAAAACATACGTTGTGGGTACTCATTAGAAGCGCCTCGTCTGATGAGTACCCACAACATATGTTTCATGGAGAAATAAGAAAAATATTTACTGGATACCCTCCCTTATCTAGACCTATGTATAATATATATATCTGATTTAGTTCCACATATATCTTATTTAACATACAAGATACCTTATTTGTTAATTAAGATATATCTTAATATAGATATTTGATACACTAAGTAAGATATCTGATATACTAAATGAGGTATCTTATTTGATTGAATAAATGTGATATCATCTTCAGTAAATAAGATATCTTATATCCCATATAAGATATCTTATATAGTATATCAGATATTTGTTATAGTATATAAGATATCTTATATGTTAATTAAGAAATCTTATATAGCATAGCAGATGTTTTATTTAGCATATAAGATATCTTACTTGACATATTAGATATCTTATTCATGTAAGATATTTTATATAATATATCAGATTTATAGAATAAATAGTAATGCGGCTTGCCATAGGACCCAGGTATACATTTCAGTGTGTTTTCTGCCATTTTTATTGGTTAACTGCTGAATAAAACCAATTTTAAACAGTTTCTTCTCATTTCACTTTGTTTCATGTAACTCAGAGCTGGATACAGCTGAAAGAATTTTGCAAATAGAAACAATTTCTGGAGAAGAGAAGTTTATCACAACAGCAAAAGTATATAACCACCTTGTTAACTAATGAAATGTCAAATCCTATTTTCTAAGAAAAAATAGGTAAAATGTTTTAAAATTTTGCCTTAGAAATGTTTATCCAGCATGCAAAGTGTTGCATTGGTCTATTATTGCAACTACATTCTCTGCCACACAGCTCTGTAATGTGGGATAATAACTTATGTTTTCATAAGTATAGAAGGTGAAGTTTTCTGCTATATCTTTATCCAGCTGTTCTGATAGTCCAGTGTTCAGAGATCCTGTAGGACCTAAGGCAGCATTTCCCAGAGTGAAGTAGTCAATTAGCGCCTGATAGACACAGCTAACTCTTTCACCATATGAAGAAACTTCTTCATCTTTACCACTCATACTTACATCCGAATCCGACTTCATATTCATTACATTTGTACAAAGACAATAATCACAGTCACAAAGTCTTTCACATTTGTCACAGCACTCATGCGGAAACTTAAACTTCTTCTCGGGTTAGCTACCAAAATGTTGACATGGGTATTCTCTTCTGCATTGCTTAGTCATGCAAAATTCGCGGATTTCATCTGTCACCTTTGCTGCTGTTGAAATGTCACTGTTATTAAAATGTACAACTGCATCTGCCGGCAACCCATCCCTCCCTGCTCTTCCTATCTCCTGAATATACGCTGAAAGCATATGAAACAATATCACGTGCCAGTAAACCTCAACACAATTTGTGCAGCCGGCCTCGGTGGCTCAGTTGGATGCGCCGTCCGACTGGAGACCAGGAGGTCGCGGGTTCAACCCCCGCCGAGGTCGGCAACATTCTTTCGTGGAGATTGATCATGAAATATTTTCTACGGTCATTCTCTCCCTTCCGCTAATTCAAGAAGGGCAGTTGTCAGTTTCTGGCGAAAGGATGTGCACAATACTGGTTAACCGCTTAGAGGACTAAGCCTGCCCAGTAAACGTGTGGTTAGGTAAACTGACCGCGCTCGACATGACCCCATTGGGTTGACTGGGCCGTAAAACCCCAACACAAACAAACAAACAACACAATTTGTATCAAATTCTATAGTTTTGATACCACATTTTTCGTATTTCCACTGGTGACTGTGAATTGTATATAAATTTTAAGTTTAAATTTCTGATTGGCCTGATGATCTGAGTTCATAGAGGTTATTTACTTTTTTTTAGGTGGATAACAAGAATATTCCATCGTGCATGCTGAAAACATTCAGATTTTCACGAGTGGGAAGCACGAGTGAAAATTCAAATGTTAATTTTCAGCAAACGAGATGAAATATTTTTGGTATCCATCGAAAGGAGGTAGATTTTCTTTTTATTTTATAGCAGAAAATAACATCTACAGCAGAACATAAACATAAGTCCTCGCTCGCTTCAGTGCAACAGTCACTAGTGAAATGATATTATATTATTTCACTAGTGTTTGATATCATTTGCATAAACAAGAGGGCCATTATGGCCCTGTGAAGCTCACCTGAGTATCACAGCACTTCGGGAACCTGACTTAGAACAAATCAAGGCAAACATTCAGACCAAAATTCATAATGAATATATTAAGAAGACAATGTAGCATGTCTAATGGACTGTGAAATAGAGGTCAAGGTCAAATATGGATGACTGCAATAAAGAGGCCATGCTAAGATGTATGCATGTGCTAAGTATCACTGGCTGTAGGAGCAAAAGTTACTGAGAAACTGATCTAAACACATACACTTCACAAGTGCCAAATATCACTCTGTAGGACTAATGGTTACTGAGAAACTGACCTAAACGGAAAAAAAACTTAATAAAGTCACTGGACCATGAAATATGTCATAAGTGACCCAGTTCCAAACTTCACCTAGAAATCATCAAGACAAACATTTTGAACAAGATACATGATGATCGCTTCAAAAATGTGACCTCTACAATGGTGACCTAGTTTATAACTAAGTGATCCAGTTTTAAAAAATATCTAGAAATCATCAAGAGAAACATTATGAGCAATATTCATGATGATTATTTGAAGAATGTGATCGATGGAGTGTTAACAAGGTTTTCCTTTGATTTGGCCTGATGACCTTGTTTTGACCCCAAGTGACCCAGTTTCAAACCTGACCTAGAAATCACCAAGACAAACATTTTGAGAAAGATTCATTATGATTGCTCCAGAAATGTGACCTCCACAGTATTAACAAGGTTTTCCCTTGATTTGGCATGGTGACCTAGTTTTTAACCCAAAATGATCCAGTTCCGAATTTGACCTTGAAATCATCAAGAAAAACATTTTGGTCAAGATTCATGATGACTGATTCAAAAACGTGAACTATAGACTGATAACAAGGTTTTCCTTTGATTTGGCCTGATGATCTAGTTTCTGACCCCAAGTGACCCAGTTCTGAACTTGATCTAGAACTCGTACACAAATATTTTGAACATGAGTCATGATGATAGCTTACAAAATGTGAATGCTAGAGTGTTAAAAAGATTTTCCTCTGATTTGGTTTGGTGACCTAGTTTTTGACCACAAGTAGCCAAGTTTCAAACTTGACCTAGAAATCATCAAGATAAATATTTTGAGCAAGATTCATGATGATTGCCTCAAAAATGTGACCGCTAGAGTGTTAACAAGGTTTTCGTTGATTTGACCTGGTGACCTAGTTTTTAACCCAAGTGACTCAGTTTTGAACTTAACCTAGAAATCATCAAGATAAACATTTTGAACAAGATTCATGATGATTGCGTGAAAAATGCGACCTTTAGAATGTTAACAAGGTCTTCTTTTGATTTGGCCAAGTGACCTAGTTTTTGACCCAAAGTGACCAAGTTGCGAACGACATAGAAATCATCAAAACAAATATTTTGAGCAAGATTTATGATGACTGCTAAAAACAAGAGGCCCACGGGCCACAACTCGCTCACCTGAGTGAAACTGCCACTGCAGATATGCAGATGGCATGCAACATTTTTCCAATACTCTTATGACAAGGCAATGGCTTAAACAGTTTTTCAAATATCTTGCTTACAAGGTTAAAATGCTGAAATTTTCTAAATGTTACAAGTAAAATAAGTCACCCCCAATGCCTCCTACCAACTTTTGAGTCAACTGGCATTTCGGTGCAGTAGAAGAAGCAAAAAATAGATTTTCAAGATGGCTGCCATCTTGGATTTCCGATCGGAATGATTATAGCTATTTTCTGATCTACAAGTCACCCTGATGCTTCCTACTAAGTTTCAAGTCAATTGACTTTTAGTTTTAAGAGAAGAAGCGAAAAATAGATTTTCAAGATGGCTGTCATGGAGGCCATCTTGGATTTCTAATTGGCACGATTTGAGCTATTTTTTATGTACAAGTCATCCCGATGCTTCCTAGCAAGTTTGGAGTCAATTGGCCTTTCGGTTCAGGAGAAGAAGCGAAAAATAGCTTTTCAAGATGGCTGCCATGGTGGCCATCTTGGATTTCTAATCAGCACAATTTTAGCTATTTTTGATTTATAAGTCACCCCAATGCTTCCTAACCAGTTTGGAGTCAACTGGCTTTTGGGTTTCGGAGTAGAAGCGAAAAATAGATTTTCAAGATGGCTGCCATGGTGGCCATCTTGGAATTTGGACCGACACGATTTTAGCTATATTTGATCTACAAGTCACCCTGATGCTTCCTAGCAAGTTTGGAGTCAATTGGCCTTTCGGTTCAGGAGAAGAAGCGAAAAAGATTTTCAAGATGGCGGCCATGGCGGCCATCTTGGATTTCCCATCGGAACGATTTTAGCTATTTTTTTTATCTACATTTCACCCTGATGCTTCCTACCAAGTATCGAGTCAATTGGCCCTGGGGTGTAGGAAGAGTAGGCCTTTAAAGCAATTGTTCACGCCGCATGACCCATGATGGACGACGGACATTGACTGACCACAATAGCTCACCATGCGCACTTCATGCTCAGGTGAGCTAAAAATCTGAGCAAATTTGGCTCAGTGGCTTCAGAGAAGTCGTCAAATTCTCAACAATTTTCCCATATAAATGTTATGGGGCTCATACAAATGCATGGGGAAGCAAACTTGACCTTGCCGTAAAAAGGTCAAATGTCAACGTACGATAATCTTTTCAGCAATTTTTGGTAGATCTCCTGTCCCTGATGATTTGTGCACAGATTTAGCCCCAAGGCATCCTCAGTTCTGAAGAAGAAGATTTTTAAAGGGTCTTACCATATATGGGCATGGTGGCCATCTTGGTCGACCTACCGCGACCATTTTAGCAATCTTTCGTTCCCCTGACTTAAGAAGGCACAATATGAAATGTGAGCAAATTTGGCTCAGTGGCTTCAGAGAAGAAGAAATTTAAAATTCTCAACAATTTTCCTATTCAAATGTATGGGGCTCATACAAATGCATAGGGAAGCAAACTTGATCCTGCCGTAAAAAGGTCAAATGTCAACGTACGACAATTCTTTTGGCAACATTGGTAGACCTCTCCTTCCCGATGATTTGTGCAAAGATTCAGCCCCAAGGCATTCTCGGTTCTGGAGAAGAAGATTTTTAAAGGTTTTTACCATATATGGGCATGGCGGCCATCTTGGTCAACGGACCGCGACAATTTTAGCAATCTTTTGTTTCCCCACACTAAGGTGGCTCCATATGAAATTTGAACAAATTAGCTCAGAGGCTTCAGAGGATAAGTCGTTTGAAACTCTTAACAATTTTCCCATTCAAATGTATAGAGCTCATACAAATGCATAGGGAAGCGAACTTGACCTTGCCGTAAAAAGGTCAAACGTCAACGTACGACAATTCTTTTAGCAACTTTGGTTGACCTCTTGTCCCCGATGATTCGTGCAAAGATTCAGCCCCAAGGCATCCTCGGTTATGGAGAAGAAGATTTTTAAAGGTTTTTACCATATATGGGCATGGCTGCCATCTTGGTCAACGGACCGCGACAATTTTAGCAATCTTTTGTTTCCCCACCCTAAGGTGGCTCCAAAGAAATTTGAACAAAATTAGCTCAGAGGCTTCTGAGGAGAAGTCGTTTGAAACTCTTAACAATTTTCCCATTCAAATGTATAGAGCTCATATAAATGCATAGGGAAGCGAACTTGACCTTGCCGTAAAAAGGTCAAACGTCAACGTACGACAATTCTTTTAGCAACTTTGGTTGACCTCCCGTCCCCGATGATTCATGCAAAGATTCAGCCCCAAGGCATCCTCGGTTATGGAGAAGAAGATTTTTAAAGGTTTTTACCATATATGGGCATGGCGGCCATCTTAGTCGACGGACCGCGACCATTTTAGCAATCTTTCATTCCCCCACCCTAAGGAGGCTCCATATGAAATTTGAGCAAAATTGGCTCAGCGGCTTCAGAGGAGAAGTCGTTTGAAAATGTTAACGGACGGACGGACGGACGCACGGACGGACGGACGGACGACGGACGAAAAGTGATCACAATAGCTCATCCTGAGCAGAGCTCAGGTGAGCTAAAAATTTTACCGCTAGAGTGTTAACAAGGTTTTCCTTTGATTTGGCCTGGTGACTAGTTTTTGAATCCAAGTGACCCAGTTTTGAACTTGACCTAGAAATCAAGACAAACATTTTGAGCAAGATTCATGATGATAGCTTCAAAAATTTTATCGCTAGAATGTTAACAAGATTTTCCTTTGGTTTGCCTGGTTACCTAGCTTTTAACCCCAAGTGACCAAGTTTCAAACTTAACCAAGTTTCAAACTTCATCAAGACAAACATTTTGAACAAGATTCATGATGATTGCTTGAAAAATGTGACCTCTAGTCTGTTAACAATATTTTCCTTTGATTTGACTTGGTGACCTAGTTTTTTACCCCAAGTGACCTAGTTTCAAACTTGACCTAGATTTCATAGGGGCAAACCTTATTAGCAAGTTTCATCAAGACTGGGTAAAAAGTATGGCTAGAGTGTTAACATACTAATTGTTAACGATGGACGATGGACGATGAACAACAGACGACAGACAGAGGTTGATCTCAATAGCTCACCCTGAGCTGTGCTCAGGTGAGCTAAAAAGATCCACAGTCTGTCTCATCTGAGGTCTTAGCGATAAATTGTCTGTTGCAGGAGAATCTGAAGTTCATTTCATAAATCTAAAGCATAAAAAAACAAAAGCTTCACAAGCCGCGCATTATACATCCATTTGCTAAGACAGTTGGGCAAACATTTTTAAAGGAGTTGTAACCAATGTACACTATGTGTTTGACTAAAAGATGGACAGGCAGACAAACAAGAATAGCAACTCTGTAATTAATGATTTCACCTATATTAAAACAAATAACATATTAAATACTGTAATTATAAATGAAAAAAAGCATACAGGATGAAGTGGCACAGATGTTGAAAAATGCAGGTCAAACCAGGGAAATAATTTATAAAATAGGTAAACTAGAGTTACCATTCTTGGTCATAATGTATTCCCTTTGCATTATACACACCATCATTATGTTTCGTTAAAAATATATAAAATGGTTGAGGCATTAGATAAGGATAAGAATATTTATAGGGCAAATAATTCAGGACATAAATAGGCCAGAGTTGTTGTTCTTGCTCTTTATATATTGACCCATTGTTACACACATTCCTACAAAATTTCATTAAAATATTTCATATGGTTATGGCATTAAGGATTGAATGAGAATAGCCTAAACAATTAATTTGCATAGGAATAGTTATGGAATAATAATTACCAGCTCCAACCACTGGTAACTAGAAAGGGAGCACAATCGTTCTTGTACGAGACCCGTCATCCTGACCTAATACAAATTCCTATAAAATTGCATGAAGATATTCTGAAATGTTACTGCATTAAGAAGCGTACAAGAATATTTAGAAAAATTAATCAAAGGGATATGAATTGGAAAATAAGAAAGGGGAAACAACCATTTTTGTGCACATATTCTTAACGGTTAATGAGTTATGGCGCGTACAAAAATGTTGGGAAAAAATTATTCAAAGGTGCATAACTTGGAAAACTAAGAAAGGGGGAACAATCATTCTTGTGCACAACATGTCGTCCTGACCTAATACACTTTCCTATAAAATTGCATGAAAATATCCTGAACAGTTACTGAGTCATGGAGCATACAAGAATGTTGCTGGACAGACGGACGGACGGACACAGGCAACATGTTATCCTGACCTAGTACATGTTTCTATAAAATTGCATGAGGATATTCCTAAAGGTTAATGAGTTATGGCGCGTAAAAGAATGTTTGGAAAAATAATCAAAGGGGCATAACTTGGAAACTAAGAAAGGGGGAACAATCATTCTTGTGCGTGACGTGTTGTGATGACATAATACATACTATTATCGTATGACCCCGCTGTTATTCATTGAATAACGTCATGTTATAAAAAATCGTATAACCACATGTTATATATCACTAGTGGGAACAAGTAACCCCAACACAACGTGAAGTATATATTTTTTCTTTTTTGTGTGGTTTTGATTAATGTTAAAGTCTGTGAAAATGGTAAAAAGAATGTATTTGGACCAAAATGGCAAAATTTTGGCACAAACAATTTGCTAATTACCTTATTTGAATAAGTAATAAAATCTGGGTGAATACATTTTTATTATAGTTTGCTATCTTACATTTGATATAAAAACAGACCTTGAGAAATCTCTGATAAAAGACTGAACTTTAACCTGTACAGATAGAGACAGAAAATGGAATAAGAACAACTGATCCAAGAAGTTAAACTTCATTTACAGAGTGTGTATATACATTGTAGTACAACTAGTCATCTAAGAATTATTCTTCTAGCTTGCTTTTTTCGACAGAAATTTGATTTGTTACTTTTCTGGCCTCTGAAATTAATTATAATAGGACTGTAATGAGCAAAACTGATTCTAATCAAACAATTATGTCAGACAACATGAAAATGTACACACTAGATATGAACAAAATAAATTCAGCCATAACTATGCTTTTTCATTATCCTTGTTTGTCTGACGCACAACTGTAAAGGAAAGAAATTTGGATAAATATGAAAAAAAAAAAAAAAAAAAAAAAAATCAAAAAATAAATAAAACAACTGAATTTCCATACATTTTACTGCCTTGTAGAGGCAATTCAAATAAATACCCATAACTCAGGTTTTTTTATGGAGAACTGACCAAAGTTATTCTTTATTTATCACCAAATTGACAACTTATCTGTCAGTTTGGTCCAACTCACTACTGTCAGAACCAATTTCCAGAACTCTAGTGTATAATAGTCTTCAATCTAAATTTAACAGCCTCTAAGGAGAGAAAAAAAAAAAAAAAAAAAAAGAAAGAAACAAGAGGGCAATGATGGCCATGTAACGCTCACCTGATTATAATAGCACTTTGAGAACCTGACCTAAAACTGATCCAGGCAAACATTCTGATCAAAATTCAAAATGATTATATTAGTAGCACGTCTAATGGACTGTAAAATAGAGGTCAAGGTCAAATATGGATGACTCAAAAGGCCATGCTAAGATGTATGCATGTACAATGTACTAAGTATCACTGGCTGTAGGAGCAATAGTTACTGAGAAACTGACCTAAACATAAACACTTCACAAATACCAAATATCACTCTGTTGGATCAAAAACTACTTATAAACTGACCTAAACGGAAGAACTTAAAAGAGTCACGGACCAGTGAAATATACGTCACCTAGAAATCATCAAGACAAACATTTTGAGCAAGATTCATGATTATCACTTCAAATATGTGACCGCTAGAGCATCAACAAGGTTTTTCTTTATTTTGGCCTGGTGACCTAGTTTTTGACTCCAAGTGACCCAGTTTCAAATCTGACCTAGAAATCATCAAGACAAACATTTTGAGCAAGAATCATGATGATTGCTTCATAAATGTGACCGCTAGAGAGTTAACAAGGTTTTACACGGATGTGGCCAGGTGACCTAGTTTTAGACCCCATCTGACCCAGTTATGAGCTTGACCTAGAAATCATCAAGACAATCTTTTTGAGCAAGATTCATGATGATTGCTTCAAAAATGTGACCGCTAGAGTGTTAACAACATTTTCTGCTGATTTGAACTGGTGACCTAGTTTTTATACGCCCGTTCAAAAAACGGGACATATTATGTTACTGGGTATGGCGTCCGTCCGTCCGTAAACTTTTTAGTTTCCGACTAACTCCTCCTACAGTATACATCCGATCAAGCTGAAACTTGGTATATAGTTAGATCGTGATGTGGCGCAGCGCATATTGTTTTGGGGTTACAGTCCACCAAATGTTTGCAGAGTTATGCCCCTTAGAAAATTTCTGTAAACTTTTCATTTCCGGTTAACTCCTCCATTTTACATCAAATCAAGCTGAAACTTCATATATAGTTAGACCATGATGTGGAGCAGCGCATATTGTTTCGAGGTTACAGTCCACCAAATATTAACAGAGTTATGCCCCTTTGAAAATTTCATATGACTTTCAGTTTCCGGCTAACTCCTTCTACAGTTTACATCCAATCAAGCTGAAACTTGATTTGTAGTTAGACCATGATGTGGAGCAGCGCATATTGTTTCAAGGTTATAGTCCACCCAATATTAGCAGAGTTATACCCTTTGAAGATTTCTATAAATTTTTCGTTTCTGGCTAATTCCTCCTACAGTTTACATCCAATCAAGCTAAAACTTCATGTACAGTTAGACCATGATGTGGTGCAGCGCATATTGTTTTGTGGTTACAGTCCACCAAATATTAGCAGAGTTATGCCCCTTTGTAAAGTTCAGTGAACTTTTCGTTTCCGGCTAAATCCTCTTACAGTTTACATCCTATCAAGCTGAAATTTTATTTAAAATTAGACCATGATTTGGAGTAGCGCATGTTGTTTCAAGGTTAAAGTCCACCAAATATTAGCAGAGTTAAACCTCGTTGAAAATTTCTATTAATTTCTATTAATTTTTTGTTTCTGGCTAAATCCTTCTATAGTTTACATCCGATCAAGCTGAAACTTCATAAATAGTTACATGATGATGTGGAGCAGCACATATTATTTCGAGGTTACAGTGCACCAAATATTTGCTGATTTATGTCGCTTTGAAAGTTGTTGTAAACTTTTCGTAGCATATTGTTTAGAGGTAATGGTGTGCAAATTTTATTTTATAATAGGTATATTTTTTGCAAATAACTAAAGTTTTGGTCATATGGGCAAGATATTGATTTTTTTTTCTTCTTTTATTAGATTTGCATGGAAAGGTTGCCATTATTAAATCTGTATGAATACATAACTCTTTTTGGATTTTTTTTTTTTTTTAATATTCTGATTTGGCTCCCTTGAAGAACAAAAATAAAATCAGTATAAAACAAGTTAAAGGTTTACAAAAAAAATTCCTTGCAGCATTTTTATTTTTTTTTTTGGTTGTTTTTTTTTGTTTTGTTATTGTTTGGTCCGATATTGAAGTATAGGAAAAAACAAATCAGCTAAAGGCTCATATGAGCTTATTATAGTCATGCTTCTGTGGTGTGTCCTCCGTCAGAAAGCACTTCTCCCTAGAAACAGCAAATTCTCCCTATTTGCCCAGGAGGGAGGTCACTTCTTCCTTAATTCCTGGGCCAGCTTGGTCGCTTAGGTTACAGTTCACCAAATATCAGCAGAGATATGCCCCAATGAAATTTTTTAAATTTTTTTTGTAATTCCACTTACAGTTTAAATCTGGAGCACTGAATTATACAGGAGCCAGTTTTTGTGCTACATCTTTTTACTTGCCACGGGGGTATAATGCCCCTCTTGGCAGAGCTCTTGTTACCCCAAGTGACCCAGTTTCAAACTTGACCTAGAACTCATCAAGACATTTTCTTTTGATTTGGCCTGGTGACCTAGTTTTTGAACCAAAGTGACCCAGTTTCAAACCTGACCTAGAAATCATCAAGACAAACAATTTGAGCAAGATTCATGATGTTTGCTTGAAACATGTGACCACTAGAGTGCTAACAAGGTTTTCCGCTGATTTGGCCAGGTGACCTAATTTTTCACCCCACGTGACCTAGTTGCAAGACTGACCTAGAAATCATCAAGGTAAACATTTTGAGAAAGATTTATGATGATTGCTTCAATAAATGTGACCGCTAGAGTGTTAACAAGGTTTTCTGCTGATTTGGCCCTGTGACCTAGTTTTTGGCACCAAGTGACCCAGTTTCGAGCTTGACCTAGAACTCATCAAGACAAACATTTTAAGCAAGATTCATGATGACTGCTTAAAAAAATGTGACTGCTACAGTGTTAACAAGGTTTACCTTTGATTTAGCCTGGTGACCTAGTTTTTTACCCCAAGTGACCAAGTTTTGAATTTGATCTTGAAATCATCAAGGTAAACATTTTCAGCAATATTCATGATGAATGCTTGAAAAATGTGATCTCTCAAGTGTTAACAAGGTTTTTCTTTCATTTGACCTGGTGACGCAGTTTTTGACCCCAAGTGACCCAGTATCAAATTTGACCTAGATTTCATAGGGGCAAACATTCCGGGCAAGTTTCATCAAGACTGGGTCAAAACTGTGACCTCTAGAGTGTTAAGAAACTAATTGTTGACGACGAACAACGACAGTGGGTGATCACAATAGCTCACCCTGAGCTTTATCTCCGGTGAGCTAAAAAAAAAGAATAAGACTGTTATTATACCAAAATTTGGACTGTGTGGTTTCCCAAAACAAAAAAAAGTGCACAAAACAATGCAGACAGTGTAGCAAACAGAGTAGATCCTAATCAAATTACTCCTAATATATCTGATTTGAGTCTGCACTGTTTGCAATGACCTTTATGCCTGAAAACTTGGGAACATTAAGGTATTTAAATAATTTATAACATGTAAATGAAAATGTAAATATTCAAGCAAACATCATCACCAGCGAGAGTATCAGGACATAAAGCAGGGTGTAACAATGCACGAATGATTGTTAGCTTAAAACCCTAGTCCCCAATCATGAGGTTCAAATGCCTGCTTGAGTTTGTATTTTCATATGAGTGAAAGAGAGATACATGAGAATGATTATGTTCTTGTTAAGTTTAGGTCTGAAACAGGAAAACCAATGCAGTTACTGTCTCATGTAATGGTTTCTTCACTGTTTTGTAAATGTTTAATCTTAATCTTTAACATCTGTTTTCAGCGTAACTGTATAAATTGTTTGTTTGTGTTGAGGTTTTACGGCCCAGTCAACCCAATGGGGTCATGTCGAGCGCGGTCAGTTTACCTAACCACACGTTTACTGGGCAGGCTTAGTCCTCTAAGCGGTTAACCAGTATTGTGCACATTCTTTCGCCAGAAACTGACAACTGCCCTTCTTGAATCAGCGGAAGGGAGAGAATGACCATAGAAAATATTTCATGATCAATCTCCACGAAAGAATGTTGCCGACCTCGGCGGGGATTGAACCCGCGACCTGGTCTCCAGTCGGACGGCGCATCCAACTGAGCCACCGAGGCCGGCACCTGTATAAATTGCATTATGTATAAATTGCATTATGAGTGAATGATACTACTCACAGTAATGACTCGGCTTTGTCTCCACCACTATTGATAAAACTGTATCTTATACAGTATTATTTTATGTCTTGTACAGCTAACTCTCAATATCTCAAACAATGATATGTCAAACGAATGCTTAAGTAAAATAAACTTATGGACAATGTTGTAATATAGTTTCGTTGTAAGTTCGTAAGATAATACTGTCACATGACCAGGATGGCTGGTGAAAACACTTCAAAAATATTCTTCCCAGTGGTTCAGGACCATTAGACTTCTTGCTTCTTTTTGTATTTTTAATTAGGAGAAAAACAATACAAAAATAATATTGAAATATTGAAACTTTTGTTGACATTTAAAACAAAATAGAGGCAAACACATAAAAGCTAGTATGCACTTATTTTCAGCCATGTCTGACATGAGAAAGCCTGGTTTGTTTCCCAGTTTAACTGAAT
Organism: Anodontia alba; assembly: GCA_964016985.1. Classification (NCBI taxonomy): domain Eukaryota; kingdom Metazoa; phylum Mollusca; class Bivalvia; order Lucinida; family Lucinidae; genus Anodontia; species Anodontia alba. The sequence goes on from OZ024837.1 coordinate 45,080,871, forward strand.
TTGATCTGTGCAGCTACAGAGACCAACTAGGACAGAGAAACTAGAGATTGTATGTTATCTTAGTAGCCAAAACAAGGATGCTGATCAGACTGCACAGATGCACAGGTTGATATGCACATTTAATGTCTGCATATGGCAGAAAGCAGGTTTTCTCATTGCTTGGCAACATGTTTCAGGTCTTTCATTTTTTGTGTCTGTGCATGACAAAATCAACAGTTTGACTTGTACATAAAGTCTGTTCAGAATCTTTATGTCTGCATGAAGACACCTTTGGTCCTTCAGTAGACATACTATCATACTGTCCAATTTGATCAGTTTTCACTGCGGCCACAGTTGGTTTTGTCAAGTGGCGGCTACTTCTATAACTGTTTTTAAATAATGTTATAATGTCTGAGGCAAATGCACACCAAATGAGCTTTTATTCAGAAATATGAAGACAGATTGTTGAATTAACCCTGTTCAAAAAAGAAAACTTTATAATGGAACAGACAAAATAGAAGAGACAAACAAAATAGACGTAATAAGAGAAGGGACAAGATACCTTAGTTAAACTGGCTGATCAGAAAAATTTCAATGTGTACCTGAAGGAACTCTATACATTTATAAATGAGTAAAATTGTGATCTTCTGTAGAGAAAACACAAAATGAGATGTTATAACCTGTGAAAAGAAGAAAACACTTGAAATAAAACTGAGTAAATAGCTTAGACAAAAAAAAGTATAAACTAGAACAATGTTTTTGGAGGAAAACATATGTCCCCCCACCAGTTTGAACAGACATATTAAAATAGATTGTATCTGTAATAAACTCAAGGCCACAATATACCAATATGTAAGGCCATCCTTAAAATATTCTTTGTTTGCTGTGCTCCTACCCACCAATATGAGAATGGGTAGGTTGGTAGGTCATTTTTTTTTTCTAATCAAATATATTTTTAGCTCACCTGAGCTATGCTCAGGATGAGCTGTTGTGATCACTTTTCATCCGTCGTTAGTCTGTTAACATTTTCAAATGACTTCTCCTCTGAAGCCGCTGAGCCAATTTTGCTCAAATTTCATATGGAGCCTCCTTAGGATGGAGGAACGAAAGATTGCTAAATGGTTGCGGTCCGTCGACCAAGATGGCCGCCATGCCCATATATGGTAAAAACCTTTAAAAATCTTCTCCATAACTGAGGACACCTTGGGCCTGAATCTTTGCAAGAATCATCGGGGACGGGAGGTCAACCAAAGTTGCTAAAAGAATTGTCGTACGTTGAGGTTTGACCTTTTTACGGCAAGGTCAAGTTCGCTTCCCTATGCATTTGTATGAGCTCTATACATTTGAATGGGAAAATTGTTAAGAGTTTCAAACGACTTCTCCTCTGAAGCCTCTGAGCTAATTTTGTTCAAATTTCATATGGAGCCACCTTAGGGTGGGGAAACAAAAGATTGCTAAAATTGTCGCGTTCTGTTGACCAAGATGGCCGCCATGCCCATATATGGTATAAACCTTTAAAAATCTTCTTCTCCAGAACCGAGAATGCCTTGGGGCTGAATCTTTGCACTAATCATCGGGGACGAGAGGTCTACCAAAGTTGCTAAAAGAATTGTCATATTTGACATTTGACCTTTTTACGGTAGGGTCAAGTTTGCTTCCCTATGCATTTGTATTAGCCCCATACATTTGAATAGGAAAATTGTTGAGAATTTTAAATTACTTCTTCTCTGAAGCCACTGAGCCAAATTTGCTCAAATTTCAAATTGAGCCTTCTTAAGTTGGGGGGAACGAAAGATTGCTAAAATGGTCGTAGTCCGTCGACCAAGATGGCCGCCATGCTCATATATGGTAAAACCCTTTAAAAATCTTCTCCAGAACTGAGGATGCCTTCAGGCTGAATCTGTGCACAAATCATCAGGGACAGGAGATCTACCAAAATTGCTAAAAAGATTGTCGTACATTGGCATTTTGACCTTTCTACAGCAAGGTCAGGTTTGCTTCCCTATGCCTTTGTATGAGCCCCATAACATTTATATGGGAAAATTGTTGAGAATTTCAGACAACTTCTCTGAAGCCACTGAGCCAAATTTGCTCAGATTTTTAGCTCACCTGAGCATGAAGTGCTCATGGTGAGCTATTGTGGTCAGTCAATGTCTGTCGTCCATCATGGGTCGTGTGGTGTGCACAATTGCTTTAAAAGCCTACTCTTCATACACCCCTGGGCCAATTGACTCGATACTTGGTAGGAAGCATCAGGGTGACTTGTAGATAAAAAATAGCTAAAATCGTTCCGATCGGAAATCCAAGATGGCCGTCAGCCGCCATCTTGAAAATCCATTTTTCGCTTCTTCTCCTGAACCAAAAGGCCAATTGACTCCAGACTTGCTAGGAAGCATCAGGGTGACTTGTAGATCAATTATAGCTAAAATCGTGTTGGTCCAAAATCCAAGGTGGCCACCATGGCAGCCATCTTGAAAATCTATTTTTCGCTTCTACTCCAAAACCCAAAAGCCAACTGACTCCAAACTGGTTAGGAAGCATTGGGGTGACTTATAAATCAAAAATAGTTAAAATCGTGCCGATTGGAAATCCAAGATGGCCGCCATCTTGAAAATCTATTTTTCGCTTCTTCTCCTGAACCGAAAGGCCAGTTGACTCAAAACTTGCTAGGAAGCATCGGGATGACTTGTAGATCAAAAATAGCTAAAATCATGCCAATTGGAAATCCAAGATGGCCTCCATGACAGCCATCTTGAAAATATATTTTTCGCTTCTTCTCCTAAACCTAAAAGTCAATTGACTTGAAACTTAGTAGGAAGCATCAGGGTGACTTGTAGATCAAAAATAGCTATAATCATTCCGATCGGAAATCCAAGATGGCAGCCATCTTGAAAATCTATTTTTCGCTTCTTCTACTGCACCGAAACGCCAGTTGACTCGAAAGTTGGTAGGTCGCATTGGGGATGACTTGTTTTATTTGTGACGTTTTGAAAATTTCAGTATTGTAACCTTGTTAGCAAGATATTTCAAGAACTGTTTTAGCCATTGCCTTGTCATATGAGTATTGGAAAAATGTTGCATGCCATCTGCATATCTGCAGTGACGGTTTCACTCAGGTGAGCGAGTTGTGGCCCGTGGGCCTCTTGTTTCTTTTACTGTAGACAGTATATGGTCCAAAATGTTGTCCATAAAGATATAATATTTCACAACTGAAAATAAAATTTATGATAAAAAGATTGTAGTGAAGGTAATAGGCTTTTTACAAAAAAAAAACAAAAAATAAAAAAAACTCCAGAATGACCAAAAAAGAAATTTGGGTAGGGCCAGTTTTGGTGGGTAGGTAGGAGCACAGCACACCAACAATTCTTTTAGGTCAGCCTAAGTTTGGTCAAAATTCATCCATTCCTCAATGAGATAGGGTGCTGACAAGCCATTTTCTAAAATCATAGCCCTTGTGTAACCTTGAAAATGGGATCGAGGTAAAAAAAAAAAAATCTAATCTGTTCTTGTCTCTGTCTCAACAATACAGCTGTGCAAGCTTGGTCAAAATCCATCCATTCATTCAGCAGATAGCGTGCAGACAAGCCATTATCCAACAAGTTTAGTGTAAATACATCAATTTTTGGGAGTGCTGAAAATAATAAATTATCGGTCCTGCCATTGTGATCATTAATCGATGTTATCACCGAAGACTTGGTCATACTTTTACCTGTCTGTCTGAGCCTGACTCATACCATATGCTATACTTTACTGTGTGTACTTGATCTGACAGGCCTGTGCAAACAGTGTAGACCCAGATGAGATGCCGTAAAAACTGCATCTCATTAGGGCAATAATTATCTTGAATGGTTTTGAACTTATACAGTGCAAAGAAAACTACTATTGTCAAGTTTCAAAGGGGAATAACTACTACAAGAAGTATAGAACTACTACAAGAAGTATAGAGAAAAGAGTTACACCTTTTCTGGTCTGCACATCATCTTATGATGCTTTATATTTCTGTAATATTTCAAAAAAATATCTTGTAATATTTCAAAAAAATATCTTGAAGGGCTTTCTACTTACACAAAGGAAACAAAACTAAATTCAAATTTCAAAGGAGAATAACTCCAAAAATATATAAATAAGAGTTACACAGTTGCACGTCCTCCGATGATGTTTTATATTTCCATAACATTTCATGAAAATACCCAGACTGTTTTTTTTATTTAGAGCAGACACGCACATACTGTTAAATATCATCTGATGATGCTTTATATTTCTATGAAGTTTCATAATACCACCTTGAACAATTTTCAACAAAATTACAATTGTCAATTTTCAAAGGGGAATAACTCCAAAAATGTACAGGAAAGAGTTATGGTTTTGGGGGACTGCATATTGTCTGATGATACTTTATATTTCTGTGAAGTTTCATGAAAATACCTTGACTGTTTTCAAGTTATTGAGAGCTGACATGAAATGACCTTTGTCAATTTTCCAAGTTATAGAGCGGACATGATTTTGTGACATAAACAGACAGACAACCAAGTTAAAAACAATATCTCTGCCCTTTCAGTTGAGGGAGACAGAATTAGATCAAAACATATCTTCTAATACTGAGTCGGTCAAATTTGACAGGTTCACAAAGACCTTAATACCTATGGTCAAAATTGCGTAATTCATGGCATAATGGTTTATTAGCATGTACATCCTCCTTACTGCAAGATTAAGCTCTTATTTCCTGGCTTTAATAATCTTTCCACTGTAAAAATATTTCAGTGAGGTTTAAGTTGCAATAAGTATGAACATAAGGTCCTATTTTACCTCCTTCTGAAGCCCAAAAATAAAAATAAGCTTGCAGTGAAATCTATGCAGAAAAACTGTTTTGGGGATTTTCAATTAAGTAAGATTCAGACTGACCTACTCAGCCACAGGCTGGCTACATGTAACTCATCCTCAGAGCAGGATTAGCTTGTCTTGAGAGTTTTAATAGAGAGTATACTATTTAGACCAGGGCTCTGGAAATTTTGAAATCTGAATCGGTTCAGCCAATGACGATGACGTCATCAATGAGCCCCATTTCCAAAAAAAAAAAATATGTATATATCACCAGTCACGAAAACTAATGACAATTGGCAGTCCTATAGCTCCTTTTAAATAATACATCTCAGCTCCGTTATATGACGGAAGTCCTGGTATAACGAGCATGATCAAAGCTGGCGTCATCATTAAATACAGTCAGGTATGTAAAAAGAAAGAAAAAAACAAACAAAAAAAAACGGTTTTGTTGTTATTTCCACCTCTGCAGGGTTTTCCTAAACTATTTATAAAAAACTGATTCCCGTCTTGTATAAGCGCGAAGACGGCGGGAAACAGGAGAGACGGAACGAAACGACTTTCATGGACCTAATTAGGTAAAATAAAACAGGCCTGCGCCTGGGCGGTTTTGCAGTTTTCAATGTTTCAAGATCTGACCAGACAGATTAAATTTTAAGCACTGACCAATCTTGTCTAGCGCAAGTGGTGCATTATTTTTACCCTGAAATCTACCTTGAATTATACTCGCGTGTTACGGCAACAAAAAAAAAAAAAAAAAAAAAAAAAAAACAGAAGCAATCAATAATACCCAGATCAGACGCTGTTGTATGGGACATCTGATCAGGACGTACACGGTTTCGGAATTAATTTATCAAATCTGGTACCGACAAACCGTGTTGATCAAAACAAAAAAGAAGAGGAAGAAAACGGGTGCATTCAAGCAGTGCATTCTTTTATCACTCTCAGTAAAGCGGCCTTTGATCTTTTGGACACGCCGACTGCACCTGAATGTTTTGCAGTCTCAGTGTATTCACACGTGTCACACAAACGGATTAATTATCAGACTACCGTTACTGATGATTCGTGTTAATCGCTTGTTTACCGCACAAAGGTCAGTGAAGTGTTGATTTTTTGACAATGTTTGGATAATGACGTAATTAATTTGTGCTGCGGTAGGTTGCCGTTACTCATGTCTCTCCAATATACATGTCAAATGACCGTTTAGAGCATTTTAACTACCATAATATCGCATTTAAAAGGTGCGCGGACGTTGTCAGTTTGGGAAGACTTGACCGTTTGTGATTTTTTAGACATCATTGATTCGTGAAAATTGGTTGGTTGGGGAAAAATGGGGTTCAAGGCACAAACCTGTTGAACTGATTTATTAGCGTTTTGGGGTGTTTGAAATCGGTCCAGAATTCTTAATTTCGGTCCAGACCAGCTATTTTTCCGTTTTCCTGAGCCCTGGTCTAGACATCAAACAACTGTGCTGATCAGACAGCACAAATGCACAAACTATGTGTCTTTCTTGTTCACATATGGCATAAAACCAGGTTATCACAGGATGAGACTCATATTTTTTGCTTCGATCATATATCATGTGTGTTTCTTTCAATATGTACACTGCATCAACATGTTACAGGGTTCATACATTTAGAATTGACTAAAATTCCCTGACATTTCCTTGACTTTTCCCTGACGTAAATTCAAATTTCCATGACAATATCAGAGTCAGAAATTTTATGAATTTAGCAAGAAAAATATATCGGGACCAAACTTTCAAGTGTCATAAGGCTGAAACGTAAAATTTCCTGACACATCACAGAATTCCCTGACAATTCCCTGACCTTGAAAAAAATTAAATGTCCTGACATTTCCCTGATATGAACCCTGATGTAAGTTTTTTCATACTTGTAAAATGCATTTTTATCTATTAATAACCACTTGATATATCCTGACATTTGAGTTATCAGTTCAATTTGTGAGACACGCATTTCGTTTGTGATTTTTGTTGATATTTTATGATGACGTGTACAGGTGGCATATTCCGCCACCATGTTTGGTCAGCCGGCAGATTATCCAGCTGTCCTCTGCCTTATTTCAACTCTAGACATAAAACTACATTTTGGTGAAAATTTCATGGAAATTGGACCAAAATTTAAAACGTCACCAAATGCTTAAAGGTCATTTTTATGTGTTTTCTAGTTTGAGGCATTTATTGTGGAATAGGATTGTATGATGTCTTGATACTAAGCATAACATGACACAGCCAGGGTGCTCTCATTCTTGTACGACCGCGCACAGAAGTGCCCTACCCGGCACATCTGCCCTCAAATCCTAGCTGAAGCACTGTGTATACATGTGTAAACACAAAGCGTGTAAATAAACCAAATGGTATGCACAAACGAGAGGCCCACGGGTCGCTCTACTGAGTGACACAGCCACTGCAGCTATGCAGATGTTATGCAACATTTTTCCAATCCTGCAGGGCTTCCGTTAAGCGGACGTACGACGTATATTACGCCCTGGGATTGCCCCCGGACGTCCAAATTGAACTTCAAAGACGTACCGCGGACTTCCGAAATTTCTTTTGTCCGTCGAAATCGATACCCGAGATGTCCAAAAATTGTCAAAAGGTCCGCCCACTTTTAATCAGTTGTATGATGTTTGCCCCACCTACTTAACGGAAATTCGCTACCTGTGTTGACTGAGCTTTAAGGACGTCCCACTTTCCGCTTGCGGGAGTTTTTTTCGACAGCCATATCAAGCGTCGCGGCACCCTTTTGATGGCTGCGTGATCACTGCGTGTATTTGTCACGGGTGCTGAGCTGATTAATTGATGTTTTTATAATTAAATTTTCTACTGCGACCCCGAAAATATTTGTTGAAATTATATGAAGTCATTATTATTTTTTAATATTCACGTCTTAAAATCTTTAATTCCTATTTTGCTAAGAACGTGTGTCGTCTGCAACACTTCCGGGAATTGCAGAGTGAAATTCTATAAATAAATAAATAACAATTATGCACAGAAAGCAAATTGAAATCTATTCGAATTTAGAAGCTTACGTTTATCATGACAACAAAAGCAATTTTTCAAATGAAAAGAAAACATATTTTTCGTCAAAATTTTCGGAAAACCCGTTTCTAAATGCATAGCCTTGTTCCGGTTGCGCTGTTTACCAGCGCGGAAAAGACGCAAAGTAAGTCTAAATATAGGCGATTTGCGATGGTTTTGCTTGCTTTTCTCGGCGAACGAACGTTTTGCTGTTGGTATTTCATCGAGAGCTGCATTTAATTTGTTTGTTGTTGCACGAGTCGGAGCCGTTTTCCCGCAATTTTTGTGAAGTAAGCAACTTGTTCGCTCGTGTTGATCAGCTTCAATCCGAACAAATATTTCATTAAATACATTTCTGCAAAAAAATTTCAGCATTGTTTATTTTTAAGAAAACATGTTTTTGGTGTTTTCTCTCATGTATTTTCTTTTCTTTTTTCTTTCTCTGGGCTTTGAAATGAATGCGAAGTTGTACCAATGTTGATGCTTTCGCTAAGGTCCGACATACAAGTACAGGCTTTCCAAAAAGATGTGATCGAATTTTAATAAGCGATAAGGACGTTTTTAAAACACATCTAAGAGAAGCGTATATCATGATGATTCTGTGTGACACTGAAATAAGAACCTATGTTCTACTAAAGAAAGGGCAGACCGCCGCAGCACGGAAAAAAAGTGGGACTTCCTAGATTTTCCTGTGGGACTTCCAAATTTGAGGGGTAGGAAGTCTGGGACTTCCTGAGTCTGGAAGTTAATGGAAGCCCTGATCATATCATCACAACTAATGAAAAGATCATCATTTAAGCAGTTCTTAATTTTGAAGAAGAATATACATGGCATGCCAGTCAATGGAGCTTGATCATTTGAACAAACTCTAAATGGCAGACAGCTTGGATTTATGATCAGCACGATTTTAGCTATTTTTGATCTACGAGTCATCCCAATGCTTCCTACCAAGTTTCGAGTCAACTGGCCTTTCGGTTTAGGAGAAGAAGCGAAAAATAGATTTTCAAGATGGCTGCCATGGCGGCTATCTTGGATATCTGATTGGCACGATTTTAGCTATTTTTGATCTACAAGTCGCCCCAATGTCTCCTACCAAAGTTTGGGATCAGCTGGCCTTTCGGTGCAGGAGAAGAAGCTAAATATAGATTTTCAAGATGGCGGCCATGGTGGCCATCTGGGATTTAGGATCAGAAAGATTTTAGACATTTTTCATCTACAAGTCACCCTGATGCTTCCTACTAAGTTTTGAGTCAATTGACTTTTGGGTTTAGGAGAAGAAGCGAAAAATAGATTTTCAAGATCTTGGATTTACGATTGGCATGATTTTAACTATTTTTGATCTACAAGTCACCTAAATGCTTCCTACCAAGTTTCGAGTCAACTGGCCTTTCGGTTCAGGAGAAGAAGCGAAAAATAGATTTTCAAGATGGCGGCCATGCCGGCCATCCTGAATTTCCATCAGCATGATTTTAGCAATATTGATCTACAAGTCACCCCGATGCTTCCTAGCAAGTTTGAGTCAACTGGCCTTTCGGTTCAGGAGAAGAAACGAAAAATAGATTTTCAAGATGGCTGCCATGGCAGCCATCTTGGATTTCCAATCGGCACGATTTTAGCTATTTTTGGTCTACAAGTCACTCCAATGCTTCCTACTAAGTTTGGAGTCAACTGGCTTTTGGGTTTAGGAGTAGAAGCGAAAAATAGATTTTCAAGATGGCCGCCATGACGGCCATCTTGGATTTCCGATCAGCACGATTTTAGCTATTTTTGATCTACAAATCACCCTGATGCTTCCTAGCAAATTTGGAGTCAATTGGCCTTTCAGTTCAGGAGAAGAAGCGAAAAATAGATTTTCAAGATGGGGGCCAAGGCGGCCATCTTGGATTTCAGATCAGCATGATTTTAGCTACTTTTGATCTACAAGACACCCTGATGCTTCCTAGCAAGTGGAGTCAATTGGCCTTTTGGTTCAGGAGAAGAAGCGACAAATAGATTTTCAAGATGGCTGCCACGGTGGCCATCTTGGACTTCCGATCGGCATGATTTTAACTATTTTTTATCTACAAGTCACCCTGATGCTTCCTATCAAGTTTCAAGTCAATTGGCCTTTTGGTTCAGGAGAAGAAGGGAAAAATAGATATTCAAGATGGCTGCCATGGCGGCCATCTTGGATTTCCGATTGGCACGATTTTAGCTAGTTTTGATCTACAGGTCACCCTGATGCTTCCTAGCAAGTTTGGAGTCAATTGGCCTTTCGGTTAAGGAGAAGAAGCGAAAAATAGATTTTCAAGATGGTGGCCATGGCGGCCATCTTGGATTTCCGATCGGCACGATTTTACCTAATTTTGATCCACAAGTCACCCTGATGCTACCTAGCAAGTTTGGAGTCAATTGGCCTCTCGGTTCAGGAGAAGAAGCGAAAAATATATTTTCAAGATGGCGGCCATCTTGGATTCCCAATCGGACGATTTAAACTATTTTTGATCTACAAGTCATCCCGATGCTTCTTACCAAATATCAAGTCAATTGGCCCAGGGGTGTAGGAGAAGGCTTTTAAAGCAATTGTTGACGCCGGACGACGCACAATGGACATTGACTGACCACAATAGCTTACCATGAGCACTTCGAGCTCAGGTGAGCTAATTAGCACTATTATATGGTGGAAAACAAGTCCTTGAAGGGTAAACAGATATTGAAATGTATGTTCCACCCAATAGTTGAAAGAAAAATGTTTTAATGGCCTTTCCACAAAGGACATCTAGGCGGATGTTATTTATAGCGTTGCTAGGGAAATCGGATCGTATCGAACAAATATTACCCATATTTATTTTCTGATGTATGAATGTTCGACAGAATAAATACCGGTAGTATAGGTACTAAAACGCAAATAACTGTGTTTCTGCCCTTCCTGCAAATCTGGAGTCATATAGTATATGTCATAATATATGTAGGAATAAAGAATATTTATATACAGTCATACTGCCTCTCTACATACGTGAACAAGAAGAAAGGAAACCTTCGCTTTGCTGCATGTCTATATTGGCGTCTGCAATCAAAATGGCCGGCTCTGCAAGGGTAATAACTGCTTCAAAGGGAAGCAACTGTATGTTTAATATTTTCCGGAATGAAACCGAAACTACACGCATATACAAAAACAACAACAATATATATATATATATAATAAATGCAAGACAAAAAGAAATGAAACTGAATTCTTGTATATAACTTATATCGTCGCTAACTACTCCAACAATTGGGAGACGATCCATTAAAAAGAAAAGACCAGTACACGCATGGGACCTCACGAGGCCAGTTTAATATCTTTATTTCTTTCGCCTACGTCGCTTTAAAATATTCTTATGACCAGAAGCAAAATTAAAATGTATTTACCATGATCTGAATGTAAAGTTGTTCAACAGTCTCTGTTCCGTAACAAAATACAGAACACTGACTTTCCTTGCTATTTATCGTCTATTCAATCTTCCAGGAGAGCAATGGCACCTTTCTACGAGCAAGCAAAAACAGACGTTTTGATTGGCTGACTTATGGAACGCATGGCAATGCGTAGGTCAGCTTCTTCGATAAGCAAACCTGATACCATATGGTATTATGGTATACCATGTCTAGCATCTCAACAGCATAACCCCAATAACCTAATACCTGTTGAACTGTATAACCTGAAACGTATAGGGTGCTTTGGAACTGGCAAAAGCTGGTCTTAATAGGAAGTGGTTTTATTTTCGAGTGGTCCTAATAGCGAAATTTTAATGTATTTGTAATTTTGAACTACATCAGAGTTAAGGGCGATGCTTCGACACAGGAACATTTGTTAAAGCTCCCCGGTAGTGTGTTCTCATCACGAAAACATTCCTATATAATTTTGATCCCCTTAAACCCACTTTTGTATAGTAGAACTGGGGTTAATAGGGTATACATTATTTTTCATATTTCTGCTCAAAACATAGATTGTGGGTACTCGTTAGACCCGCCTCGCCGAGGCGGTTCTAACGAGTACCCACAATCTATGTTTTGAGCAGAAATATGAAAAAATATCAGAATTTTTATCTGAAAATTTTCATTTTTTTGGTGGTAAAATTTTCAATATATTTGAATAGGCGCGTTTTCGTAATGTGCTGAGCAGTTCCTCTGTAACAGCTCTTTATTGTTTGTATGTATGCCGTTCGGTCTTACTGTATTTTATCAAGTAAAAAAAAATACAAAAAAAAAAAAAAAAAAAATACAGAAAGATTGCAAGGTGCCAATACGACAATTTATTCTACTAAAGACAGTCATACTCCAGAGATGTATCCACTACACCACTCCGTCCGCTGTTACAAAATTTAGTGTTTATATTTGGTATTCTCGTGGCGCTGTCGCCGAACAATTCACGGATAAGTCCGAAAATGCATGAGATGTTAGTTTTAGTCGTGCTTACCTAAAAACGGATTTTGGATGAACTCGTCCAACCTTTGACACGACAGTAAACATTCACCGAGTTATACCACAGAGCAGATTAGGAAGACGTATAATATTAAATACGTATAATCCGGCGATTTAAACTGACCAGTATTTATCAACTAACTATCAATTAATAACTTTAATCATCACGAAAACTTGGAATTTGAGATAACGAGATTCGACCGTAATTTTGACCCCCTTAAACCCCACTTTTATATAGTTAAACTGGGGTTTACAGGGGTATACATTATTTTCTTATTTCTGCTAAAAAAAAAAAAGATTTTAGGTACTCGTTAGAACTGCCTCGTCGAGGCGGTTCTAACGAGTACCCACATTCTATGTACTGAGCAGAAATATGAAAAAATATCAGAATTTTTGTCTGAAAAATTTTCAGTATATAAATAGGCATGTTTTCATAATGATAAATCAGTATATTAATTTTTTCTAAAATGCCATACCAAGATGTGGAAAAAGGAAGTTATACAAAATGTCAATCTTGAAAAACTCAAGGAACAATATGGTTAACGATTAAAATTGTCCAAAATGCATTTCCGATGCACTAGTTAATACAGTAGAATCTCGTTATCTCGAATTCCAAGGGACTCTCTGAAACACTTCAAGAAATCCGTACCTCGACATTTCATAGTTGCGGAAGAGAGGAAAACAATAAATCGAACAACCACATTTAACAAATGAATATTAATTTGACTCCTGAAGTTAGAAATATATATAAAATAACGTGGAAAAGAGGAGAAATTGCTCCTCAGGAGCAATTTCTCCTCTTTTCCACAATATTTTGTTATCTGCTCTTAGATTTCCATGTTAAAACCGGGACCATAATTTCACTTCGATATAAACGGTTATTCGAGATAAGCGAGGCCGAGATAACGAGGGACGACTGCGTTTAAATTTATTACGAAAAATATAAGAAAAAAGCAAAGTATGGTTGTTTTATAGCACGTCTTCGAAACATTACATGTAATTAATAAAAAATTGTAAGTCAAAATAAAGAACTGAAGGTTTGTGACATAAACTCAATATAGAGTATTATGCGTTCGCCATTGATTTGTACCCGTGGGAGTTACCCGTATGTAGAGCGATGACGTCACGCCATCTTTTCCAATAATCCCAATAAGTGAAATTTCACTACAGCATTTTTTTTTTACCAATAATTGTGCCACAATATCAGAAAACTTATCTTCCTACATCTGCGTCCAGCGAAGATTCAGATCAGTCTATGCATTCACGAAGTCTGATAAGAATCTTTACGCTTCACTAAGCAATTTTCAGATAGACAAGGATTTAAACTGTCTTCATGCGGACAAGGAAGATATTGATCAGACTGCGCAAGTGCGCGTGCCACTTGTCAAAAGACAGTTTTCTCATTTTGCGGCTCATTTAATATTTTCGGCATTGGCGAAACGCAGGCTGATCGTCCTTCATTGTCCGACTATGCGAATGATCAGGACAAAGTTCTCATTATAAATATCATTTATAGTACAATATGTTTAGACTTTCACACAGGCTTAACAAGATGTACCTACAACTAGCTGTTTGTGTTGTTTTGATGACTTCTCCAGTTCTAACTCGTCTACAAATGGAGACAAAGACCAAAGGTCGGTAATTTTGAATTTATTACAGTTTATAATTACATGGTAAATACATCGGTTATGTCCAATTTACCACACACATACACACACACACAGACACACTCACACTCACACACAAATGTTCAATAGCTGGAGCAAATTTTACACTATAGGGTTTCTACTCGAACATTTTCCTATATCTTTAATGATTCCTGTATGCTTGATAATTTATCATTTACAGTACCTAAAACACACTTATATTGGAAATGCAGCCCTTCTAGTCATTTAGAGACTTAGTCCTGTTTGTTATTTTCTTGTGTTCTTGCTTCAGGTCGTCACTGAACCATTTGCTGAAAAATACTAGAAAAAAGAAAGTCAACGTAAAATTAGATCACTACAATTCTGGTTCTGATATAACTTGTAGCAGAAGTGATTTCAAGGTGATCATATATGTATCAATCAATTTGGAGTGTCATTTTCTTGCAGAACATGGTATTAGAGAACGACAGAAGCGGTCCATTATTCTGTTTCGAATAGGTTAGTGAAAAAATGAATAGACAATGTCTCATGTGTTATTAGATTTGGTGTCATTAAAATAGATTTAGCCCCTACCCGGGGAGTGTTCACTACTGACCGTTCTAAGGCGTTGTTCTTGTGTTGTTCGTTCTTTGTTTGGCCTTTTTATCGTGTTTCATAACGAAAACATGCCTGCATAATTTTGATCCCCTTAAACGCCACTTTTATAGCGAGCACTGCTCGCGACGCGTGAAGCGCGTCGCGAACGAAGTTAGCTCTACGGTAGAGAATATGATCAAGGGAAAATAACATACAACTATATATACTTTCAGCAGAAATCGCTCTGACCAATTTTCTTCCCGTTTTCTTCCCGGAGGTTGTCACTGGAAGTTGACAGGACTGGAGCGAACTTGATACTAATAAGCGTCACGAAGTGACAAGAAACGATTGTCAATAAGTGCCACGAATATATATTGCTAATTATTTTTATTATTTATTATTGATTTTCATATATTTTTTATATACTGATAGTCATTCTTTAATGATGCTGTGAAGGACTTTTGAAGAGACTACAGCTAGGGTCTGTGCTGTACTCGCATTTAGGCTAAGCCTATTTTCATATTATAGTAAAACTGGGGTTTACAGGGGTCTACATTATTTTTCTTATTTCTGCTCAAAAACTGTTTGGTGGTAAAATTTTCAGTATATTTGAATAGGCGTGTTTTCGTAATGTGGCCTTTTCGTTGTCTTATTGTTGAGTAAAATAAATCATGTCAAGCGTTGTGATCACTGTAAAACTTGCTTACGCCCCCCCCCCCCCCGCCACTCCTCACCCCCCCACCCCCAGCAGATTTCCTATTGACCGTTCCAAGGCGGTTCTTCTGTTGGAGTCCTTCTTTGTTTGAGCGTCTGTGATTTCATGTTTGGCGTTTGTGTTTTTTTATTTTTGACCCGAGTCCTTCTTTGTTTGTGCGTCTGTGATTTCATGTTTGGCGTTTGTGTTTTTATTTTTGCCCCGTCTCTCCTACTATTGCTGCCTCAGGGCTGTGCTTCGTGATTATGGCATTTCCTGGGTATCTTCACTTTTGTTTTGGTTTTGGTGTCATTAGTATCATGTTCTTTGATTTTGGCTTTTCCTATACAGTCCAACCTCAATAGCTCGAACACCGATGGCTCGTTTACCGTGGATAATTCGAACTCGTTTTTGAGTCCCTACGAAATTCTTCCGATAGCAACAATATAAAAAAAGTAGGATTTTTTTTTTTTATTTTATCATGAAATTGTATGTTGTGTGTACTCATTAGAATTGCCTCGATGAGGCGATACTAATGAGTACACACAACATACCGATCAACCCTCAGTGGCTCGAACTGCCCATTTCTCGAATAAATTTCCATGGTCCCAAAGATGTTCGAGCGACTGAGGTTTTACTGTATATCTTCAATACTACTTAAAATGATTAACATGTTCATGCTGAATATACTAACAACATATCTTTGCTACTAATGAAGACACAGAATAGACGCGTAATGCGGCATTGTATCAGGGTCTACGCTGTTTGTCACTAAACTTTACAAAATAGTATATTATTGTTAAATATACCCAAGATTTAAAAAAACAACAAAAAAAACTAGAAATCATTACAGATGCAACAAGCCAAAAATCCACTAAGAGTTATATGACTTTTTGAGGAAGAGGTTTAGATTGGAAAGTGGGCACGACATACAGATAAATATATATATATATATAATGATACGATAGGTACTCTCGCAAGTTGCAGTCGTCATAAACAATATAAGGTCAAAGGGTTCTGCAACAGTACGACTCGGTAAATAATTAACATTATAAAAACAGCCTATTCAAATATATTGAAAATTTCTCGTCCGAAAGCTGAAAATTTTTAGATAAAAACTCTTTAATATTTCTGCTCTAAAAATAGATTATGCGTACTCTTTAAGACCGCCTCGGCGAGAGGCGGTTCTAACAAGTACCCACAATCTATGTTTTTAGCAGAAATAAAACAAATAGGGTATACCCTTGTAAACCCCAGTTTTACTATATAAAAGTGGGGTTTAAGGGGGCCAAAATTATATAGGCGTGTTTTCGTTATAGAGGTCGATGCACTTGGTAGAATGGTCTAACATTTATGAGATGGGAGACATAGTTTGTGATTTATGTTTGCTTTCATGCACATCAAATCCCATCTCCCTCCTCCCTCGTGAGTTTTAGAGTAGAACCCTTTTCAGAAGGCACTTGGTGCGCAAGAAATCAAACAAAAAGTCACAAAATTGATCTCCTCGTAAGTGGTGGACATCCTACCTAGTGTAAAAAGTCGCCTGTTGGAACGATATATTCTTGGTAGACTTGTCGCGATGTTCCCAAAACAAGACTTCTGGTTTTTCTTTCCTGAACACCAAAATATAAATGAGAACACTCAGGAACGCAACAATTACATGTACGAAGCACAGCCTTCCTAAAAATATAAGTGAAAATACCTAGAAAACGCCAAAATTATGAAGCACAGTATGCACGCACACCTCATCAGTGTACAGTTCTTGCTTTCGATACCTTAACCCATTGTAGTCGGGAGACCCGTAAAAGGGTAACTGGCAAACAGTGCAAACCCAGATCAGACGCCACAGAACGCGTCGTCTGATCAGGGTCTCCACTGTTTGCAAATAGTTTAGCCATTCTTCTCTAGGAATATGTAAACCTCCTAGCCGGACGTACCTAAAATTTGTACTCTTCCAATATATAATGTCTATTCAGTATACAATGGGTTAAGATGGCTGTGGTTTGTGATTATGAACTTTCCCAAGTAATCACATTTCAGATTACTTGAGAACATGCGAAGTTGCCTTCGTACTTGCGAAAAAATGCGCAGATTCAGATCAGCCTGTGCATGCACGAAATATCATGCTGGCCTTTGCTCTCCATTCATACATTCTTTAGTATCCAACTCTTCTGTAGGCGGAAAGTGAAGGCTCTGATCCGACTGCGCATCCGCGCAGTCTTATCTTTGCCTTCGCTGTCCGCAAATGCCCGAAGGCATGTTTTCGCATAGCACAGCCAAATTCATATATTACAGCTGCACTAATAAAGACTGCGAAGGCTGTGAGAAAGGGTGGAAATAACGTAGAATTGTTCAAGAAACACGGTGGCTACAAGCTAGCTGAGAAGGACTTCGACTCCCTTAAGCCAACTAACATCAAGGACTTCGGGGTATGTTTTTTATTTTTTATATGAGCAGGGGCACATCATTTCCTACAAGACTGCATGTACACCCAGAGAAAACTCAGATCAGCCTTCGCGGAATCGGAGGCTGATCAGATGCTTCGCTATTCTTCTGAAAACTCTTTGGATCCTTGGCTACCCACAGAAACCCCTGCGAAGACTTGGTTACTCGGAGTCTTCGCTGGGCGCACATACAGTCTTGTAGAAAATGCTTTGCCTCGGATTACATTACGAAAACATGCCTATTCAAATATACTGAAAATTTTACCACCAAAAAATGAAAATTTTCAGATAAAAATTCTGTTATTTTTCATATTTCTGCCCAAAACATAGATTGCGGGTACTCATTAAAACCGCCTCGACGAGGCGGTTTTAACAAGTACCCACAATTCTATGCTTTTGAGCAGAAATAAAAAAAAATAATGTATACCCCTGTAAAACCCCAGTTTACTATATAAAAGTTGGGTTTAAGGGGGTCGAAATTATATAGGCATGTTTTAGTGATGATATGACAGTATCGAGAGACAATATCTATTTGTGATTCAGTCGAACTGTTAAGCTCAAGAACAGTCTGGTCAGTTCTGATATGCCCAGTGGTATACTTAACAGCTGCTCATTCCATAGGTTCTAAACTATATCAGCCTTACAGATCAATATTCGTAACTAGGCGTCTCATCAGGATCTACACTGTTTGCAATTAAATTACTCATTTTTGATTGAAACCCCTATTTGCAACAATGGATGTATCCAAATTCAGAGATGGAAGAGTCCTTGTCCGAAACTCGGGGACGTTAGTGTCAGCTGTACCACTCACTAGGCAGATTCAACAGACGACAAATTGTTGATGTTTTTCTTACTTTTCCCAGAAAACAGGATTTGAAGCTGAAAGAAAATTATCTCCAAAAGAGACAATTTGCATGAAATGCCAACCCTTGCTCGATTGGAAAGATAAGAAAAATATAAAGGATATTTATTCTTTTGCTGTGAATACCATAAATATTGTCATCGAGTGAAATGAAAACATCAGTATTTTCACGAGTGCGAAGCACGAGTGAAAATTAGAATGTTTTCATTACACGAGATGAAAATTTCTATGGTATTCACTGAAAAAGAGTAAATTTTCTTTTTATTTTATTGTTTACACGTCAATGTGCGTTTCTGAGGTCATAAGTAACGTCACCAAACAAAACATGATCGTCATGGCGTCGACGCTCAGTGCTTAACATGTGAAACGCTGGAGAGACAAAAACAAAAAGTTTCGGCGAATCAAAATAATTTTGATACCAAAATGTTCCTTACATTCTAACTAAGAAAATGCATACCAACACTTGATAGTTTAGTTCAGAAACAAAGCAGTTAGAGGTGTTCAAAAATCTGAAGTGGAGGTAACATCCCCTTCTGAAACAGTGAAGAAAACCGACGTCGTCAAAAGCGAGGAATGAAAATATAAATCGTATCAGTCACTATAGTGAAATGATACGATATCAATTCACTAGTGATTGATACCACTTTTATTTTCATCAGATATACACTGATTTCACCGCTGACAATAAAATAAATTTCAAAATGTCATCTGCTGAAAATTTTACCCAGGATGCTAAATGTTAAAGCTAATAGTAATGGCCATGTTCCTGTCTGTGAGCTGAGCTTTAATCGTCCTCATATGCCACAAAAGCCCTGCTGTCATATGCTGTCATATGAACGGTTATGTCATTACGAAATCACGCCTATTAAAATATATAGAAACTTACACCTCTAAAAACTGAAAATTTTCAGATAAAAAACTCTCATATTTTTCATATTTCTGCTCAAAACATAAATTGTGGGTACTCGTTAGAACTGCCTCTCCGAGACGGTTCTAACGATTACCCACAATCTATGTTTTTGAGCAGAAATAAGGAAAATAATGTATACCCCTGTAAACCCCAGTTTTACTGTATAAAAGTGGGGCGTAAGGGGGTAAAAACTATATAGGCATGTTTTCGTGATGTTCTATCATTTTATCCCCAACTTCGAAAAATTGGGAAGATATATTGCTTTGGGTTCATCTGTTCGTCCGTATGTCCATCCGTACAAATCTTGTTACCAAAATATCTATCACGAAAACATACCTATATAATTTCGACCCCCTTAAAGCCCAATTTTATATAGTAAAACTGGGGTTTACAGGGGTATACATCATTTTTATTATTTCTGCGCAAAAACAAAGATTGTGGGTACTCGTTAGAAGCGCCTCCACAATCTTTGTTTTGAGCAGAAATATGAAAAAATATCAGAATTTTTATCTGAAAACTTTCAGTGTTTAGTGGTGAAATTTTCAATGATATTTGAATAGGCTTGTTTTCGTAATGCTAAGGAACCATTTGATTTAGGCTCAAGCAATGTTTCAAGAAGTTTGGAACCAATGTGTAGATGACCTGATTAA
This sequence comes from Anodontia alba, assembly GCA_964016985.1. Taxonomy (NCBI): domain Eukaryota; kingdom Metazoa; phylum Mollusca; class Bivalvia; order Lucinida; family Lucinidae; genus Anodontia; species Anodontia alba. The sequence continues at coordinate 45,100,930 of OZ024837.1, forward strand.
ATTTTAGTGCTTTTGTGTGATTAAATTATGTCCCCCTTTCAAACTTTGGTATTTTATAATAGGAAAATCTTGTAAGCAAATAATATCTCAAGAGCCTCTAGAGCTAGGGCCATGGCATTTTACAGACAATCAGGGGTTCATCGTGTAGATTACCTGAGTACTGTTTCGTGAAATCGTACAAGTATTTGTCGAAATTATGCTCGTTTCCAGACTTAAGCATTTTAGCTCTTTTGCGACACTTTGTGAGCGTTATATCCCTTTTCTGACATTTTGTATAGAAAGACATTTAATTGGTGGCATAGTGTTTTATAAACATATTTCAAGTTTGTGACAGATTATTGAATAATGCTCCATGCAATAACGTATGCAATGGTAGATTCTTTAGGCAAAAATCAGCATGCATATTTCGTAAGGTGACATTTGATTGGATGTGTAAATTTGTAGTTTAATAGCGAGTAGAGGGCGTGGCGAACGAAGTGAACTCTACGGAGAGAATTTGATCAAGGAAAAGTAACAAAAAACGATATACTTTCGGCAGAAAATCGCTCTGACCATTTTTCTTCCTTTTTCTTCCCGGCAGTTGTCACCGGAAGTTGGCAGAACTGACTGGGGCGGACTTGATTATACCGCTATTCACAAAATTTGGGTCTCACTAATAAGCGTCACGAACTGACAAGAAACGAGTGTCAATAAGTGTCACGAACATATTGTGCTGATTATTTTGATTATCTGTTATTGATTTACATATATTTTTTATGTACTGATATTCATTCTTTATTGATGCTGTGAAGGACTTTTGAAGAGACTACAGATAGGCCTGTGCTGCGCTCGCATTTAGGCTAAGCCTATTTTCATATTATCACAGGATATGACATTTCCTGAGAAGATTCCAGACTAGGAAGCTGTTTAACGCTCTGCTTACGGGGTTAAATTTCATCACACGACATTTTAATTATTTTTTCTTATTTTTCGCAGGAAACATGATTAGACATTTTATGCAAATTGTATCCACTGGAGACACTTTGCATGAAATATTAAATCCAGTTTTCTAGTAAATTAAAAAAGATATCACCTACTTGTCTTCTGCTGAAATTGCCCAGAGGGGTGACATCGTTTGTGACACCCTGTTTGCTTTTATGCACACCATTCCCTGTTTGAAAGAAGTCTACACTTACAAAAATAATTTCTTGCACACCAGGTAAGGGAATCCTGGATATATCCCCGTGATAGAAATTCTTATCCTACCCAGGGTAAGATAAAAATCGAGAATTCTCACGTGTTTCATATGCACTGGTTGTAATGGACGTCACGTACGGCATCGTTAAGGTTTACGTCACTGAACGTAATGACGTCATTAAATGCCACGGTAATGTAATTACAATATGGTGGACGTCAACAATCGAAATGATTGCATTAATAAAAAATCTACGTTCAGAAATGAAAAGTGTGCAAGAAAAAGAATCTATCATTGGTATGAGGGGTAGATAGAAAGGTAGAAAAATCCGTCCCTTGCAATCACAATCTGGCATCACTCGGCAAGCGTCGTGATGCCAGAGTGGTCAACGGGACGGATTTTTCTATCAACCCCTCACACCAATGATAGATCATTATATTGTTCCCACGGCTAGAGTAAACCGCTTCAGAATGGAGGCATACTATAAAACGAAAACAAATCTACCTCAAATGGGAGCAGAGTGTTTCCTTTAAGTGTAGACCCCTTTTAGAATGGCGGCAAAACAGTTTGACAGAGTTGCAGGCCATGAAATTGTATTTACTTAAAAATCTAAGTTCTAACTTGCTAGACGTACACTACAAAACACAGTCAAAAATGCCTATGTTATTTTCCCCAGCTGTCCCTAAATCTGGCATATACGCTCGTACTTATATTCTGTTCGTATTTTTGTGGTATTTGTTTTGTTTGTTTCCATTTCTCTCTCTTTTGGTCATTTGTTACTCCGTATCTGACATATCGGAACTGAGCTAAACATATTAATACTGTAAGGAGTGTTCGACCACGTAGCTCCCTATATTAGAATTTACAAAACAAATGATCTAGTAAAGTGAATTAAAAATTTATGCATGGTTATTAGCCCAGTTATGGTTGATAGCTTTCCATCTTCCTTTAATTGCACGGTTATCGGTCGGTCCTCATACAAAATGACGACTCCCTCCTCAAGTTGTTTCAGATAATTGGCATCTGACTATCAATGTCTATGGTCGGGCCTGTTTGTGGTTTTCTTATGTTCTGGCTTCAGATCGCATTTGAGACCTTTGCTTTGTTTCATCACGGTGTTTGTGATTATATGTAAGGTGTTTCACAGATGTGGTAGCGGATTCCTATGCGGACCGAACATATGTTTGTAATTTGGAGCTTCAGAATTAAGGGAGAAGAAAACCGGTTTAAGACCCTAGTAGTTTATTTTTTGCTACTCATTACAAAAACACGCCTATTCAAATATATGAAAAATTTCACCTCGAAAAACCGAAAATTTTCAGATAAAAAGCTCTGATATTTTTTATGTTTCTGCTCAAAACATAGATTGTGGGTACTCGTTAGAACCGCCTCGGTCTGCTCAAAACATAGATTGTGGGTACTGGTTAGAACCGCCTCAACATAGATTGTGGGTACTCGTTAGAACCGCCTCACCGAGGCGGTTCTAACGAGTACCGACAATCTATGTTTTGAGCAGAAATAAAAAAAATAATGTATACTCCAGTAAATAAAAAAAAAATAATGTTTACCCAGTTTTACTATATAAATAAAAAAAATAATGTATACCCCAGTTTAACTACATAAAAGTGGGGTTTAAGGGAGTCAAACTTATATAGGCATGTTTTCGTGATGGACCGTTCCCAGGCTGCTCTTCTCTTGCAGTTCTTTGTTTGTATTTTAATGGTCTCATATATGACGTTTCTTTTATCATTGTTGTTCCACTTCATGCCTATTCAAATATATTGAAAATTTTACCACTAAAAAATGAAAATTTTCAGATAAAAAAATCTGAAATTTTTCATGTTTCTCTTCATAACATAGATTGTGGGTCTCGTTTGAATGTGGGTACTCGTTAGAACAGCCTCACCGAGTACCCGCAATCTATGTTTTCGAGCAGAAATATTAAAAATAATGTAGACCCTGTAAACCCTAGTTTTACTTTATAAAAGTGGGGTTTAAGGGGGTCGACATTATATAGGCATGTTTTCGTGATGTCATCACGAAAACACGCCTATATAATTTTGATCCCCTTAAACCCAACTTTTATATAGTAAAACTGGGGTTTACAGGGGTAAACATTATTTTTCTTATTTCTGCTCAGAATCATAGATTGTGGTACTCATTAGAACCGCCTCACCGAGGCGGTTCTAACGAGTACCCACAATCTATGTTTTGAGCAGAAATATGAAAAATATCAGAGATTTTTATCTGAAAATTTTCTGTTTTTGGAGATGAAATTTTCTATACATTTAAATAGGCATGTTTTCGTGATGTTCCTCGTTGTTTCGATAACTCGGGAAGGCTGTGCGTCGTGATTGTTGCGTTTCTTAGATGTCTTTACTTATATTATCACATTCAGGTTACATTCTTAGTGGACACTGTAGAATGTATCGATTAACAAAGAAGGATCCTGACAGATAAATAGCACAGGTATATAGAAGATGTCAAAGAGGAGCCACAGTCTAAAAAAGTAGCCATACTGAAACTACAGACCAATACAGATACCATTTCAAATATTACAAATCAAGATGAAACGGCTCTCAATGAGCCATCTCATCAGAATCTCTGATGTTTGCCATTCTTTTATTTTTGACTAAAACTCCTCTTTACAACAATAAATGTGTGCAAATTCAGAGATGCAAGAGTCTATGTCATATACGCTAAGATGAAATTGTAAATATCAGGTTTAAGGCGCCATACAACTGTAATTTTAAGCGTTTCAAGGCGGTTGTTTATTGCAGGTTTCTTTCATCTGTTTGTGTTTTCGTTGACGTGCCGTTTTTGTGATACCACTTTGCGTCACGAAAACAATCCTATATAATTTTGACCCCCTTAAACCCCACTTTTATATAGTAAAACTGGGGTTTACAGGGGTATACTTTATTTTTATTATTTCTACTCAAAAACATAGATTGTGGGTACACGTTAGAACCGCCTCGCGGAGGCGGTTCTAACGAGTACCACAATCTATGTTTTGAGCAGAAATATGAAAAATATAGAGTTTTTTATCTGAAAATTTTCAGTTTTTGGAAGTGAAATTTTCTGTATATATTTGAATAGGCGTGTTTTCGTAATGAAATGTGTGCAAATTCAGAGATGCAAGAGTCTGTGTCATATACGCTAGGATGATATCGTAAATATCAGGTTTAAGGCGCCATGGAACTGTAATTTTAAGCGCTCCAAGGCGGTTGTATATTGCAGGTTTCTTTCATCTGTTTGTGTTTTCGCTGACGTGCCGTTTTTGTGATACCACTTTGCGTCACGAAAACAATCCTATATAATTTTGACCCCCTTAAACCCCAGTTTTATATAGTCAAACTTGCGTTTATAAAGGTATAAATTATTTTTCTTGTTTTTGCTAAAAAGCCTAGATTGTGGGTACTCGTTAGAACCGCCTCGATGAGGCCGTTCTAACGAGTGCCCACAATCTATCTTTTGAGCAAAAATATGAAAAATATCAGAATTTTTATATGAAATTGTCAGATTTTGGTGGTGAAAATTTCAAAATATTTCTATAGGCGTGTTTTCGTTATAGTGTCATTTGCGTTGGGAGTGCAGTGTTGATTTTGCTAGTATTTACTTTCAGCTGATGTTCTAATCTACGAGTGAAGATACCCAGGAAATGCAACAATCACGAAGCACTGCCTTTCCGAGCGAAGAGAAAAAATAATGACAAAAAAAAAATAAACAACAACATGAAAAAAAAAAAAAAATAAATAAAATAAAATAAAAAACACAACAAAACAACAACAACAACAACAAAAAAAAAAACAGTGACAAAACGAAGCCACATACAAAATCACCCATTACGAAAACACGCCTGTTCAAATATATTGAAAATTTTACAGCCAAAAAATGAAAATTTTCAGATAAAAATCTGATATTGTTCATATTTCTGCTCAAAACATAGATTGTGGGTACGCGTTAGAACCGCCTCGGCGAGGCGGTTCTAACGAGTACCCACAATCTATGTGCTTTCGTAAAATAAGCAATATAATGTTTACCCCTGTATAACCATGCTTTACTATATAAAAGTGGGGTTTAAGGGGATCAAAATTATATAGGCATGTTTCGTGATGCGACGCACAAAGAAAGAAAAACTGCAACAGAGGAACCACCTTGGAACAGTCAGTAAGACAACTGCTGTGGGTGGGGGTGAGGGAGGGGGGTGGGGGCGTGGGTGGGGGTGAGTCTTAAACTAGTTTTAATTGCGAGAGACCGCACCTTTAATTCTGATGCAGTTCCATGTTACAAACATATTTTCGGTCCGCATAGGGGTCCTTTAAATAAGAAAAATAGAAAAAAAATGTCCGAATAAATGATCCTACACACGAAGGCCCTTATGGCTTTACGATTTGTGGTTCTTCAAATGCGCATGCGTTTTTGCCTGAGCTTCCTGAAGGTCCCCACTACATGTTTGCGAACGGCAAAGGCTCTGGCGAGACTGCGCTTATGCGCAGGCTCGCCCGAGCCTTTGCTGGTCGCCTATTGGGTAAGCATCTTATCTCACGTGATCTCTTAAATTCATGTATCCGTGTTCGTTTCTTCTGTTTTACAGTATGCTAAATCTGGAAAGGTGGGAGATACGGATGTCGTTTTTATGACAGTTAATCGCCTACCACGAATCATCATACAGGAACCGAAACTTGACGGAACAAGTGCAAGGTTGACGAAAGAAATAATATATATTGACAGGCTTCAGTGGATGCCATGAACATGTATTTCAAAAGTCAAAGGCTTGAGCATCATTAGGACCATGGGAATTTCTTCTAGACCTAGTTAACCCTAGTCCTGCTGAATCCGGATATGCCCTGCCTTTGCAAACAGTGTAGATCCAGATCAGTTGGCTTCTGAAGAAGCCAACTGATCTGGATCTGCACTGTTTGCCATTAAGTATGTAAATTTGTAGCAGCTATCCAGATAAAGTAATCTGATTGGCTGAAAATTAGAAGTTGGCGTGGCATCTTAATTTATTCAGCAGGACAAGGGTTTGAGCCCCGAGGGTTAACCATAACGCCAGGCCAGGACGCAAATGAGGATAACTGATGGATTTCTTTTCGATCGTCTATAAAATGATAATATGTTGAGTGTGCTGATTAGAATCACATCGCTGAGGCAATTCTAATGCGTACATAAAATGTGTATGTTCATGATATACGATCCTTTTCATAAAATAGTCTTAAATATTTGTTTTCTTGAGCGATAGGAAGAATTTCCTTGCCTTAATGTCAGATCCTAGATAATATGTACTTGTCTATTTTTATACGTATAAATGAAGTTGTATGGTCAGTGAATATTCAAAAGAGCCTGCACATTTGCGCTGTCTGATCAGTATTCACCGCACGCTCTAAAACATATACTGATTCTTCGTCCAAATAGCACAGACTGATCAGGCTGCACATTACGAAAACACGCCTATTCAAATATACTGAAACATTCACCACCAAAAACTGAAAATTTCAGATAAAAATTCTAATATTTTTTTTTTATATTTCTGCTCAAAACATAGATTGTGGGTACTCGTTAGAACCGCCTCGGCGAGGCGGTTCTAACGAGTACCCACAATCTATGTTTTGAGCAGAAATAAGAAAAATATTGTATATCCCTGTAAGGGGGTCAGTTTTTGGAGGTAAAATTTTCTATATATTTGAATAGGCGTGTTTTCGTAATGTCTTATTTTACTAATGGTCTGTATTTGATCCAAGAAGCAGACAAAGAGGACATTTGGTGATAAATTAGTATGTCAGCATAAGTATTTGTATTTCTCCATAAAACATGTTGTGAGTATTCAATAGAACTGCCTTTGCGAGGCAATTCTACAGTCAGAGATCGAAAGTAATTCCACAGTGTCAAAAATCCCATAGAGTTCAATGCATTTTCATGTTTACAAAACATTACGAAAACACGCCTATTCAAATATATAGAAATTTTATCTCCAAAAACTGAAAATTTTCAGATAAAAAAACTCAGATATTTTTCATATTTCTGCACAAAACATAGATTGTGGGTATTCGTTAGAACCGCCTTGCCGAGGCGGTTCTAACGAGTACCCACAATCTATGTTTTGAGCAGAAATAAGAAAAATAATGTATACCCCTGTAAACCCCAGTTTTACTATATAAAAGTGGGGTTTAAGGGGGTCAAAATTATATAGGTATGTTTTCGTGATGAAATAAATAATAATAAAAATAATTATATATATCTTTATAATGTTCACATTATTCGAAAGCTGGATGATTTATGTAATATACATTGTGATACTCATTGGATTTTCTCTATAGAAACTTGAGAGACTAAGAATTAAATTTTGTGTAAGACATTTTGGGCAGTTTTTGAGCGACGTCAACATTGAAGGCAATGGAAATCTGCCATTTTTAAAATTTCCGCTTAATTTAAATTGTTTTATCTGAGAAGACAGATATTCGATATTTATCAATGTCATATATTTTAGACAAGCATGATTTACCTTTCCAATCATTACAGAACATCAGTATTTTCTTTATGATGTTACACAATATTAAGTGTCTTGTAAACATTAAAATGCATTAAAGTCCATAAGAAAATAGTTTTGTGGAATTACTTTTGGCCTCTGACTGTAATGAATAACAACCACAAATATTTTATTGAATAAAGATAAAAAAATATCAAATTGTCACCAAAGTACCCACCTAATCTGTTTCTCTGTCTTCATCATTAACTTTGCTGATACTTAATCTAATTTCCCCTTATCGGGCCCCTGCCCGTAAGGGTGGCCTAAGTCACCAAAGGTTTCTTATCTTAATCTGCTTGGAGTCATTAGGGTGTTATGCAATCCAATATGTGTCTGTAATAGCCCGAAAACTGATGGCTCGTTTACCATTTGAACTCGTTTTTTGAGTCCCTGCGAAATTCTCTCGATAGCTCAAGAACCAAAATATTTAAGGATTCTTTTTTATTTTATCATGGAATTGTATGTTGTATGTACTCATTAGAATTGCCTCATCGATGCGATTCTAATGAGTAAACTTACCATACAATTACTGTCGAAAAGATCGAAAAAAAATCCCTGAATTACCGCCATTTGCTTCCTGACCTGGAGTCATGATTAACCCTCAGTGGCTCGAACTACCATATCTCGAACAAATTTCCAAGGTCCCAAAGATGTTTGAGTCATTGAAAGTTGACTGTATTTAACCTTTTCGTTTATCTTAAGAAATTCTAAAGAGTGACACTTGAGCGCAAAGAACACACAAACAGAAATGAACATTCATGTCGTGTCCACGTTTCCTGGGCCATACTTGTTAGTATCGGCTCGGTTGGCCTCATCAGTAAATCTCAATTACATTTGCCAAACATCCTGGAATGGGCTCAAACATCACAAAGGACCAGAAAGTATAAACTACATTAAAGTTAAGTACGGGGGTGGGGGGGGGGGACGTTTCACAGCCGCCACACAGCACTAGCAACAGTTGTAGTGAAGTTAGATATAAGATTATATATTATATATTATTATGACCTTTTCAAGCAATGAACACACAAAACCTGAACACACACACACACACACACACACAGAGCAACAAAAACAATGTTAGCCGGGTCACAGCATTTCCTGCAGGATTGCAAGTGCTACCAGCGATGACTCAAATCAGCCTGCAGCCTGCGTATCCGCACAGTCTGGTCAGAATCTTCGCAGGGAACTCTGTGGGTAGCAAAGATCCGAGGGTTCCTCTAGCGGATAGAGGCTTCTCCTGCAGCTGATCTGAGTCGTCGCTGGGCTCACATGCACTATTGTAATACATGCTGTGTCCCGGCGCAATAATGAAGATACACTGAAGTATGTGGGCGTTTTCTGAAGTTGTTGGGCGTTTTCACTCTGTTCATAAATATTTATACAGTAAAGCCTACATTTATACAGTAAAACCTCAATGGCTCGAATATCTGGACTATGAAAATTTGTTCGAGGCATGGGTAGTTTGAGCCAGTGAGGATTAAACATGGCGCTAGGTCAGGAAGGCAATGGTGATAAGTCAGGGAAGCCTTTTTTATCTATATAATAATGGTAAGTTAAATGTAATCAGAACCGCCTCGGTGATGCGATTCCAATGAGTAAACACAACATAAAATTTCATGATAAAATATGAAAAAAAAAAAAAAAAAAAAAAAAAAAAAAATCACGTTACGTTTTCGTGCGCGACGTCATCTATATCTATTGTTTATTACATCCTGAAGAAGCCGTGATGGCGAAACGTTGATGTTAATACATGATAAAGATTATTTCGTGTTGGTGTTGATTTACTGTACCAAATGATAAAATATGAAAATTTCCCTGACTATTTCTTTTCTTTAGCTATCAGAAGAATTTCGTAGGGACTCCCAAGCGGGCACATGACCTTAATAAAACGTCGCCTCAACGTCGATGCAACGTCATGACGTTGCATCGACGTTGAGTCGACGTTGTATAAACGTCATGTGCCCGCTGGGTCAAAAACGAGTTCGAATGAGCCGTGGTGACCGGGCCCTCGGTATAGTTGCACTTTACTTACAGATTCTAAGATTCTAAAACTGATGACCATTGAGAGTAATGAATACTCTCACAGAACTGGAAGTTCTGACGTGTTGATGTTTTCTGGGACAGTCTGAAATCATGTTCTGCCTTACCTTGTAGGACAGGTCCATTTGCTATATAAGGGATATCCGGTCAATTTTCATTATTATTATGTTTTGTAGAAATTCCTGAACTTAATGCAAACAGTGTAAACCCTGATCAGACTCACTGATTTGCGGCTTCAGATTTGGGTCTACATTGTTTGCTAATGCCCCTTTTTATGGGACGCTAGGCATAAATGGGTTAAAAATAATATTAAACAACTTATATCGTATGTCTAATTTTGAGGGGGTGGTCGGGAGTGGCGATGGTGTCGTGTATCTTACGTCACCGGGGCATCCAACTGAAATTGGCTTACAGTTGGGCAAGGCCTGCTATCCTTGTAGCAGGTAAGGGTAGAGGGGGAATGTTTTTATTTCTTCTGTTTCTTCATTTTCATTCCTGTTCCTCTTTCTTCCCTATTCGTCTCTTTCATCTCCTCTACTATCTCTTCTATCTCTTTTCTCCCTTTCTCTGGGAGACGACACAAAATGACCCACAAGGGTTGACGTGTCGATAAACCCCAACACAATCAAATGTCTTATTTTGAAGACACTGAATTATTGTAATTATTTATGTTTGTCCTCGAATGAACGTTAATGTTAAACATAAATCTCACATAAGTATGATGCTCTCACAACTCAATAAAATAATCTGGAATCAAAATATAAATCATATGGAACGATATAAGTGAAGATATCCAGGAAACGGTACATTCATGAAGCAGAATCTTCCCATGGCACCAAAAGAAGGAGAGGTGAGGACCAAACAATAACAAAACAAACGACACATGTGAAAACTAAAAGGTAAGAGAACGGTCCAGGTAGTAATAATAATAATAATAATAATAATAATAATAATAATAATAATAATAATAATAATAATAAATAATAATAATAATAATAATAATAATAATAATAATATAATAATAATAATAATAATAATAATAATAATAATCGACCTTATTTATAGAGGGTAACACATTTAGTAATCTAGTACTAATCTTCCATGTGGCCCTCTTTTTTCCTGGGTAGAAACCAGTACTAAGCAATGTGGATAAAGTCTCTTGCTTAAGGAAACAACACTTGCTGTTAGTGGGGATCGAACCCGGTACCTATCGATCTCGAGTCCGACGCTTTACCACTGCACCACAGCGCTCCACGAATCACAAACAGCAGCCCTTCCCAGACACCAAGAGGAAAAGGAAACCGACAAATCCAAACAAGCACAAATCGAACAAAAGTACGAAAAACACTAAGATTAGCTCTCTCTTCCTCGAGCGAGGTAATCGCAATGCTAAAAGAACTGAAAACTGAATAACTAAAGAACAAAATGACACAAGGTAAGACATAAAACAAATCGCCTCGTAGAATAAGCCACAAAGCAACAGAGAGTAAGACTAACACCGGGACCACCGCCTTAGAACGGTCAGTAGAGTAAACCCATCAAGAAAACATACCTATATAATTTTGACCCCTTTAAACCCCACTTTTATATAGTAAAACTGGGGTTTACAAGGGTATACATTATTTTTCTTCCGAGGCGGTTCTAACGAGTACCCACAATCTATGTTTATAGGAATATGAAAAAAAATATTAGAATTTTTATCTGAAAACTTCCAGTTTTTGGTGGTGAAATTTTCCGTATATTTGAATAGGCGTGTTTTCGTAATGCACCGGGGGGTTAAAGCAATTTTACAGCTAGCCAACTTCACCCTGGCGCACGAACAAAGAAGTCTTGAGTGGCGTATAGAAAATGTAGGTTTTACATGGTTACAGGTTTGCACTATTATAGTAAAATAAAATACGCTACAACACGATTGAAGTAACCCAGGAAATGCTGCAACCCCGAATACAGCCTTCCCGAGGCACCAAAATAAGGAGAGATAAAGAGCAAATACAGTTGACTCTCGTTATCTCGAATTCCAAGGGACTCTCTGACACACTTCGAGATATCCGTACCTTGACATATTAAATTTTCAGAATTGAGGAAAAAATAATTCGAACAACCACTTTTAACAAATTTATATGTAATTGCACTCTTGACGTTAGAGATATATCGAAAATAATGTGGAAAAGAGGAGGAATTGCTCCTTAGGAGCAATGTCTCCTCTTTTCCACAATATTTTTTACTTGTTAGATTTTAATGTTTAGGCAGGGACTTCGAGATAAGCGGTTATTCGAGATAAGCGAGTTCGAGATACCGAAAGTCAACTGTAAAGACAAAACAAACATCGCATATGAAATCTCCGACGCAAAAACAAAGAAGAATCGGAAGAGAGGGTCCGCAATCGGAAGAGAGGAGCCGAAATTAAAAGAGAGGAACCGCAATAGGAAGAGAGGAGTCACAATCGGAAGAGAGGAGCCGCAATTGGATGAGAGGAACCGCCCCGGAATGGCCAGTAATAAAACTTTTGTGGGGCTTAAACCACTACTCGCGCGACTTGGTTTATTTTTGTCCCCATAGACAAATAAAATCTATAAAGTTTGCATCATAGAATCAAAATTAAAGTTTCGGTTTCCTTGAGGCTCTTCAGATGTCAGCAATGGAAGTTGCCGATCAGGCATCGCAAAATTACAAATTGTATAATGGATTTATTAATTTTTAGTACACATATAGCAATCAGTAAGGCTGGACTTGATAAAATTGGTAGATTTTCCGCCATTCGGAACAAGGGAGATAACATTTGCTTTCCTGCCCAAAAAAAATTTTCTGAAGAGAGGTCTATCCTAAAGGGAAACAATTTGATCCCTTTGGGAGCATATTCTTTCCTGTTAGATTATACTCCTTTTTAGGAGAAGTGGGGTGGACAAACAATGAGAGATGGCAGAAGTTTTTTTCTCTATTATCTCCCTTGCCAGATAAAGCGCAAGATAGACCAAATACTAACTAGGACCTTCTAGTTGGAATACTTTGATTTTTTTCTAAGGTCCTTAGTGGAATTTAAATAATTTTTAACTTTAAACATCCACACAAAAGAGTAATTGACAGTATATATTTAATTGCACTGATAATTTTTCTTTTTGATATTTTGGAAGCATTATAGCCACATGACCATAATTAAATCAAATTTATCAAGGAACAGGAACTTATGCTCAATGGCGATGCTAATGATAAAATCAAAGGAAACCAAATGACTGGACCTGGGTCCAGTTGTTCAAAGCGTCGTTAGCTTAACGATCTCGTTAGTGGTCAAAATGTTAACTGTTCTAGTAAGTACAAGATCTAATTCACAGGTATTTTTGCTGAAAAATGTGGGTAGCTAGCTACTGACATTTTTTTCAGCAAAAATATCAGCATATATGCCATATTTAATGGTCAAAATTTTAACGATACGTTAACTAACGACATCGTTTTTGTTTGTTTGTGTTGAGGTTTTACGGCCCAGTCAACCCAGTGGGGTCATGTCGAGCGCGGTCAGTTTATCTAACCACACGTTTACTGGGCAGGCTTAGTCCTCTAAGCGGTTAACCAGTATTGTGCACATTCTTTCGCCAGAAACTTACGACATCGTTAGTTTTGAACAACTGTGCCCTGGTTGTTTGTAACTAGTACTCAGGGGAATAAATTGACAGCTGTCTCACATTCTGAAAGGGATACCTCCCATGAAAGTAAACAGGGTCCTCTTAGGAATTAATGTATACAGTACGATATAATTGCGATAAGAGAAGTAATGAGCTATCAATGAGTCCTCCGCTGAACGTACATAACCATGCCCACATGAATAACGGTTAAGTCACTTTAGACAAACTTTACAACATACATGTACTTTTAAAATATAAAGAAAAAATCAGTGTAAATGTTTCTTTGGTTGTAATCCAGTTCCGCAGAGGAGTCCGTTATACCATTAATCAATTTCGCTCTTTTGTTGTGTTCAGCGGATCCTGTCTAGCGTTGTGATCACCTTGTTGGGGACGAATGAGCTGGTAGCATTGGTTGCCTTTGGTTTGTGGCTTGTGTACTGTCTGTAATGGTTTGTTTGCTCTTCCTCTTGCTGTCATTGGTGGGCTACCTTCTGTGATTGTAGCTATTCTCTATATTACGAAAACACGCCCATTCAAATATATAGAAAATTTCACCACAAAAAAAACTGAAAATTTTCAGATGAAAAACTCTGATATTTTTCATATTTCTGCTCAAAACATGGATTGTTGGTACTCGTTAGAACCGCCTCGATGAGGCGGTTCTAACGAGTACCCACAATCTATGTTTTTGAGCAGAAATAAGAAAAATAATGTATATCCTTGTAAAACCCCAGTTTTACTATATAAAAGTGGGGTTTAAGGGGGTCAAAATTATATGGCTTATTTTCGTGATGAACATCTTCTAAACTTTTTTTCTATTGCCATGGTTCATCTTCTTAGCCCACCTGACAAGTGCATGCATGTCATTCTGTATAACAATGACCCATCAGTCATTTATTCGTATTACACGTAACCATACAGTCACGTAAAATATGTGAAAAACGTTCCTTAAGTTCAAAAGTGATCAAATATCCGTATAATGGTAACAAGACAAACACAAGGCATTCAAATTTCAGTTTGTGATTATCTAACGGATAGTGTATCATCGAGAACAAGTAAGCGGGTACGTATCATGTAGTGTATTGAGAATTCTAGCCGGAGCCCAGCATATCTTACAATATTGCATGTGCACACAGTAAAAAAAGGTAAGAGAAAAGTCCAGGGAGTGCCACAATTACAAGCCGCAGCCCATCCCAGACACGAAGAGGAAAAGGAAACAAACAAAACAAAACAAGCGCAAATCGAACAAACGCACTGAAAAATACAAGAACAAAATAACACAAGGCAAGACTTAAAACAAATCGCCTCGTAGAATAAACCACAAAGCAACAAAGAGTAAGACTAACATCAGAATCACCGCTTTAGAGGGTGGGGGGTAGGGGAGGTTACGGCCAGCCAACTTTACCCTGTGTCCCGATGCTACTATTAATACAGAAATTCATAAAAGTTCGGTCCGCATAAAGGCTCCCAATTGAGTCCTCCGTGAAATCACCTGACCAGTAAATGACACCAAAACCTGACCAACCAAAATAGCTTACCAGTTAACGGTTAATGTTATTGCTTAGACAAACAATATTACCTATGTACTTTTTCATTGATAAATACAGGTACACATGCAGTTTTCATTGACAAATACAGGTATCACGATATTGTTTGTCTAAGGATTTACGCATGGGCGTAGTTATCGCCTTCTGACGGAGGAGTCAATTAAAGACTCATATACGCGAACGTTGATAATAGTCACCATCTGCCTGAAGACGCTCTGAATGCTTGGTTACCCACAGAATGACAAGAGCGCATGTGCGCCCAGCGAAGACTCAAATCAACCTGCGCATCCGCAGACTGCGGATGCGCAGACTGATCCTAGTCTTCGCTGGTCCACATGCGATCTTGCAAGAAATGCTGTTTCCCGGCTCATTTGATATCAGCCCATATTGAAAAAAAACGTTAAAACTAAAAGCATGTACATTCGGCCTACGCACAATTGAGTACTTATCTGATCAAGGTCTACGCTGATGAATTAAAAGAAATTTACTCTTTCATCCTTGCAAACCAAAATATGTATCTTTGTGCACAGTGTAGAGCCAGATGAGATGGCTCGTTTAGTTATTTAGTTATTAAGTTTTGACTGACACCCCTGTTTGCAACAACAAACAGTCCTAACTCTAAGGTGAAAGAGACTATGTCAGAAAACGAGGAGTAAAGGGGTTAATTTTGTTCGGAAGCCTTCTACGTGAAAATAACAACATCTTAAGTATAAATTTCAAGATTTTAATATACGAAACATTTTAAATTCTTTTGAAAATCATCAGGGTGTCGTAAAGAATCCCAAACAGTCATTTTCTAGTATTGCTGGACGATAACCGTTTATAATGTGACTACAATCAAACTTTTATGGCTCGAACATTATTTGGAACCTTTGAAATTCGTTCTTGACACGGGTACTTCGAGACACTGAGTATTAATCATAGCCCCAGGCAGGTAACAAAGGGAGATATCTTTTCAAGCTTCTATAAAATAATGGTATGTTGAGTGTACTCATTAAAATCGCCTTTATAAGGCGATTCTAATAAATACACACAAAATACATTTTCATGATAAAATATGAAACTGTCCCTAAAACACCTCACGATTACGAAACACAGCGCCCCTCCCCGCATCCAATCATCCTCCACCGAGGCACACAAAAGAGAGATAAGGTACAAATAAGTGATAAAATAATTCCACAGATGAAAACACAGACGCAAAAAAAAAAGCAGAAGCGCAACAGAGGAACCACCTTGGAACGCTCGGTAAGGAAATTGTTGAGGGGTCTTAACCCTTGTCTTGCGGAACCCGGATATATCCTGCCTTTGCAAACAGTGTAGATCCAGATCAGTTGGCCAACTGATCTGGATCTGCACTGTTTGCCATTAAGTATGTGAACTTATAGCAACAACCTGGATCAAGTAACCTGATTGGCTGAAAATCAGAAGTGGGTGTGGCATGTTAATTTATTCAGCAGGACAAGGGTTAAACCAGTTTTACTCACACGAAACCACGCCCTTAATTCTGATGCAACTCCAAAATATAAATATATTTTCGGTCCGCATAAGGATCCTACCTCGTCTGTGAAACATCACAGTGAAAAAACAAAGGCTGAATGGCGATATGAAGACAGTATCATGATGAGTCCGACCACAGGCAGTGATAGTCAGGCGCTGATCATCTGAAACAGATTGACATTACGAAAAAACGCCTATTCAAATATACAGAAAATTTCACCTCCAAAGACTGAAAATTTTCAGATAAAAACTCAGATATTTTTCACATTTCTGCTCAAAACATAGATTGTGGTACTCGTTAGAACCGCCTCGCCGAGGCGGTTCTAACGAGTACCCACAATCTATATGTTTGAGCAGAAATAAGAACAATAATGTATACCCCTGTAAACCCCAGTTTTACTATATAAAAGTGGGGTTTAAGGGGGTCAAAAATATATAGGCATGTTTTCATGGTGAGGAGGCATTCACCATTTAGTCTGAGGACCAGCCTACCGTTGTGCAATTAAAGAGGGAAGCAAACTTATCAACCGTAATCGAGTTAACACATTTCAGCAACGGAGTTGGTTTGGCATTCCCGTAACCGTCTAAACTATATCTTGATTGTAATCAAACAGCATTGTGTCCCCCGCCATACTTAACTCCTGTTTTCTTGAAGTGATGCTAGCAATGTGGTCATCTTTAATGGCTGCCCACTTAGCTTTCTGTTTTCTTTCTGTTTGTATTGGTTTAATGTTTGGACCTGCATCCGGAGAAAAGCGTGACGTTTCAGCGTGTAAAACTGGTTTGAGCCCCTAGAAGTTTTTCTACTGACAGTTCCAGAGCAGTTCCTCTGTTTCAATTTGTCTGTCTTCATGCATCGGTGGTTTCATTTCTGTGTTTGTTTTGTCATTTTTTTTCTCGTTTTCTTTTGGTGCTTCGGGCTGTGCTTCGTGATTATTGCATTGCCTAAGTATTTTTACTTGTGTTAAATTGGGATTTAAACAAGACATGTCGCCAGACAGGATAGCTCGCCTGAACTCACGCTTGTCAATCATATAAAAAAATAATGAGGTTCTAAAAGTTTTGACGTAAAATTTTAACATGAAAATTTTCAGTCTGTGACCTTGACCTTGACATGTCCTAGGGTGGTGGGGACGGTACTGCGCAAAATTTTGTACCGATATGTATAATCATACCAAAGATGAATCAAATCGGTGGTAATGTTAGGAAATAATGAGATCTTAAAAACTTAACGAAAATATTAACATTTTTGGACGGCGACGCTGCCGCCAACGCCAAGGACAGTACAATAGCTGTCAGGCGAGCTAATGAGATTATATTTAGTGTTTTTTTTTCTTACTACGGATCGTCTCTCTAAGCTGTTATCAGACCCCACATGTATGTCATAAGATACAGATGATCATATTTCTTCTGTCATATTGATCAGAAGGTCATTTGGGTGAGGGATAAATGCTGCCTCCTAATATCTGCAACGACAGACATTATTAAACAGAATCATTACAATGTAATAGAATAGATTAAGTTATGTTAGAATTTTGCAATTAAATATTATATTGATAATCATTAGCAATCTTGTGAAATGTTCAAACGTAATGTTTAACTGTAATGTAATATACTTTGTGTAATTGTGTAATGTAATGTAATATATAGAGGCATTTGCGTGAGTGTTCATTTCATAAAAATGATATCTATTATACGAGTTCAGTAATTCATATCGTCTGAGAGCCTTGACATGCAAAATATTCATATTATTAAATTTGCTTAACCCTTAAAACGCCAAGAAAACCTGCATCTGAAAATGTCGTCTGTTTTTGTCGACTGCTGAATATTCTTGCAAACTTTTCAAACCTATTTTTGCATACAGGCAAACAGTGTGGACCCAGATCAGACTGCTCCTAGAGGAGCAGTCTGATCTGGGTCCACACTGTTTGCAAAAATGACTTTTAAAGTCACAAGCAGATGACAAAGCAGACGACAATTGTTGTGATTGACAGATTAAGGGTTTAGGCTTAGCATTCTGGCATAGTTTTCTTACTTTCCCAGGAAATAAGGTTTGGTGTTTCATGCAAATTATCTCATGAGAAGACCAAGTTGCATAAAATTTTAAATCCTATTTATTGACAAATACGCCTTTTTTCCTCTGGCTATTGTCCAGTGGAATGCCTTGCCTGAGTCTGCTGTATGTCAGCCCAGCCTTGAAGCCTTCAAGGCAGAAGTCGGCAGACTACAGCACTCACGGCCTTAGATCCTTGAGTTATGTGTATTTAACCTGCTTGTAAACTCATCTTAACTATTTTAACCTATTACCTTTCATCCTCTTCACTATCATATCTTACCAGTCTCACTGTCATGCTTTGCTTATCTTTTTAATCTTTTAACAGTCTTAAACTCTTGATAAGCGCACCTGCCTAAAATGTCCGCGAGGGCGTTTGGCAGTATGTAGAGAAGACATTTCGAAAACATGCGTATTCAAATATAATGAAAATTTTACCACCAAAAAATGAAAATTTTTAGATAAAAAAATTGGATAATTTTCATATTTCTGCGCAAAACATAGATTGTGGGTACTCGTTAGAACCGCCTCGACGAGGCGGTTCTAACGAGTACACACAATCTATAATTTTGAGCAGAAATAAGAAAGATAATGTATACCCCTGTAAACCCCAGTTTTACTATATAAAAGTGGGGTTTAAGGGGGTCAAAATTATATAGGCATGTTTTCGTGATGAGGAGAAAAAAAACTTTGACATCACTTAAACATACCTATATAATTTTGACCCCATTAAACCCCGCTTTTATATAGTAAAACTGGGGTTTACAAGATTATACATTATTTTTTTTATTTCTGCTCAAAGCCGTAGATTGTGGGTACTCGCTAGAACCGCCTCATCGAGGCGGTTCTAACGAGTACCTACAATCTTTGTTTTGAGCAGAAATATGAAAAATATCAGAATTTTTTATCTGAAAATTTTCATTTCTTCGTGGTAACATTTTCAGTATATTTGAATAGGCATGTTTTCGTAATGATAAGAGAAACTGTTATCGAATTGTCGTCTGCTGAAGGGCTTATTCTGATAACTCGGCGTGATTCCTCATTTGAAAAGACGATTGTTCTCACGGACCCCCAAGTGTGAGACCATGCTTATCAAAAAATATTAAAAGAAGATGCAGATTTACATGGTATTCTTGAGTTTTGATTTCATTAATTAATACGACATTTTTTGTGCCAATGTGGATCAGCTAAGGCCCGGACCTAGGCCCACCACATTTTTTGTCTTGACCAGTTTAGAACCGGATCAAGGCCCACCACCATGTGATACCTGTTTTCCATATGGCTCATATGCAGGCCCTTACGAAGACTTTTGAAATGGAGGGTGCAAATCTTTAGCTGTTCTGTAAAGGGGGTGCAAATGCTAAGGAAATACCGATTTTGTGGCAAAAATTAAGGGTGTAGTTTTGGGTCAAAATCTGCATGAATGTATATTGCTTAGTCATGTTTGAATTTAATTATAGCGTTGGGGATATTAGAAATTCTGATAGGGGAGGGAATAGTTTGCTTGGGGAGGAAAGTGGGGGTAAGGGGGCGGGAAGTGAGGGAAAGAGGGAAACAAGTGTGGTAAAAGGGAGTGAGGGAAGTAGGGGTAAGGGGGAGGGAAGTGGGGAATGCCTATCCCCCTGTCCACCCCCTCTGAATTAATTAGACGCATCTTCTAGTTGCTTTTAACCGTGTCGGCAATGGCCACGCAGTCCTTATGATGTTCGCAACCCGAGCACGGCCCACACTTAGCGATCAAATATCACAGGGAGTAAAAACTCGTGGTCCGACTGGGACTTGAACCCAGGACAACTCGCAGGTCAACAGACTGGACGTGCAACTGATTTACACTGCTACATTATGTATATAACTTGTAACATGGCTACAGGCTAACCACGTGACTCAGTAGATCAGACGGCATTTCGATGTCCGAGAGATCCTGGTTTGGAGTCCCAGTCATGCAAATGTCCTTTTTGCCTCCCCTGTTACATTTTGTGGCTCAGTTTGGGTCTGCTCTCGGGCTGCTAGCGGTAAAGGAACTGCAATGTCGGTGACGAACATGGTTTGATTTGGGGACGAATCTAATTAAGCTGGAGGAAGTTGCCACCCGCTAACAATATGACTGTAGCTCAGCCGGCTCTCTAGTGTGTTCAAGTGCTAGTAGGTCATGTGGTTTTTCGTGTCATGTTACATCAATATCTCACATGAAGATCTACATGTAAAGAACATCTATGAGTAACGCTTTATGTAAATTAAATGTAACAAGATTATTTAAGCCTCGCCTTCTGGTGTGTCCGACCCGGTAAGACAAAACCTGACCTGCTTTGTCTCAGGGCCCCTCAGAGACATGAAGCAGCATAAGTAATCATACTATCGAAGCGGCGAGCGACAAAGTCGCTGATCAGACTGTGCGGATGCGCAAGCTTATCTGCGCCCTAGTTGTTCGCACATGCAATTAGCAGGCTTTATCACAACTAGGTTAATTTCGTGTTGGCGTTGAACTAATGTATAACATTGTTAACCAGTTTTGCATGTATAATATTCAGCAATGCGATCTATAACGTTTGCAGGATAGGAAACAAAATCTGACAGTTAATTGTTGTAAACGAGCCGTGTCATGAAAAAACCTGCTTTTATGACATATGCGAACAGCTAGGGCTTAGTCTGGTCGGCGCCTTTATGGTTCGTTTCTTGGACAATATTATTACTAAGCTTGTTATATGGTGAAATTCATATACCTGCACAGCTCCTGAGACATATCAGGGCAGTTTTTGCTACCAGGTCGCAAGAGATAGGTTATCGCACAATGAGATTCATACAAGTCAAATAACTCCTAACTCCAATCTCTCTTCGAGAATTATTATACCATAGTCGTCTTCTCATTTTAACCCCTGTCCGGCATTTGCCTCGCCGAGGCGGTTCTAACGAGTACCCACAATCTATGTTTTGAGCAGAAATATGATATCAGAAATTTTATCAGAAAATTTTCATTTTTTTTTGTGGTGAAATTTTCTATACATTTGAATAGGCTTACTTACGTAATGAAAAAAAAAACCGATAGAGAAGATCGTGATGAGATTGCGAGGATGCGCCGACTTATCAGGGATATTCCCAACTGTATGTCACTTCAGACCATCACGAAAAACTGCCTATATAATTTGACCCCCTTAAACCCCACTTTTATATAGTAAAACTGAGATTTAAAGGGGAAAACATTATTTTCTTATTTCTGCATAAAAACATAGATTGCTGGTACTCGTTAGAACCGCTCGGCAAGGCCTTGCCGAGCGGTTCTAACGAGTACCCACAATCTATGTTTTGAGCAGAAATATGAAAAAAATATCAGTTTTTTTGTCTGTAAATTTTCAGATTTTAGAGGTGAAATTTTCTATATATTTGAATAGGTATGTTTTCTTAATGCCATTTGAGCCGTAACATGAGAAAACGTACCTTCTGACAGATGCGCCCATATGCGCCCAAAGAAGACTCAAATCAGCCTGCGCATCTGCGCAGTTTGATCAGAGTTTTTGTTGCCCGCATGAAGAAACTTAGCATCCTTAAGTTTAGAAAATGCGTCCAGTGAAGATTCTGATAGGACTGCGTTAATGCGCAGGCTGATCTGAACATTTGCAGGGCGCAGGCACGTCTTCTTACTGCTCGGCTCATTTAATCACGTGATGGCTGGAATAATTAAATATGACATATTTCAGGGTCCAAGATGTATATGCCTTGTACTGTGTGTGTACAGTTACTGATGGTATCCGTCCTAGCACGCCCACAGATTTATACGAACATTGAAGGTAATAATCCTAAATTTTACAAATATTTTGTATATACTAACGTAGATTAACTAGTTTCGGTGCCTAACCTATTTCGGTGAATTTATTTACCACATGCTAGCTTCTTACAGAAGGTTTCAGTGATGTCACCTTTTTCTGTGCTCTCAAGTGTAAACAAAGTTCTGTCACTTGGGTCATGAATATTGAAAATTTTACTTCACAGAAATTAAAAGTTGTTATTTTTTTCATGCCCAATGATATTTTTGCTGATTTTCTAAATGCCTTTTTCTGTTTCCCTTAGTGTGTCACCTAAATCACCTTAGTATATTACTTAATTTTTTTGCCAGTACTGCATTTTGGTTTTCGTTCGTCTGTCATTACTGACAATGACCAATCCTAATCAACTGTGTGATGTGTTATTATTTGTGTGTTCTAAGATGGCTGATGAGACCAATCTTAGCTCTAAACTACCTGTTGCAGATAGAACAAGAGAGGTCTGAGGAAGAAAGCTCTGTTGGTGATGCCTTAGCTCTGGCTTTCCGCTGTGCACGTTTCTGCTCGGCTTCGCTGATTCTTTTTGCTTCGTATTCACCAGCTCCCCTTTTTATGAGGCCTCGCCACTTTGTACGATCCTGTGCAATCTGTTCCCATGACTGTTGGTATGTTGAAGTCTTAAAGGGAGGCTTTGAGAGTGTCCTTGTATCGCTTCTTCTGACCACCATGGGAGCGTTTTCCTATCCTACTTGAAGTTCTCCATAGAGGATTTTCTTTGGCAAACGTTCATCAGGCATTCTGGTAACATGGTCTGTCCATCTTAACTGTGCCAATTTCAGAAGAGTATATACACTCTGCATCCCTGCCCTTTTCAGGACTTCTGTGTCTGGAATTCTGTCTTGCCACTTGATCTTTAGAAGTTTTCTAAGACAGCTTGTATGGAAGTGGTTCAGTCTTTTGGCTTGCCGTTGGTAAACTGTCCAAGTTTCGCATGCGTATAATAGTGTTGGCAGCACTACCGATCTATATACTTTCAGCTTTGTGTCAAGTCTGATTCCACTTCGGTCCCAAATGCTGCACTAGCTTTGGCAATTCTAGCGCTGACTTCATCATCAATGTGCACAACTCTAGACAATGTGCTTCCAAGGTACGTAGGTGAACTTGTCTACCACTTGCAGTCGTTGATCTTTCACTGTGATGGTAGGCTCCTTGTAAGGCTTTCCAGGTGCTGGCTGATATACTACCTCAGTCTTTTTGATGCTGATTGTGAGATCATAGCTGTCACATGAATCAGATACTTGATCCACACCTTTTTTGCATTTTCTCTTCTGTTGGAGCACCCTTTGCCATGTCATCAGCACAGAGGAACTCGTCTAGCACCTCTGTCTGCACCTTAGATTTAGCTTGCAACTTTCTTAGGTTGAAAAGTTACCCATCAAAGCGATACCTAATAGGCATACCATTGTAACCATCCTGGAAAGCATCTGTAAGCATGGCAGAAAACATCATGCTGAACAGTGTTGAGGCTAGTACACAGCCTTGCTTAACTCCATTTGTCACCGGAAATGGATCAGAAAACTCGCCATCATTTTGGACCCTTGCAAGCATACCATCATGGAACTGCCGCCACAATGCCACATGTATGGCTTCGGTTATTATCTACAGATTGTGCCTTAAAGTTGGTACCTGTCTTAGCTGTCTTATGCTTTGAAAACTATGATAATATGATCATATTTACTTCCTATCATTTTATTAAGATTTGAACCACCCAGATTAATACCTTTCTACTTGGTTAGTATGCATACACCAAAATTTACTTAATATTGTCGTCCACGTGATCATCATTGACCAATGAAATCAAACTTCGCGTTTGTACGAAATCCAAGAAACGTTTATTTATAGTCGCGCTATTCTTGTCGCTGTGACATCAGAGTGCCGTGTATTTATTTTATTTTATTTTTAGTTATTGTATTTTATTTAAACAATGTTTAAAGAGGATGAAACAATTAGCTATAAATAACTATTCTACCTTGCGGTCCTCTAACTAAAATTTATATACATATATACAACAAGACTTAACTAACAGCTAAGAAATTCATGGGATAAAAGTAGCTTGTAGCGAAGTGAATGCTTATATAAAGTTTTTGACAAATAAAAACAAATAAAAAGTGCTAATAGGTATCTGCAAGTGATTTAAAACCAAACATGGCACTTAATTATATCAAAGACAAATCTATATGTTATCACAGTTTTTGTAAGTGCTTTAAGATTTGACGAGCGCATAAAACCAATATCTAAAACAATTATGCTAGGTCATAAAAGCTCTCAATTCAGTTACAATAACGGTTTCAGCGATAATTTTACACATGGTATATCATTTAAAATCATAGTTAAAGACATTTTATAAGGGTTAAAATGTTGCTTTAAGAGACTGCTTAAAGGTGGAGAGTGACCCCGATGTTTTTACTGTTTGAGGTAGAGCGTTCCATAGTCTTGGTGCGGAACACGAAAAAGAGACACCAAAAAGCGCTGTCCGTGCTTTCGGCACATAAAGTGAGCCATTTTCTGATGACCTCAGGTTAAGAGTGTATACCTCGGATACTGGTTTTAGAAATTGTGTTATATATTCAGGGGATAAATTATTTATTGCTCGGTATGTCAAGACAGCCTTATTATATTTAAGTCTGTCCGAAATTGACAGCCATCCCAGCTGACTGAACATATCTACTGATGGGGTATCGTAATCTGCTCGCAGGATGATTCGAGCAGCGCGTTTTTGCAGCTTGGATATGCGTTCAATGTTAGTTACAGAGGCTGACCCCTAGGTAACAGAGCCGTAATCAATATAAGGAAGAATATACCCCTGATAGTAAACTTTTTGAATATGTGTCGGTACAAACGTTGCTAACTGGCGTAATAGAGATATTTTAGATGAGATAAGGGAGCATAAGTGGTCTATATGGGCAGACCAAGAAAGGTGTTCATCGATATAAACACCAAGGAGTTTCTGTTTACTAACGGATTGAATGTTGACATCGTCAGCAATAATATTTAGAGGTCGAGAGTTGTTTACGCGCTTTCTAGCGCCAAGAGAATTATCTGTAAAACCTGGACTGGGACATTGACAAACAGTGCAGACCCAGATCAGACGCCACAGAACGCGGCGTCTGATCAGGGTCTGTACTATTTGCTTAATTTACAGAAGGTTAAGGGTTAAATTAAACGTCTTAAGTCCCCGTTCATGACAGTTTTACCTGCCTACACTTAGAGACAATCGACCCACCAGAGCAGTCAGTCCTTTAATGTTGGTTTATTTTTTTATTAATGTGTTTCCTTTATTTTAATTATAATGTTGCTTACCACCTTAGTTTTGTTGATAGTCAGTGGGTTCATTTTGAGTCATTTATTATTATTTTTATAACTAACTTTTGCACACAGACTGTATAAATAGATAACCCTCTTTACCTATTTAGGCAAGAATTTTTTTACTATATAGCTAAATATACATGTCGACATTTCAGCTTCCTCCATCGCGGTACTGATGCTTTTCAGAAACAAAACTGCTACAATGCGAAAGAAATGAATTAACCTAAATGTAACCTGCATTTTCAGACGATATTTGAAGCATTTAATTTCAGCGTAATGGCCACCAAAGCCAAAGGTCACCAAAATCAATGTTTCGAACGTCTTTGGGACCATGGAATGTTTTTTTTTAGATATAGGTAGCTGGAACCTCTGAAAGTTAATCATAGCGTAGGGCCAGGAGGCAAATGGGGGTGATTTAGGAATGTCTTGTCGATCTTATAAAAAATAATGGCATGTTGAGAGTACTCAGTAGATGATGCGATTCTTATGAGTACACACACCATACATTTATATGATAAATTATAATAAAGAAATTCCCTGTTGCTTTCTCGAGCTATTGGAAGAATGTCTTAGTGTCTCAGAAACCGAGTTTGGATCAACCACCAAGGTAAACGAGCCATCGTAGTCAAGGGACCTCCTTTTTCCGTTAAGTAGAACTATATTCGTAGTCAAGGGACCTCCTTTTTACGTTAAGTAGAACTATATTCGTAACCTAGAATATGTTACTAAATTTTAAAGAATAATAGCAATTACTTCTAAGAAATTTTAAAACACAATGTAATATTTTAAAGATATAAAAGAACATGCCAAGGAAACTGTCACATACCCAAGAAAATGTCACAGTCACGACCACTGCCCTCCTGAGGCAGCGAAAAAGAGATCAAGAACATACCAATGCCATACAGTCGAACCTCTATAGCTCGAACACCGATGGCTCGGACTCGTTTTTGAGTCCCTACGAAATATTTCCAATTGCTCAAGAAAACAAATACTGAGGGAAATTCTATCATTTCATCATGGATTTTTTTATGTTGTATGTACTCAGAATCGCCTTATCGAGGCGATTCTAATGAGTACAGTCAACATTCCATTATTGTGTTGATGATCGCAAGGACTTCCCTAAATTATCGCCATTTGCTTCCTGATCTGGCGCTATGATTAACCCTCAATGGCTCGTATTACCCATATCTCGAACAAATTTTCATGGGCTCAAGGATGTTCGAGCCGTTGAGGTTTGACTGGATATGAAACCATCGACGTACGAACGCACAAGAACCGTAGCAGTGGAATCCCTTAGAAAGGTCAGTAGAATAATTGCTTGGGAGGGGTCGTAAACCAGTTTTTCTTGCGCGAAACGTAGCTCTTAACCCATTAAAGACTGAATAAACTCCCCCACACTATACATTGGAAGAGTCAATTGTCGATTTTAGGTATGTCAGACTATACGACGTATTTTCCCAAAGAAAGATGGTTGAACTATTTGCAAACAGTGGAGACATTGATCAGGCACCGCGTTCTGCTGCGTCTAATCTGGGTCTGCACTGTTTGCTAGCTACTCATTTAGTAGTCGGTTAATTCTGGAAAGGCTTTATTTTTCTTCATATTTTCTTTCAGAAGATCTTGTTCGGGAAAGAACTATGCGATCGCTACTATCTCCAATAGGTATGAAGTCACGCTGAGAATTAAGCACAGGTAGAGGATGACACAAATGCATAACAAACATAAAAGGGCCATAACTTGAGGAAAAGGTACCTTCTGACATGTGCGCCCAACTAAGACTCAAATCAACTTACACATCCAAGCAGTCTGAGCAGAGTTAAAGTTGTCCACATGACGACACTTTGCATCCTTGTCTATTCAAAATGCGCACAGTGGAGATTCTGATCAGCCTGAATCGGAATCTCTGCATAGCGCAAATGTCCGAGGGTAAGTTTTCTGACCATTTTGACCAAATGGATCTCATGATTTGCGTATTTTGAGCCGCAACGGCTCAAAAAAGAGCAAATCATGAGATCCGTTTGGTCAGAATAAGCAAATCAGGCGATCCATTTAGTCAAAATAAGCAAATCTTGCGATCCATTTGGTCAAAAGAAGCAAATCATGTTGTCCATTTGGTCAAAAGAAGCAAATCATGCGATCCGTTTGGTCAAAATAAACAAATCAAATGATCCATTTGGTCAAAATATGCAAATCACACGATCCATTTGGTCAAAATAAGCAAACCAAACGATCAATTTGGTCAAAATAAGCAAATCATGCGATGCATTTAGTCAAATTGTATCTGACAGCGTATTAATGAAAAAAGCAATTACTCAAGTAATTACAAAATAGTGAAGTAATATACACCAAGCGAAGTTGGTAAGAAGTATATAAAATGCATATTGAAATAACATGTACATGTTCTATGCAATACCAGTACAGTGAACTCTCGTTACAACGACAACATTTTTTTCCCAAAGACGTTGTCATTAAAATGAATTTGCTATTGTACAGAATACTTAAATGCCTAAAAAGTAGGCGTTTTTTTTTTTTTATCTAAAAAAAGGTTTAATAAATTAATATATGGTATTAATACGGTCATAAAATGTGGCATCTGACAGCCTGTAAAATTTCAGCTAGTCTCTCTTTTTTTGAAGTGGATCAAAAATGAAATGATGTTTTGTATCTCTGAATTAATATCGGCAACATTAATTCAGAGATACGATAAAAATCATTACATTTGTGATCTAGTTCAGGAAGGAGAGACTAACTGAAAATTTGCAGGCTGTCAAGTGTAACATTTTATGATTGTATTGATACCATATACCAAATAATTAAACCTTTCTTGGATAATAAACTGTCTATTTGAGGAATATGTAGCCTTTAATGGACAGATTGACATACAAAAACGTCTTGTTTTGTTCTAATTTGCCCATAGAACGTATGTTTTGGATATTTGTTAGAATCGCCTCATTGAGGCGATACTAACACATATTTAATACATTTGTTTCTTTAGAGTATTAAATGCAATATTCCTGCATAATTTAGCTTTTATTGTTATCTCTTAAGTGAATGCTTCACGACAGTATATTTGTCATGGTAACGAATTTCGTCGTTGCATCGAGTGTCGGTATAAAAAGGATGTCTGTATATAAGAAGTTAGAAAATGAATAAAATACCCTTATATTACTAACATTATGTTTAAAACAATTGGTGCTAGTTAAACGGCCGACAGTCCAATTTCTCCGACTTGGCTGCGTGTGCTAGAACGGATCTTTTGCTCAGTAATACTCATTGTGAAAAGGCTGGCGAAATACTCACAAACTGAATAAAGCCCAAATGGCTGTTGGTCAAAAGTCATTTAGTTTAAATGTTACTTTTTCAACCATCGTTTTTAGAAAACAAACATTTGCCAGATCAGCGTATTAGTCAGTAGCACTAACTCTTAACAGTTAAAAGTGATAAATTGTAACTCAAATAATCTTGAACTAAATTCTATTTTTGTGAATTTAATCATTGTGAAAAGGCTGGCGAAATACTCACCACCACGAAAACATGCCTATGTAATTTATCCCCTTAAACCCCACTTTTATGTAGTAAAACAGGGCTTTATAGGGGTACACATTAGTTTTTCGTATTTTTGCTCGAAAACATAGATTGTGGGTACTCGTTAGAACCGCCTCGTTGAGGCGGTTCTAACGAGCACCCACAATCTATGTTTTGAGCAGAAATGTGAAAATATCAGAGCTTTTTATCTGAAAATTTTCAGTTTTTGGAGGTGAAAGTTTCTATATATTTGAATAGGTGTGTTTTTTGTAAAGCAAACTGAATAAAGCCCAAATGGCTTTATGTAAAATTGGTGAATGACTCGCCGGCGTAGACGTCTATACATCAAAACTGAAATTCATTCATTTCTTACAATCCCAACTCGGCCGTGTTAACGTTAAAGCACAACTTAAACTACTTATTTAGTAGGCTAGACAGCGATAAAACAGACAAAATGCACTGGAACGAATATCTTTGGGAGCATATAAATGTGTTCTAGACATGTATATTTCGAGCCACCGAGATTAAATCTTAGTGTCGGATCAGGAGGCAATTGTGAATATTTTAGGGATAACTTTCGATCTTCTTTTAAATGGTGGTAAGCTGAGTGTACTCATTACATTACGGAAACACGCCTAGTAAAATATATAGAAAATTTCATCTCTCAAAACTGAAAATTTTCAAATAAAAAATTCTGATATTTTTCATATTTCTGCTCAAAACATAGATTGTGAGTACTCGTTAGAACCGCTTCGGCGAGGCGGTTCTAACGAGTCCCCACAATCTATGTTTTTGAGCAGAAATAAGAAAAATAATGTATACCCCTGTAAACCCCAGTTTTACTGTATAAAAGTGGGGTTAAAGGGGATTAAAATTATATAGGTATGTTTCCGTGATGAAAGTCGAGTTATTGAAATTCGATGATTCCGGCTAAATCGACTTGTCGAAGTATAAAAGCTGGCTTGAATCTACTATCGATCAGTCTAAATGCAATATTTAAGAATAAACTTGCTGCGTTGGAATTTTTATCACATCAAATATACATGTTAAAAATTTTGCTCAAAAGATTAACTGCCATGTGTTGACCGTTGCATAAAATTAGTTGAATGTTTTGTTGACCCTTCGAGACGAAAAAATACATATACATGAAACTGTGACAGGGCTACAAGCGAGAGTTGAAACTCAAGTGTTTGGAATCGGCTGGAATTTCATAGTCGATCATCGGTTCTGAAAACCGACTGATCTTCGACTAATAATCGACATGTAGAAAGTATAATCATTCTTATTTTAGTCATCTTCTAGGTACTTATACATAGCTACAGATCGATAAGAGGGGTATCCATTTTCTTTCGTTATTTCTCCATGAAAACATATATTGTGGGTACTCATTAGAAGCGCCTCGCCAAGGCGCTTCTAATGAGTACCCACAGCATATGTTTTAATGGAGAAATGACAAGAATATCAGTACTTTTAGGAAAAAAGTGTGTTCTTTCAGGCAATATTCAATCAATGTACTTTACCTTTATTAACTACGTCTAAAATGGCCCAAATAGACAGCTAATTAGTATTTACTTTTTTTTTCAACTGTATCAGGATTACTGTTGACCGTTATAAGTTATATACAGTACTGATGCTACTGCCGATTGATTATAATTAATCATCAGTTACTTTTGCCTCTTGTGACTAATAATCGGGAAAACGTATAGTCGACTAATCGGAAAACTCTATTTTTAGAAACATAATTTTCTCACTTTTTATTTTTATAGCCAAGGTATAAAAATGAAATTCTAAGCTGTCTATTTGTGTCATTCTAGATTTGTGGTCAATAAAGGTGAAGAAATGTGATAAAATAGCCTGAAATAAGGAACTTGTTTCAACCGAAAAGCACTGAATTTTTCTTACTTATCCGCGCAAACATCCGTTGAGGTATTCATTAGAAGACGTTTCTAATGAGTCCCATTATATATGATGTCATGGATAAATAAGAAAAATATCTGGACACGCCTCTAGTATTGTTTCATTTAACCCTCAACTTCCTGTAATTTAAGCAAACAGTGCAGATCCTAATCTCCAGAGAACCGTGTAAAGAGAATGATCTGTACAAGAACCGGGACATTGGCAAACAGTGCAGAACCATATCTGACGCCGCAAAATTAAAGGAAGTTAAGGGCTATATGAAACAGTCTTAAGTCCGCGTTCAAGGCCATTTTCCCAGCCTACACTCAGAGACAATATACTGACCAGAGCTGCCAGTCATTTGATTTCTCCTTCCGGATAGAGTCTGCTTTAAAAGGAACAAATGTGCTATCTTAAGAAACAAATGCCGTCTTTGAAACGAGGGTCCACTTCATAACACACCCACTACTGAATTCCTAATGACAAAGAACTCGTATTTATGAAGTCCACAACAAAAGAACCGCTTTCAATCAGAAATTGTTCTTTTCTTCTCCCTTTTCAATAGTAAGTCATGTCAACGTTCTCTGGCATCGTCAGCATTATCTGACGTCAATGATGTTTACGTCACTAAGCAGTATACAGAAAGAATGAATTCATATCGTCCGACAGTTAAAAGGAACTTGGTAGAGATGGCGGATTTTCCACCATATTATACAAGGGATGCAGTTTGTGGCTCCCTTTTTTATTTTCTGCATACTAACCGCCTGCTGAAAAGGGGGCTGCACGTAAAGGAAAGAAATGACTCCCAAAGGCAGCACATTCGTTCCGTTTAAAGAAGACTCTATCCGGAAAGATAAATCAAATGACTGGCAGCACTGGTCAGCCTATTGTCTCTGAGTGCAGGCTGGGAAAATGGTCTTGAACGCGGACAAGACTGTTTCATATAGCTCTTAACTTCCTCTAATTTGGCCAAGATCAGACGATGCTTTTTGCGGCTTCATATATGGTTCTGCACTGTTTGCCAATGTCCCGGTTCAGGTTTTACAGATAATTCTCTTTACACGGCCATCTGGAGATCAGGATCTGCACTGTTTGATAAAATCACAGGAACGTAAGGGTTAAATGAAACAGTACTAAGTCCCCGTTCAGGACCTTTTTCCCTGTTTAATACTGAGACAATCGACCCACCAGTGCTGTCAGTGC